>OY744532.1:105297082-105299582 GCA_963556195.1 Sepiola atlantica | reverse complement strand
CTACAGAATTATTGCGCGCTAATACATTCAGACAGAAGTGTACATAAATATAGCGAAGCGAGAACGCCCAGAGGACAGAACAGCTATATTTAGCAAGGGTTAATACAAAGGAAGCCCTCAACTGATCCGAATCGCTAAAACTATCAAATAGTAAGCCGGGTCGTTTTTAGCGTACAGTACACACGACCCTGTTCACGTGATGAACGTAAAATATATTCAAAAGCACCGAGAAGGAATAAGCTGCAGTGATACCGCTTGGAAATAGAAGAGTTGCTAAACTCGAAACCGAGATTGAGAACTACTACTACTATTACTACTACTATTACTACTACTATTACTACTACTATTACTACTACTACTACTAATGTTACTAATGCAAATAATACTGCTGCTACTACTAGTAATAATACTAATTTATCTAGTATTAAAACGTTATCGTGTTTTTGGAGTGTGTCTGTTCGTACGCAAATAGAAACATGTGATTGGTGAACAAAAAGGAATAGGCAGACTACACATCGCCAAGGCAGTAGGTTTAACGATTTCAATATCTGAGTTCGAATTTCACGTCGGTCTAAATTATTTTTTTTCAGCTAAATACGTTTCTTTTTAATAAATTTAAAGAAAAATCATTACATAAATATTCTTTTAAAACTCAGTGAGATTTTTTTTTTGATAAACCAGAAAATAGTAGACATAAAGGATATTTGGCATCAGCCCAAAGCTAATTACTTTTACTTAAAACAATAATTTCTTATATCTTTTGTTCCAATAAAAACAATACGTAGATACATGCAAATACTTAGTAGCGTATTTTTCCACGAAATCTCAGTTTTTTTTCGTACTAACTATAATTGGTATTAGTTAATTAAAGATGGAAACTGATATATCCAGTTACTGTAGCAACACATCCTTACAAAGGTGGTTATTAACTAGTAATACCGATCTTTATTATAATGTACTATATTTTGTGTATTTGTGAGAGGCCTAATGGTTAGAACGAAGAACCTTCTCTAACAGTTACATAATTACGAACTATTTTGTTTTCGACTAGGATGTTCTCACTCGCGGAGTGATTACTACGTTTTTCAATGAGAACACAGTTTGCGTGGGAAAGCCAACTTCCGCTTCCACCCAAACCTCATCTCGCCTTTTACGAACATTCGGAGTTGAAATGTCTACGCAGAGAAACACACACCTAAGTTTTAAATTCACCCAGAGACATTGCCATAAAGAACTACGACCATTCTTACACATGCTCCCAACACTTAAAACAACTGTATTGTCACAGATATCAACACATACAGACACTAACGATATCTCCATTTTAGGAGCCATCACTCAAAGAGCAACCTAAAACTAACACCCTACTCCCTACCACGCAGGATCTGCAGAAAACCCCGAAGAATCTGACTAGAAAGATTGTAGAACCCCCTTAAAAAGATAATACCCAACATTACTAATAAGCAAAGGTTTAAAACTAGCAAAAATAATACCACTAGACCAACTACGGATCCAAAAATTAAACAACGAACAAATTATAACTCACGGCTACAAATAGTTATAACAAAAACAACTGTTATGTCTGGTGTTTACACGTTGTTATCCGTTTTATTTCAACTCCAAAATGAAAGAAGGACGAAGTAGAACCGTTAAAAAAATATTTAACAAAGACACCGATTGAATGAAATGTAGAAAACCGCTGGACGCGAGATGCTTGTTTGATCGTGAGAGCCGTTATGTTTACTTTTTCAACTGTCATGGCAGACGACTTCTTTTATTCAAGAGCGATAACTCTTACTTTTGATTCAAGGGAAATAACTCGATTCTGTTTAGTTAAGCTAGCACTATTTATAGAAATAACAAGAATCATCGAATTACTTAACCAGCATAATAACTTAAAAGACATACGTAAATCAACTGAAATGATTAAAAACAAGAAACAACCGAAAAAAAAAAGACATCTTAACCTCATCTAAACTCAATCAACACACACCACAGATGGGTCACTAAATGCAATAAAAACAGACGTGTCTGTAATATAATTATTCATATATACGTTTAAACATAGCATAGCAACATTTACAATAAAGAAACACTTAAACTGAACTGACAAAAATGTAGTCTATCCACGCAGATGAACAAAATGTATAAATTCTACATAGGTGCCACACTCAACAACAGAGTTTCCCTATACAAAATCAACATCGAACTACCTTTGTTGCGTGAATCCTCAGATTAGTTCATTGCGGAATTGCAGCGTCTGCTCTGACTACACAGGCCTATCCTGGACTGACAGGCTCTGCTGAAGATGCTACAAGTGTTAGTCTCTCCTCTCTCCACTACTCTTGACTTCTTCTTCTTCTTCTTCTTCTTCTTCTTCTTCTTCTTCTTCTTCTTCAGCGGCTTCGACCTTCAGCTAATGACTCCACACCTTTTGAGTTGATGTCACCTGCCCTCATGTTTTGCCTGACATACACCCTTGTAGCGTAGGACATGTCTT
>OY744532.1:105107082-105292082 GCA_963556195.1 Sepiola atlantica | reverse complement strand
AATATTCAATTTATAAAGTTCTACCCACTCTCCAAAGTATTGTATTGTCTGCGCGTGGAAACTGTCCGTGTGTTTTTGTTTATCAAAGATACAGGACACGTAGTCGGAAAATAAGGATTAAAAGAAAGCCAATACCGTTTAACGTTATAATAGTAACACCGCCAGATAATAATCCATATGTCATCATTCAATATAAAATGCGTTTTTAAAGATTAAACAAAAATGTGAGAAGTACTAAGAAGTGAATATACTTACATATATCTAAAACGTTTTGATTTGTCGCAAACAGAATTTACAAAAAAAACAAACGTTCGTCTGAGTCTTTGTTACATAACGAGGGCCGTATTTAAATGGAAAAGTTAGAGTGACACCTTAAGGGTCAGAGGTGACCCCGAAACGGAAGTCGCGATACAACGTGATTTCCGGGCGGTAGTTTTTAGACCCTTTAGTCTGCTGATATTTAAAACAGAAAAAGACGTGTCTGAAGTGTCTGAGCCAATTGGGTCGGGCGCACACAATGTGTACCACAGTTTCGCAAACTCTGGTGTCACCAATTTGGCCGTTCCTGAGTTCGGTTGGTCACATGGTACTGCTCGAGAAAAGTAGCTATACTAGTTAAGGCCGAAGATCGCGAAGTATCCTTGTTCGGCAATTACCGCTCTCCCACGTTGTTATTTAAAGATCAGAGGGCAACTGCTCGGTGCTGGTCAGCAACTTTGTACCATTGAGGAGCAGAGGGTAATTTCAAGGGAGAACAACAATGAAAGAAAAGTAATTAACAAATCTGTCTGTTGTTTTTTATGAGAATAACTATTTGGGTAGAAACTCGTTCAGTTATAAGCTGTGTAATTCTACACTTATATCTTTTACTTCTGTTTCAGACCGGCAAATCTTGAAAAGTTCTGGGCGATTCTGGTTCGGCGATATCAAGCCTAAGTTCGGGGTCCGGTTTTCACCGACTTGGATTTAAGTTGCGAGCAAAAATGAATCTCTGAATCTCAATTTGCATTGGCTTATATTGATATTCAGATGTTTGGAGACTGGACGTCACCCCCCACCCCCCCAACAAAAATTCAGTAAAAAAAATGTATTCTCATTATGATTTCTTGACATATTTGTAATTTCCACTCACGAGGATTCGCCCTCTCAATGCCCTGAGTGGTTAAAGGATTCTACCCCGCCGTATTCTTTCCTTCTTCTTCATCTATTTCTATCTCCCACTGTTACCTCAGTGAAGGGAGTAATAACCCTATTAGAACAAAAGTTGCCAGTATGTTTTTAGTATATATTTAGTCTCGTTTTGTTTTAGTAAACCCTAGTTTGGTCACGTAAATGTTTATGAGTTGATATACGTATGTATTTTGGAATTTTGTTCCTTGAACGTGGCTTCCGGTTATGAATTTATAAAGATGATACTCATGCACTTTACAGACCGAGCTGAAATAATGACGTCATAATTTAGAAACTCATTTTTAAGATGGGGAGGTAGGCTTTGTTAACTATTCTGTATACTCACCTAACAATTTAATAAACAAAATATAACGTAAAAATTGTATTTAACTTGAAAATTATATCTAAAAATAGTCCGGTACGTAAAGTGCATAAGCATCATAAAGAGGCAAATAACGTATCATATAACATTTCTAATGTCATTTGTTACTTTTCAAAATAGAAATAACGTTGAAGTGTAGTGTCTGTTATACTATAGTTAATGTTTTCTCTTCTTCATCAGTGAAGAAGAAATTCTTCTAGACTGCGGCAATTTTTATTTTTGTCTTAATTCGGAGTGTTCTTATTTTGAGAGATGGATTTTCCCCACATTAAAAACCGACTATGTGTGGAAATCTATCGAGATAACAAATTCACAAAATAGAAATAAAAATAAAAATAAAAATGAAAATAAACCTCTATTTATAAATGGTTGCGATCGATTGTTTAACTTTAGTCACATGTGCAAATCCTTTAGCGAGAAGCGGCGATAGAAAGTGCCACCCCATTATTTGTTAAGCGTTCATATTGTGTTTTTTTACAAATAATATTGAAAGAAGGTTTTAAAATACGTTAGTTTTTGGGTTTATATATATATATTAGTTAAACAGTATATAACAGAATGCATCGTGTTTTACTGACAATTAAATTGTTTTGTTTACCTTTAAAGTGAAAAAAATATTTAAAATTAGGTAAATAGATATCGTATTGTTAAGGCAAAAATAAAAATATTAAATATGAGTATTGTCTTATGAAAAGAAGTCTATTAAAAATATATCGGCAAATATGGTAAAAATAAATTGAAAAGTTCACCGTTAAAAATGTACTACTTGCCGGTTAGCATGGCTGTTGTCGGATGTGTTTATTTAAAGAGAATGCGGTAATTGAACAACGTGTAATTATCATGCAGCCAGAATTTCAGAATAGAAATTCCAGAATCATGGATCGGGCAGTACGGTGATATCTTTTCCTCTCACATTAAACAAATGTCCCGGTGTTGATGTGATCTAAGTATCTATTTTTTTAAAATTATCGTATATTCAAGTAAGACCATTATTTGTAGGTAATATTAAATGATATTAAAATATATTTTCAGAACTTACTATACATACACACACACACGCACCCCCCCCACACACACATATATATATATATATATATATATATATATATATAAATACATCTATCTATCTATCTATCTATCTATCTATCTATCTATCTATCTATATATATATATATATATATATATATAGAGAGAGAGAGAGAGAGCGAGAGAGAGAGATAGAGATAGATAGATAGATAGATAGATAGATAGTAAGTTATGAAAATATATTTATGGCAATTAAGCTACACAGAGACTCCCGCGTTTCATCCCCGGGGGAAATCTTCAGGCATTTTAGCCTGTAGATTCCCTTATATATATATATATATATATATATATATATATATATATATATATATATTATTATTATTATTATTATTATTATTATTATTATTATTATTATTGTTGTTATTATTATTATTATTTAATGTATCCACATATAATATTATATGGAAATATAATATATTATGTATCGATTTTCAGTGTTCACTTCAATAGTGCTCAATACGTGAGTAGAGCTACGTTGTAAGTTATGAAAATATATTTATGGCAATTAAGATACACAGACGTGTCTGCTGTTCATCTCTGTAGAGAATCGTAAGCCTGGCGATTTTCTAAGGAGATAAAACTTGGCTATTGTGTAGCTTAATTTCCATGAATATATGTTCATAACTTACTATATATATGCATGAATTGTATGTATTTAAGCAGTCTTCTTTCATTTAAGCAAACGTTGATAAACATAATAGAATCCATATACCTGATTATACATTTTTTATTTTTTTCAATTTTTCTAATAATCGTTTTGTTTCGAAATAAAAAAAGTAATGCATGTCCCTTATGTATCACTGGCATTTTCGATTTTTCGACGTCAAAACAACAAACCGGTGTAGCTTCAGAAGAACCGTTACCATTTGAATTCCGGGGTGCCGGAATTAGTCATTAGATACATTTTATTGAAAATGTTGTTACTGGTTTCCTACGTAATGTTATTAATTGTAGGTTGCTGGATTTTAATAAAGATAGCTTGTTTTTGCTTCCTGAAAATGATTTGACGAAGAATTTAAAGTTTTAGTGAGACTTATAGAAAATTCATTTTTTTAAATTTTAGCACAAAAAGCATGATGAAGCAGAAAGATTGTTTGATTAAATAGGTATTGTATTCTATACAATTTTTATTTATATTAATATATATAAAATACATGTATATATATATATATATATATATATATATATATATATAAGTATGTGTGTTGTGTGTATGTATGTACATGCCAAGTTCTACTTGTCATTGAGTACTATTAAATAAATATTGTCAGGTGCACAAGTTCATCCTTTCTACTCTGCTCTGATGGGAAATATAGTTCGGGTGTGTTTATGTATATTTATGGATATTTATGTATATAGTTATATGCATGTGTGTATATATATATATATATATATATATATATATATATATATATATATATATATATTTTTTTTGATTTTATTCATTAGTTGCGACAAAACAAGTTTTGTTTTATTGGTGCGAATAGCGACCAACTCATCGGGCCGGCGAAAGGAATTCAAAAAATATATATTTTCCTCTGAATTTTCATTGAGCACTCTCATAAACCCGGTTTCAACTTCCTTCGGATTCATACCCCCTGGATATTTGTTACAAGTTACTTATATATATATATATATATATATATATATATATATATATATATATATATATATATATATATATATCTTCCAATTATCGTACTTATCCTGGCTAAAACTAACTGTCCTTTTCCACTTCTTCCCCTCTCTGTTTCTAACGCCTCTCTGTTGGCGTCTTTACTTGCCTTTCCCTATCACATTGCCATATAAATTCCAAAACTAGCTCGTAGTTATGAAAATAACCAGAGAAAAACATATCGCTTACTTGCCAAAAATATCTCTCATATTTGTTAAAATTTCTCGTATGGACCAATCCCATCTCGCTGTGCGTTGTATTCCTTTTCCTATGTCTGTGCCGCTATCGAATAAAAGTTTTCAAATGTTCACTTTTTCCGCTGATACGTATGAAACCGGTCTAATATCTCGTTTCTTGTTTGTCTCGTGTATTTAAATCTGTTTTCCGTTTGTCTTTTCACCCCCACCCACACAAACAAACACACACACACACACACACACACACACACATATATATATATATATATATATATATATATATATATATATATATATATATATATATATATATACTGGCAAAAAATAACCCACTGTTTAGGTGGCTTTTAATCTGACTTAATGTCTAAATTAATCTTACAAATCTATAGTTGTATCAACTATAACGTGTACAGAACCATTTAGCTGTTTCAATTTTAATTTCGGAGTTTATCAATCGTAGGAAAAAGAGGGGATCAAGTTTAACCTGTGCCTTTTACCTGTGCCTTTTACGAAGTTATTAAACCATATTACTATTATCTTACTCATTTACCATCCATATGCCGCAACAGCTAAACACGTTGAGTAACAATCAGTTCTAAGTAACATTATTCAGAGGTCGAAGGTTCAATCCTCACTACAGGTGATGCTAACTAAGAATAACATTTTTAAAAATCTGGCGAGGAGACATTTCCGGTACACCCAGCCTGGATATTGAACATTTGTATACTTTTTGTTAAAGTAGTTATAAGAGTAAAAATTACTGTAATCATCCAAATTAGCATCGATAAAAAAGCTGTGGCCACGACGTTCTACGATGCAACGCGTTAATGAATATAAGTATGTTAAAACCATAATTTAATCAGAAGTTCTATTTCTTTTGCATAATGTATACAAAATGCTGTAATGTTAAAAACACTTATCTCTCATGCGTGTCGTGGCAGCCATCTTGAAAATGTTCGAATAAAAGTTAATTGTAAGCCAATGAAAAAGCTTGATATACGATTAACAACCGGTGTTTCAGGAAAAGGTATCTAATTAAATTTTGTTAACAGTGTCAATGGGGCCAGTGAGAATAGATATCAGTTCTTCTCCAACTTCCTTTAAATCTGACTAAGAAATAAAATATTGATTAAGATAAAATATAAAGATCGAAAAAATCGATCGAAAGTAAAATTTTGTTTTCTAAAAAAGAGACTAAAAAAATGCGAAAAAAATACTGACTAAACATAATATTCTATAATTTCACTAAACATATATTTTCAATAAATGTTTCGAAAATTTAAAGAATATGACATAATTAATACCATTCTGGTCCGACGTATTTCGTTGGTAAATAAATATCTATTTGAAAATTATTGAATTCTTCAAATTGATCCGTTTATTTTCTTTCGCATCCAACGGTGTTTTCTACCAATTTGCATTGTCACCGCCTTCAGAATTCAACTTCTTACACGCTACGCACAAATCCACAACATCCTCCTCTCTCTCTCTCTCTCTCTCTCTCTCTCTCTCTCTCTATATATATATATATATATATATATATATATATATATATATATATATCGAGTATTTATACGGGGGGTATTATTCCGAAACGCAAGATCAAAGAAAGGCGTACGTGAAAGGCAAAATGACCAGTGATGAGTTGAAGTCCAAGAGAAGCGGAGTTTAATGTTTTGTCGGTAAAACTTTTCAGATGTTGGGCAAGATATTAAGGGTTGAAACCCTGGAAAATCCTGTCTTCTTGACCGATCTTCAAAGTTGTACGACATTTTAGTGCATGTCATCCCTGAGGGAGTTCGTAGTAATTTCAGAGCACATAAGTACTGATACGATGTGAGTCTAGCACGCAATTACAGATGAACACGTACACACGTACACACGTACACACGTACACAGAGCCTCTCATAATACATATTTATTGTTTTCACTATCCCTCCCCCCTCTCTCTCTCTCTCTCTCTCTCTCTCTCTCTCTCTCTCTCTCTCTATATATATATATATATATATATATATATTATCAATATTAACATCCACAGAGACTTGTTTCGTCTTTTGAAGACTCATCGGTGTGATTTTATCTAACGAACTCACCAACCACGGGGCTCGAGCCACGGACCTTAAATCACCACTTACTATGAAAGTCCAACCTCTAAGCTTTTTCGGTCAGCTTGGCAGTTGTTATGAGGTCGAAGAAACTACGCTTATTAGTTTCAAATCAGTTCAGGGGAGAATAAAACATATTGGCTTAGGGAGAAACCGTCGTTTTATTACACGCATGCACATTATCAATAACAAACGATAATGAATTCTACTAAGCTTAACAGTTTACTGCAGTTACACGACATTACCCATCATCAGATACGTAGCTGACTGGTCTCTAACGTCAGGGTTAGGATTTCTGCACGTTTCGATGCATTCTTCTCGATTGTTATCCTTATCTTCATTATTTTAGTCAACTATTGCATTTTTGAATATATATGAAACCGTTGTATTTTTTGATATCTGCTTCCTTGTTTCTCGTGCACTTAAAAATATTGAGGATGAGTTATCACATCCAGGCTATAGACCGAAAATACTAACCTCATTTGACACCCCATCAATTGGTGACTCAATCTTGACAGTGCAAAGGGCATAATTGTGTATTCCACAATTCTGGACTAACTTTTGGATTTGAAGCTAAAGTTTTACTAAAACAAAATTATTCGGTTGTTGACGTTTTGCAAAACTGTAAATAAATAAATCACAGGTATTCTTGTAACATAATAAAAGTCGCAGTGTGGAGTAACAGGATGATTGGCAGTATCGTGGTCACACAGAATGACCTCAGCAGGTAAAAGTA
Organism: Sepiola atlantica; assembly: GCA_963556195.1. NCBI lineage: Eukaryota > Metazoa > Mollusca > Cephalopoda > Sepiida > Sepiolidae > Sepiola > Sepiola atlantica. The sequence goes on along the minus strand of OY744532.1, from coordinate 105,284,731 downwards.
AGTTACGGGTATCACGTGATTTCCGGAATAGAAGAAATTCTGTCTCTTTGCTGGTGAACAACTGAACGGGACAGTCACGCAAAACTTCACCCGTTCACAGAAAACCCAGAAGACGAGGGGGGCACACGATGTGAACTAATTGTTTTTTTTGCAGTTAATGTGAACTAATCTTTTATTGGCCTGATAGGTAAGAGATCATTTCTCACAAATTTCACGTTCGTACGTCTAATAGCCGGAAAGTAGTCGGCGGACAGACACACCCATCTGTAATTTTAGTATCATCCACATCCGCTATTGTCTTTGCTACACTCCACTTCCTGTTTGTTCTTCATCTACCGTTCCCTTTTTGATAATTATTACTCTGTTGTTGATGCCATATCCATCAGTATTGATAATACATTGCATCTTCATCAGTCAACCTCCATCTTCGTTTTGGTGACTTCAGTGCTCATCATTCTGACTGAATCCTTCACTCTAATCTATTTAAACTTTTCTCAAGTCCCAGATTGTAACCTTCCTTACACACTTTCCTGATAAGAACCTTTACCAACCATCCTTATTTCTTACATCTGCTCCTGAACAATGATATATTTATTCCCCCCCTTCATTGGTCTCTTCTAGTTATGCTGTTGTTGCTGTTGAGGTCGATTCTTATGTGAAGGCCTTTATTGATCGTCTCTTACATAGGAAGATGTTTAACTACAGAGAGGTTGATTAGGATGATTTTCACGGCTTCCTATGTGACGTACCATGGGAGCTATCTATGGTATGCCTCCTAGTGTCGCTAAGGAGGTTACTGACTGGTTTATTCTTAGAATTAAAACCTTCATTCCTCATCGTAAGTTTTAAATCAAACCCAATTCGTCTCTCTGGATTTTAAATGTTTGTGCTTCTGCCATTGACCATCGTAACCATTACTTTAATCAGTATCGTCGGGATGATCCTGATGCTTCCAGATAATCATACAGAAAAAATAGCAATGCCTGCAAGAGAGCAATTTCTGAGACAGTCAAGCTATTCTCAGAGGATTCATGACTTTATCTCATCTCAAATGTTTGTCTGATTTTTAGCGTCGTTAATAGTGGAAAGTCTGATATTCCTCCTCTTTTTTATTGTTTTCAGGTTGTTTCGTATTCTAAGGACAATACTTTTCTATTTGCTTGTCTTTTTGCTGAGAATTCTTCCCTTGATGACTTTAGTGCTGTTCTTCCTGATTTTTCTTCGAAAACTTATCACTCTTCTGACTCTATCATCATCTTGCTAGGGTTCCTTCTGATCTTGATAAGTCTAAGGCTTCTGGTCCTGATTCAGTTCCTGTTGTCGTTCTCAAACATTGTACACATGAAATTTCTTCAATCTTCTCGAAATTATTCAATCTCTGTCTGACTCAGTCCTACTTCCCTTGTCGAAAAAAGTTCTCTGTTGTCCATATCTTAAAACATGTTGGTGATCGGTCCTATTAGTCTTCTTTCTGTTATTAGTAAAGATTTAAAAGGTTGATCAACGGAAAGGTTGTTCATTTTTGCTGGAAAGTCTCTGCCTCTTTAGTGATGTTCAGTATGGCCTTTTGACTTTCGTTCAACTGCTGATATCTTAACTGTTTTAACTGAGCAGATATTTCGGTTCATGGATACTTCAGGAGGTGAGTCTGGCATTTTCGCTTGACACTTCAACAGAGAATGGAATTCTGGCTTTCTACACAATCTTCAGGCTTATGGTATTAGTGATAACGTTTTTGGGATCATTAGATTTTTTCTTTCTGATCGATCCTTGTGGTTAACTCTGGATCGTTTTCTGATCGAACCATGTGGGTAACTCTGGATCGTGTCTCCTCATTCTCTGTGCCTATCAATTCTGGTGTTTCTGAGTGCTCTATTCCTGGTCCAGCATTGTTTTTCTTTATACCAATAATCTTCCATAGAATATTATTCAGAAGATGCTATGCTCCTGATTCCACTTTCTATTCTAGTATTTCTTCTCGTCATCTCCCTTGAATAAGTTGGGATATGCAGCTGATCTGGAAGTTTACTTAGCGTCCGTTGTAGATTAGGTTAATAAATGGCTTGTTTTGCTTAATCCTGTGAAGAATCAGCTTGTGTCTTTCAATCTTAGGCGTGACCCTTTTTGTTTCCTGAGGAGAAATCGACTCTGAAACTTCTTGGTATTTCTTTCTCATCAAATATTTCTTGGAGTTCATACATTAGCGTATCTTTAATTTAATTAAACTCACCCTTTATTCTTCTCTGCCTTTTCTCGCTCACAGACGTTATGTAGCTAGTCTCAGTTTTTTTCTACAAGTACAATTATGACATCAGTTCTTCAGAATTGTCTGATGTATTTCCTGCTTCCTTTGTTCCAATTCGTTTGACTCATTGGTCTAGAGATGTTTATCAATTCGCTGTTCAGATAATTCGTTATAATGCAACTTCCTATCTCAATAGCTTCTCTTCACGAACTGCAGGTTTGTGGAACTCTTTTCATGCTGACTGTTTCCCGCCTACATATAGACTTAGTCTTTTAAAGACTAAAGTAAATAGGCATCTCCCCTCTTTGTGATAATCATCTTTCGTTCTTTTCTGCTTCTTACATCAAGTGGCTTCATGCCTTGTCCGGATCTACTTCCATAAAAAAGGATGAGACTCAATCTCTCTCTCTCTCTCTCTCTCTCTCTCTCTGTATCTCTCTTTCTCTCTCTAACACAGTAACCCACCTCTAAAAATATATCTCCCTTTCTAGTCCGTGAAATTGTCACTCCACTTAACTATTACAGCGGGAGGGGGGCGACCGGTGTGTATAATGAAATTATACACGCCACAGAAAAGCGACATCGCAACATTCTTCTCGTTCCGTATTATTTTCTCTTACGTGGTCGTTGTTTCAGAATATGTTATTTCGCGTGGACGCAGTTAAGTTTGTGCGCATTATCGGAAATGTCATCAGATAGTGTTTTTTATGAGGAGTGTGTGTATGTGTATTATACGTATTATGTGTGTATGTGTCTGTCAATGTTGTGTGTGTTGGTGTGAATGTTTCATGTACGTCTCACGTAATATGGCAACATTTTTCAGGCCGGATTTTCTTTCTGTTGGGTCTTTGATTTGCAAATCATGTCGTGTTTTCAATCCTGAACGTCGTTGTCTTTCTTTCAAGTAATCTTTTCAAGTTTCTTTTCAAATTCGACCATGAACAGCAACGATAATACGTCCTTCGACAAAAAAGGGACATATGAATTGATTAGATCTGCGCGTTCAGCGATGAAAATGCTATTTCAAACTCAAGTGTAACACACAGACGGAAGTGTTATTTCAAACTAAAGTGTGATAGATAGACATAAATGTTATATCAAACTTAAGTGTGACACAAAAACGTAAGTGTAATTTGAAACTTAAGTGTTACACAAAGACAGAATTGTTATTTGAAACTTAAGTGTGACACAAAGACAAAAGTGTTATTTCTAACTTAAGTGTGACACACAGAGAGAAGTGTGTCTTCAAACTAAAGTGTGAAACACAGACGGAAGTATTATTTCAAACTTAAGTGTAACACACAGACGGAAGTGTTATTTCAAACTTAAGTGTGACAGACAAAGAAAAATGCTATTTAAAACTTAAGTGTGACAGACTAAGAAAAATGTGATTTCAAACTTAAATATGACAGAAATATACTAAACGTCACATATCAAACTTAAGCGTGACACCCAGACGAAAATGCTATTTCAAACTTTCGATTATCAGACCAGAAAAATGATAGTTCAAATATTTGCGCGTAGACCAACGAAAATTTAATTTCATTTAAAGCGCGACAAACTGATAAAAATTTTATTTTAGATTTAAGCGTGACATATAGATTAGCAGCAACTTATAAAAATTCTTGGTGGATCTAAGATTCGCCCATTCAATCTGCGCATTTAGCGATGAAAATGCTATTTCAAAAGTTAAGCGTGACAGACCAACAAAAATGCTATTTCAAAAGTTAAGCGTGACAGACCAACGAAAATGCTATTTCAAAAGTTAAGCGTGACAGACCAACAAAAATGCTATTTTAAAAGTTAAGCGTGACAGACCAACAAAAATTCTATTTCAAAAGTTAAGCGTGACAGACCAACAAAAATGCTATTTCAAAAGTTAAGCGTGACAGACCAACGAAAATGCTATTTCAAAAGTTAAGCGTGACAGACCAACAAAAATGCTATTTCAAAAGTTAAGCGTGACAGAGAAACGAAAATGCAATTTCAAAAGTTAAGCGTGACAGACCAACGAAAATGCTATTTCAAAAGTTAAGCGTGACAGACCAACGAAAATGCTATTTCAAAAGTTAAGCATGACGGACCAACGAAAATGCTATTTCAAAAGTTAAGCGTGACAGACCAACAAAAATGCTATTTCAAAAGTTAAGCGTGACAGACCAACGAAAATGCTATTTCAAAAGTTAAGCGTGACAGACCAACAAAAATGCTATTTCAAAACTTAAGCGTGACAAACCAACGAAAATGCTATTTCAAAAGTTTAGCGTGACAGACCAACGAAAATGCTATTTCAAAAGTTAAGCGTGACAGACCAAGAAAAATGCTATTTCAAAAGTTAAGCGTGACAGACCAACAAAAATGCTATTTCAAAAGTTAAGCGTGACAAACCAACGAAAATGCTATTTCAAAAGTTAAGCGTGACAGACCAACGAAAATGCTATTTCAAAAGTTAAGCGTGACAGACCAACAAAAATGCTATTTCAAAAGTTAAGCGTGACAGACCAACGAAAATGCTATTTCAAAAGTTAAGCGTGACAGACCAACAAAAATGCTATTTCAAAAGTTAAGCGTGACAAACCAACGAAAATGCTATTTCAAAAGTTAAGCGTGACAGACCAACAAAAATGCTATTTCAAAAGTTAAGCGTGACAGACCAACAAAAATGCTATTTCAAAAGTTAAGCGTGACAGACCAACAAAAATGCTATTTCAAAAGTTAAGCGTGACAGACCAACAAAGATGCTATTTCAAAAGTTAAGCGTGACAGACCAACAAAAATGCTATTTCAAAAGTTAAGCATGACAGACCAACAAAAATGCTATTTCAAAAGTTAAGCGTGACAGACCAACAAAAATGCTATTTCAAAAGTTAAGCGTGACAGCCCAACAAAAATGCTATTTCAAAAGTTAAGCGTGACAGACCAACAAAAATGCTATTTCAAAAGTTAAGCGTGACAGACCAACAAAAATGCTATTTCAACAGTTAAGCGTGACAGACCAACGAAAATGCTATTTAAAAAGTTAAGCGTGACAGACCAACAAAAATGCTATTTCAAAAGTTAAGCGTGACAGACCAACAAAAATGCTATTTCAAAAGTTAAGCGTGACAGACCAACAAAAATGCTATTTCAAAAGTTAAGCGTGACAGACCAACAAAAATGCTATTTCAAATGTTAAGCGTGACAGAGCCAAGAAAAATGCTATTTCAAAAGTTAAGCATGACAGACCAACGAAAATGCTATTTCAAAAGTTAAGCGTGACAGACCAACAAAAATGCTATTTCAAAAGTTAAGCGTGACAGACCAACAAAAATGCTATTTCAAAAGTTAAGCGTCACAGACCAACAAAAATGCTATTTCAAAAGTTAAGCGTGACAGACCAACAAAAATGCTATTTCAAAAGTTAAGCGTGACAAACCAAGAAAAATGCTATTACAAAAGTTAAGCGTGACAGCCCAACGAAAATGCTATTTCAAAAGTTAAGCGTGACAGACCAACGAAAATGCTATTTCAAAAGTTAAGCGTGACAGACCAACAAAAATGCTATTTCAAAAGTTAAGCGTGACAGACCAACAAACATGATATTTCAAAAGTTAAGCGTGACAGACCAACAAAAATGCTATTTCAAAAGTTAAGCGTGACAGAGCCAAGAAAAATGCTATTTCAAAAGTTAAGCGTGACAGACCAAGAAAAATGCTATTACAAAAGTTAAGCGTGACAGCCCAACGAAAATGCTATTTCAAAAGTTAAGCATGACAGATCAACAAAAATGCTATTTCAAAAGTTAAGCGTGACAGACCAACAAAAATGCTATTTCAAAAGTTAAGCGTGACAGACCAAGAAAAATGCTATTTCAAAAGTTAAGCGTGACAGACCAACGAAAATGCTATTTCAAAAGTTAAGCGTGACAGACCAACAAAAATGCTATTTCAAAAGTTAAGCATGACAGACCAACAAAAATGCTATTTCAAAAGTTAAGCGTGACAGACCAACGAAAATGCTATTTCAAAAGTTAAGCGTGACAGACCAAGAAAAATGCTATTTCAAAAGTTAAGCGTGACAGACCAACGAAAAAGCTATTTCAAAAGTTAAGCGTGACAGACCAACAAAAATGCTATTTCAAAAGTTAAGCGTGACAGACCAACAAAAATGCTATTTCAAAAGTTAAGCATGACAGACCAACAAAAATGCTATTTCAAAAGTTAAGCGTGACAGACCAACGAAAAAGCTATTTCAAAAGTTAAGCGTGACAGACCAAGAAAAATGCTATTTCAAAAGTTAAGCGTGACAGACCAACAAACATGATATTTCAAAAGTTAAGCGTGACAGACCAACAAAAATGCTATTTCAAAAGTTAAGCGTGACAGACCAACAAAAATGCTATTTCAAAAGTTAAGCGTGACAGACCAACAAAAATGCTATTTCAAAAGTTAAGCGTGACAGACCAACAAAAATGCTATTTCAAAAGTTAAGCGTGACAGAGCCAAGAAAAATGCTATTTCAAAAGTTAAGCATGACAGACCAACGAAAATGCTATTTCAAAAGTTAAGCGTGACAAACCAACAAAAATGCTATTTCAAAAGTTAAGCGTGACAGACCAACAAACATGCTATTTTAAAAGTTAAGCGTGACAGACCAACAAACATGATATTTCAAAAGTTAAGCGTGACAGACCAACAAAAATGCTATTTCAAAAGTTAAGCGTGACAGAGCCAAGAAAAATGCTATTTCAAAAGTTAAGCATGACAGACCAAAAAAAATGCTATTTCAAAAGTTAAGCGTGACAGACCAACAAACATGCTATTTTAAAAGTTAAGCGTGACAGACCAACAAACATGATATTTCAAAAGTTAAGCGTGACAGACCAACAAAAATGCTATTTCAAAAGTTAAGCGTGACAGAGCCAAGAAAAATGCTATTTCAAAAGTTAAGCATGACAGACCAACAAAAATGCTATTTCAAAAGTTAAGCGTGACAGACCAACGAAAATGCTATTTCAAAAGTTAAGCGTGACAGACCAACAAAAATGCTATTTCAAAAGTTAAGCGGGACAGAGCCAAGAAAAATCTATGTTTCGGAATTTTTTACATGAGGTTTGATAATTTGTAGAATTTTGAATATTGGGACTACTGTTCTCATCTTGGGTGTTTTTATCACAACTTTTCGGCCAATGTAATCTTCGAACTTCTTCAGGTGTACCTTTTCGAACTCGGGTATTTTTCTGTCGAACTCGAGAATCTGGACGGAATTTTGGGAGCCACTATAGGAAAGGCTAGAAGAACACCGGAAAGCCGTAATACGTGAAGAAATTATATGGAAGAAAAAGGGAAACCATCTACCCTTATGGGATGAAGTACAAATTATAGATAGAGAAGAACGGTGGAGAGTAAACCTACTTGTGATGGACAAACGAAAATGCGATTTCTAATTCAAGCCAGACAAACGAAAATCCTATATCAAACTTAAGCGTGACACACATAGCAAAATCTTATTTCAAACTTCTCTATAACAGACAATGAAAATACTATTTCAGACTTTAGCGTGGCAGACCAAGAAAATTATATTTGAAACTTTAGTGTGATAGACCAACGCAAATGCCATTTTAAACTTACGCATAACAGATCAACAAAATTATATTTCTAACCCAAACGTAATAGATAAACGAAAATTCTATTTCAAACATCCGCATGACAGACCAATGACATGATCTCTCGAACGCGTGACAGACCAACAAAATAGCATTTCAAACTTTAACGTGATATATGAACGAAAATGCTATTTCAGACTTAAACATGAATGATCGACCGATAGACAGAGCCACTTAAATGATTATTGGCGCATTTATAATAAGATGCGTCTGTTTAATCTGCGCGTTTAGCGATGGAAATTCTCTTTGTAACTGAATCGTGATAAACCGATTGGCCGACTGAGCTTCTCACATAGATACTGAGACGCATCTATCCCCTAAAAAACAAAGATGAGAGAACAAATAAATCTACATATATACATATATATATATATATATATATATATATATATATATATATATATATTTCTTTGTGTGTGTATATGTGTGCAGGCGCTTGTGTATGTACGTGTGTGTATGTATATGTGTGAGTGGGTGACACTTGTGTTCGTTTTCTTGAATACCGCTAATTTAATGCCCTCACGTTCAACCATTTTTGTGCGTTTCGTTCCTTTTCTGAGCGGATAACTCGTTTTCGTTTCAACTCCCTTTACTCAGATTTTCTTTTGTCAAAATCTTGCTGCAAATTCGCAATGTTTGTTTACGTAGAAAATATGAAACGTTTCCGTTTTTATTCTTCTATTTTTTTCTTTCCATCAGCTTCCCGGCCATCTTTATCTTTGATTCGATTTTAGAGACGATATCTTGTAACCGTTCCGAACAAAACACAAAACACAAAGATGCGAGCGTCGATAACACTGTACTATACGCATAACGAACCTAAACACACACTCAATGCTGGATACACGGTAATATATATATATATATATATATATATATATATATATATATATATATATATAGAGAGAGAGAGAGAGAGAGAGAGATAGAGATAGATAGATAGATACATACATACATACATACATACATATATAAATATATACATATATGCATATATTTTCAAGAACACCTTATAGAAGGATTGAATTAGGGAATGGTTCCCGAAAATTTCCTACAGATTATACCAGAAAACAACAACAAAAACTGAAATTCATACATACATACATACATACATACATACATACATACATACATACATACATACATACATACATACATACATAAATACATACATACATATATGTATATAAGTGAAATATTTTTAAAATGAACAATAGTGCAATTTAAATGAAAAATTCATTTATTTTTTTTTTTTGCAAGCTTTAGTTGTAGTACAACTTTGTCAGGCGCGACTGTCTGATAGTTTTTTCTTCTCCTTTCTTCCTCCTCATTTTGATGGTATTTTTCAAGAACACCTCCTAGAAGGATTGAAGAAGGGAATGGTTCCCGAAAATTTCCTACATACTATACCTAAAATCAGCAACAAAAACTGAAATTAGGATTCACTTTACTTGCTTCTTAAATCGTCCAATAAATTGAAAGTTGCACGTTTAGTTATTTGTCTTCATTCTCGGTTTTTTTATTTACTATTATTATTATACTTTTTTTTAATACTTTTTTATACTTTTTTATTTTCTTATACTTTTTTATTTTTTTATACTTTTTTATTTTTTATTCACTATTATTATACTTTTTTTTATACTTTTTTATACTTTTTTATTTTCTTATACTTTTTTATTTTTTTATACTTTTTTATTTTTTATTCACTATTATTATACTTTTTTTTATACGTTTTTATACTTTTTTATTTTCTTATACTTTTTTATTTTTTTATACTTTTTTATTTTTTATTCACTATTATTATACTTTTTTTCCAACTTGTGCGCTTATGATTTTCTGTTGACTGAATAGATATAAATATAAAATATATGTGTATATAAAACGTAAAATGAATAATATTACATCCGAAGCTAGAAGAATAACGGTTCGAGGATTAATAAAATTACTTACCCAAAGAGAGCTGTTTTTCACACTTTCATGTCACCTTACGAAGATTCAAATTAAGATATATGATACTAAACCTTATATCAATAATCATTATTCCAATTTTAATAAAAATCCATTACCTGATTTTCATTCTAGAACATGTGTAATATTTAAGGCTTAAGTTTAAGGGATCTTAAGAAGAAATTTAAATTCATGTATTCTTTGCTTGTTGGTGTCTCCTGACTATGGGTCAAATCCAGCACAAATCTGATATATTTGAATTATTAAATAGGATGGTTATACCCATATGCCCCCTAAAAACCATTTAAAATACTCAAAAACTTTAACAAACATCGGAGTTATCTGGATTTTCACGAAGGACTTCTATCACATCTTTGCCCCCTTTGCACAAAACTAAATTAAGCTAAATATAGGCCACATTTGGATGACCTTTACATCTAGCAGCTGTGCTAAAAAATTAATAATAATCGGTTAAATAGTTTAGGAGTAAATATTTTACATGCAAATATATAAACATCTATGCATATCTAACTTTATAAAAATATAGATATATTTATTTATTTTATATATGTATTACAGAAGATTAGAACAGCATCAGTACCGTCAGTTTCAAATACAATTAGACTTCTGTAATACATATATAAATAAATATTACGGTCTTATCTTCTTATATTCTGTTGGAGTTCTTTTTCCACTAATCTCTCTCACACACACACACCCACACACATATATATGTATATATATATATATATATATATATATATATATATATATATATATATATATATATATATATATATATATATATATATATATATATATATATATATATATATATATATCTTTTATATATATATATATATATAAATCTTTTATATATATATATATATACAGGGTGATTCATAAGTCACTTAGCTATTTATTTTTGAAATTCTAAAGTTAAAAAATACGGTAATACAAAACAGAAAGTTTATTCAACAAATTCATTTATGGGAGTTTAAAATTACAGCAAATTTTCTAAATTTCCACCTTCGTTCTGCATGCATAGCTCTATTCTTTTTTGCAAGGAATTTACGACTCTTTGTAGCATATTTGATTGATTAATTTTAACAAACTCGGCAGTGATTTTTGATTTGAGGTCGTCATTGCCTTTCAACAAGTGTGGGAGATTTATCAAATTTGGCCATATGAATAACAATAACAATTCGCTCTTACATTGTAAATGACATACTGTCTGAAAAAAAAAGCTCATATGATGATTTACACAAATTTAAATTAATAAAAATAAATATATATAGAAACAAATATATAAACGAACAAGTTTAAAATAACAAATAGCAGTAATTAGAGAGTAAGATAACAATTATCAAAAGTTCATAGTATATTTGTGTTTCATATGGTAATCATTTTAAATAGCTAAGTGACTTATGAATCACCCTGTATATATATATATATATATATATATATATATATATATATATATATATATATATATATATATATATATATATATATAAATGATATATAATCCTAGCTAAAATAGTCATAAACTAACTAGTCGAAGCCATCAATCCCATTCATCTCACATCCTTTGAAGGAGACAAGTCACTGCTGATAACGTTGTAACGAAAATCATGATTTTCATCCTCTGCTTGTTCACGTCAACATCTATGCCGAAGTCTACACACTTTCTGACAAATCAAAATTAATATTTTGTATGCTTTTTCTACATTGCTTTCTTCATCCTGAGGAAGTCTTTCAATAAAGACGAAACGTTGATGAATACATAAATCACATAGGTTTTAGCTTTCCGTCTTTCATTTTACACACACACACACACACACACACACACACACACACACACACACACACACACACACACACACACACACACAACTATATATATATAGGAATTTTATTCCGTAATCTATAGGATTAATGTAAGAAAAAAAAAATAATAAATTAATCTTGTATTGCTAATTTGGCTTTTATTTCAATTTTATTAACTTTCCATGCAATACTTAAAACTTGAACGAAAAACACACATATTACTCGACAGCGTGCCAGCGCATCTCTCGTTCGACACCGGTTTTGAATCCTACCGCCATTTCATAACATCAAGGCGATGACGTCGTACCATCAAAGACGTTTATCAAAGTAACAAAGAAATAAGTTTCTTTATTCTTGTTTTTTGATGAAAAAAAAAAAAAAATGACTCTATACTGGTCACCCCTGAAGAAGGAATTTTATTCCGTAATCGATAGGATTAATGTAAGAAAAAAAAAAAAAAATTAATCTTGTATTGCTAATTTGGCTTTTATTTCAATTTTATTAACTTTCCATGCAATACTTAAAACTTGAACGAAAAACACACATATTACTCGACAGCGTGCCAGCGCATCTCTCGTTCGACACCGGTTTTGAATCCTACCGCCATTTCATAACATCAAAGCGATGACGTCGTACCATCAAAGACGTTTATCAAAGTAACAAAGAAATAAGTTTCTTTATTCTTGTTTTTTGATGAAAAAAAAAAAAAAATGACTCTATACTGGTCACCCCTGAAGAAGGAATTTTATTCCGTAATCGATAGGATTAATGTAAGAAAAAAAAAAAAAAAATTAATCTTGTATTGCTAATTTGGCTTTTATTTCAATTTTATTATATATATATATATATATATATATATATATATATATATATATATTGTAACATTGTGTAGATAGACAGATATATGTGTGTTTGTGAAAAAAACAATATATATATATATATATATATATATATATATTATAATATAAAATGAAGTAATAAAATAAGGTGTCAATCAAATTTTATTAGAATTCAAAGTTCATGCAAAGCATCCTTAAGTCCTTAGCTCATGAGTTTTCAAAGATAATTCTTCTCTTCAGAGGACCATTACCGCAGTTATACTACTACAGGCAATAAAATTACGCTTTGAAAATATATAAAATTATATACACAAATATATAAAAATACATAACATCAAACATATCAATCCAAAAACATACTTTTGTTGAATCCATACAGTCCATCCAGGTCATACAAGTTGAGAAGCATAATCAGGAAGGGCATCACTCCAAGATACAAACAGCAGTCCAAATATGTGAAATTGAAGGGGCCGGCAAAGTTATCCAGTCGCGAAATGTGTCCATATTCAATGTTAATGATAAATAAATCAATCAAAATAATACAAAAAGTCCAATCAAAGTTCCGAGATCCCAACATGTGCAACTCTAATCAAATCCAAATTCGTTGTTTAATTAGAAAACCCGCTAAATCCGAATTGAGCAAAACAAGACGGACTCCCATCACATCTAGCCAGAAGAGCGAAAAATATATAAGTGATCTTCTCTCCAGACATGACAAATCCCTAACGAACAGAAGGCGATATTAAATTGTCTACATCTCAGAATGACTTCAACGGGTTCAAAATTATGTCTGTCCTGCTTCCTGTTTGACAGGTTCAAGAAAAGACAGCAACATACAACCCCGCCAGTATATTGAGCTTCAGTTTTTTTATCCAGATGTTTCACTAATTATAAGATATTAGTTGACGCTTATATCTTTTGTTGGATTGCTTCATATATATATATATATATATATATATATATATATATATATATATATATATATATATATATGTGTATGTATACATTGTATTAAGGGTGAATATATATATATATATATATATATATATATATATATATATAAGAAATATTTTAACCTTTTTATAAGTATCGTTTCGTATTTGAATATTAAATGTGAAGTCACGTGTCACTCTCGTTTGGAGGCGTTATTTGCTTAGAGTGTTATGTATATTTGGTTAATATTAGTGTTAGGGAGGTTTAATAAGGTTTGAAAAAAGTGGGGGTGAAATGTTACAGTTATGATTTAAAAATGGAAAAGATTTAAAAATATCAAAAAATAAAGAAATATTTCTATACAAATCCCGTGAGTCAATGTTTATGAGTAGCGTATATTTGTCCGTTACTGTTTTGAGGGTTAATTATGTGTTTTCTAGAGAATGTTTAGGAGAGAAAATGGTTTTAAGGATTATACTTATGAAAACATAATAAAGAGGTTAAAAAACACAAAAGGAATTTGAATAAAGATTTAACCCGGGTCCGATCCTGGCAGCTTGTCAATCGGTCTAAGGGCAGTAACTCTGCAGGTTTCTCGAATGATTTTGTATTCGGGATTTAACATTATTAACTAAGGTATAGTGAAGGCTTATGGGATTAATAATATTGGTATACTGATTAAGTCTGGTTTAGAGATAAAAGCAAGGATTAGGTCGGTAAAATTGAATCTGTTTAGGAGTGGGTTAACATTTTAACTACGATATAGTGGAGACTTATGGGAGTAATAATAATATGAAATTGGGGTGTCGCTCTCTTAATAACTAGAAAGATTATTATTTCATATTTACGTGGTGTAAATTATTGGTCTTAAGTATTGTTGTGGATATGGGTCGATTAAGATATTTATTCCTATGTGTTATTTATATTTATGAGAGGTGATAGTTAGGAGGATTTTCCGGAGTGGAACTCGGTATTTAGTGGACCAATTATGGGTGTATATATTGGGCAGAGGGGGGGGGGGTGTTGCTAGGCCTTTATGTGTATCGGTAAGTCTAATTTATAAGTAGTGCTTGTCTCGTGTGGATGCACCCTTAAAAATTTCATATCTAATATTCAAACAGATTGTATTCGGGTCAATAATGGCCCTTAATATATGGTATTTTTCTGCATCGCACATACGACGGGTTAATACAGGAAGGTAGTTGGTGCAGACCAGACGTACCTGGAAGCCAACCAGCATTGATCATTTTTCAACTCGTTCATGACATTCGCATACTATAGAATTTCTCATTTTGTGGAATTAACATGAAGCCTTTTTTAATTTTCAATTTTTTTCAGTCCAGTGGCAGAGAATAATCCAATATTAACATTTTTTTCTTTTATTTTCTCTACTTTCATTTTATCTTTCCGAGTTTCGTTTTTCTTTCCTTCCCATTTCTTAGCTCGTCCATTCGTACCCCCTACCGAGTTATTCCTCTCTCTTTTACTTCATGTCCATCTCTTACTTTCTATCCATTAGTATATTTCTTATTTTCTCCCTTTTTTCCATCTTACCTTACCCCTTTCTCCGTAACTTAATTCTTATTTTTCTCTCTACCTTCCTTCTCTTCCCTCCACCTATCTCCATTAATTCATGCCGTCCTTTCTCCCTCCATTCCTCCTCTTCTTTACAACCCTCTCCATAACTTCATTTCTTCTTTTCTATCTTACTCCCCTTCCCTCCCACCTCTCTCCCTTACTTAATCCTTTCTTTCTAATCTACCTTCCCCAATCTGTTATCCTTTCCTTATTTCCTCTCTCTTTCTCTTCTCTCCATTACTAAATGCATTCTTCCCCTCCCCCTTTATCCTTATTTCTTCCCCTCCCCCTTCTTCTATTACAACTGTTTTCTTCTTTCGCAAAATATATATTTTTTCATTTCTACCTTTTTTCCGTCCCGGCGTAAAAATATGTCTTGATGACGAATGAATACAACACAAGGTCATTTCTAATTGAGCACTCAACATAACCCCGACTCACATAGAATCTTCTTTGTCATCTCTCGACCCTCTCTTTCTCTCTGTCACTCTCGCCCACACTGCGTTTCATTAATGCGTCAAAACCTTTCGTCTTGAATAACAACTTAATTACGGTGAGAAACACGAAAGAATCCATTGTTTTTCAAGTTCTATTTACAAAGAAATCAATTCTCTTCTTAACCAGTTTGTATGTTTTTTTTCCATTGGGGAATAAAGAATGGATATTATCAGAAGATCCACCCATTTAAATTGCGCGGTTAGCGACGAAAATGCTATTTCAAATATACGTGTGAAGGACCAACAAAAATGATATTTAAAATATACGCAGAAAGGACTAACGAAAACTTACGCGCGAGACCAAGGAAAATACTATTTTTACCTTACGCGAGAGAGACCAAGGAAAATGCTATTTTAAAATTACGAGAGAGACCAAGAAAAATGCTATTTCAAAATTACGAGAGAGACCAAGAAAAATGCTATTTCAAAATTACGAGAGAGACCAAGAAAAATGCTATTTCAAAATTACGAGAGAGACCAAGAAAAATGCTATTTAAAAATTACGAGAGAGACCAAGAAAAATGCTATTTCAAAATTACGAGAGAGACCAAGAAAAATGCTATTTCAAAATTACGAGAGAGACCAAGAAAAATGCTATTTCAAAATTACGAGAAAGACCAAGAAAAATGCTATTTCAAAATTACGAGAGAGACCAAGAAAAATGCTATTTAAAAATTACGAGAGAGACCAAGAAAAATGCTATTTCAAAATTACGAGAGAGACCAAGGAAATGCTATTTCAAACTTACGAGAGAGACCAAGGAAAATGCTATTTCAAAATTACGAGAGAGACCAAGGAAAATGCTATTTCAAACTTACGAAAATACTATTGTAACCTGACGAGACAGCGACTAAAGAAAATGCTATATAATTTTTTTACCAAAGACACAAACGAAAATACTATTTTTACATTACGCGAGAGAGATTAACGAAAATGCTATTTTAAACTTACGCGAGAGAAACGAAAGAAAATGCTATTTCAAATTTCACGAAAGACAGTAACGAAAATACTATTTTAACCTTACGCAAATGAGACCACCGAAAATACTACTTCAAAACTACGCAAGTCCGACCAACACTACAAGAAAACGACAGAAAGCGCGCCAGGACAAAGAAAATACTATTTCAAATGTTATTGTTTACAATTAATTGAATACAAGTTCCCCTTTTTATTTATAGCTGAGCAAAAGTGTAGGTACAAATGTTTTCGAAACGGTATTAGTGTGTGGTTGAACCTAAGACCCAATAAGAATGTAATCACCGATTATAGAGGCTTCAATGTTATTCATAAGGGCAATGACACAACCTCTATTATTGATATTAATAGCACCCTCGTTAGGTTCGCGGTTGACTTGATGTACGCCACTAACATGGTGGTCTACACTGGCATTGATATTGCCAACACAGTGGTCATGGTTGGCGTCATATTATTAATTACAAAGTCTGTCGCAAAAAAGGTAGGCTCCCTCAACCGGGCTAGAAAACTTCTCACAACTCCCAGTATCCTATATCTCTATAAAGCAACCATTTGCCCGCGCACAAAGTATTGTTGCTACATCTGGGCTGGTGCACCAACCATCCATGTGCTTGTTTTACAAGTACTTCCATGGAATTTGCTATCATTAACTTACTGCGCTTGTACCATCTTAACGTAAATACTCTCGACCTACCCGACTAGCAGCAAAATCACATCCCTTCAATGTAGTTATGTCTAGGTAACGGAATACTTTCTACTGTAATAGCTTCTTTCTTCTAACTGGATCCCTTTGGGATTTCCTTTCTGCTCCCTGTTTTCCTGATGTAAGAATATGCAGAAATTTAAAGATTATGTGAAAAAAACATCTTGCTGCCCAAATCCCCGCCTAGGTTGCGCCTTATAAACCTGCCCCCTATCACAGTAATCATTTACGCTTCAGTGACAACATTGCTCTTTGAGGCGAACAAAAGTTTTTATAAATCATAGTCCCAACCAATGTCGTATTTACAGCATGATGAGACTTTTGGTCAGGTTTATTTTGCAAACACGCAGGTAAAGTGATAAACATTTTCTTTTTTTATTTTGATAAATCTAGACGAGGCAATTAAAAAAAGTTTGAACAATTTGTAAAAACTTTCTAAAACTCTAAAAATTAATTGTCACGCAAAATTGAAAGTAAATAGAAATTTGTTAGAATACTACTTGCTACAAGTCACGTACCGGTTTTTTTTTATTGTTTATTTATTTCAGTGGAGTGAAAATATATAAAAACTAAAATACAATTAATCAAATGTCTATGTTTAATGATGGCTTACTCTAGAGGTTCAAAAAGACGGAGTAAAATATGAAAGGCTAAAAAAAGGAAAAGAAAACAAAGAAGGAGGAGGAAGAGGGAGGAGATAGACAATGGCGAGGATATGATGAAGAAAAAGAAGAACAAGTAGAAGACAGATATTGAGTAGAAGAAGGATGTTGTGAAGAATGGGGAGGAGGAGGAGAAGACAAGAAGAGGAAGAAAGAGAAGAAGAAGAAGAAGAAGAAGAAGAAGAAGTAGAAGAAGAAGAAAAAGATGAAGAAGAAGAAGAAAAAAAGAAGAAGAGGAAGCAGAAGAAGAGGAAAAAATAGAGAAAGAAAAAGAAGAAGAAGAAAAAGAAGAAGAAGAAAAAGTAAAAGAAGAAGAAGAAAATGAAGAAGAAGAAAAAAAAGAAGAAGAAGAAGAAAAAGAAGAAGAAGAAAAAGTAAAAGAAGAAGAAAATGAAGACGAAGAAGAAGAAGAAGAAAAAGTAAAAGAAGAAAAAGAAGAAAATGAAGAAGAAGAAGAAGAAGAAGAAGAAGAAAAAGAAGAAGAAAAAGTAAAAGAAAATAAAGAAGAAAATGAAGAAGAAGAAAAAGTAAAAGAAGAAGAAGAAAATGAAGAAGAAGAAGAAGAAGAAAAAGAAGAAGAAGAAAAAGAAGAAAAAGTAAAAGAAGAAGAAAATGAAGAAGAAGAAGAACAAAAAAGAAGAAAAAGCAAAAGAAGAAGAAGAAGAAGAAGAGAAAGAAGAAGAAAATGAAGAAGATAAAAAAAGTAACAGAAGAAGAAGAAGAAGAAGAAAAAGAAGAAGAAGAAAAAGTAAAAGAAAAGAAGAAGAAGAAGAAGAAGTAAAAGAAAAAAAAGAAGAAGAAAATGAAGAAGAAGAAAAAGTAAAAGAAGAAGAAGAAGAAGAAGAAGAAGAAAAAGAAGAAGAAGAAGAAGAAAATGAAGAAGAAGAAAAAGTAAAAGAAGAAGAAGAAGAAGAAAAAGAAGAAGAAGAAAAAGTAAAAGAGGAAGAAGAAAATGAAGAAGAAAAAAAGAAAAAGAAGAAGAAAAAGTAAAAGAAGAAGAAAATGAAGAAGAAGAAGAAGAAAAAGAAAAAGTAAAAGAAGAAGAAGAAGAAGAAGAAGAAGAAAAAGAAGAAGAAGAAAATGAAGAAGAAGAACAAGTAAAAGAAGAAGAAGGAGGGAAAGCAGAAGAGGAAGAAAATGATGAAGGGAACTATGGCGAGGATATGACGAAGAAAAAGAATGTTGAGAAAAAAGAGGAGGAGGACAAGACGAAGAAGACGAAGAAGACGAAGAAGACGAAGAAGAAAGAGACGAAGACGAAGAAGAAGAAGAAGAAGAAGAAAGGGATGAGAGGATGAAGGTAAACTCAATCAAGCGTAACTTAAAATCAACATGCTTTAGCATATGTAACTATAATAAATACCACTATGTATTTATTTGTACATTAATAAATATGAATCCGTCTGGTCACACAAAAGTAAAAAAAACCCTCCCGGACGCAACCATTTCACCTGTGTAGGGGAAGGTAGAAAGGAACTAGCAAGTAAGACAATCTTCTGTCGTCTGAAATGAATTCAGAACAGCAATATTTCACTCTATTTTCATAATGAGACATTTTCTTTCTTTTTTTCTATTTTCTTTCTCTACCGATGGATATATTTTTTTTTCTTTCTTTTTTTCTTTTTAAAACTTTCTAGTTCAAAATTTTTCTTTCTTATTTCTTGGTACTTTTGCAGTTTACGGACTGTACTATTTCTTAGATAGCCAATTTTTACGGTATCTTTTGCTTATTAAATTGTTAAGTGAAAGTACAGAATAGTTAACAAAGCTTCCTCCCTATGTCAAGAATGGGCTTCTAAAAAATAACGTTATTATTTCAACACGGTCCGTATACTTCAGACGTACCGATTTCTCTTTAACTTTACTGATTGAGACGTTATTTTATAGAAATATGAATATTGGTGTGAACACTGACGAAACATAACCTTTTCCATCATTTTTTATGGAAGCTGTACACTCGTAATGTATTTGAATAAAATTGTGTGTGTGTGCGTATAATTTCGATAGACCTTCGTAGAAGCAATATTGTATCCGTCTTAATAATGACGCATATCTGTGGTCATCATTTGTAAAGATTAATCAATAAGATCGATCAATTTGCTTTTTTTGATGTTATTATTTCTCTTTCTTGGATCTTTGAGAGAAAAAAGGATAAAAATGGAGACATTGCCTTAACCTTAATTTCTAAAAACGAAAATCGTGTATTATCTTGATTAACACAGGGCGTCCTCTCGAAATTCGTAGACGTTGATTATTGACGCTCGAGGCAGTTTACGACACAGTAATCACACACACACACACACACAAAAAAAAACAGAGTTAGAAAAAAAGATAGATATTGTTGAGAGCGAGAGCATAAGAGAGAAAGAAAGACAGAGCGAGAGATTGAAGAAGAAAAGGGTGGGAGAGAGAGAGAGAGTTAGTGGACGGCCAGTACGAGAGAGAAAAAGAGAGAGAGGAGTGGGTAGTGAGAGAGAGAGAGAAAGAGCGAGAGAGAGAGAGAGAGGGATCGAGAGAAAGATAGATGGTAAAGAGTGAGAGCGCGCACACTTGAGCGAGAAATCAAGAGAGAGAGAGAAAGATAGATAGATAGATAGAGAGAGAGAGAGAGAGAGAGAGAGAGAGAGAGAGAGAGAAAGATAGATAGATAGATGGTGAAGAATGGAAACGAGAGAGAAAATTGATAGAAATTAAGAGGGCAACAGAAATGATGGAGAGCGCAGGGCCACAGAGAGAGAGAGAGAGAGAGAGAGAGAGAGAGAGAGAGAGAGAGAGAGAGAGAGAGAGAGAGAGAGAGAAAGGGATTGATGTAGGGGGAACAAGAGAGCAAATGGGGAGGAGAAAAGGTTAAATATATCGACGTCTGTCACATAATGTGATTAATGGTGTAGAATGTGTATCTTCGCCTTTCGGCCAACTTCGATAATTTCCGGTAATCTCCGCCGATTATCTATTTAGAGATGACTGACCTTGAGATAGAGGAAATATATTTTATCGTCCTTTCGAGCGGTTATTGTTAGGAAAGACGTGATTATTGTCTTTTTCTTGTTATTTTTACGAATGTAAAGAATAATAACACCCGATAAAATAAAAGGAACGCGATTGGCTTATTGGATACAATTCCCGTCCATGGAATCGGCTAGGCTCGGTTCAAATCTAATCGGATCCATTGTTTTCATTTCTGAACTAATACCGTTTGTATAGCGTTTGATATAGAGCGGGTAGATCCGCTAGTATATAATTTAGTTAGTTGAAAATAACAGGAAATAGGGATCGCTGACGAGGTTAAGTTGATGATTCCGTATTGAAATTGTCTGTTTGAATGTACTAAAAACGGATACAACATTACATGGCCTAAACAAGAAGGGTGATAGAAAGTCAGTCTGTTGGGAAGCACGCAAGCTGTTCATACGTGGAATGACATGGGCTGACGGCATACACTTAATTAGTGGGTTCGATCTCTCTCCGTCTTAACCCCCACTTGTCTATAATTTGGAACGTTAAATAAATGACCGCTGTTTTGAATCGAGCTATTCTTTTGAAAAGTATAAATCAGAAACGTTAATTTCAGGAATACATTCTCCTCAGTCTGGAAGTATTATTCAAAAGCGCGTACAATGAGAACGTCCAGCAATCAAGGGTTGAATAAAAATATGCGAACTTTCTGTAATTATTACGGCAACTTGGTTTCTGCATATATGACACAAGGTTTAGAACGTAACAGTATGTACTTTCAATTTTCACATATATGGCTAAAATAGCAACTGATATTCGATTAATCGGATACAATTGTTGCATTCGAGCCGGTCGCCAATTAATTGCGTCACATTCCTCAACCGGATTCAGCCCCTGAATCATGTCAGTAACAGCAGGTGGTGATGGTCTCACAGTCAGCCATCTTTAATTCTAAGGATGTTTGTTTATCACGCCGGATAGGAAACTGCCCTCAAAATAAAACGCGGATAGACGGATAGGCGGGAAGATACAGAAAGCGGGATAAGAGAGCTAAACATTGGAAGAGTGGAATAATGCACAGGAATAAAAACAAAATAAAACATGAATTAAATATACTCTCTCTATTTCTATTCCTCCGGATTATTTCTCCCTCTCTCTCTACACACATGTATATATATATATATATATATATATATATATATATATATATATATATATATATATATATATATATATATATATATATATGAGAGAGAGAGAGAGAGAGAGAGAGAGAGAGAGAGAAGGGGGTTGTGTAGCATCAGTGCAGTTCCAACGAGAGAAAAAAGTATCTTTGCATGTATTTACATCCCTCTTTCTACCCTTATATGCACAAAACACCTATTCCCATCTTCCGATCGATCGTTCCACATACCAAACTTTTTATTTTACCTATTTCCATCTTTCGATCGATCCACATTCTAAACCTTTATTTTATTTTATTTTATCTTATTTTATTTTATTTTTCTTATTTTATTCTACCTTTCTATCTATCTATCTTATATCAGTCTACCTTTCTATCTATCTATCTATCTATCTATCTATCTATCTATCTATCTATCTATCTATCTATCTATCTATCTACCCTCAATCTTCCTTCCTCCCTTTCTTCCTTCTTCTCCCTCCCTCCCTACCTATCTATCTACTCACCCATCCTCTTTTCTACTCATCTCTCTCTCTCTCTCTCTCTCTCTCTCTCTATCTCTCCAAACCCAAGCAACACCCACACATCCACATTCATGTGTGAACCCACCAGGGACACCGTCATGGATGACCGGGAATGACCACACACACACATACCATACAGATTCGACCGGCACCATAAAATCAATTAAAGTAATAAAACTTAATACACAAATGTACTCAAATGACCAAACACTTGCCAAACGGAATATATTTTTATCTCAACAAGATAACATTTTTTCTGTCAAATGGAACAAACATATTTTCTGTCAAATGGAACAGACACTTTAATTGAAAGAAAAATGAAATGTTTTCTCAAATCAAACACTTTTATCAAATGGAATATACATCTGAAGAGAGCATAATGGATAAACGATGAATGCTCGAAACGCGTTATGAAATTATATTTAAAAAATACTTAAAATGTTAAAATGATAAGATAATAAATAACTATTGAAAAAGCTTTTTTACTAGCGTTGGTAACCACAATTCTTTAAATAAATATATATATATATATATATATATATATATATGTATGCATTTATATATAATAGTGTGAGGCTAGAGCTATGCCACAATATTATTATATTTAATTTAAACAACGTCAAATTGTAGAAATCAACAGATTAACACCATTTCCACAAATAAATGAAAGACTTGTCAAAGTTAATGGCGGCTATCCATGTTTTTTTTCCAGCATACAATTCTTTTATTTCATTATTTTTCTGTGTTTTTCTTTCATTTTATACGAGCACTGAAGAGAAACAGGAAATAAATGAATAAGACACAGGAGCATTTTATAAATATGTTGGTAGTAAGCTGAAACAATTATATGCTGGAAATAACAACAGGCTTTTAGTGGAAATTGTGTGAATCTATTCTTCCTAACATTTTACGTTCAATTAAATAAACTTATATATATATATATATATATATATATATATATATATATATATATATATATATAATTTCCATACAGTTGTTTCGTCGTCTAGGGCACATCAGTGTAGCTATATGTTGCGAGTGCACACACACCAAGATTCGATACCCATATATATGACATGATATTACATGACATGCCCTCCGTTCAGTCTAAAGAGACTATGGACACCCCTGTAAAGGGGCTGGCTGCGCGTGTAATTGTTAAGCAAGGGTTGCGCAATTCCTAACAGCACTTCTCCTGAGTCGGCACTACTTGATTCCAATGGCAAGCAATTCAAGACGACTGGAAACAATGCCGAGATAAGCAGAGAGCACATACAACACCTGGTATTCCCAAATGGTCACCCATATATATATATATATATATATATATATATATATATGAAGTTAAGTATGTTTATGTGTTCATATATTTTTATGTACGCGATTCATTCCTAAACTAATTAATCGATTATACAAATGTTTGAACACAGCTCCGAAATGTGGGCTACATTGATTTTAATTTAGTTTCATGCCAAGGGGGTCAAAATAGAGGTTAGAACCCTTTCGCGGAATTTCGAATATCAATAGTTTTTGTGAAAATTTAACAATAGCTAAATACATCAATTACAAATATTCCCCAAATTTCAGTTTCTTTAAGATGTGCCTCTCTTCTTTAGAATACTAAAGGGTTTCTAAAAAGTATGATGTAAGAAAAAGATCCAATTTGAAAATTTAAATATATCAGATTTGCAGTGAATTTGATCCATTAAACTTCTTGAATTTAATTTTTTCCTTTTGAAGGTAAGTCTGGAATTTTAGGTATTTTCTAGAATCAAATTCATGAAATGGTTTTTGATCAAAATCGGAATAAGGATTCTAGACACAACGTTTAGTAGCATTATATCTTGATG
This sequence comes from Sepiola atlantica, assembly GCA_963556195.1. NCBI lineage: Eukaryota > Metazoa > Mollusca > Cephalopoda > Sepiida > Sepiolidae > Sepiola > Sepiola atlantica. Next base: position 105,260,366 of record OY744532.1, on the reverse strand, counting down.
TTAATTCATTTAAGAAGACATAAAAGTGATGCAAAATTGTTCTGTCTGCGGAAATAATTTTAACCGCCTTGGATATATATATATATAAATATATATATATATATGAAAATATTTGTTGTTGTTTATTATCTACGGACGTATACGTTTCATCTTTTTTCAATCAAGACTCTTCAGCGTAGAAGTTTGACTATTCACTACTGGTCACACGATTCGAAACCCTGGATTATAAGTATTTTTCAACTCCAACCCAACGTCTTAAACCTCGCGGCCAATATCTGAACGGCTGATAAACAGTGGTAGATTAAATACATTTATAAGCGGCGATGACATCGCAGGCATTCTACTTATATTAAGGAATGATGCATTATAAAGCAAATGACGTCACGCTGTATTTGCACTACGACTAAATATATATATATATATATATATATATATATATATATATATATATATATATATATATATATATATATATATATATATATATATATATATATATATATATACCAAGCTCGATATAAGGGGGTATTCTAACATGCTTTTAATAAAAAATAAAATAAAAAATTGTTTTAATCGACTTTCTTAATAAATTCACCAATTTTAATTTACGTCACTCTTCACGTGCCTGATGAAGACTCATGGGAGTCGAAAACGTTTGCAGATTTGGCGAGTTCCTGTTCACACTTGAACATAACATTAGATCGTTGGAGCCAACTTGAAAAGATAGACAAAAAAGAAACAAACAGGAATTGCCACTGCTCTTTTATCAAACATGTATGTATGTATATATATATATATATATATATATATATATATATATATATATATATACGTTCTATGCGCGTTTCTCCGCCGTCTTTTTAAAATTTTCTTATTTCTCCAGCTTTTTAGTTCATTTACTTTTAACACCTGAGGATGATTCGACGAAGAATCAAAATAAAAATGGAATAAAGGATATGCAAATCAACAACTAGCAAAAATAAACTCAAGAACACATATTGAAAAGTTCTTCCGAAATATTTCGATTGTTAAAATACAATCATCATCAATCGGTAGTGGAACTTTAATTAAAAACAGAAAAGTTTTCAGATTTATACAAAGAGCGCAATTTGGATTAAAAAAATAGTCACGTGTGATAAACAGTAGGAAGGGAGAAAGAAAGAAAGAAATGTTAAAGCAGATAAAGAAGATAGAAAAAGAAGAAGAAAAAGAAAGAAAGAAAAGAAAGAAAGAAGTTTATAAGCTAACTGTCGATTTTTTTCTTTCTTTCTTTTTCTGTTCCTTTTTCTATCTTCTTTGTATGTTTAAACATTTCTTTCTTTCTTTCTCCCTTCCTACTTTCTTTTGCTGTTTCTTTTTCTATCTTCTTTGTTTAAACATTTCTTTCTTACTTTCTCCCTTCCTACTGTTTATTACACGTGACTATTTTTAAAAATTCAAATTGCGTTCTTTGTATAAATTTGAAAATTTTTCGGTTTTTAATTAAAGTTCCGCTACCGATTGATGATGATTGTATTTTAACAATCGAAATATTTTAGTAGAACTTTTCAATATGTGTTTTTGAGTTTATTTTTGCTAGTTGTTGATTTGCCTATCCTTTATTCCATTTTTATTTTTACATATATATATATATATATATATATATATATATATATATATATATATATATATATGAATTTAAAAGGAACAGCTGAATAACTAAGACTCAACGTTTCGCACAACCGTTGCGTAGGCTTCATCAAGAGCGAAAAGATGCCACTTTTAGGATTTTATCTGCTCTTGAAAAATATCATGCAACAGTTTAACGAAACGTTCAGTCTTCGGTTTTCCGCTGTTTATTTTATGCTTTCATTTATCATATATATATATATATATATATATATATATATATATATATATATATGTAAAAATAAAAAAAATAAATAACTGTTCTATATATATATATATATATATATATATATTTCTCTCTCTCTCTATGTATATATATATATTATTTATAGAAGTACTAACTTTTAATGAAAATGGTTTTATGTTCAGTGTATTTTTACTTATTTAATTCATATATATCTACATCTCCCTCTCCCTCTCTCTCTATATATATGTGTATATATATATATATGTATATATATACATATATATATATATATATATATATATATATATATATATATATATATATGTATGTATATATATACATATATATATATATATATATATATATTATTTTACGGAAGTTTACATCTCATGGTATCAAAATGGTTTAGGGTACTGAAACGAAGCCTGGATATATATATATATATATATATATATATATATATATATATATATATATATATATATATATATATATATAGAGAGAGAGAGAGAGAGAGAGAGAGAGATCGAGATCATAGAATATTATTATCTTTCTATATATTTACATATCGTATATATATATAACTAAGAGAAAAACAATGAATCTGATTGGTTAACTAGCTAGTTGTGTATATGAAAACACCAGGCAAAACTGACTTAAAACATTTTAGACTGACGATACCCCCCGGGGATGAAACGCGGGAGCTTCTGTGTAGCTTAATTGGCATAAATATATTTTCATAACTTACTACCTAGCTCTACTTACGTATCGAGCACTGTTGAAGAAAATCGATACATAAAAAAGTATATCTCCTGATAACATTTTATGTTGATACATGAAATAGTAATACACACACACACACACACACACACACACACACACATATATATATATATATATATATATATATATATATATATATATATATATAGCATACTGTAATTGATAGATATGTAGATCGATAGATATATACCGAAACATACAGGCTGAATACAAGACTCGAACAAATAAATGAAAGACTTGTCAAAGTTAATGGCGGCTATCCATTGTTTTCGGCTTTATTGATCTCACAGCGAACATTTTCGGCTGAAACTAGACCGTTTAGATGTTGATTAAACCCCGAAGTTACTTTAGCGGCAGTAATCCGAGTATTTCTTCCCACAAAACCTTTTAATGCCAGTCAGTTGGTGTCAATACGTTTAGAAGTTCGGTCGGAATTGCTACTGTTGTTGGAGGTTGCATTTTGTCATGGTCCTATATTGTTACATTCATGGGGGGTGCTCGACTAGGCTCCAAATATATAGTCCCTCCTTCGCAAAACATTCACAGAAAAAACTCGCCCTCTACCACAACGAAATACACTTTAACTTTTTCCTCTGTGTGCCTAGGTCCAGACGAAATTACAGCGGACAGAACTTCTTCACAAAAGCCCATCACCTGTGGAACACATTGCCGCAGAACTGCTTCACTGCAGAGTATTTATTTATTTAACTCCTCTCCAGGAGGTTAGGCACAAGGCCAGTTTTATCTTACTCCCACAAGGTAAGATGTGACCCAAGGTCGGGTCTATTCAAGTGGGACTTGAAAATCCAGCGCCCGAGAAGGTGAGCACTCTGTCCATTAAAAATTGCCTGGGCAGCCCCGTCGGCATTCCCCGGTAGGGGCGCCTCAGGCAGTAAGCAATAAACTTACTCCTCCCCAAAGAGGCGAGACAAAGCCTGGGAGGGTGGACCTCCTAGAACTGCACAGGACAGCTCCATAGACTGGCGTTAATCAAGCCCCGAAGGCCAAGACAATACCAGTCTATGGGGTACAGTATCCATCGGAACAGATACTACACTTTGATCTTGGCCATACAAAATAGTTGTCTTTAAATCCAATGTCAACAGATTCTTGTCATATATCGTCCCCACAAAAAAGCAAAGTTATTTCATTCCATTAATCACATTCAATCTTCCCGTGAGGTTCATCACCTTACAACTAGCTATCATTCTATCTCATTAACCCCTATCCTCAAATGGCCTTCGGCCTTAATAAGTGGTAAACCTTCAATACAAAAAAGCTCTCGAAGAACCAAGCCGTTCAATTTCGTGATCGAGGCTCGTGCCCTACGAGCTCCAACTATTGATTCACTTTCCAACAAAAAAACGTCGCGATTTTTACCATAATTGTGCGAATATCTAAAACAGAATTGCAAATAAAAATAAAAGTAGGTTAAAATAAATCTACCATGGATGAAAAAAAAAGCATCATGAAATTTGGATCAATATTCCTTGCAAAATAGGTCATGGAAAAAATTGAGTAAAACTTGTACGGTGTAGGTTTATTTTGTCTAGCCCCCCCCCCTCTCCTCCTCCTCCTCCTCCTTCTCTCTCCGCCTTTTCCTCTCTCTCTCCCTATATATATATATATATATATATATATATATATATATATATATATATATATATATATATATATATAATAAATAACACTCTTAGTCACTTATAAATGGAGAGAGAGAGAGACAGAGAGAAAGAGAGAGACAGAGAGAAAGAAAGAGAGAGAAAGAGAGAGAAAGAGAGAGAGAGAGAAAGAGAGAGAGAGAGAGAGAATCAAAACACAATATATATGTATTCAACTTATATAATATAACGCAAAAAAAACAACAAAAAACAACATTTATATAGACAATCTGGACCTTGGGTTTACTTTTTTCAGCCTCGTAACTCTCGCTTACCTTATTTTGTCCTTTAGTCCTCACATTCCATGAGCGATATTTCTGACAAAGGGGGAAGAATTACTGTTTTCTGAGTCTAAATCTATCCATCTAAAGCTTATCGATGGCTAGTTTTTATCTTGTGTAATATTTTCTTTTTAGCTCCTTACATCAAGTGGCTTCATGCCTTGTCTGGAGCTATTCCCATGAACAAAACAACAAAAAAAAAAACGCATTCACAGAATCAGCTCCCAGTATTAACAATACCTTCGTATTTCTAGTGACAGCGCTACTATCACAACACCAATCTACGCTCCAAGGTGTTTTAATTATTAGGATAATAAATTAGTCTGCAATTTGCAGATTAATTTAGAACTTATATAAGCCGATGTATTTATACATCCAGCGTACATATAATGTATAGGTATAAAACTGCCGGATTAAGTAAATAACCTAAAATCAAGTGTATTTATTTCTAATTTCAATAATTCTTATCTATTTACCAAATAGCAATCGTCACTTGATCCATAGATTAGACGCGTTTTTACTGTTGCCTATAGCTTATCAGTTTCGTCTAATCAATGAAACCTGAGGTATGACATTTCCAATAATTCAAAAGATGTATAATACTGAAATAAATGCATAGTGAAAGATATATATATATATATATATATATATATATATATACAGAGAGAGAGAAAGAGAGTGAGAGAGAGAGAGAGACAGAAAGACAGACAGACAGACAGAAGGCATAGATAGAGAGAGTGAGAAGAGGGGGTAGAGACTAATATGACGATATTCATAATATAGATTGATAGATATGAAATGTTCGAATGTAAAACGTGATAAACGTCATTTTCAAAATTCCGAAGCTATCACTATAAACAGTGTTGCGATTCAACCCTAACCCTAACCCTAACCCTAACCCTGACCCTTACCCTTACCCTAACCCTGACCCTAACTCTAACCCTAACCCTAACCTTAACCATTACCGTTACCCTAATCCGAAACCTCACCCTAACCCTTACCCTAACCCTCACCCTCATCCTAAACCTAACCCTTACCCTAACCCTAACCCTAAACCTAAACCTAACCCTTACCCTAACCCTAACCTTAACCATTACCGTTACCCTAATCCGAAACCTCACCCTAACCCTTACCCTAACCCTCACCCTCATCCTAAACCTAACCCTTACCCTAACCCTAACCCTAACCCTAAACCTAACCTTTACCCTAAACCTAACCCTAACCCTCACCCTAAACCTAACCCTTACCCTAACCTTTACCGTTACTCTAACCCTAACCCTCACCCTAACCCTAACCCTAACCCTTACCCTTACCCTAACCCTAACCCTAACTCTAACCCTAACCCTTACCCTAACTCTAACCCTAACCCTAACCCTAACCCTAACCCTAACCCTAAACCTAACCCTAACCTTTACAGTTACCCTCACCCTAACCCTTACCCTAACCCTTACCCTTACCCTCACCCTAACCCTAACCATAACCCTTACCCTAACCCTAAACCTAACCCTAACCCTAACCCTAACCCTAACCCTAACCTTAACCCTCACTTTAACCCTAACCCCCAAATCATATTTACCATAAAACGATACCAGCATAATTTTTCTTTGCTTTAATTTGCATTACACTTTTAAGCAAAGTCTACATTTCATACACTCGTCCTTATTGTTAGTGTCTCACTTTAAACAAATTGGATATATCGCGTTTTGCATTCCAACTCTTCATACATACTGTTTCATATAGAACGAGAGGTGAGGAGATATTGACATCGGTAATCAGATAGATATGAAAATACTTAAGTATATATTTCGTCAATGATAAATAGATAGGTAGACCATACACATGAACTCGATATGGAGATAAGAAAATATAGATATTTAGATAAAAAGAAAAGTAGATGTAAAAGGTGTAGATGGGGGTGGAGGGAGACGATAACTGATATGCGCGTCCCAACCTTTGTAGATTCAAATAATCATCGCAAAGCATTGTGGGATCGATAATGACCAAAAGACTTTAGAAGGAATGGTATTATTACGGAGATTAATCGAACTACCAAAAAGATAAGAAAATAAGTAAAAAAATCGAATGGAAAAAAAAAGAAAACAAAATAAGAAAATAAACAGGTAGAAAAAAAAAGGAAGTAAACTCCGACGTCCATTTTATTACGAGCAAAGCGAGTATCGTAATATAAAAAAAATGGAATAGCATAAAGATAGAAGAAAGAAATCGAAAACACGGCAAATAATCAATTATTCAACGCACCTTCGAACAAAAAAAAGACCAACTATCTGACAACGATAGGAAATTAGAACAATTTGAGACAACAAAAATACTTTCAGAAAATACCAAAGAAAATTTAGTCTAAGAAGAGAATTCTTTCGCTTTTTTCTCTTATTTCCACGAGTTGCTCGACGTAAACTTCAGTTATTATTTATTTAGCTACGACCTCGCATATCAAAGTACGTCTCTGTCTGTCAATCTGTCGTTCGTTTGGGCCGCAGTTTGAAATGCCACTTTCTGTCATGCTTCAATTAAGAATATAATTTTCTTTGCTCTATCACACATTTGAACTAATATGTTCAGTTACTTTTAGGCATTTCCATAAGCTGTGTTCATCCGTCCGTCTGTCACGCTTAAGCTTAAAAACCTTTGAATAATTGAACGCACAGATTGGATGGATGGATATTATTTTAGATGCGTCCAGGAATCTTAATAAGAGGTTTTGTCTGTCACGTTTATCTTTGAAGTCCATTTTCGTTTGTTTGTCACGTTTACATTTTGAATAGCATTTTTGTTGGTCTGTCGCAGTTCAGTACGAAATATTCTTTTCATGCGTCTGTCACGCTTTTATTTGAAACACCAAAAAAACTACCCGCCCTCCGAGCAGCTATTAATCTAGCTGTAGCATTATCTATAAAAAAACAAAGAACATTTTTTTTCACACTTTGGTAATTTGAAGAAAATAACAAAAAGATGATTGTCATGGTGTTATTTGATATATGCTAATGTTGAGATTTTATTTTGTATATGCATAAAAATGAATTCCCCATAATGAAAGGAATAAACGAAAAATTAAAAGATTGTCAAGTATAACAAACAGAAAAAAGGGGCGAGAAAACTAACAATCAACAAATAACTGTCACCAAAGGCAATAACGTTTCTTTTCTACGTACCTGCCTATTTTTGTGCGTGTTTTAAAGTATTGTCAAGCGTTTTTATTTCATCTTAATACTTCGTCCAAATCCGATCGCGTATCAGTTCCATTTTCAAGATGACGTAATGCTTACGCCGTAAGCAAACATCCCTGAAGTTTGTTTAATGATTTTTTGTTTTTTACCCCAAAAAACAACAAACAAATAGTCAACAAAAAGCTGTCCGAAACGCTTAAAAATTTACTTTCTACCTAATTGAAAAGAGAAAATGACAAAAAGCAAATAATCAGACTTCGCAGACAGTCCACTATCGACTGTCAGCAATCTTTGTTCTTCAATTAACGTAATATATTAAACTTAACTTTTTTAATTGGAATAAAACACGCGTTAAAATACTTTAAAACACAAAAATAAGGCAAGTAGGTAGAAAAGTAAGTTTTATTGTCTTTGGTACAAGTTATTTGTTGATTATTAGTATTTTGTGTCTATTTTCTGTTGATTATTCTTGGGCATCACCAATACCGAAACGTCTATTAGTCAAATAAAATAATTATATATTCCTGAGTAATTCAAAATAGTAAATTTGTGTTATTAGCTTTTGTTATTAAAGACAGAAAAATAAAATTTTTAATTAATGACGATTTTAAAAAATCTGAATCTAGTTCTTTTTTGTAATTTTAAAATTAACAACAAACGTTGAGATCAATTCTGTCAAAGAAAACATAGTCTTTTTCGAGTTTCACCAGCTCTACGTGGGTGGGGCGTAAAATTACAGCCCATATATATGCACATTGCTGTAAATTGCTGTGAGAAATGAACTAAATTCCAGAAAGAAATAATGACTTTTTGTTTTGTTCCGTTGGTCTAGTGGTCTCCATTAATTCGCTGTTTGATATCTCATTGCACGCGCGGCTTGTTGTAATACAGCTTCCGATACAGCTTCCGATTCCAGTAGCTTCTTTCCAAGAACTACAGACTTCGGAAACTCTCTTGCTGCTTGCTGCTGACTGTTTTCCTCCTACCTATGGCCGTAATCTTTTCAAGACTAAACCCAATAGGCATCTCCTGTCTTTGCGATAATCATCTTTCGTTCTTGTTAGCTCTTTACATCAAGTGGCTTCATGCCTTGTCTGAAGCGATTCCAATTAAAAAAAGCATGCCGCAATACATCGACCTGGGTTCTTGCTAGTTCAATGACTACAACCCTGCCCTGGTCCATTCCACAATCAATTGCTGACTGTAGCTTAAATGTTCTGTGATGGAATAGTGGCCCGAATAGTAGAGTTTCCGTAAAGTTCGAGTGAGTATTACTGAAGGGTCCCAAAGAAGGGAGAAACTCTTATGCCACATGCCCTCTTTACGTTTAAGCAAAGACAAATCTGTTGTCCCGTTTACAATCGTAACTTTGTATATTTCAGTTTCTACTCCAGCTCACTCCCATTTCTGTAAGGTGAATCAAGACTACAAGAGAAGGGGCAGAAAAGTACTGATATATATATATATATATATATATATATATATATATATATATATATATATATATATATATATGTAAGGTGAATCAATACTACAAAAGAAGGGGGCAGAAAAAGTACTGATATATATATATATATACATATATATATATATATATATATATATATATATATATATATATATATATATATATATGTAAGGTGAATCAATACTACAAAAGAAGGGGGCAGAAAAAGTACTGATATATATATATATATACATATATATATATATATACATATATATATACATATATATACACATATATATATACATATATATATATATATATATATACATATATATAATGTGGTTTGTATAAAGACATGACGCCTACGTGCAGTTAGAAAACAAACAATATTTTATATCTGTCAAATTGCAACTTTCATTAATGTGTTATATATGACTCGAACTTGAATTGCCAGCCTTAATTGGTGCGCTTTTCAGAAATAAAAAAAAATTTATTAGTAAACATTTATAAAGCTTCGTATAAAATTAATTTCATAATATTTTAGTACATTTGTTTTTCGTAACTATAGTCATGAGTATTTTTGAGGATGACAACATATGCCATAAAATAGATAGAGAAGAAATGGTTGAGAGCTTCTCCTAAAACTGCACTCATATGATATTACTGGACAAATATTTAATTTAATTAAATCCTTCCTAACAAAAAGAAAGATCCAGGTTGTCCTCTATGGCCGTTCATCTCCGCAACATGACATAAATGCTGGTGTACCCCAGGAATCCATCCTTGAACCTCTACTGTTCCTGATTTTCATAAATGACCTGATGCCAGTGAGACTGAGACTTTCAAGGAATCCTTAGAAAATGACCTCCTGTAGTGGAATGGGGTAAAAAATGGATGGTAACTTTTAATGCCGCAAAGACAACGCTACTTTCCTTCAATAACTACAAGAAACCTCTTCAACCATCGATTGCCATGGCAAATAACACCCTACCTGAGAGTTCATCATTCAAACTCCTCGGCCTAACTTTCACAAATAACATGAATTGGAATAAATATATTGAAGACAAGGCTGCAGCAAAGAAGGTGGGGCCCCTCTACCGTGCTAGTAAACTTCTCACACATGACATTATCCTATATCTCAACAAAGCCACCATCCGCTCATGCATGGAGTATTGTTGCCACATCTGGGCTGGTAAATCTTCCACTAGTCTCTCCTTCTTAGACGAGGTCCAAAAAAGAGTCGCCAAGCTCCAACCCTGTCTCATCGCCGCAATGTAGCTTCCTTATACCTGTTTTACAAGTACTTAAATGGATTGTGCTCTGATGAACTTGCTGCTCTGGTGTCCCCACGATGCAAATTCACTAGACAAACCTGACAATCTGAACAATCCAATCCATTCACTGTGGAGGTCCCCAGATGCCGAAGAGCTTTCTACTCCAAAAGCTTCTTTCCTCGTGCTGCTGGACTCTGGAACTCCCTCCCTGCCCCCTGTTTTCCTGACGGTACTGACATGCAGAAATTTAAAACTAATGTAAAGAGACATCTCGCTGCACAGCTATCAATTTAAGTTGTCCCCCTCCCCCAAACTCTCACCCTTTTTTCTAAGTAGCCCCTGACGTCTACAGTGGCGGCCTGTATTGTTTGGGGTGAACTATGTTAAAATAAAATAAAAAATAGAGCTTTATTATACGCATTTAAGGATTTATAACATGCTATATAATAGAATATATAATATGATTTAAATCTAATTTCTGAATGAAAATCTTCAGACAAACAAGAAATTTACGTATTTTTCTGGAATAAACAGAAAAAGCCAGGCTAACAAATAATGAATCATAGAGAGATGGATAACAAGAGAGAGAAGGAGTAAGAGAAGGGAAAATAGAAAATAAAAGAAAGAAGAGAGGGATAGAGAGATAGAGAAATATATATAGAGAGATGCTGATAGATGGAGGAGAGAACAAACGCTAATAAAAGCCGGGTTGGTTCCATTACACACTGTAATTCATTTAGTCATCAATCTGAAACAATATGGCCACTTAAGAATAATCGGCTTATGTCAGTAGCGAAACGCGGCCTCTCTGACTGTTTAAAAGGACAGTGTTTTCTGAATTTGTGTACGTATGTGCACAGCGACACATACGCACAGACATGCGTGCATACAGACATCAAGACTCATGCTAACGCACGCACACACATACACACACACACACACACACACACACACACACACACACACACATATATATATATATATATATATATATATTTCTCTTTCTTCTTCTTCTTCTTCGTCTTCTTTCTCTTTTTTAACATTTCTCGCTTTCCTTCTCCCTTTCTGTTGTTTTCTGCATGTGACTATTTCTTCCAATAGCACTCTTTGTATAAATTTGAAAACTTTTCCGTTTTTAATTAAAGTTCACCAACCGATTGATAATGATCGTATTTTAAACGACTGAAATATTTCGGTAGAACTATGCAACATGAGTTTTTGAGTTTGGGGTTGTTAGTTGTTGAATTGCTTATCCTTTATTCCATTTTTATTTTTACATATATATATAAACATTATATCTCTATTTATATAAAGTTAGGTATGTGTATATGTTTAAATATTTCTATGTACAGGCTTCACTCCTAAAGTAATTAACCGATCATTATGAAATTGGAACACTGCTGCTAGACGCAAGAGTTCATAATATGGGTTATACTTTTATATATGGTGAGAAGCCCTTCATGAGAATTCAGATACTTACGGTTTTTATGAAATTTTAACATCATGTATTCATGAAATGTTAACATCATGTATTTATGAAATGTTAACATCATGTATTTATGAAATGTTAACATCATGTATTTATGAAATTTTAACATCATGTATTTATGAAATGTTAACATCATGTATTCATGAAATGTTAACATCATGTATTTATGAAATGTTAACATCATGTATTCATGAAATGTTAACATCATGTATTTATGAAATTTTAACATCATGTATTTATGCAATGTTAACATCATGTATTAGACCCTAATTAATAAATATTCCCCAAATGCTAGTTTCTTTTGGTTATTTAATAGGGACTTTAAGTGACATAATATGGCCCCAAGATTCCATTTGAAAATTCAAATATTTCAGATTTGCATTAAATTTGATCCATAGTCACAATTAAGCAAGATTCCCTGAATTGCAATTTATTCATAAATCCTCTTTAAGCCTAATATTTTAGACATTTTCTCGAATCAAAATGATGTAATCGATTTTAATCATAATTGTAATAATGGATTCTAGACATAAGGTTTAGTTACATTATGTGTTGATTTTAACTCAGAAAAGAGACATAGAAGTTCTGCAAAGGTGTTCTTTTTAGGAGAAATAAATTTCATCTGTATTCTAGTGTATATATATATATATATATATATATATATATATATATATATATATATATATATATATGAAATTAAAAATGGAAAAGCGGAAGACCTTTTCGCTCAACGTTTCGCCCAAATTTCACGTGGGCTTTGTCAAGAGCGGACGAAGAATACAAAAATGACAAAAGACGAGAAAGTCTGTAAATTATGGGGAATATATATAGTGGTTGGGTTCATGTTGAGATAAAGGGTATGCAAATAAAAAAAAAAAAAAAAAAAAAAATAGAAATAAATATATATATATATGCACATAAATGTGATCGAAACATATATATAACACATATACATACATATATATCAAATATACATAGAAGTAGCATTGGAAAAGAAGAGGAGAAAATAAAGAGCAGAAAGGGGTCCAAAGGATATTTAATTTAAAGCTCAGGGAATCATCCGGTGTCTAGAATTATCTTGTTTTCACTAATGATTGCTTTTGATAGGTTGGGGGAGATATTGTAGAAGCCCATTCTTTGTTTAATTTTATTTGTGGAAAGGGCTATGAGGGCAGATTCAATTATTCGACGTGTTGACTTGTTGTGTATTATTTTGCTTAAAGTGGATTTCTCAAAGTCAAAGTAATGACCATACTCCATAGTATGAGCACATAAGGCGTTAAGTGTGTTGTTAGTTTTAATCGCTCTTTTATGCTCATAAATTCGCTTGTCCAGATTACGCTGCGTCTCTCCAATGTAGACCTTATTACAGTCTAGACAAGGAATGGAGTATATGCCAGCTTTGACATTGGGTGTCGTGTTCAGTTTAGGTGTTTTGATTAAATTTATAATATTTGCAGAAGTTATTTGGGATATGTTTATGCCTAGTTTATTAAGTTCTGTGTAAATCGGGTTATTGTTGGAATTGGTTGGTAAAGCTATATATCTATTTATTATAGGGCTGGTGGATAAGTTTTTCTGTTTGGAATTTGAGTAAATCTGTAGAGCTTTTCTTTTAGAATTTTGTATAAAATACTTTGGGTACTGTAATGTATTGAGAGAGTGTTCAATGTATTTAAATTCGAGTCAAGAAATAATTGCAAGGCTGTTATAGGTGAAGCAAAGAGAAGGTTTAATGAGTTAACAAAAAAACGCATTCAGTCACAGAAATTAGGTACTCGTGATTCCTGGAAAATCTACAATAGTGTAGTCAACAATGGTCACTCAACGATTCCCCCACTATCAAACCACAATGATGTCGCTTGCACGGCCACTGATAAGGCTGAACTATTTGCCCAGCGCTTCGCTTCTAACTCTACTTTAGACTCAGATAACCACCCCCTCCCCAAATTCCCTTTGCTGACCGAAGCCACACTTGATAACCAGGTCATCACCCCATCCCAGGTTAGAGACATCATAAAAAAACGTTGACACCTCCAAAGCTTGTGGGCCTGATCTTATACCCACAATAGTAATAAAGAAATGCTCTGCTGAACTGGCCCCTGTCCTCTCCAAACTCTACAATAAGTGTCTAGCTGAATCTTGCTTCCCCGATAGCTGGAAAATTGCATCTGTGGTACCAGTCTACAAGAATTCTGGAAATAGAACCGATCTCCAGAGCTATCGCCCAATCAGTCTGCTGCCGATCTTTGCTAAAATCTTTGAATCCTTAATCAATCTAGATATAATACGACACTTAGTTAATGCTGAACTTCTTTCTGACCGCCAGTATGGATTTAGACAAGCACGATCTACTGCAGACATCCTAACGGTCATCTCTGAACGCATGTATCATACACTCGACAAGGCAGGTGAAGCTAGGGCAGTAGCGCTTGATATATCCAAGGCCTTTGACAAGGTATAGCATACAGGGCTCCTCCTGAAAATACGATCATACGGTATTACTGGGCAATTACTTAATATAATTAGATCCTTCCTAGACAAAAGAAAAATCCAGGTTGTCCTCTATGGCCGTTCATCTAAGCAACATGACATAAATGCTGGTGTACCCCAGGGATCTATCCTTGGACCGTTGTTGTTCCTGATCTATATAAACGATCTCCCTGATGGCATAGAGTCTGAGATTGGTTTATTTGCTGATGACACCACCCTTTACTCTCGCCATGTTGGCAAAACCGACGCAATCATATCCGATGCAATGGCTGAATCTTTAGAAAATAACCTCCAGGCTGTAATGGATTGGGGTCATAAATGGTTGGTAACTTTTAATGCCGCAAAGACAAAGCTCCTTTCCTTCAATAACTACAAGGAACCTTTTCAACCACCGATTGTCATGGCAAATAACACCCTACCTGAGAGTTCATCATTCAAACTCCTCGGCCTAACCTTCACAGGTAACATGAATTGGAACAAATACATTGAAGACATTGCCAAGGCTGCCGCAAAGAAGGTTGACTCCCTCTACCGTGCTAGTAAACTCCTCACACCTGACATTATCCTGTATCTCTACAAAGCCACCATACGCCCATGCATGGAGTATTGTTGTCACATCTGGGCTGGTGCATCATCTACTAGTCTCTCCCTCCTTGACAAGGTCCAAAAAAGAATCGCCAACATAATAGGTCCCTCACTGTCAACCAAGCTCCAGACTCTGTCCCATCGCCGCAATGTAGCATCCTTGTGCTTGTTCTACAAATACTTCAATGGATTATGCTCCGATGAATTGGCTACTTTGGTGCCCCCTCGACGTAAATTCACTAGACTAACTCGACAATCAACTAAATCTCATTCATTCACTGTGGAGGTCCCCAGATGTCGGAGTGCTTTCTACTCAAATAGCTTCTCTCTTCGTACTGCTGGCCTCTGGAACTCCCTCCCTGTCCCCTGTTTCCCCAACAGTACAGACATGCAGAAATTTAAAACTAATGTAAACAGACACCTCGCTGCGCTGATCCCAATCTAGGTTGACCGCCCCCTACCTTCTCCCTTTTTCTTTTTCTCAGTAGCCCCTTACGTCTACAGTGGCGGCCTGCCTTGTTTGGGGGGAACTATGTTAAAAAAATAAAAAATTTAAACCCTAATTTCCCAATTGGAACCCTTTTAAACTTTCTGAATTATGTATAAGTTCGTTTAAAAATCCGTTTTAATTACGGAACACCCCTCTTTAAGAAATATTTACTTACTGGCCTGAATTCACTTCTGTGTTTAGCTTATGATTACCCCATCCCAACTCGCACTGGTTTTATTGCTTACTAGCAATAAGCAGTAACCTAACAAACCATTCCCCTTCTCTTCTCCCAGCATCAGCACATCATTTAACTAACCCTATCACCCACCTTCTTGATCTTTTATTTTTATCTTTTCCCCCCACTTCCTCATTTGGCCTTGTCTCCAACCAAAGCTGTCACTTTTTTAGACTCGATCGAAGTCACTACTTAAATTCCTGACTGCCTGTGTTTAATGTACACAGTTCAATCTCAACTTCTGAAAAACTACTCTCATTCTCGGTCCACGGAAGTATTTTAAAATAGCCCGAATTCTCAAAATTACTTCCGAATAAGTGCGTTCCACCTACGATTGAACTAAACATCTTTTTATTGGATTTACTTCATTTTTTAACCTTTTCTAACGCTGCCTTCACGAACCCCCCCTTTTTCCATCTTTTAAT
This sequence comes from Sepiola atlantica, assembly GCA_963556195.1. Lineage (NCBI taxonomy): Eukaryota > Metazoa > Mollusca > Cephalopoda > Sepiida > Sepiolidae > Sepiola > Sepiola atlantica. Next base: position 105,244,160 of record OY744532.1, on the reverse strand, counting down.
CTACTTTCACTGGACACCTTATCAACGGACATTTACCAACTGGACAGACCCCATATTTGTTTACACGCACATTCTTACTCTCCATTACTTAATATTTTTTTCAAATTTTGAATTTTAGCTTTTCTACTGCCAACTGATCCATCTATGTAATTCCTCCGATGACAAGATTTTAATTTTTGAAAAGCCTTGGCTTAAGGAAAGAATAATAAACATGTTTTTATCGAGTACACCTTGCCTTGAACAATCGAAGTTTAAATAGATGTGTCATTCGTACATGTTTATCCCTCTTCTTTCATTTATATATATATATATATATATGAGTATATGAAAGGATAAAAATAATCCGACGGTATGAAATTAAAAATGGAAAAGCGGAAGACCTTTTCGCTCAACGTTTCGCCCAAATTTCACGTGGGCTTTGTCAAGAGCGGACGAAGAATACAAAAATGACAAAAGACGAGAAAGTCTGTAAATTATGGGGAATATATATAGTGGTTGGGTTCATGTTGAGATAAAGGGTATGCAAATAAAAATAAATAAATAAATAAAGTATTAGTATCTGACTTATGTCGGCCAGAATTTACGGAATGCTTGTTGTCTCTCAGAAATGGCAGTTGCACATTCCGAGGTGAACCGAGGTGAAATGAATGGAAATATGGAATTTACGTGTTTAATATGTAATAATTCGGACAAAAACTAGTATTTCAGAGTTTGATGTATAACAACTTTAAAGAATTCCCAGTTTGTTAAATATTAAATGCGTGACTAAATAAGAAACTTTAATGTATAACTGAAGTTAGGATTGAAAACAGCGTTAGTCTGCTTGCAACAATTGATTTCTAGTACAATGATTATGAAGTAGGATTGAAAGTGAAGCACTAGAGTGTTGAAATTATAAATACATTTTAAGGGGGTCAATGGACCATTATAGGAGTAACCAGGGAGCTTAGTTTAAAAGGGAGAGAAATGGAATATATGAGAAAAATATTGTCGGTAGAGCGAAGCATATACAGAGTCGATGGATCGAATACAAGGGAGATAAAAAAGCAATGGATGAGTGTGTAGGAGGGTTGGCCAATAATTGAAAAAAGGGGAATAGGTATTAGAATGGTGACGTAAAAGCGGTTAAGGATTAGTGGAGTGGAGGAGAATAATATTAGTTCTCAATTTACATTAAGTGTTATGGGGTAATATAGTTAGTAAGTGTACAGGGGAGGATACGCTATATTATTGGGATGTTTATTTGTAAGGTTGGAAAAGTTAAGAATTAAAAAATTAACAAATTGTAGAATTTAAGAATTAGTCTAATGTTAGAGAGGGGTGTTGGCTTGGAGGAGGGGTGTCAGATGAAGTACTGAAATGTATGTATTTAAATTTTCGCTTGTCCATGTAATTTTAGATAAGTCCATCTTTAGAGTTAATAATATTTTTGCTTTTAGCGGCTGTAGCTATCATAAATGTTTCTAATGTACATAGTTGACAGAAAGCAGATCCTGGAGTGTAGGATATTGACCTTTTTAATATTGCCCAATGTAGGAGTAGAGAGTTTTTTTTTTTTTACTGTTAAGGCTTTTTATTGGATAGAGAGGTGCCAGTGGCATTGTTATTATTGTGTTTGAAAGAGTAGATATGGTTTGAGATTCGGGTCTTGATAGGGAAGGCACTTGCCCCAATGTAAGTGTGTATTTAGTATGAGGTTGTTATTATAGTATGTGTTTTTTCTTAATAGTATCGTGAATGTTTTGGGTTTGTATGTTCAAGTTCTGGGCCAAAGTTTAGTTGGAATTGTTGGGTGGAGAAGATGAGATAATTTGAGGGGTGAGATCAAGGTTATTGTTAGTTAGCGAGGGTGGTTTGTTAGTGTAAGAGGTGTCATTTAAGGTGTCATTTGGTACAGGGAGTTGGGGATGTGGAGAGCTATAGGGTGAGGGGAGAATTTGTATGTTGGTGTCTGTTTGCATAATGGTTTTTGGGGGAATTGTTTAACAGTACAAGCATATATGACGTTACTTTGTATGCAATTGCCATTTAACGCGCATTCTCTAGATTTCTGGCAGTTACAATTATTAGTAGGGTGAATAGTAGGTGCTGGTTGCTGGGCAGATTTAATTTTTTTGTTATTAGATGTGATGATGGTTTGTGCTATATTGGGCATTGTGGAGTAGAACATTTTGATAGAGTTGTTATTTAAAATAGTGCTGTATTTATGCGGGTGCTTGAATGAGTTATCTAAAGTTTGGAAGAATTCCTTAGCGATATTTGTTTTAACATTGCAGTTATACGGTGAATTAAACCAAATTCTATTCTTTCTTTTAATTCTTTTATTTTTACTATGTTCTTGAGGGTCAGCTAGTTTGTCAATATTGATAGTTTTTGTGGGTCTATTTAAATATGTTTTTGTTTTCTTGGGTAGTGTAGTATTTGTCCGCTCTTTATCCTGTATTGCCATTGTGTGTGTAATTGCATTTAAATGTTTGTTTTTCTGGATGAAAGGATTATTTTCGTATTTAATTTTATCAGTGTATCCCGAATTAAGTGGTGCGTTATTGTAGAAGTTGGAATTTGTTCGAAGATAGATTTATTAGCAGATACCTGCGCTCCACCTACGATTGAACTAAACATCTTTCTATTGGATTTACTTCATTTTTGAACATTTTCAACGCTGCCTTCACGAACCCCCTTTTTTCTATCTTTAAATCTCCCTTCACCGGACACCTTATATATATATATATATATATATATATATATATATATATATATATATATATATATATATATATATATATAGTGAATGCTTTTATTCAATCATGTACAAGGTCTCCTACACTGGCATGTCGATGTTATCGATCTACAGCTCTCAAGAGCTGAGGTCTCATCAGGCAGAGAATTTTTTTATTATGATCCAACCTGGTCGCTGAATTCCAGGAAGAATGAAGTCAAGCAAAGAAGAAGAGGAGAAAGAAATAAAAGTCATGTGACCGATTTAAAAAATATATTTGCCGTTAGAAATTCATATTTTCATTTTTTTATCCAACGGTGTATCTTTCTTTGAAAGTATTACCTGCCATACCTATGTAGTATTTTTAAAAATTATATCTGGAGTTTCCTTAGTCGAGATTGTTGCTCAGTAAATAGTTTTTGTTATTAAACAGTTTTGTTGCAAGGGGCATTCATTTTTATTTATGCAGTTACAGGACTTTACTTTAGTTGTTTTTTTGTTATCTAATTCAGGGTTTAGGTTGCTGTTTAGGATTTTGTTATTGTGTTTTTTAATTATCATTTCTAAATTTTCACTGCAACTGTAACTTAGTTTAAGTGTATTTTTGTTGAATATTTTATGTAAGATATTGTTTGGGGGAAAATATGTGTTTATGAGGTTTAAAATGTTTTACCAAGTTTGGTTTTAACTGCTTGATTGAAGGGGGTGTAAACCATATTATATCCATGTTTCTTGCTTTATTGTTTTTATTATTAGTCGTTGTAGGTTTAGTAAATTTAATTTGTGTATTCTTGTACCCGCTGTTTTTTAGTGCTTTATTATAAAATTCTTTATGTTTGTTAAAGATTGTTTCATTTGAGGAGTTATTGCTTATCCTTTGTTGGATAGATTTAGGGATGTGCTTAATGCTAGTTTTGGGGTGGTTGGAGAGGGGGTGTACATAGATTGGGTTAAAGTTTTCTTTATTATATGGTTCGTATGTTTCTTTAGTTAAGTTGAGAGTTAAATCTAGGAAGTTTACTATTTTGATGTTGGAAGTTATTTCAACTTTAAGGCATATCCTCTTCATCTCTCTAATAATAATCTTTTTAATATTTTCGCACTTTTGCCCATTAGAATTTCTGACTACTAAAAGTCCATCATCCCTATATAGGCCAATGTCTTCAATATCTATATCTTTAGTTAAGTTGTAGAGGATGTATAAGCCAACTAGGTCGGTGATTTCTGCAGAATCGAGAGCACCCATCGAAACATCAAAAGAGCCAGGTTGGTTGCTCTTTGTCCATTGATCTTTTTTACTAATTAACACTGTTTTCCTACATTTTCTCACAATGTTAATCTCTTCTTCAGAAATATCCGATAGAAGAGTAGCAAATTCCATGACGCTTTCAAAGAGTTCATTAGAAATTGAGGGGTAATAGTTAATTATATCAAATTGGATGAAGGAACAATTTATTTTGTTTTTTATTTTGTGGAACCAATTAATTGTATCAGTAGTGTTGATCCATTGATTGAGTTTGTATGTTGATTTAATGTTTTTGTTAATTTTTTGTAGAATAATTTTGCTAATGTTTCCGGTTTCTTGTTTTGTAGGGTTAATTATTCTAGTCGTGGGCTTTGTCTGAAAGTCAGGTTTGTGGTCTTTAAGGAGTATATATGCTTCCCTTACTTTTAGTTTACTAACCCTATCACTAATTTTGAGTTTGTCAGTAATTTCCTTGCTATTAATATTTATGTTTTGGACTAAGTCAGTGTTTGATTTTCTGTAATTTTTAGTTATATTATTGTCGAGTAGTTTAAAATATTCTGATTTGGTGAGTTTATAGAAGTTTTGAGTTTTGTCTGCTTTAACTAAGATGTTTTTGGAGTTGTTAATTTCGTTGACAATTCTATCTAGTTTTTTTTGGAATGTTTTTTTTTGTTTTTGAATTTAACGTCCTTAACAATTTTGAGTAAGTCATTTTCAAAGTTATCAAGTAATTCGATACGCGGATCCGTACCTTGGTTTTTGAAGCCGTATTTTATTTTGTTGTTGTTGCTGGTAGGTCCATTTAGGAAGAAGTATGCTTTCCACTTCATTCTCCTCAAGAGTTCGTCCATCTTCATTGTTAGTAGTAGAAGATAATTTCGGGTGTTTGTTATCGGAATGTTCTTGAGGGGGTGTTAAAGTTGGCTTTTTCCATGTTAGCTGAATAATCTCGGTTAAAAGAGTGCTCGACAGTAAATGGAGCAAATAGTAATCCAGGTAGGGTAAAAATCCACAGGGTAGAAATCCAAAGGGAATCAAACCGGGCTTATAAAAGAGTGCTCAATAAAAATATAGAGCTGTATTGTGAATGCTTTTATTCAAACATGTACAAGGTCTGCTACACTGGCATGTCGATATTTTTTATTGAGCACTCTTTTATAAGCCCGGTTTGATTCCCTTTAGATTTCTACCCTGTGGATTTTTACCCTACCTGGATTACTATATATATATATATATATATATATATATATATATATATATATATATATATATATATATACACATCATTTTTGAACTATTTCAACGCTGCCTTCACAAAACCCCTTCTTTTCCATCTTTTAATCCTCTTTTCACTGGAAAGCTTATCAACGGACATTTACCAACTGGACAGACCCCATATTTGTTTTCTCACTCTCCATTACTTAATATTATATTCAAATACACATGTTTTTACCGAGTACACCTTGCATTGAACAATCGAAGTTGAAATAGATTTGTCATTCGACATGTTTACCCCTCTTCTTTCATTTATCTTTATAATTGATCTATCTCGTATATTGAGCTTAAATCATTTCACTATAGTTTCTATCTACTAAAAGTATACTTTTAGTTTCATATTTATATATATATATATATATATATATATATATATATATATATATATATACATACATAGATCTGTTCTATTATATTCTCTCCTTATATCTACATATATATATATAGAGAGAGAGACAGAGATAGAAAGAAAGAGATAGAGAAAGAGAGAGAGAGAGAGAGAGAGAAGAAATAGCATAGATCTATGTAAACCCAATTACATGATCAATTTGCGTTCAAAGAATTCAACATAACAACAGATTGTGTACGATATTTTCTTTTATTAATATCAGATCACATCGTCAGCACAGGGTATTGACACGAAATGAAAAACACATAGACAGAATCAATGAAATAGAGATCAACATCCTCAATTATACAGCCAATTAGAAACGATGTAGATCTAAAATCAACGCCGACCAGGATGAAACATTGCTTAGGGGGTGTATAGAGGGGTTCGAAGTTTTAAGAAACGAATGCAGAAACGAAATCGAAAGATTAATTAAAGGAAATAGCAAAACTATCTACAGAATTAGTTAAAGTTGGGACACGAAGTTAAAAACTTGTAATTAAGAATTAAAGTTATAATTCTAATGGGTTTTTGGAAGTACATGTATGTAGACTTTAAATCAATGCTGACCAAGTTGAAACATTATTTAGGGATGTATAGAGGAGTTCGAAGTTGAAATATACGAATACAATATTACATGTAGGGAGTAGCAAATAAAAAGTTAAAGGCAAAACATTTATTTTTTCATACAAAATATAAAAGTCATTAGAAGTGAGAAGCACTAAGATTTATAATCATACAACGAGAGAAAGTTTATTAAAGTTCTAAACTTTAAATATCAGTAGTACAGCAATTGGCACAAAAAATAAAAAAAATCCTAATCGAATGAGTACTACCCGTAAGATTTCAGTTGTTTTCATTTTTTGTTTGGTTCCAATTTCTTTTCTTTTCCCCAGGTTTTCTATACTATTCTTAGTGTTCCTACGATTATTTGTATTATAGTGAGTTTTTTCATGTTCCATATACTTTCAGTTCTCTGGCAGGTTTCATGTAATTGTTTCGGTTTAAAGAATCCTTGATATTTACCCTTTGAACTGCTGGAACGGCAACATCCACGATTGGGCATTTGTTTTCCTTCTATCATGACATCCGGTCTCCTTGCTTGGATGAGTTTATCTATTTATAGCCCTACTATTGTTTCATGTCTGTGTCTGAAACATTTATCTGCGTGTGAAAAATGGAGACATTTGCATAGTTCTTAGTGTATTGATTTCCTCGCATAATCGTGTCTATTTTTGTATTCTTTTTTTGCTAGTTTGCTGCATTCACTTATTATATGATTTACCGTTTAGTCTCTTTGTACACAGAGTCTACATTTACTGTTTTCCTGAGTTTTGTTTATTTTGGTTTTGATATAGTTAGTTCTAATTGCATTGTTCTCTACAGCTGTCATTAGTAGCGATTCCGTTTCTCTGTTCAAATTTCCTTTTCTTAGCAATGTCCAGGTGTTATCGTGAGTCTCTTCTCTGATCATTCTTATGAATTGTCGATGTAGCTGTTTTTTCCACCACTTTTCTTTTCGCGTCTTTTGCTTACTCATTTCGCAGCTCCAGGTCTTGTTCATTTTAGCGGTGTCTCTTGCTTCGTTGACTCGTCATTTTGTGTTCTGGGTTATGTATTTTTCCAATTCTATTTTGTGCCTTCCAGACCTTTTACTCTTCTCCTCTTCAAGTAAAGCCTATCAGTACCATCCTTCGGGTTAGTGCATTATGCATGGTCTTCTGGTCAAAATGCTAAATTCTACTTTTGTCAAGCCTATGAATAGTTTTCATAATATGTTATTAGTGATATTTCTCATATATTTACTCATATTATAAAATTTCTACAATATAATTTGGTTGCTAAGAGTTGTTTTTTCTCGGGTATTCTTTTCAAATCTTCTCTTTCATTTCTGCTGATTTGATAGTGTCTGCTTCCAGAACTCCCAATTATTTTTAGGTAGTATTTTAGCCAAACGCCCTCATCTATTTTTAGTTGGATAGTTATATGCCCTTAACTGTCTACATTTCCCCCCTTTTTATCTCCAGCAGTGCACTGTTTTACATTTCAAATTCTACTTTAATGTCCTAGCTGAAGATTCTGGTCGTGTTTATCAGCTTTTCCAGTTCCATTTTGCTTTTTGCAAATAGCTTCATGTTGTCCATATACATGAGGTGGTATATTCTTTGTTTTGTATTTGTAAACTTGTATCGGCATCACCTTTCCTGAGTATGTTGTTTACTGGCATCATCGCTATGATGAACAGCAGTGGCGATAGAAAGTCTCCTTGGAAGATGCCGTCTTTGAAACCTTAATTCAGTCAGGTGTTGTCTTCCAGACTCAGTCTTAGTCTTGTCGGATATTTTGGACATTCTTAAGTGTTCAATTATCCATGCTTGAAGGATTCTGTCATATGCTTTTTTGTAGTCTACTCGTGCCATAGCTATCTTCTTTTTCTTCTTTTGTGTTCTTCAAGATCTTTTGATCTATGTATAAAAGTCACACGTCTCTCTTTTTCCTTTTCAGGAAGTCGTTCATAATTTTTAAGGGACTGGTAGATTTGTTATCTCAGATGTGCCGTTAGAACTTTTCACATGGTTGGTAAACATGTTATTGGTCTGTAGTTACTTGGAGTTGTCTCCTTTTCGGCTTCTTTTTGTAATTATGTAGTTTGTCATTTAGTCATTCATCCTAAGATGTCTGTTGCATTGACACATCTTCTCAGGGTTTGCGTTAGTCTTTAATATAGGGTCGTGATCTTTTGAAAAAAACAGTATGCATTTATTCCATCGGTGCTTTCCAGTTTTCCATTTTTCATATAAATTGTCTTGATAGTTTCTTCATTAATTTCGGTTTCTTGATCGTTTCCTCATTAATTTCGTTTATTATTATTATTATTATTATTATTATTATTATTATTATTATTATTATTATTATTATTATTATTATTATTATTATTATTATTATTATTATTATTATTATTATTAATCATAATAATAATAGTAATAATAATAATAATAGTAATAGTAATAGAAATAGTAATAGTAATAGTAATAGTAATAATAATAATAATAATAATAATAATAATAATAATAACAACAACAACAATAATAATAATAACATTAATAATAATAATAATAATAATAATAACAATAACAATAACAATACTACTACTACTACTACTACTAATAATAATAATCATAATAATCATAATAATAATAATAATCATAATAATAATAATAATAATAATAATCATAATAATCATAATAATAATCATAATAATCATAATAATCATAATAATAATAATAATAATAATCATAATAATCATAATAATAATAATAATAATAATAATAATAATAATCATAATACTCATAATAATAATCATAATAATCATAATAATCATATAATAATAATAATAATAATAATCATAATAATAATCATAATAATCATAATAATAATAATAATCATAATAATCATAATAATAATAATAATAATAATCATAATAATAATCATAATAATCATAATAATAATAATAATAATAATCATAATAATCATAATAATAATAATCATAATAATCATAATAATAATAATAATAATCATAATAATCATAATAATAATAATAATAATAATAATAATAATAATCATAATAATAATAATAATAATAATAATCATAATAATACTGGACCATTCATAGGCTGGACCAAAGAAGAACTCAGGCACCTTGACCAAAGAACTAGAAAACTAATGACTATGCACAATGCATTGCACCCAAAAGACGACACGGACAGACTCTACGTGAAAAGAAATAAAGGAGGTAGAGGACTGGTAAGTATAGAAGACTGTGTGGATAACACCAAAAAAGAGCTGGAGAAATATGTAACCCAGAACACGGAAAGACTGATCACCACAGCAAGAGACATTAGCCCAACAAACAACCCCGGAAGCACTGAACCCAGAAACAAAAAGACAAGAAAGGAAAAGTGGGAAGAAAAACAACTACATGGACGCTTTATAAGACTCACAAGCGATGAAGCCAATGAAAACAGCTGGGCATGGCTAAGAAAAGGACACCTGAACAGAGAAACGGAATCTCTGCTTACGGCCGCACAGAACAATGCGATTAGGACAAACTTTATTAAAACAAAGATAGATAAAACCCAGGAAAACAGCAAATGCCGACTGTGTGGACAAAGAGACGAAACGATGAATCATATAATAAGTGAATGCAGCAAGCTAGCACAAAGGGAATACAAGAACAGACATGACAGCATGGGGAAAGAAGTACACCGGGAAATGTGCAAACAACTGAATTTCGAATATGCAAAAAAACGGTACAAACACAAACCAGAAACTGTACTAGAAAACGAAAAACACAAAATCATATGGGATATGAATGTACAAACAGACAAACCCATAACAGCAAGGTGACCGGATATGATAATAATCAACAAGAAAGAAAAATCCTGCAAAATCGTGGACTTTGCCGTTCCAGCAGACCACAGAGTGAAGATCAAAGAGACGGAAAAAAGAAGCAAATATACTGAACTTGCCAGAGAACTGAAAGGAATATGGAACATGAAGAAAGTCAGTATAACACCAATAATCATAGGAGCACTAGGAACAATCCCAAAAAACATGGAGAAAAAACTAGGAGAAATAGGAATCAAAGGGATAACTGAGACCATACAAAGGACAGTAATGATCAAAACAGCTACAATCCTGAGAAATGTCCTCGAATGCGGAAACCAACCCACATAAGCAACGAATTGAGAACAAACACATGGAAGCACAAAACAACAGAACCGGGGAAAATACAACCGCACGAGAGAGGCGCAAGCATAGGCTGACGCCACAAAAATTATGGACAGAGGGTCGAGGAGGGAAAGCGCAAACCAGACCTCCACGGACAGCTCTGGGACCTTGGGAAGGCTTGTTGCCACTCGGGCCCCAGAGAGGACCGATGGCCCTTATCAGCGGGAAATCGTTGGTAGGAGGCTGTTGCGATTACCGCAAGGTCATCAGCGGTGATGAACGAAAAAGAGGTGAGTCATACTGGAGGCCTGAGGAGACTTGTTGTCACTCGGACTCCAGGGAATACCACAGGTTGTCGGCAGTGGGCGACCACTGACGATGACCAGTGTGATAACTCCTAGTGAGTAAATAATAATAATAATAATAATAATCATAATAATAATCATAATAATCATAATAATCATAATAATAATAATAATAATAATAATAATAAAAAAAAAATGTGGAATTATAATAACATCCGCTTCTTTATAAGCTGTATCATATTCTGTTTTGTGTTAGTTCAATATCGCTGAAATTCATTGTTAGTCTTTATTCTATCGATCAAGGCATTTGTTTGAAAATAGAAGGTAGCTGTATATATATATATATATATATATATATATATAATAGGATATTGTTCGTTTTTTCTATAAGGCTTGTATTTGTCATTGTTTAAATTAAAGGTTGATTAAAAAATAACTTCATTTAGATTCATTTTTATTTTTATTTCGAAGCCAAAGTTTTAAAAAAATATCTATTATGTTTTTAATTTTTTTAGTTACTCTTCTGCGAGATGTGTTATGCTTTTCCCGCGCAAGATTTCGCCAACCCATCTCATGGTTCAACTTGCCCCCCCCCCTCAATAGTTCCATAGACTTATTCTTCAACCACTCAACATGACCGTAGAAGACGTGTTCGATTCAATCACAACACTCGCAGCACTTTAGAAAATCCTCCTTTCCAATGCGTAACCCATACTTCAATAGACACATCGTTTTTGGTGTCGTGACATTGGATTCTAGTCAAATCTGATTGGTCAACATTTATTTTACTAAAGAGTCTATTGGTTAAAATCGTGTGTGAAGAAACAGCATGGAATAAAATAGAGTGAGAAAATACAAGAAAAGAAAACAGAATAAGAAAAATGAAAAAATGGATTGTTAGGAAGAAACAGTTGTAGAACCGGAAAGAGGAGAAAGTGGTATATTTGGTAAAAACGGTATATGTAAAAAAACGAAAGAAAGATAAAAGTATAACGATTTTCAGATAGGAACTACTAGTTTTACTCAGTAAGAGAGAGATAGAGAGGGAGAGAGAGAGAGAGAGACAGAAACAGACAGAGGCACAGACAGAGAGAGAGAGAGAGAGAGAGAGAGAGAGAGAGAGAGAGAGAGACAGACAGACAGACAGACAGACAGACAGACAGACAGATAGATATATAGACAGAGAAAAATACACAGATAGAGAGAGAGAGACAGAGACAGACAGACAGACAGAGACATATAGACAGAGGCACAGAGATACAGAGACAGGGAGAGAGAGAGAGACAGATAGATAGACCGATAGATAGATAGATAGATAGATAGATAGATAGATAGATAGAGAAAGAGACACAGATATATATATATATATATATAGAGAGAGAGAGAGACAGACAGACAGAGAAATATAGACAGATAGATAGATAGATAGACAGAGATAGATAGATACATAGAGAGAGAAAGAGATAGAGATAGAGAGAGAAAGACAGAGATAGACAGAGAAAGAGAGAGAGATGCAGCCAGACAGATAGACAGAGAAAGAGAGAAGAAAGGAAAAAGAGAGATAGAGAGAAAAGAAAAGAGAGAGAGAAAGAAAATGTGACATATTGGGTCACCCATTGAACTCGGGTTAGATCATTTGTCTATTCTCATTTTGAATCTTTTAAAGAATTAAAAATGTTAATATATTTTGTATCTGTTTTAGTATTCAAATTTTATCAGTTTCTACTAAGAGTTGGACGCACATTATTTTAAGTAGGTCAAACAGATAATTTTTTCCTTAACTGGAATAGGTTATAATTTGCTGACTTAATGAGAGCAATCTTATTTATTAAATTTAGTTTTGTTAATTTTTGTTCGATTTAAATACCAAAAATAATGTAGGGGAAACAAAACAGAGAAGAAAGATAAGAAAGAGAGAAAAAAAGCGTAAAAAGGGCAAGATGAAATAAAGGACATTATGGAAATGAAAGAAGAAACGAAAAAGTAAATGAAGGAAAAATGAAATGAAAGACTAAAAATGGGAGAAGAAAGAATCGAAAAAAGTAAAAGAAAAGAGAAAATGTAGAGAAGAAAAAAGCAAAAAAAAGCATAAGAAATAAGAAAACAAAAGAAAGAGAAATAAAATAAAAAAGAGAAAAGAAAGAAAAGAAGAAAAAGAGAGTAGAAACAGAAAGAGAAAAAAAGAAGCAAGCAGAATTAATCAGGGGCTTTTGGTCAGGTTTTTTGAAGGTTTGCTTTACATAAAAATCTCAAACGAACCAGGGTCCTTGTAAAAAAAACCTGCTTTTCAACAACACCGCAACAAAGTCTGGCACATCTCAAATTCCAACGCTCTCCCTCAGTTATTCGACTGACAGTCTACCCCCAATCCGCCCTTTTTAAAAGTCGTTAGTCTCTTCATATTAAAATTTATTTCATCTTTAAAAATCTGAACCTACAAACATTGCAAATAAATGTTCAGTGGAAAACAGGTGTTCGACACGCGAAGCATCCCACGTGCTTCGAAGCTGGTAAGTCTTCGCGTTTCCTCTTTATTATTACAGTAAGCGACATTTTATTCTTTGTAATTCTCAAACTATAAGCCCCTATGATGTTTACATTACATAGTCCCGCGCCAAGCTTGGCACAATGCGCTTTCTCTGCGGTCTTCGCATCGTCGCCACCTAATTTTTATAAAGTCAAGCCTAGCTTTAACATTTTTATTGTTTACACGGACCACACACTTTATATCCAAAATATCAACGTTTAGGTTGTTAGTAGACTGCACCGTAGAAACCGCACCTCTTCCCTACTGCGTCATACACCGTACATTAGGTGCCTTCACCCAAAATGATGCCTTCTCCTATTTGGATTCTGGCTGGCCTTTGCTCATTGATATCTGGGGATTATCTCTCAGGTGCATCTACGTATAGTTAAAACTTGATCTTTGCGGCACTGTCTCCTTTCTCTGTCCGACCTTGGGTGCTATGTTCTACAAAGAGGTAGGTTCTACAGGCGATAGCGCTCCTCTCCCGGCTATAGCTTTCACTGTACGATGATTTCGCTCCACTATTTCATTTCTCTCTGGCCTATAGGCCGCTATGTATTACTTTCTTATTCTCTATTTCTCAAACCTCGTCTTGGAATGTTCCGAGCGGAAAACCGTGCCATTGTCCATCAACTACCAGACCTTCTTCAAACATCACCTTCTCCAATTAATCTGCAACCGCATCCGCACACAATTACCTCCATATTGCTCGTATTTTAGGTCTACAGTCAATCATTGTCAAGTCTGCACCAAACGATGATGTGTCATATCGACGACGACGAACCGTGTCAAATTGTTCGCAGTCCTAATTTCACTAGGACTACATATGCTTGGGCAGAGTCAATTGATTGATATCGGACGAAATTTTTGACCCACATCTAGACTTATTCTCGTTTAATAGGTGGGTCAACTTTTTGCACCAAATTTAAAGTTCCATCCACTCCCATGTAGTACATACTGTGCAACTCTTCTAGTTCTTCTGTCGTTAAACACCGGTTCACCCATTTCTTATTTTCTTTCGCTTAAGGCCCAACCCTGCTCTTCATTCCAGTTCAAATAAGAAGAGTAGAAAGTGACTAACTTGGGTTTACTTTCGGCAGCCTCGTAACTCTCGCTTCCCTTATATTGATCCTTCGTCCCAACGTTCCATGAGCGATGTTTCTGACAAAGAGGGAGAACTGCTGTTTTCTCGGCCAGAATCTAACCATCTAACACTTATCGTTGGCTAGTTTTTTTTTACCTTGAAGTAATATTTTTTAGCTCCTTACATCAAGTGGACTCATGCCTTGTCTGGAGCGATTTCCATAAAAAATGTAGCGGAGAGCAGGAGAGGCAGCCGACTGCTGCGAACCAAGACACTTGTCCGCGACGATTGAGAAGAAGAGGTTTGGTTTGATGCTTGTGTGGATAAGAGGTGCAGGCGCGAACCCAGAAATGCATACTTACGAAAAGTTTAATTTAATTTTTTTAAAAGAGGGAACGGCAGCGTGGCTCATTAGCATATGTGAGATGTCGCTACTGTAAGGAGCACGACAAAACGTGATTTTGGGAAATGCGTTGGGAGGTGGACGCGAACGAAAGAAGAAGAAAGTGCCGCATTATTTTGGCGAACCGTTGAATTAACTCGTTTAATTCGGACAAAGTTGGGGAGAACTGCTGTTTGCTGGTCAGAATTGATCCCTCTAACACTTATCATGGCTAGTTTTTGATCTTGAAGTAATATGTTTTAGCTCCTTATATCAAGTGGATTCATGCCTTTTCTATAAAAAAATCCCTGTCACTTCAAGGATGATCCACCACTTACTCCGCCGCTATCTTTGCCACATTTATCATTAAGTAGTTATTAACTAATTAAAATATAAATGAAAAACCTCTTTCGTTTTACTTCCTTTCATCATATTTCTTAGGACGGCTGCTATAATCTTTGGCGCAATATTAAGTCTAAATCTGAACCGTTCCAGGTAGTAAGTAATTCCTTTATAGCGTACCAGCTGATACTGCCATAATTCCTTTGTAACATGTAGCTGCAAGTAGACAGACTTAAGGTCCACAATAGCAGTTCTTTTCGCCAGCCACCACTTTTTTCTCATTCATCAAACAAGTTTATTACGTTGCTGCTCGTATGAGACGGTACTAAACGGTTCAACTCCAGAAAGTTTAACATTGACCTGGCTTTTACTTTTGTGGTCTGAAACACTGCCATCAACGGTATCACGATATTTCCTTCACCCACCATGGTAAGAACGTTCTGCCCGTTATCCATATTACAACTTATTTCTTCGTCCCCCAGGGAATTCTTGTAATACTTCACATTGTTCTAGAGGCTCTCAAATCCATTTCAATTAAACTGCCCATTTATCTCAATCAAAATCGATTTCAAAGTCTCTGCCCTCAATGTGGCAACCGTTCGGCTCATGGCTAGCTACTGCACAGTGTGCTACTCCAAACTTCACCTCATCACACCTCAATGTCAATGATACGATCCACTACAATTGCTTCCATTTTTATTCGCACTCCATATACTTTTATTTCCACTTGCTGGATTACTTTACACTTCAAGTCCCTGACATCAACTGCTTTCACGATGCTACTCCTACCACACTCACTTGAAAGTTTGAGATTAAGGAAAGTGGTAGTGCAACCGGTCGACAAGTGCAACCACTATTACATCATTCACCCATTGGAAATAAATAAATACTGCTCCTTCGTTTTGTTGACGGGGTAGCTACTGGAACTAAAGCTCCACCTTGCTCATTTTCCCGAAGCCTGAGGACAATACCTCGCAATATTCCCCAATTATTCGCAATTGTAACACATTACTCTGGGTCTGGATGTGACTTGACTTGGCTTGACTTGGTCCCTTAACCCCCTCCTGGGTCGTAGGGGCGCTGCACCAATGAACTCCACACCAGCTGTCTCCACTTCTGACGGTCATGGGCAATGGACTGGGTTGTAGCGAAGTTGTAGCCCGTCCACTCGTTGATGTTGTCCGTCCATCTTTTGTGTTGTCTACCTCTCCTTCTCTTGCCTTGCACTGCTCCCTGAAGGATGGTTTTGGAGAGACCACTGCCCCTTGTCACGTGACCATACCATCCAAGCTTACTTTTTCTTACAGTTGTCAGTAAATCTTCGTAGTTGTTCAGATTTGCGTTAATGAGCGCGCGAACTTCTTCGTTTGGTCTGGATGTATCCGTAAAATATTTAGTACAGTTCTCGGCATCTAAAGCACCGACCGCTTTATAATTCCATTTAACCCTTGTTTTCGAAGCGATTCGTTATACACTCGTTGTCACTGTTTTTGTTTTCCGAATTCTGTTGCTAATTGAGAGTTGTACTGTCAGCATCAATTCGCTGACATCCATTTTCTCAGTGTGAGGACACCTTTTGCAGTACAACATATACGTCGTCTGGGAATCCGGTAATGAAACCTGCTCTGATCGTCTAAACTATATATCATCCAGCCTAGACAACATTTTGGCGGAAATATCCACTGATTCTCCACTTCACTTGTTTTAGCTTTTTCATATGCTTCAAACAGCCATTCAGTAAACATTATACTAGTATCACTTCTTTTATTTTTTCATATAACGCGTCTTTGTCCCTCATCTCAAGGTAGAGGTGAAGCGCATTTTCGTGCAGATACAAACGTGATATCAAATTAGCAAGTTCTAGCAATTTCTGTAGCCACCCATTTCAGTTTCTTTATTCATATGACCACATCAATTTCTCCACTAAACTGTGTTATGATTTCTTTGATTAGCCTCACAACTCCCGAAATTATAAGTTCCTCTCTCTCGCCGAAATTGCTTGTAATAACATCTCGCTGCACAGCTCCCAACTTAGGATGACCCCCAAAATGTTCACCCTAATTATGCCTTGTTTGGGGTAAACCATGCTACACAACTATGATAAAAAAGGCAACTCGTCTTCAAAAAGACATTACACAAACACTGACGAATCTCAAACTGCAACGCTATCTCTCAACTCTCAAATTCGACTGACAGTTTGTCACCAATCGATCCTTTTTAAACGTAGTTAATTTCACCTATAAAAATCTACAACTACGAAGACACGTGAATTTGAAACTGGAAAATGGGTGCCCGACATGCGAAACATCGAAGCCTGTAAGCTTTCGTTTTCGTCTCCATTGTTACAATAAGCGACATTTTGTTTAATTCTCGAACTACAGACTACAGTTCTTAAGAAAAAGACTGGAACGATAAACAGTAACAACATGAAAAACGTGAACGAGGTACGAAAATAACCGGATCACCAGAAGCACGAGCAGGCCGTTATGAAAGAAAATTGTCATGAGAAACAAGAGATGCGAGAAAGTAACAAGACAACGAAAGACAGAAAATGAAAAGGTAGAAAATGGACGCATCAAGATCGGGCAGAATACAAGGAATCAGGATCAAGAGAAATATAGATAATCTGAATAAAGAAAAGGAAAGCCAGATACAAATAATGAGGGAGAGAAAAAGGCAGAAAGAAGAAAGAATAAAGAGAAATATAGAAAAAGGCAGAAAAAAAAGAAAGAATAAAGAGAAATATTAAAAAAAGCAGTAAAAAAAAGTAAATAATACAAATAAGACCAAACAAAAAGCAAGGAATTAAAAAGACACAAAGATTAAAAAATAAAATATAATCCCCTAGAAAACAACTAGAAATACAAATTTAAAATGAAGAGAAATTTTACTTTTCAAATCCGAAAAGTCTGAAGATGTTAATCAAATCGCAATTATGCAAAGATTTAAAAGAAAAGTATGTTTCATAAAACAAAACAAGCGACATTTTCGACAAGAGACACTCATTAAGCCTACCATCAAGACATTTTAATTGATTTAACACAAGATCCTGCGTCGTCAGTAACAAGTGAAGGAGATCGCAGAACATTGCTTGTTAATCTTTTAATTCCCCAATGATTTTCGTCGTCAAATACTGTTGAGAAGAAATCTCATTTCCGAGAAACTAAAAAAAAAAAATAGTTCGTTTCCGCGATAACTTTTTGATAACTTCACGATTCTTACCTAATCAGGGTTGTAGTCAGGAAAATCTCAAATTATTTACTGATTTATTGTTTTATTTTCTGCTGTGCATAAAAGAATGACGACACACTGGTATACGGAAATATAATGATATGTATTTATTGTCGGTGGCGGTGAAGGAGTGTGGGTTAGTGAGGAAGGAAGATACACGCGCAGGAATTAAACGGATGGTTCGGGCGCAAATCGTCAACCAACTCACGATATCAATTTCAGATTGTTATTATACAACAATTTGTGACCCCTCTGCAAACGCCCACCGTGGCACATCACGGTCGTTGTAGCAACGCCTCCAGGGCGTTTCATTCGGAAACAAGGTGTTTTTTCTGCCGCCGACTTTTTGCAGGTGGTCCCAATCAACAATTATTTTGATAATCCACCATATTTTTTTCGACCAGATGCGTATCCATGCCAAATTCACCTATTTTGTCAAATTACCTTTTCGGTACACCCGGCCTAGATATTAAACAGAATTGCACACGACTGACAACAGCTCACATGGATCGTTTTATAACGGCCAGTCTTTAGCTAATTATATAAACAGAAATAAGTATAGGTGCTTCCGCTTTCTCTCTCCTCCAGACCCTCCACGAAATCTTTAATAAAATTCATAATCCTTTATGCATTCCAATTATATTTAGTACACATAAGCTTCAGTCTATGTCTGACTTGACCTCTAATTTTTAGTCATGAATGTCTAACAGTCTTTGTTTTATCAATGACATGTGACACTTTGGTAATCGTCTCATCAGTACGAGGTATGATCCTGAATGGGCTTTATGCTCATACGACCATACCCCTCCCGGGTTTTATCTGTTCCGTTATTTAAAAGATGCTGTCCGTGACAACAATTCTCAGACTATTCCTGAAATGTAGAGGGCGATCACAGACCAAATTACGGCAGTGCCAAGAGAAGATTGTGTCAGAGTTATTGACAATTTTGTATGTTGTATCCATGTGTGCTTACAATTTGATGACGATAAAACAAAGACTGTCGGACATTTATGGCTGGAACTTGGTGAACAAGGCAATCATAGACTAGAGTTTATTTCCATCAAATATAGTTGGGTTGCAGAAAGGATTGTGAATTTTATTAACGATTGAATCTCTCTACTACTGACTATGAAGGCTTTTGCGAGAAATGAAGGATGCATATTAACTTAGGAAAATGAAAAATCTTGTACTCGTCTGAAGACAATATCGCAGTCTGTAATTAAACGGTTGAAAAAAGCGTAGATTGATTCAGTGTTTCTAGGATCTTCATCTTACATTAACATAAGAATAGGAATAGCGACATCTGCATTTGGACGTTTAAAAGAGAGTTATATAGAACAGGAAGGACATATTAACGTTTCTGAAGTTATGTCTTTACAATGATAGTTCCTATTGATAGACTTGTGGAGCATGAGAGCAGGCTTTGAAATGAAATGTTCAAGAACTTTACGATATAGACGAAGAAATGCAAGTCTCAGAAAGAGGCTTAATACTAAAAGTTCACTCAACAATATAATTCAAAAAAGAGATTAACTTGTTTTGGACACGTTTCTGGCTATTAAACTCCAGCTATAAAAATAAATCATATCAATAAGTTTTCATACAAGAAAGATCAAGAAAATAACAGAAATCATATCAATAAGTTTTCATACAAGAAAAATCAAGAAAATAACCACACCAAAGAGATGGGCTGACCAGATAAAGCTTAAGACTGGTATCCAGCTCCTGACAGCTGAAAGACTGGTCAAAGACCGTGATAAATGTTGGAATTTTGTGTTCAAGAATGTGGCGAATCTCTATGGGTTAGGCAAATAAGTAAGTAGTAAAGTATTATAAATGTGTTTATCAATAGCTAAATGCTAAGGGAACCCAGTTGTATCCACATCTCTTCTAATGGTGGCCTTTATTGCTGCATGTCTTATGAAAAGAACAGAACTATGACGACAAGATGATGATTGACACTTGAGCGATGAATAACCTTATGAATGGATTGGGAAAGGGTTATGGTTAGGGTTAGATTTACTAATGGGGTCGGTTCATAACAAGAATCTGTAGACATTATAATTTGAAGACGACCATGTTGTAATCTAAAGGGAACCAGTCTCGTGGTAACGGGTTTCACAGATGGTAACAAAGCGAGTTCTTGTTGTGAATGTCTTACAAAGAGACACAGGATATTAGAGTTAAGTTGAGCATCTTAGATAAATTCGTCAATAGAAACACGTTGGGTTTACTTTCGGCAGTCTCGTAACTCTCGCTTCCTTTATTGTGTCCTTTAGTCCTCACATTCGATGAGTGATGTTTCTGACAAAGGGGGAAGGGCTGCTGTTTTCTGGGTCGAAATCTATCCATCTAAAACTTATAGTTGACTATTTTTTTTACTTTGAAGTAGCATTTATTTTTTTGCTTTTTACATCAAATGGCTTCATTTCTTGTCTGGAGCGATTTCCATTAAAAATAAGAAAAAGTGCATCTGTGATGCTCACATAAGTTGAGTTAAAGACGAATGAAGATTATCACATCGATGAACTTATCATCTCGAAGGTACTTCGAATAATCAAAACATATTACAATGGTTTTCGAATTTTCGAAGTTAACTTATCATCTTGAAGGGTACTTTGAACAATCAAAACATATTACAATGCTTTTGGAATTTTTGGAGTTAACTTATCATTGATTGATGATCAGATTTTGCTCAAATTTTTAGAGCCAGGATCATTTTATATTTAAAAAATAATTTACATCTCAGTAAAATAAGAGGTTAAACATTTTCAGATTAGGTTGATGAAAGTTGCGAGAAGGATCATGCACCCAAAGGATCGCTTGAAAATGTCAAGGATCGGACCTCCAAATACTTCAAGTCAATAAAAAGCATACTACTATAATTAAAACGGACAGAAAATAAAGCTGACATGACTGTATTATTTGGCTTAAAAGTGTTAATTAAACCCTTATACTATACTAGACATTCGGTATTAACTGATGCGGTATTCGTCCTTAGCGGATATCCGGCTTCTACCAAACAAGGGAGATTCTAGGGAATATCAACTCCCAGTATTCCCAAATGATACTGACTAGGGTCGTCATTGTTTAACTTCGGTGCTAAAGCGTCTTAAAGTCGTCTAAAGTTGTTGAGATTTTGAGGATGAACATACTTTTAGGTAATTTGTTAATTGAGAGGGAAATCATGCCCCCTTGGGCACCCCATACAAGTAAAATGATAAATATACCTGTTATAACATTCTGCATATTCACTTATATTAGTGCATATTCATTTAATAGTGTCCACCCATTTTAAATTTCAAAGTCTGTACCAGTGTGTGCAATGGCATTAACTTCGGACTGTAACTGTTTTATTGATTTATAGATATGACCCAGGCAGATCGTAAGATTGACCATGGATTCTAAATAGTTTTCAAACAAAATAACAAAAACATACCCCCACGTAACTCACCCAACAAAAACGAAAAAACTTTTCCACCGAAAAAGGAAATGAATAAAAAGTAACTTCGTTATTTCTAGATAGCAATGTCTTTCTTTTAACATATTCTTAAAAATGACTAAAGTGAGTTTAAAGTGTGAATCCATTAATATGAATTTCTAGAAAATGTAATGACATGCAAGTTTAACGCAAAGAGGGCGTAAAGTTACGGAAGTGTAAAGATACAAAAGTGTCACGTTAAGAGAATGTTAAGTCACTAAAGTGTGGCGTTACGGAAGTGTAACGTTACGGAAGTGTAATGCTAAGAGAATGTTAAGTCACGGAAGTGTAGCGTTACGGAAATGTAACGTTACGGAAGTGTAACGCTAAGAGAATGTTAAGTTACGGAGGTGTGACGTTACGGAAGTGTAACGTTACGGAAGTGTAATGCTACGAGGATGTTAAGTCACGGAAGTGTGGCGTGACGGAAGTGTAACGTTATGGAAGTGTAATACTAAGAGGGCGTAAATTCACGGAAGTGTAACGTTAAGGAAATGTAACGCTAAGGGGGGTGTAAAAGTAGGAAAGTGTAAAGATAACAGAGTGTAAAGTTATGGAAGTGTAACGTAATGGAAGGGTAGAACCAAGAGTGTGTAATGTCACGGAAGAGTAAAGTTACGGAAATGTAACATTGCGGATATGTAACGCTGATGAAGTAAAGTGTGAAAATATATTGCGCCTTAAAACATGTAAGTATAATGTACCTATATTCCCAACTAAAATGTTGAGTGTTCGATCCGCCAGAAATCGAAGCCAAACAAGAATGAAACGTACAGAAAACACACTCCCCGTATAAAACCATAACGAAAACAACAACAAAAAAACAAACAAATAAACAACCTTCCAACACAACAAAAAATAAAAATAAAAGTCACTTTTTTACTTCTTGAAAGACTTTTTAGTTCACTACGAAAACTTACTGCTTTTTTCTCGACCCTTTGAAATCTTCAGAGAGACAGTCCAATTTATCAATGTCGTCGGACTTTTCCCTCGGAATTACTAAGATAGCCCATCAACGTATTTCCCCAGTCGGAACTCCTCGTCTCTTATCCTTGGATGAAGGAACGATAGTGACGTCTAACGGCAAAATTGTCGATAAATATGATTGGCCGACAGAATTAATGTTTCTCTTTCGATTACGGATGTCTTTTTGCATAATAATCTCGTTCTCAGAAAAAAACGATCGTTTTCTACTTCAATTACTTCTTCCGCGTTTTGTTTTTATATAATCTCTCAGATAAAGGAGAAAGTGTATGCCTCGACCAGAGGATCATTCATAGATTTATGTTTGTAAACACTGATGTTGAAGACATGACATGTTCAAATGAAAGAATGACAAAGTCTATCCATAGAAAAGTAATCAATGTTGTTTGACAACTGGTTAAGACAATAAAAAAATAGAAAATTGGTAAAGATTGAACGTTTCCGGTTAAGGAAAGTTTTCTCGTCTGTAAAGATACTTTAAGTAGACGTGTTCATTTCAACTAGCGCTGTGTAAGTTTTTGTGTTACAATGTGTGTAAATAGGCTATCCATTGTAAATTTTCGTGTACATTAGCGTGTCTGTTTTGCCAGTTAGATAGTGTATGTGAAAGAGTGTATGCATGAAATTCTGTGTGAGAGTGTAGTTCGTTAACGTCACTTGTTGCGTCTGCTACTATGCTCCCCCTAAAAATGTTCCGATAGTATTTTGTGAGAGCCATTCTCACGTACGTCAACTGTTGAAGACAAACAGAAAAAAAGACAGAAAACGTGTTTGTGTTTTTATAGTACGCACGAATTTACGGAAGTGAATATTTCTTGTGCTGTGAGTGATTGAAAGAAACAGCTGATTTGAGCTTTTGTTCAATGAAGAGTCGATACGTAAAACAACATTCGCTGCTGCTGCTTCTTCCAACACTCTAAGAAGGTTAGTGGAGGGTCGTTTTCAATGTTCAACTGAGTTTGTGTTATATACCCAGATTTGCAGTAACAAAGAAAGTACACAGCATAGCTATACAAGTACAAAATTATTTGTCATTTGCTGTATTTGAAACAATACGAAATCATTTTCAATCCTCTCATAATAGTTTTCATTGTTCGGCCGTTAATCCATCCATCTCATAAACTCTCATCCTCGAGTGGCTTTTGGCTTTAATAAGTGGTGACTTATGAGTACAAAAAGACGATAACTTCAAAGTAAAATCCTTTCGTAGACGATTAACGATTTAGAAACATGCTGATTTGTTAAGAACGACGAAAGAATGTGAAGCGGACATTAGCATAAAAGACTCACAGAGGGTGATTTTCGAATCATACTAAATCACTCTCCTTTCACCTGATTCCTGGTGTCCTGCCTTTTTTCTACATTCCTTATTTATACGAGCAAATAAATGTCCACACCGGTTGGATATTTTTGCTAGCTTGTTGGTATCATAAAGAACGAACATATACTACATTGCACCACAAAAGAAGGAACTAATTCCTGGAAGCATGGTATCATGACAACCAAACATATACTACATGTACCCCAAATTAGGATGTAATGCTTGGGAGGATTGCTTCATGATCACGTAATACTACACTACCCCTCTAAAAATCAAGTAGGTAATTCCCGAGAGGATGGTCTAATGACAACAGAACAAATACGACACTACCGTCTAACAAGAAGAGGAGAAGGTAATGCCCAGGAGGTTGGTATTATGATCACAGAACATATATACACTTCCTTTTCCCCAAAAGTAGGAGGTAATGCCTAGGAGGTTGGTATTATAACCACAAAACATATATACCCTCCTTTTCCCCCAAAGGAGAAGGTAATACCTAGGAGGCTGGTATTATGACCACATAAAATATATACACTCCCTTTTCCCCCAAAGGAGGAGGTGATGCTTAGGAGGCTTGTATCATGACAACAGAACACACACACCCTACACCCAAACGAGTAGGTAATGTTTGTGGGGATGGTCTCATGACAATAGATACTACACTGCAACCTCCCTAATTGAGCATTGAAAGATAGTAAAATAATAACATTTAATAGAAGTAATAAAATAGGTTCGGATTTAGATAGATACCAACTCTATATTAGTCATAGATAGGCAAGCCACATCTACCTTTTAAGTGATTCGGGATGTTCTCTCCTAATTTTCGACCTTTTCTAAAACCTCCGGTTGGTTGATACTTTTGTTCTTGGGCATATCAATCCTTCTCGGGTTATCTAATGCCGAATGCAGTCATTTTGGTAAAAGTTTTTATACTTCAAATCCTTAATGTCTTTACATCTATATAAGAATACGTTAACACATTTCATGTTCGTACGTACGTTATAACTTTTCACACACACAAAATTGATCATGTTATTCGGTGATTAATCTGATTTTGCTAAGTTAAACAAATCCAACTTTTAGCCATTTAAAATAAATTGTTAAAAAAGTCAAATCATGTCGTCGCGTCAACCAAAACAGTACGATTTAAAATAAATAATTAAAAAAAAATATGTACCAAGCAATTATTTTTACAGTAATAAAACAATTCATTTGCTACAACTACAAAATATAAAAAGAAATAAAATACATATTCGTTTTATTTATTTAAATAGTATATAACTGACTATGACAACTATTTTTACGGGAGAAGTAAGAATCACTTTTTTCTTAATAGGATTGAGAATAACATAAATTTATTATTTCAAAAATAATATTATTCTTAACACTAAATTATGAAGATTGGTGTTTAAAACTGTGGATTTTACACGGGTTGCGCGGGTCTTTATAAATAGTATAGATGTATGTTTTGTAAACAAATATATAATACCCTGTTTCTGTTATTTCACACAACACATACATAGGACTTGAATGCCTACTGGGGATGATCTGAATGCCTACTAGACACCACCATCGGATGTCTTCGGTCTCTCTGTACAAGGGTTTTTCAGAGACTCTGACATGAGGATACTTTTTATTTGAAGTAAACCCTGACAAAATATTTACTAAAAATGTCGTGCTGTCTCCTCAAGCCACCCAGCACGTCTCCCGAATTGCGGACGGGGGCACCCCCTTTATTAATAGAGGGCAGTTTCGAATAATGAATTAGAAGCCGTAAGCAAGGAGGAAATGAATAATAAAAAATATTAATAAAAACGAAAATAAATACTGGCAGACCGGCACGCAGAATAAAAATGGCCCATCAACCCGTGCATACACCTAGCGGGAAGATGTTAGCAATGGCGTCAACTTTCCTACCTCTGGAAATGGTGCTCCAGCCATGACAGAGGCCAACCATGGTCAGCCATCAGACATTGAGACAAAACGTCCTGACCCCCTATCTCCATTAAATGCAGCAAAAAATAGAAATATAAGAGGCTTAAAAGCCCAACGATGGACTGTTGCACAAAAGAAGGTGCTATTGTTTTGCTACCACTACTAAAAGCTTGAAAAGTGGAGCAAAACATCCAATGAAATCCTAGCCAATAAGATTCAAGAATCTACCCTCCCCGAAGAAAATTAATGAAATTAAAGTCAAAAGTATAAACTTGAAAAAGAAAAAAAATACCAAAACAAAGTTTTTCTTAATCGTCTTAGAAACAATCGTACGCCTAATCATTGTTGACTTTGAATTGTTTGGAACTGAAAAAATAATTTCATAACTTTATTCTCTCTCTCTCTTTTTCTCTCTCTCTCTCTCTCTCTCTCTCTCTCTCTATATATATATATATATATTTATTTATTTATTAATTTCTCTCAACTTATTTATATATATATATATATATATATATATATATATATATATATATATATATATTATTATTATTATTATTATTATTATTATTATTATTATTACTACTATTCTTTTTATTTATGCAGACATTGACACTGCCGACACGGACATGAGGATGTTTTGATCCGTATTTATTAAAAACTAAGATCTCCTCAGGCGAAAAGTCTATCTTTTTATTTAGTTGTGTATATTGAAAAAAAAAGAACAAAAACCTTAGATTCAAAACTGAAAGGCAACATGATCAAATGTAAAATAATATTTGTATGTATTTTTTTCATGGAAGTCGCTCCAGACAAGGCATGAAGCCACTTGATTAAAAAAGGTAAAATAAATATTACAACAAAGTCAAAAATAAAGCTGCCGACAATAAACTCAAGGCCCACTTTTTACTGTCCTACATTGACTCTGTTTAGATGATGATTAAATAGGGCAATAACTGTTTACAGTTGTATAATCCGATAGGTACACAGGGAAGATAATTCTAATTGATTCAGTTTAGATGATAATTAGATAAGTTAATCAATGAGTATACAGTCTTATAATCTTATTATTACTTAAAGGGATAAGTCTTATTGACACTGTTTAGATTATAATTAGAAAGGATGATAACTGGGTTTACAGTTTTAAAACCCTATTATTACTTAGGAAGGACAAGTTTTATTTACCCTGTTTAGACAGGACAATAACTGGGTGTACAGTTGTATAATCCGATAATTACCACGCGAGAAAACCTTGATTGACTCTGTTTAGATAATAATTAGATAAGACAATCGCTGCTTGATAAACGTATTATTACTTGGGGGGAGATGACTTTAAATGACAATTAGATAAAACGATGACTGTGCTTTCAGTTCTATAATGTTATTGTTCCTTAGGAGAAAAAAAACTGTTGATATTTATCTTCCTCCCACAAGGTAAGATGTGACATAAGGTCGGGAAAGTGGGAATTAAAAAACCAGCGCCCGAGAATTTGAGCGCTCTGGTCATTAAAAATTGCCTGGGCAGCCTCGTCGGCAGTCCTCGGTAGGGGCGCCTCAGGCTATTAGCAATAAACTAACCCCCTCTCAAAGGGTGAGAAGGCAAAGCCTGGGAGAGTGCACCTCCTAGAACTGCAGAGGACGGACAACCGATAGACAAGCGTAAATCCAGACCAGAAGGCCCGGACGATACCGATGTATTAGCCGGGGTAAAAAAAACTGTTATTTACTCTGTTTCGGTGATAATTAGACAAGACAATAACTAGGTTTACAGTTTTATAATTTGATTATTTCTTAGATAAGATAACTCTGATTGACTCTGTTTACGTCATAATTCGATGACACAATGACTGCGTTTACTGTCTTAAGGGAAATAAGTTTTATTTACTCTGTTCAGATGATAATTAGATCAAACAATATCTGGATTTACAGTTGTATAATCTGTTAATTATACAAGGGAGATTACTCTAATTGACACTGTTTTTATGATAAGAAGATTGGACAATAACTGGGGTTTCAGTTGTATAATCTGATAATTACACAGGGGAGATTACTCTCATTGACTCTGTCCAAATGATAATCCAATAGGACAATAACTGGGTTTTCAGTTGTATGATCTGATAATTACACAGGGAAATAACTCTAAGTGACTCAGTTATGATTATAACTACATAAGACAATCACTAGGTATACATTTTTATAATCTTGTTATTCCTTAGGGGAGATAACTCTAATTGGCTTTGTTAGATGATAATTAGATAAGTCAATTACTAAGTAACTCTCATTGACTATGTTTAGATGATAATTCGATAGGATAATAACTTGATTTCCAGTTGTACAATTTTATAATTACACAGGGGATATAAGATATTGACTCTGTTTTGATGATAATTAGATAGGCCAATAACTGTGTTTGAAGTTGTATAATTAGATAATTCCACACGGGAGATTACTCTAATTAACCATGTTTTGGTGTTAATTAGATAGGATAATAAGAGGGGTACAGTTGTATAATCTGATAATTACCAGGGGAGAAATTTCAAATATACGTTGATATAGATGATAATTAGGTAGAACAAGACCTGGATTTACAGTTGTATAATCTGATACTTACACAGGGGAGATTACCCTAATTGACGGGTTCGATTATAATTAAGTGTTACCATAACTGCGTTTACAGTTGTATAATCTGATAATTACACAGGGAAGGCAACACAAATTGACTCTGTTTAGATGATAATTAGGTAGGACCAGGGGAAATAACTCTAATTGACTAGGTTTAGATAATCATTAAATAGGACAATAACTAGGTTTATACTTGTATAATCTAATAACTACCAGTAGAGATAATTCTAATTCATTCTGCATCGATGATCATTAGATAAGACAATAACTAAGTTAACAGTCTGATAAACGTATTATTACTTAAGCGAGATGATTCTAATGTACTCTGTTTATATGATAATTAGATAATTCAATCACTGTGTTTTCAGTTTTATGATCGTATGACTTTTTAGGAGAGATTACTCTAATTGACTCATTTGTTGAGATTGTAATCTAATAAAACAACCACTGAGAGTACAATCTTATAGTTTTATTGTTACTTAGGGGCGATAACTCGAATTTACTCTTTTATATTATAATTCGATAGGACAATATCTGGGTTTACAATTGTATGATCTAATAATTACACAAGAGAGATTACTCTAATTGACTTTGTTGAGATTGTAATCTAATAAAACAATCACTGAGAGTACAATTTTATAGTTTTATTATTACTTAGGGGCGATAACTCTAATTTACTCTTTTATATTATAATTCGATAGGACAATATCTGGGTTTATAATTGTATGATCTGATAATTACACAAGGGAGATTATTCTAATTGACTCATTGTAGACGATAATTAGGAAAATAACTTTATTTCCAGTTGTATAATTTCATAATTACACAGAGCAGATAATGTTTTGACTCTTTTTACAGTTGTATAATCGCATAATTACACAGGGGAGATCCCCCTTAATTGACTCTGTTTATGGTAGTAGAACAATCATCTGTGCAGTTCTAGGAGGTCCACCCTCCCAGGCTTTGCCTCCCCTCTTTGGGGAGGAGTAAGTTTATTGCTTACTGTCTGAGGCGCCCCTACCGGGGAATGCCGACGGGGCTGCCCAGGCAATTTTTAAATGGCCAGAGTGCTCACCTCTCGAGCGCTGGCTTTTAACCCCACTTACTCGACCCAAGCTGTGGTCACATCTTACTTGTGGGAGTAAGATAAAACTGGCCTTGTGCCTAACTCCGGGAGGAGTAAATAAAAAAAAAAAAAATCACTGTGTTTAAAGATTTATAATTTTATTACTTTGGGGAGATAACTCTAATTGACTATGTTTAGATGATAATAAGATAGCACAATAATTGGGTTAACAGTTGTATAATCTGATAATTACACAGGTCAGATAACGTTAATTAACCCAGTTTAGATGATAATAAGATAAGACAATAACTGGTTTTAAAGTTGTACAATCTTATAACTACACAGGGGAAATAACTCTAATAGACCTTGTTTAGATGATTATTAGATAGGACAATAACTAGGTTTACAGATGTATAATCTGAAAATTACACAAGGTATAAAACTCTAATTGACTCTGTTCAGAGGATTATTAGAAAGGACAATAACTACGACCTTCTATTGCACAAAGTAAGGGATGTTTTTACGTTTGCAATTATTGTTCTGTCCAAAGAGGGTACAATAATATTGTGGGGTCTGCGTTTGTGCCAGACATCTATTAAATGGATATATACTCCGACAAGGGTTTAATATATAGACCTCATGCCCAGATATATTCTGAAACAACATTAACTACTGTATTCGATAACTATGTTTCAGTGTTAACAAATGTGTTACAATAATAGTGTGGGGTCTGCGTTCGCGCCGTACGTCTATAGAATTCACTGAAGCAATATGCAACAGATGAAGGAGGCAACTGTTTAATTTCCACGGGTATCACTAGTAATAACTATTTCCCAAAACCATTATCAATACTATCTAGATAGCGATTTCTAATAAAATCAATGTTATTCATCCAGACATATTTGTCTAAAACACTTCAAGATGATTTTTAATTAAGTTGATCATAATTATTTTCTACAGAATAATTTTTTGTAAACGCTTTATTTTTTTTTCAACATCAAATTTCAGCAAAGTTATCTTAAGAAGGTCTTTAATAATAACGACTTTAACAAAAAGTTCACTGGGAACACATTCTTGCGGCAAAACTAAATAAATGAAAAGATATTGATTTAACTAAATAAAAAAATACTTAAAAAACACCAATGCACAAAATAAATCCAAAACATAGCGTGAAATTTTTCAAGATTCCTTAGATTAGTCAGAATAATTTCAGAGAAATTGCTTTTAGATAAGACTTAACTACATATAACACGTACACATAGTATATATGATTTATCATGTCGAAAACAAAGGAAAAAGCTACAAACTAAAGTAATATTAGTAGTTGTAATCGTAGGAGAAGCTTAACAAGGATGATGTAAATAAATAAATAACGTAAATAAAGATGGAAAAGCAAGATACTAAAGTTTTAGTAATAGTAGTAGAAGCATCTTAAAGAGGATGCCATAAATTAGTAAATGACGTAAATAAAGAAGAACACAACATACTAAAGTACTATTAGTAGTCTAAGAAATAGAATCAGCTTAAAGGGATGGTGAAAATAAATAAATAACGTAAATAAATAAAGAAAAGCAAGATAATGAAGTTGTTGTAGTAGTAGTTGAAGCAGCTTAAAGGGGATGAGATAGAATAAGTAAATGACATAAATAAAGAAGAAAAGCAAAATACTAAAGTTGAAGTAATAGTAGCAATATTAGTAGTAGTAGTAGAAGCTTAAAGGATGACATAAATGATGTAAATAAAAAAGTAGAGCAACATACTAAAGTTGTAGTAGTATTGATTTACTCCTCTCCAGGAGTTAGGCACAAGGCCAATTTTATCTTACTTCCACAAGTAAGATGTGACCCAAGGTTGGGTCGGGACAGTGGGGTTTAAAAATTGCATGGACAGCCCCGTCGGCATTCCCCGGTAGAGGCGCCTCAGGCAGTAAGCAATACACTTACTCCACCTCAAAGAGGGGAGGCGAAGCCTGGGAGGGTGGACCTCCTAGAACTGCACAGGACAGACCCATAGACCGGCGTAAATCAAGCCCCGAAGGCCAAGACAATACCAGTTTACAGTGCAGTATCCATCGGAACAGATACTACACTTTGATCTTAGCCAAAAGGAAAGTTGTAGTAGTAGCGGCAGCAGTAGTAGTAGACGCTTTAAGGAGATGATAAAAATAAATAAATGACGTAAATAAAGAAGAAACCCTTAACAGAACATTAAAAAGTGATAATATAGGGTCCGAATATTGGAAGATGAGTATGCAGAGGTGCCGACTCGTTACCGGACAACGCCAGTTCTACCTTCTACTATGTTATAAAAATGACTAGAGATCTTTTTATTTGAAAATCTTTTATCCATTCAATATGACGTTTCGGTGTATCATTTTCCTTTTTCAAGTATGCAAAAGCCAAGAGGAATAAAAGATGCATTCACATCGGAGATAGAATTACAAATGAATACGGAAATATAATTGCCAGGAGAAGGAAATCCAAAAAATAAATAAATAGAAATATGAGAGCAAAAAATTGAAAAATTAGTTTCTAAGGGACCCCCAGTAGGATTATAAATTCAAGGTTGTTGAAGATATGATATTATC
The DNA here is from genome assembly GCA_963556195.1 of Sepiola atlantica. NCBI lineage: Eukaryota > Metazoa > Mollusca > Cephalopoda > Sepiida > Sepiolidae > Sepiola > Sepiola atlantica. Next base: position 105,211,934 of record OY744532.1, on the reverse strand, counting down.
ACATGAGAAAATGTCTATCCATACAAAAATAATTAATTTTTAATTGACAACTTGTTAAACAATCGAAAATATAGTTCGGTAAAGAATGGGGGTTCAAAAACGAGAAAGGAACGTTCCGAGTGAAAAAAGATGCTTTATATGCGAGAAAAAATTTAATACATATTCATTTCTGCTGTCTCTATGTGCGTTTACCTGTGTGTAAATGGGATAGGCATGGTGATGTGTGTGTATATTAGCGTGCCTGTTTTGTTGGTGAGAGAGTGTATGTACGAACTGTATATATGCGCTGGTGAGCGGCGTGTGTGTGTGTGTGTGTGTGTGTGCGCGCGCGCTTCGCTGAACATACAGAAGTTTAGTTGTGTTTGTGGAGAGCCTTTCACCCTAAATGGTCTAGAGTAAATTGAGACGTGCGCTTGCCTGTGTTGTCTGTGGAAAAAAACAATAAAAAAGGGAACAAAAAACTGTGTGTTTTGGTTTTTATAGTATGCGCTGAAATGAATGAATATGAATATTCTTGCTTCTCTGATTGGCTTAGAGTAACTGCTAATTAGAGAATTTGCAAGATCGAGAGTAAAAAATTCACCGTCGATGTTGGTGACCTGCCAAAAAGGAATCATGATAATAAAATTCAGAAAACTTTATCTAACCTCAAACCATATTAGCTACACAGGAACTTAAGTCTATGCCTGACATGTCCAAGTTTAAATCATTAATGTCAAACAGTCTTTAATTTATTGGTGTTCAATGATACGTACGACAATATGACTTAAAAAAAGTGTTAATAACTCTGATACACTGATACTCTTGGCACTGAAATATATGTAGAGTGATACTGAATAATAGTTAGATAGTTAGTTAGATAAATAGATAGATAGATAAGTAGATAGATAGATAGACTGATAGATGGATCGAAAATTGTATTTTGAGACATATATATAGAGGAAAACATTACTAGATAGATAGATAGATAGGAAATTTTATTTGGAAATAGATATATAGATGAAAACATAACTAGATAGATAGATAGATCGATAGATAGATTGATAGATAGATTGATAGATAGATAGATAGGAAATTGTATTTAGAGACAGATATATAGATGAAAACATTACTAGATAGATAGATAGATAGATAGATGGATAAGTAGATAGATAGATAGACAGATATCCACTCATGCTACAGAAACATTATAACAATCCTGTAATTACTTGGAAATGGTTAGGGTGGGGGTTAGGGTTAGAATTAGAGTTAGGGTTTCAGGCAAATACGTTAGGCACATTTTAATCGATTAAAATATTAATGCTGAGTTAATCAACGGTTGTTTCCCTAAAGCTTATTTCAGATATATATTTTAATCACACAAAATATATGTTAAATATTCCTTGGATTTAGGATTAAGTCATGTTTCAAAAAAGTTCATATCATATATATTTTATAACACAAAATATATGTTAAATATTCCTTGGTTTTGGGATTAAGTCATGTTTCAAAAAAGTTCATATCATATATATTTTATAACACAAAATATATGTTAAATATTCCTTGGATTTAGGATTAAGTCATGTTTCAAAAAAGTTCATATCATATATATTTTAATCACACAAAATATATGTTAAATATTCATTGGTTTTGGGATTAAGTTATTTGGTAAAAGAAAGACCGTTACCCTTTTCATATATATACTAATTACACACAATATAAATATTCTTTTGTTATGCTGGAAGAATATCTGATTTAATGATTAAAATTTGTCGTAATTCGCAATAAATTCACCAAGTGAACCATTTCGTATCCAGATTCTGTTCATCACACCCTTTTTTCTTTAACTTTGAATGTAGTTTGACGCCCCGATCTTATTTGATTTCGTTTCTATCTCTGTTTATTAACAAGTGTGTGTAATAAAGAACGAAAAGAATAAAAAGATTGGAATAGTCCATTATAAACCAAAGGGAATAACACACTAAATAGAAAAAAAACTATTTAATCTGTAGATAAGAGAGAAAGAGAGAGAGAGAGAGAGAGAGAGAGAGAGAGAGAGAGAAGGGGGATATAGTGAGCAGCGACTAATTTGGGACTTTGTCTTATATATTCATATTTAACTTTGCGAAATGACCTTTTCCTGATTTAAACAATTTAACTCGAGCTGAATGGAAACACCAAATATATTTTATTTTCGATATATATATATATATATATATATATATATATATGTGTATGTGTTCCGGAGTTCGAGTTCGGCGACACGTATGAATAATTATCCCTATACTGACGATTTCTGAAAAGAATGAAACGTATACGTATGTAGATGAAAACAAATATATATATATAATAAATATTTGTTTTTTGTTTATTATCTATGTACGTATACGTTTCTTCCTTTTTAATCCGAACTCATCAGCATAGAGATATGACTATTAACTAGTGATTCGAAACCCCGGGCTATGAGTATTTTACATCTCAGATCCCGACACCTAGAACCCTTTGGCCACCGCTGGATAGCTAAATAAACAGTGATAATTTTAACACTTATTTCGGCGGCTTGACGTCATAAGAGCGTTCAACTTAATGAAAGGAACGATGCATTTATATATATATATATATATATATATATGTGTGTGTGTGTGTGTATGTATGTGTGTGTGTGTGTGTGTGTGAGAGAAAGAGAGAGAGAGGCGGAGCGGAAATCGAGAGAGAGGACGTGATTAAATTGTGCATTCAATGATTCTAACGCTGGAGAGAACCGCATGATGGCTGTCGGCGTTGCCTGGAAGATATTCTATAGTAAATTGAAAAATATGTTAACATGACCTTAAACTTTTATTTAACATCTATCTATCTATCTATCTATCTATCTATCTATCTATCTATCTATCTATCTATCTATCTATCTATCTATCTATCTATCTATCTATCTTAATATGTTCTTATCTATCTATTAAATCAATCTATTACAATAACTTAGGTTTTATCTATATAGCTACTAAGTTTAATATCTCTCCCCTCTCTCTATATATATTAGAAGAATACTTTTCCCATGACGAGTAAAATTAATTTCCCAAAGAGAACAGTTTTTTACCACCCTTATGCCTCCTTACGTATATTAAAATCAACAGATTATGTTGTTAAACCGTATGTCTGGAATCCTTGTTCGATTTTTGTTAAAATCCATTACATCATTTTGAAAATATCTCAAATTTAAATCTTCAGTTAGAGAGGATTTTAAAAAGAAACCCAAATTTAATACATCTTGCTTCATTGGTGTCTAATTACGATGGACACACTTCAATGCAAATCTTAACCACTCACATTTTAAATGGAAGTTTGTGCCCATATTATGCCCCATAAAACCCCTGAAATTTGAGGAATATTTATCAATTCAGATCTAATACCTATTATTCACATTTTACAGAAATCTGAATTTTCAGGAAGATCTCAAACCCATTTTTAACCTTTTTACATGAAACTAATTTAAACTAAATATAGCACACATTACGATCCCTTAAGCCTTATAGCAGTTTTCTTAACTGACAGCTATCAGAAAAATATTCCCAATTGGATAAAGTATTTTCTAAAAGGAATGGAAGCGAATTACATTTTATTGTTCTGAAGAACATGGTACCACGATCCACAGGAAGAACTGGTTATTCAGAATTAAATGTTGATTTTGTAGGACAGAAGCTATCAATGATGAAAATCGACAAACTAACTGACTTTACATATTGCTTATACCCGTCTTAAAAGACGGGTATAAGCAATATGTATAGCATTAGTTTTTAATGTTTTCTTTTGGGGAGAGGGTGTAAGGAGTGGTTTCAAGGGGCACATCCGTTTTGGAGTGAATACTGTACATAGAACTATATAAACATATACACAATACAAGCCGTCTCATCTAAGCTATAAATGCAATTTCTTTTCTGTTGGAAACTGTTATGAAAGCTCACTATGGTTGTCTGCCTGCTTGACATCAATAGTAACCTTATATATATATATATATATATATATATATATATATATATATATATATATATATATATATATATATATATATATATAGGATCAAATATAAACCAAAGTAAAACTTTTAGTAGATGGAACCTATTGTGAAGAGGATTAGCTCAATATACGAGATAGAGCAATTGTAGAGATAGAAGAAAAAAGAGTGATAAATATGCGACGATTGTCCAAATTTATTTCAAATTTCAACTGTTCAATGCAAGGTGTATTCAGTAATAAACTAGTGTTTATTATTCTTTCCTTAAGCCAAGGCTTTTCAAAGATCGAGATCTTATCATCAGAGGAGAAATACAGATAGATAAGTTGGCTTTCGAAAAAACCAAAGTTCAAATACTTTTCAAATTGATTCAAGTTGATTTCTGATAAAGAATCAGCAAACTGAAGTATATAAAAGCACAAACACTTACTTGGGAAAAGGATATGACTTATAAAACAAATGCCGAAATAGCTTGTGAACTATTATAAAAGGTTCATTGGTGTGGCATAGTAACATAAGAATCACGTCGAAATAGCTTGTGGACTATTATAAAAGGTTCATTGATATAATTGTTTGATTTCTATTAGGTATAGCAACAATTTTTGGGCTATTTAATTTTGAAACTCAATGCATTCGTAATTGTCCCAATGCTTTTATAGTGAGAATGAATGCAATCGCTACAATTGGATTTGAACTCAGCCTGGTCAGTTCCATAGTCTGCCTTCGTATACATAAATCCACTTGTCTCCTCACAGCTATGTGAATATTTTCCACCTAAAAGTTTCGACAATACGACCATGTAAAACACCTAGGGTATAGGCGGTGTTCTGCCGTTTTCAGACAACATGATGACACCCACTTTTCTCGGTTTCGTCTCCTCTCGAGTGAATGTGTTCTCAGTATACGATTAACGGAAACGTCACCTGTTCGTTTCAAATTACTGAAGACGTTGATTTTATTCGTGATCACATCTTAGGCGCGCTTTTCGTGTACAGATCCGCCATTTTGAATATAAACACTGTCCTTCTTTTTAATAAACGTTACCATTCATTACTGCATTGACTAATGACGTCTAACATTCCGGGCAGAAAGCCAAGAGCAGTTCATGGTTACAATTTTATGTTTGTACAAAATGGCGTATCGCCAAATCACCTCATTTCATTTTGTCGGTTTACCGGATGATAAATGATTGCTGTTAATATTGGAATACAAGCATATCTCGTGCATAAGTCTACTCTTGATTTGTGTCCAAGTCTTTGTAGCGAACCTAAAAATCAACCATTCGCTCGTACATAGAGTATGTTTGCAACATATGGGCTGGTGCACCAACCCTATGCATTATACACAAGGTGCAAAAACATTCCTGCCAAGCTCTAACTCTTAGTCCCTGTTCTTGTTTGACAAATACTTGCACGAAATGTGCTCTGATGAACTTGCTGCACTTGTACGCCCTTAAACTAAATACACTCGACCTACCAGACTAGCAGCAAAATCCCACCTCTTCTCTGTAGAAATTCTCTAGATTCCGTAAGATTTTCTACTTTAACGGCTTATTTCCTCGAACCGCTCGCTTTTGGAATCTCCTCCCTGCTCCCTGTTTTCACGACTGTAACAAAATTCAGAAATTTAAATGTAATGTGAACAAGCATCTTACCGCCCAACTCGCAATCTACGTTGCTTCCTATAATTCGTGCCTATATCACAGTAGCCCCCCTCCCCATTTCTCCGCGGCAATATGTCTTGTTTGCTGTTTGTTATTTTCGTTTCACCGGCGAGATCGTTGCGTTGGATACTAAACGCTTAGGAAAAGAAACACATTTAAATAAACGTACAGTAAAAATTCCATAAGAAAGCTACAGCAGATGATACACACGGTGGTTCTTCAGTAACACAGCTGGAGTCTGGTTGCATTGATAACATGTAGCAGTAGTGTGTTCTCTCTCCTTTCTCATTATTGTTAACAGCTGCCGTAACACTAAAAACGGATCATATACATCAGACATATCTCTTTATACAAAGGCTATTCTAGAACGTTAATCGAAAATGACTATTTATAATAGTTCAATTAATAAATAAAACACACACGTCTATTATAGAAAGGATCGTAAATCTGCATTCGCCAAGCAAAGTTTTCATAACAATGACTTTTCACGCTCTTTATAGTTTCTTAACTTATAAAAATGTAACTTTATACCTATCTGTATGTGTTATAAAGTTCTGCTGTGTTTAAAGGAATGACAATAAAAGAGTGACAACAAACACTTTTTTTTAACATAGTTCTCCACAAGCAAGGCAGACCGCCACTGTAGATGTAATAGGGTTACTGAGAAAACGGGTTAGAGTTTTTTTAGGGGGTGGGGTCAACCTAAATTGGGAGCTGTGCAGCGAGATGTCTGTTTACATTAGTTTTAAATTTCTGCATGTCAGTACCGTCAGGAAAACAGGGCACAGGGAGGGAGTTCCAGAGTCCAGCAGCACGAGGAAAGAAGCTTTTGAAGTAGAAAGCTCTTCGGCATCTGGAGACCTCCACAGTGAATGGATGGGATTTGGCAGATTGAATTTGCGTCGTGGGTGTACCAGAGCAGCAAGTTAATCAAAGCACAATCCATTTAAGTACTTGTAAAACAGGCACAAGGAAGCAACATTGCGATAGTGGGATAGTGGCTGGAGCTTGGTGGATAGTGAGGGACCTATTAAGTTGGCGACTCTTTTTTGGACCTTTTCTAAGAGGGAGAGACTAGTATAAAATATAATAGTATATTTTTCTTGTTCGGTTGTGACGCACGAATAATTCTAGCGAGTTTCAGAGTGCCCTGAGTTGCGAGGAATTGATATTGAATCGCTTCCAGTCGCTTTATCCCGATCTCAATTCGGGCCAGTTGATATAACATTTTTGGACCACCACGCATCAACAACTAGGAACAACATAGGAATTAAATGTAACCACGCTCCCTACAGTACCTCATTCCAGTTATGTATATATTATTTAGCGAACGGATGTATTTTCGTCAGCTTGGTCTGGAGAAGCCCTTGGCAAATGTCTCTGCGTCGAATCGCTGGATGTTTATACTTCCGGTATGGTGAATGTCTCTACGTCTATTATCCGGGTGTTATTCCTTCCGGCTAGGAGATCTATCCGGTACCATAGACCCGATATATTTACTTGCATAATAAGTATGCAGATAAATATATCGGGTCTCGGGTACCGGACATAACACCTGCCTAAAAATCTAAATTTTGGAAATCTAAAATCTAATTAATGTTCTCTAACTTTTTTTTAATGATATTTCATCCCAAACAAGGAAAGAATCCACTGTAAACGTAAGGGGCTACTTAGAATTAGGGAGTAGGTTTAGGGTGTCATTCTAAGTTGGGAGCTGTGCAGCGAGATGTCTGTTTACATTAGTTTTAAATTTCTTCATGTCGGTACTGTCGGAATACAGGGGGCAGGGAGGGAGTTCCAGAGGCCAGCAGCACGAGGAAAGAAGCTATTGGAGTATTGATTTACTCCTCTCCAGGAGTTAGGCACAAGACCAGTTTTGATCTTACTCCAACAAGTAAGATGTGACCCAAGGTCGGGTCGGGAAAGTGGGGTTTAAAAATTGCCTGGACAGCCCCGTCGGCATTCCCCGGTAGGGGCGCCTCAGGCAGTAAGCAATAAACTTACTCCTCCCTAAAGTGGGGAGGCAAAGCCTGGGAAGGTGGACCTCCCAGAACTGCACAGAACAGACCCATTGACAGGCGTAAATCAAGACCCGAAGGCCAAGACAACACCAGTATGGGGTGCAGTATCCATCGGAACATATACTACACTTTGGAGTAGAAGGCTCCACGGCAACCGGGGACCTCCACAGTGACTGGATGGGATTTTGCTGATTGTCGAGTTGGTCTAGTGAATTTACGTCGAGGGGGTACCAGAGCAGCCAGTTTATCGGAGCATAATCTATTGAAGTATTTATTGCGGCGATGGGACAGGGGATAAAGCTTGGTTGACAGTGAGGGAACTATTAGGTTGGTGACTCTTTTTTGGAGCTTGCCAAGAGAGAGAGAGAGACTAGTAGATGATGCACCAGCCCAGATGTGGCAACAATACTCCATGCATGGGCTGATGGTGGTTTTATAGAGATCCAGGATAATGTCAGGTGTGAGGAGTTTACTAGCACGGTAAAGGGAGCCCACCTTCTTTGCGGCAGCCAAACTAAATCCGAATGAAATGGTGACTGCGGAGAGCGATAGTCTGCAAATTGACGCCGTGTGCATCACAATCTGTGTACTATTGGCAAAGAGAAAACACCCAATTCTACTGCATGAAAATACTCCAAAACACGCTTCGTATATGGATTTGCAAAAAACTCAGCACATTGCACTAAAGAATATTGTTTCACCCATTCGCCGGAACACTTGTCCGCCGACTAGCACTGCTTCAAGAAGAGGAACATATACACATATTGACTTTCGATAGTTTCTCGAAATCTTCAGCAAACTTAATATATACATGTGGTAATTATAAATTATGATGTATTTTTTCATTTCAAGTCATGAAGTAATGTTTACGCTTATCTTTTAATTATTTAAAGTTCGAGGTCATAAACACACACTATTTTCTTACCAGAATTATATTCGTTCTTTTAATGCCGTTACTAATGAATCTATACACAAAATGGGTACGCATGCGCGTGTACATATAAAACTACGTTGGACATTTATATAATATTACAACTCTGATAATGTTGTTTGTTTGTTTGTTTGCACATTGCCTGTATTAGATGGCGGCAGAAAGTGTGACTGAAACAAGTCGTTTTAAGAATATGAGAAGAGTAAATTAGTATTAGCAGAATGAGAGAAGGAGAATAACAGGATAACGTAATGTTTCAATCCGTAAACGGTCTTCTGTCAGTCGCCATAGAAACAAGGGTTTTGTTTGAATAACATACTTATAGTTTTATTCAGCAGCAGTAGCCTTAAAATTGAAAGCAGACGGTAACTTTATTCTCTATCTCTCTTGATATACCCATCAGATATGTCCGAAAATATATTATCTCAGTGCATCGATGCCTGTTTTAGTGATGCAACGCTTTCATTGCCGATTTCGTGTACTTTCGCATAATTTTCGCGGCTACACCGACTTGAGACCAGATGATTCAAGTTACTGCCTTAAAGGCTTTGTTTTGCGTATTTTGATGTAATATAGCAGGAAAAATCCCAGCAGAGTGCTCGATTAATTGAGAATTAAAGTTAAAAATGAAAAAATTAAGAGCGTAATATTTATTTATTTTGGTACAGAAAAATTAGTATAACATTCGTACCGTCGGTTTTAAGCCCAGAAAGACCTAGCCATCCGGCTCTCTTCAGCTTCTGTTGTCATCTGTTTCTGTGACAGGTTTCAGCATCCGAAACAAATGACAACAGAAGCTGAAGAGAGCCAGATGGCTAAGTCCTTCTGTGCTTGACACCGACGGTAGGAATGTTGTACTAATTTTTCTGTACCAATAAATATATATATATATATATATATATATATATATATATTATTTTTCTTATCTTTCTGCTTTTGCTGGAGATGGGGCATCCTACCGGATGCCAGACATTCACCGGCTACTTCAGACACTCCAGCTTAGAGATCTTTTTAAGATTCTAACCGTCCCTTTAAGTGCAGTTGTTTGTATTTGTCTTGCACTCAGTTCACCGGGTATACTCGCCAGATAGCTTTTACAATTATTTTTCATTGGTCATGTTGCTCTTATAATTACTGGTACGATAGAGATTTTCCTAAGATTCCAGTTTCTTTTCATGTCGTACATAAGACCTTGGTATTTCGTAATCTTTTCCTTTTCTGCTCTGTTTAATCCTGCATCATTAGGGACACTGACTTCAACTAGGGTTGCTACTTTCTCCATTTTGTCCCATATTAAGATGTCAGGTTTAACAGCTCCGTTTTCTAGATATGTAGCTGTAGGGATTGCATAGTCATAGTTGATGGTGTATAAATTATTTCCAACTGTTCTTTCTGGTATATGCTCCCAGGACTTGCTGCTACACTGGATATTCAACTTTTTACAAATAGTCCAGTGAAGATATTATATATATATATATATATGTGTGTGTGTGTATTGACAATGGAAAAGCAGATTCCAGCGACTATATCTTTTTTTGTAGGAAAGAGATTCATGTTTACAGCCGTTTCATCATCTAGCAAGACAAATAAGTTATTAAAATATTAAATCCTGACTTTTCCAGAGCAATGACTCTTCAGATAAAAACAGAAAAGCATCCCAAAAATCTCGACATTCTCTCTTACTGTCTTTCTCTCTCTCCCTCTCTCTCTTTTTTCAGGTTTAATATAAAGAATATATATTTTTATGGTACATATCCCTTATTATATTATCCAATTCTTTTCAGATTACAAGCTCAATTAAGTTATGCTTCCAGGTTTCAGAGCATATATATTGATAGGTTTCTTTCCAATGACAAAAGGAAAAGAAAAATCGCTATTTCACAATCATGATATTTTATTTATTTTTAATTCCGGTGAATGCTCATATTTAGTCAGTCTTACGACCTTTTCACAACCCGTAAACAAAAATTATAGTCTTCATTCTTCAAAAATTATAGTTTTCATTCTTAAAAAATTATAGTCTTCATTCTTAAAAAATTATAGTCTTCATTCTTCCAAAAATTATAGTCTTCATTCTTCCAAAAATTATAGCCTTCATTCTTAAAAAATTATAGTCTTCATTCTTCCAAAAATTATAGTCTTCATTTTAAAAAAATTATAGTCTGCATTCTTAAAAAATTATAGTCTTCATTCCTCCAAAAATTATAGTCTTCATTCTTCAAAAATTATAGTCTTCATTCTTAAAAAATTATAGTCTTTATTCTTCAAAAAATTATAGTCTTCATTCTTCCAAAAATTATAGTCTTCATTCTTCCAAAAATTATAGTCTTCATTCTTCCAAAAATTATAGTCTTCATTCTTCCAAAAAAAAGTGGGCTCGCTCTACCGTGCTATGAACTTTTCACACCCGACAGTATCCTATATCTCTTCAAAGCCACCATCCGCCCATGCATAGAGTAGTGTTGTCACATCTGGGCTGGTGCACAATCAACTAGTCTCTCCCTCTTAGACAAGGTCCCCAAAAGAGTCGCTAATCTAATAAGTCCCTCACTATCCACCAAGCTCCCACCCCTGTCCTATCACCGCATCCTTGTGTTTCTTGAAATATCACTCTAGATTGGGAAAATATTCTTTAAATGTTCAGTACAGAACAGACATTTGCTCCTAGCCAAAAGACGTATTATAGCAACGTCGGTTGTAAGGTGAGGCACGTAAATATGACATAGTTTCGGTTACAGACGTACAATAAATCTTTGTTATTGGGAGACAATTGCCGAAAACAATGCAAATTTACCGACATTATTTCATCACAAAACTGACAGTAACTTCTTCTTCTTCTTCTTCTTCTTCTTCTTCTTCTTCTTCTTCTTCTTCTTCTTCTTCTTCTTCTTCTTCTTCTTCTTCTTCTTCTTATTGTTATTATTATTATTATTATTATTGGTCCCCGATTTTTAAAATCAGGAGACCTATGTTTTTAGGCATGTCCGTCTGTCCGTCTGTCCGTCTGTCTGTCCGTCCGGATTTTTCTCCGCAACCATCCATTGAATTTCTCTGAAATTTTGCATTAAGTTGTAACTTTAGTCAGGTTAGAAAGTGACATTCTCCGATTTTTGAAAAAAAATCTGGTTAGCCCCCCAGGGGTTCAAAAGGCCCCGAAATTGCAAAAAATGAGATTTTTTTGTCCCATAACTTTTTATCCATCCATTCAATTTCTCTGAAACTTGGCCAAAATGTGAAGACAATTGTTCCTAATAGAATATAAGTAACGGTGACCGTGGAAAAAATCTGGTTCGCGCCCCCAGGGGGTCAAAAGCTCCCAAAATGGCAAAAAATAACTCTTTTCTCCCATAACGTTAAATCCATCAATTCAATTTTTCTGAAACTTGGCCAAAATGTAGAGGCAATTGTTCAGGATATAAAATGAGCATCCTTGACCTCAGAAAAATTCTGGTTCGCGCCCCCAGGGGGTACAATGGAGGTCAAAAATGCCCCAAATTGCTCAAATTTATTGCATTTTACACTCGCCACATACAGAGGGGGACCACGGCTTGTTATTTTTTCTTCTTGAATTGTTATTATTATTATTATTATTATTATTATTATTATTATTATTATTATTATTATTATTATTATTATTGTTATTGTTATTGTTATTATTATTGTTGTTATTATTATTATTATTATTATTATTATTATTATTATTATTATTATTACTATTATTATTACTATTATGATTATTACTATTATTATTATTATTATGATTATTACTATTATTATTATTATTATCTCTTTTCGTCATCTTCATCTTCTTCTTTGCAATGTTTTAAATTATTGTCCCACCTTATGTAAGTCTGGCGCCTCATACACAAACCCTCTTCTCATCCGATCTTTATGCAAGCTAACTGATCTGTACTTTTCAATACACATACACATATATATATGTATATAGATATATGTATATAAACATTGTGTAATCTATATATGTACGAGTTTCTCTGTATATGCATTATGCATTAAGACCCGTAGCTTGCAGTAAGATCGCGTACACATTTATACACACACACATATATATATATATATATATATATATATATATATATATATATATATATATATATATATATATATATATATATATATATATGTATACATATATATATAAATGCCCTGGTGTATATATATATATATATATATATATATATGCGTCTGTGTGTTTATGGGTATGCATTGAGGGCTGTAAGTTGCAAGGAAAATGCGCACATGTATATATATATATATGTATATGTGGGTATGCGTATTTATGTGTGGTGTCACTGCAATATACAGGCCTCAATATATATATATATATATATATATATATATAGGTATATATATATATATATATATATATATATAAATAATTACACACACAGCTATATAATACACAATATATTTATCTATGTATATATATATATATTCTATATGTCTTAGCTACATGCCCAAGTACAGCTTTAATAGAAACACACATACATGCATTTATATATATATATATATATATATATATATATATATATATATATATATAGAGAGAGAGAGAGAGAGAGAGAGAGAGTAATAGAGAGGGAGAGAGAGATTTAGTCCTGAAACTTGCATTGCAAAAAAGGTATATTTTAATATATATATGATTGTATGTGTTTATATAATGTACTCACACCCACCCACACACGCACAGCTTAACACCCACAATATATATTGTCTGCAGAAGCACACACATATATGTATATATATATGTATGTATATATATATATTTACATATATATTAATTTTAGCATTTGCTCGATGTTTTGTAACTGCTGATCGAACATTGCTGTTAGAAAAATATTCATACAAAGGAAAACAATTAAAAACAAAAATCTCAAAATGAAATAATAAAAAAAAAGATTCCAGTGACAGAAAACGGCCATGTAAAAGTTTATCTTTTGACGTGTCGTAAAAAAACGACATGTGCTCACTCACGGCAACGGAATGGAGAGACGGCCTAACATAAAATGGAATATAATTAAATAAAGAAAAGCGAAGGAAGACAAGGCACAAGAAAGACAGATAAATAACTGATAGAAAAAAAAAGAAATCGAACGAAAAAATATTGTCGTTAAAGATGTATGGGAGGCTATAAGGACAAAAAAAGTGAACGAATGAGGGAAATAAAAGAGTTATAACCTTTGTAGCTGTGTTAAGGAATCAGAAATAAGAAAAAAATAATAATAACAAGAATAAGATGGTATAAAAGCGAAAAATATACAAACGCTTACAAAATAAAATCAGTAAAATAAGAAAAACTGAGACATTAAAACAGAAAGTGGAGTGATTAAAAAGATCAGGCGAAGGGAAGATGTTTTAAATAAAATCACAAGTTGAAAGACAAAAGAATAAAAATCGAACACATAACCAAAACATCTATAACAAATCGACAACGAATATTTTAAAGATGCATCCATTATATATTCGTGTTGAGTCAATTACGAATGCTATTTTGAACTTAAGCGTTGTCACAGGTCAACAAAAATACAATTCTACAATAGTCTGACAGAATAATTAAAAGTCTCATCAAACTTAAGCACAACAGACAAATATAAATGCTATCTTAATAAACTAAGCATGATCTGTCATGAAAATATTAAAAAAATAAAAATATTATTTCTAAACTTAAGCATGACACAACAACAGAAATGCAATTTTAAATTGAAGCGTCAGACAGATAGAAATGCTATTATGAACTTAAGCGTGACACAATAACGAAAATGCAATTTTAAATAGAAGCGTCAGACAGATGAAAATGCTATTTTTAACTGAAGCGTGAAACAACAACGAAAACACAATTTTAAATTGCAGCGTCAGATGAATAGAAATGCTATTTTGTACTTAAGCGTGACACAACAACAAAAATGAAATTTTGAATTGAAGCGTCAGACAGATAGAAATGCTATTTTTAACTGAAGCGTGACACAACAATGAAAATGCAATTTTAAATTGAAGCGTCAGAAAGATGAAAATGCTTTTTTGAACATAAGCGTGACACAACAACAAAAATGAAATTTTGAATTGAAGCGTCAGACAGATAGAAATGCTATTTTTAACTGAAGCGTGACACAACAATGAAAATGCAATTTTAAATTGAAGCGTCAGAAAGATGAAAATGCTTTTTTGAACATAAGCGTGACACAACAACAAAAATGAAATTTTGAATTGAAGCGTCAGACAGATAGAAATGCTATTTTTAACTGAAGCATGACACAACAATAAAAATGCAATTTTAAATTGAAGCGTCAGACAGATAGAAATGCTATTTTTAACTGAAGCATGACACAACAATGAAAATGCAATTTTAAATTGAAGCGTCAGAAAGATGAAAATGCTTTTTTGAACATAAGCGTGACACAAGAACAAAAATGCAATTTTAAATTGAAGCGTCAGACAGATTGAAATGCTATTTTTAACTTAAGCGTGACACAACAATGAAAATGCTATTTTAAATTGAAGCGTCAGACAGATGAAAATGTTATTTGGAACTGAAGCGTGACACAACAACGAAAATGCAATTTTAAATTGAAGCGTCAGACAGATAGAAATGCTATTTTGAACTTAAGCGTGACACAACAACGAAAATGCAATTTAAATTGAAGCGTCAGACAGATGAAAATGCTATTTGGAACTGAAGCGTGACACAACAATGAAAATGCAATTTTTAATTGTAGCGTCAGACAGATGGAAATGCTATTTTGAACTTAGGAATGACACAACAACGAAAATGCAAATTTAAATTGAAGCGTCAGACAGATGGAAATGCTATTTTTATCTTAAGCGTAACACAACAACGAAAATGCAATTTTAAATTGAAGCGTCAGACACATGGAAATGCTATTTTTAACTGAAGCGTGACACAATAACGAAAATGCAATCTTAAATTGAAGCGTCAAACAGACATGCTATTTTTAACTGAAACATGACACAACAACAAAAATGAAATTTTAAATTGAAGCGTCAGAAAGATGAAAATGCTTTTTTTTAACTAAAGCGTGACACAATAACGAAAATGCAATTTTAAATTGAAGCGTCAGACAAATAGAAATGCTATTTTTAACTTAAGCGTGACACAACAACAAAAATGCAATTTTTAATGGAAGCGTCAGACAGATGGAAATGCTATTTTGAACTGAAGCATGACACAACAACAAAAATGCATTTTTAAATTGAAGCGTCAGAAAGATGAAAATGCTTTTTTGAACTTAAGCGTGACACAACAACGAACATGCAAGTTTAAATTGAAGCGTCAGAAAGATGGAAATGCTATTTTGAACTTAGGAATGACACAACAACGAAAATGAAATTTTAAATTGAAGCGTCAGACACATGGAAATGCTATTTTTAACTTAAGCTTGACGCAAGAACGAAAATGCAATTTAAATTGAAGCGTCAGACAGATGAAAATGTTATTTGGAACTGAAGCGTGACACAACAACGAAAATGCAATTTTAAATTGAAGCGTCAGACAGATAGAAATGCTATTTTGAACTTAAGCGTGACACAACAACGAAAATGCAATTTAAATTGAAGCGTCAGACAGATGAAAATGCTATTTGGAACTGAAGCGTGACACAACAATGAAAATGCAATTTTTAATTGTAGCGTCAGACAGATGGAAATGCTATTTTGAACTTAGGAATGACACAACAACGAAAATGCAAATTTAAATTGAAGCGTCAGACAGATGGAAATGCTATTTTTATCTTAAGCGTAACACAACAACGAAAATGCAATTTTAAATTGAAGCGTCAGACACATGGAAATGCTATTTTTAACTGAAGCATGACGCAAAAACGAAAATGCAATTTAAATTGAAGCGTCGGACAGATGGAAATGCTATTTTGAACTTAAGCGTAACGCAACAACGAAAACACAATTGTAAATTAAGCGTCAGACAGATAGAAATGCTATTTTGTAACTTAAGCGTTACACAACAACGAAAATGCAATTTTAAATTGAAGCGCCAGACAGATGGAATTGCTATTTTTAACTTTAGCATGACGCAAAAACGAAAATGCAATTTTAAATTGAAGCTTAAGACAGATGAAGATGCTATTTTAACTTAAGCGTGGCACAAACACGAAAATGTAATTTCAAATCTAACTTGCATTAAAATAAAGGATAAATTATACAAATTACTAAAGCAACATTCCAATATCTTTAGTGAGATACCTTTTTTTCAAAGAAAAATACTATACAATAATCAAATAAAGTACTTATATATAAATTCTGATAACGATAACTGGTATACAATGTACTAAAATGAATTACCTTGGACTGGTTTATTAATATAAAATAACTATGATGCCAATGGAATTAGAATTAGTCTACAATCACGTGATGAAATTGAATTAGTATATAAAAACATTTATTAAATCCATTTTAAGGGCCTCATGTTCAAAGATTCGCGAGCACTGCCTGCTAGTAACGACACAAACACGATCATCAAATCTGTAATTGAACCAATGTTTTCTGTTTTGAAAAAAAGATTGGTAAGGTGAATAAAACCTTGGTCTTTTGAATATAGCAAAGTTTTGTTTATTTAGATATGCTCTGTTGTAATATGTTAACACTAATCGAGCTTGTACTTTAAAAAGGTATGTATAGAAAGTATATGCAAAAGCATATATTTGCACAAAGCTCTCGCAAGATAGAGCACTTAAAGTTAAGTTGACAGCACATCGTCATTCTGCGTAATGCATACCTCTGGGCCCCCGCCTATTGAGTTCTCTCGACGGCTTGCTGGATAGCCGCCGTGTTTGCTATTTTGATGTTAATTTACTTCCCATTTCCAGAAAATGTATGGTGGAGTATTGGTACGTGCCTCGGCTACTGAGTTAAACATGACTTTCGAACCGTGTGACCGGCAGGGATTGTCTCCTCTCATACTGACGATTGCAGGTTTCCCATGAAACATATGTGTAGATACGTTTATTTTTAAAATAATATTTATTTATTAATAATTATATATATATATATATATATATATATGCATACACACATATACACGATAATATGCTAATATAGTAAAACAAATCGATTCTTATGTGAATCAAATCCCAGAGTAAAAGTGAAGCTCAATATCTACTGAATTAAAGTAAGTCTCGGTTTTTGAGATCCAAATTAGGTTATTTTTTATATTTTCTTCCTAGTTTCTCTTAATGAATCTTGTAGTAACTTTTCAGGTTCGAACGAATAAACCGGTTATAAAATTTATACCTAGGATAGGATTCACATCTTGTTTATAGTAGGTTAATTCTCATTTCGCCAATGTGGAATTTTTTTTGTATTTTTTTGGTGTAATTCTCATGGACACTATAAGACATTTAATATGGAATTTCACTTTTGTTCGGCTTCCATTTGACACCAATGCTCTGATGACAGGCTATTTTTATTTACTATTTAAATTGGTTTCAAGCATGTTTTTATTCTTGTAGAAATTAGTAGCTGATTATTGCTTCGAAACCGGCAATAAATCACAGTATGACATTACTTTTATCTGCAAACACACCCACACACCCACACACCCATATATATATATATATATATATATATATATATATATATAGTAAGTCAATGAAAATTGATTAGACCTGCAAATGGAAGCAGGTCTAATCAATTTTCATTGACTTACCATATTTTTGCTCTATCCAGTATATTGAGCTTTCCTTATTTCACAATAGGTCCAACTTTCTAAATGTTTACCTCTTAGTTATAATCTACATATATATATATATATATAAATTTACCTGATATATGAAAATGTGTATAAGGTAATTATTTATTTTATGTCAGAATATTCTGGCAGTTAACTTTTTGTTCTTTATTCGTCGAACAGAACAAGAATAAATTAGTCTATTTAAGAAAAGTGAGTATGTATATGTTTGCCTTCTACAATGTGTGGATGCATGTGACATTGTATATCAGTAAGTTCACCACAGTAATCATTGCATCTCCCTCCGGTTATAGGTCTGTTTGGCTGACTGGCACTGATTTTTGAACTGTTGCATTTGTTCAAATATGAATTCAATCGGCTCCCAACAGTTTGGCGAGAATAAATTGAAACGTCTTTTTCTTTGAATATTGCGGGACATCTACTTTCCAATCATCTAATTGGCTGATATAAACGTTTTTTTTATTTTACTAGTGTACTACGACGGAAGATTATGCTTTACCAATGTTCGTACTAATATACATATAAAATCACGGAATTACGTCAGTTAATTAATTTTTCATATATAAATTATTACCATTTCTGATGACCTTTTTATTTAGACTAGGGATTTATTTAGTTTGATTTTCTATATAAACGGAATAAACATTCACCACTGTAAAAGCAAACATAAATAAGACGGCAAAATAATATCTTTTAAATTCAATATAGAGAATGATAATAATAATTCTATCAAATTGTCTAGATAGTTCGTGTCGATTTTTAGTGTTTTTCACTTGTTTGAAAAGCATACGTTACATAAATAAAATGAAAGAATAAATTTCAATATATTTTTTAAAACATTAAAAAAAAGGCTCATCTTTTTAAACCCAATATCATTAACAACTCCTTTTTTATTCCCTGATCGTAACTTCATTCTTTCTTACGACAAATTATTTGATCATAAATTGCGAAAGAAAGTTTAGAATTATTTAACTTATGCTAGGGATTTATTTTCTCTGACTTGCTATTTGCTTTCCAATATAAATAAATTTCTAAAAAATGTGTCTACCCACTCTTCCTATTTCTAATGTATTTCTTATTATTTGAATAGGATAGGACTGAACTATTGCGAAAAACGCGAATAATTTCTGCTGACTGAAAGAAAAATAGATACCAACTTTGAAATTTATTTTTTATTTTCTCCCTTTGATTATTGGGAAGTAAGGGCAGAAGAGACGTAACGCAAATGATTGCCAAACAAAGACACGAATGGAGAATAACTCACATTACACGCCAGGGAAAGAAGCAGAAATGCTTAACAGATTAAAATCCACTCTTCATAAACATTTACTACAAGTTGGGTACAGAAATCGATACGAGGTTTGAGATGCCATCTGATTTGAGATGCCATCTGATTTGAGTGAGAATAAACTTTTGGATCGTATTTCCATCTGTGATTTGCTATATAAACAGAATAAACATTCACCCATTTAAAAACAAACATAAATAAGACGGCAAAATGATATTTTTAAAATTCAATATAGAGAATGATAATAATAATTCTATCAGATTGTCCAGATAGTTCGTGTCGATTTTTAGTGTTTTTCAGTGTTCGAACATGTCAAATTATTGACAGATCAACGCAAATCTGAACAACTACGAAGATTTACTGACAACTGTAAGAAAAAGAAAGCTTGGATGGTATGGTCACGTGACAAGGGGCAGTGGTTTCTCCAAAACCATCCTTCAGGGAGCAGTGCAAGGCAAGAGAAGGAGAGGTAGACAACACAAAAGATGGACGGACAACATCAAAGAGTGGACGGGCTACAACATCGCTACAATCCAGTCCATTGCCCATGCCCGTCAGAAGTGGAGACAGCTGGTGTGGAGTTCATTGGTGTAGCGCCCCTACGACCCAGGAGGGGGTTAAGGGACCAAGTCAAGTCATAGTATACTTCCAATTCCGGTTAGATTATACTCAAAGCTATCTATTGCGAAAGAAAGTTTAGAATTATTTAACTTATGCTAATTTTGGTGCCCTTTAAAAATGAGAGATTCAAAGACCTATTTTAGGCACTTGATGCTTTTCTATTCAGATGAAATTAAAATAAAAATGCGTCGAAAGCAAGAAAACGGATATGTTCAGTCTACAGTGAAGATGATTCAGCTGACAGAACTGTACGGAAGTGGTTCGCAAAGTTTAGAGATGGATATGTTAGCCTTCATGTTGAAGAGACCTCAGGCAAGTCACCCTCTATAGATGACGACCAAATGAAGACATTAATTGTGAATAACTCAACACGAGTATCTGTTCCGATGGATACTACACCCCATAAACTGGTATTGTCTTTGGCCTTCGGGGCTTGATTTACGCCGGTCTATGGGTCTGTCCTGTGAAGTTCTAGGAGATCCGCCCTCCCAGGTTTTGCCTCCCCTCTTTGGGAGGAGTAAGTTTATTGCTTACTGCCTGAGGCGCCTCTACCGCGGAATGCCGACCGGGCTGCCCAGACAATTTTTAATGGCCAGAGTGCTCACTTTCTCGGACGCTGGCTTTTCAAACTCCACTTTCCCGACCCGACCATGGGTCACATCTTACTTGTGGGAGTAAGATAAAACTGATCTTGTGCCTAACCTCCTGGAGAGGAGGTAAATAAAAAATCAACACGAGAACTAGCAGAAAAGCTTAAAATATCAAAATCAACAATTCATGAGCATTTTATTAACGTTTTCTGTGAATTGACTTGGCTTTATGAGCGCATCTCTATCGCCATTATTCGTGGAAACGCCTCGAGCCTGCTCTCAGCCTGCCAAGCCAGCCGGACATTTAATGAAACTTCCTGATGATTGCATGTTGGTTTCGAAAAGGGACATTTTATTGATTAATTATTATTTGTCACCTCATTTTCCTTCTCAATATTTTATTTGACTATCATTGTTTGTATTTCACAAATTGATTTTGGTTTTAATGAATAAATTAATATTTTATCAAATATTTAATGGCGTAAATATATTTTTTACTTTTCATTTTATTTAAAATCTTTCACGGACTTTCTGGACAATCTGCTAGATAGAAGCAAGAAACTCTCCGTTGTTAAGTGAGTACACATATAACTGCTTAGTCTCGGAGAGAAAGGTCCCAGTTTCAATCACATATCTCGACGTATGTTTTTATTATTGTTAAAAATCTATCCTTTAATATTAATATATGTTTTAGTTAAATAATTTTTTAAAATAGCCGAAAGTACTCAAATCAATGTATTTCCGTTTCTTCAGGAATAAGTCAGCCATTTTAATATTTTATGAAGAGTTGATAAAAATAGAATTTCTTTGTGACTCTTCGGAAATGTATAGCAATTTGGAAACATGTAAATTGTTGAATAAAACGTAATTTTAATTGCATTCAAAATTCTTAGCAAATCCTATTCTATTAAACAGTTGAGAGTTTTCGAAGCTATTTATATCCATCACTTTTATGAATACAAATAACAACAACGTCATTTTAAAGTTTTATTGTTGATAGTTTCGTAACAATTGGCTTCAATTAATAATTTAATAACAGAACGAAACTGCAGTAACTGCAATAATTAAATTTAACTTTCAAAATAATATTTAAACACAAAAAAATATTTTGGAAAATAAAACGGCAAAGTCTAAAAAAAAGCGAAACAACATGAAAGTTAAAAAAAACAAACTCCCGGGTCATGCCGGGTAGGGTCAGCTAGTTTATCAATAAATAGAAAGAAGGATCTACAGAAAATAGTTGCGAATAAATCAAAAATATTTTTACAATAATATTATAAAAGGTGTATTATTTGGATTATTCAGACTACTGTTCTCATCTTTGATCTTATTCTCACAACGTTTCGCCAGATGTCAAACTCGGGAATCTTTCTATCGTACTCGTGAATCTGCATGAAATTTTAGAACAGAATCCTTTATTAAATCCACTGAGGTAGAATGCCCACGTTCTGTCAGCCTTGACCGGGTAGAAGTCTTTAGTAGTTCGCAATTGTATTAGTAGTATCACCCGTACCGAGGATTGAACCATCAACATTTAGAAGACTGTCACTGTTTATTACTTAGCACTTTATCCTAGTATAGATTGTAGGAGCCTTAAACCTATTTTTGTTTTAGATGTGTAGTTTAACTACTAATTACTATAGATTACTACTTATAATTACATATCATTATATATATATATATATATTTAAATGGTAATTTGATCTATTATTTATAATTATTTGTTCCTTTAGTGCATTGAATTCTATACTATGTCTACTTAGGAGGTCATTGTCGCCCAACATATGCGCTGCTTCTTTGAGTCGTTTTTCTATCAACCGTTCTTTACTTCGTCCGATACGGGTAGATGGCTTTCTTTTTTTCCATCCATATGTGGTCAGCCATATCCGACCTTTCAATATCTAGCCTTACTTTTCGTGGGTGACATGTTTCACCTTTATATATTTTTCCACACTTACATGGAATTGCATGGACACAGTTCTTGGTCATAACTTTTTTTCTGTAAGGGGCTTGACTCGCACAGGATGCTTTCGGAAAGTTGAGTTACTCCTGAATATTGCTTTGATGCCATATTGACATTATTCAGGAGCGACTAAATTCTCCAAAAGCATCTTAAGACATCTTGACATCAGTTTTATTTGCATACCCGTATGTAGTTGGACAAGCAGCCACCATCCGCCCTTTTTCCTTTAAGTTCGAATTGTATGGCTTAGCGAAACCAGCATAATCGCGTTGACAAACCGGTTCTCATTAGATCACCGAGGTTAAGCGACGTGGAGGCTGGCCAGTACCAGACGAATGACCATTTGGAAATGCCAGGTGCTGTATGTCATCTTCCCATGATCGGGATATATATGCGGCTTGTGACCGCTTGTGAATTTGGCTAAAACCACACCAGGTATTACCGGTTCGTTCGTTCGTTCGTTCGAAACAGGCACGTGTCCGTCGTCAGACTATCCGTAATATTTATCAAAACGAAAGTTCTTCACACATCTCCTATATATGGAAGAAAATCAGAACGCCCCTAGTCAATGCTACCATGGCGGTGTCTATTCATGCAGCTTGCCAGCAAGATAGCGACCTAGTGATACGTGCATTTGTTACTAGATCGCGAAACCAATGCCGTATATTTGCAAAACACTGTCGGGCTCCCGTCCCGACTTGGATCCCCCTCATCGTCGAAATGAACAGTTACACTCTCGACAATGAATATAGTTTATATCGGCGATATTTCTGTATATTCAAGTGTAAATGTGTGGCTCTAACACCTTGCACTAATGTTCACTGATGCGCTACCCACGATTTTAAGTCTTGTGTGAAATGCGCCGGTTCGATCCTACGAGGTGCGTCCTGGTAGCTATTAGCCCCTCACTCGTGGGACGAGTTGGTTTATCACCGGTCTTTTGAAGTAACAAGACCGAGAGATATCGACGGGTCTGTTCTCGACTATTTTCCCCCCAAAAGAGTACTCCTTCAAGAGAGCTGGTTCTCACTACCTTCCGGCCTTGTGCCACATTTTGCTGCAATGGGAAGCGAATACATCTCTTTATAGAAACGAATGTTGTTTAACTTAAGAAGAGAGGGAGGCAAAATGACAGACTGTTTGGGAAAACACCGGTGTTGCTGATTAAGGTTCTACCCTACGTAAGAGGAGGGAGCTGAAGAGAGTCCAGCAGCGAACGTAATGGCAAAGTCGTTAGGTTTTTCAAATTTAGTGGGCTTCACAGCTCTCCACCAATCTTTGCGATTTACTCGAGCTGGGTCTTGTAGTATGGTTTGGATTACTGGCAGTTTTTCGTTTGGCTTCAGAGACAGCTGATGAACAATTGGCGTCAAGGTTGTCTTGGAAGCAGGAAGGGATCCAGCCGCAAGCGAAGCAGTCTCAAATGGATAGGTGTCCGGATTCTCGTGCAAGGTGAAGTAATTGTGGCGGGGTGAACCTGATAAGTTCACTCAAAGCGTCACTCTCACCGAAAGAAGGACCGAAGGAATGGAAAAACCAAATAATAGGCAAAGGTGCAGCCCCCATTAGGTTTTTCCTGCATTTTGTTTACTAATGGGTAACCATTTATAAAGGCTCAGGGGTCCCTCGAGTATAAGCGTAAACGAGATTGGAAAGGATTGGACACCATGGGTAAAATGGGCAGAATATTACTTAAGAAGAAATTGATTATCCAAGAAAACGGTTCAACAAATATTTGTTAACATTAGAGTTCCGAAATAATTCCTAATAATTGTAATATCTTATCAAATCCAAATATGTTGAAATTCCGCATGAAACCCCTTTCCAGTGGTTAGGGGTGACAGGGAAGTAATAAAGTGGATAACCTAACCTGAACCTATACCGCTGCCTGAAATGTATTATGCCAAGTACTGCTGGAAGTGAAATTCGCTTTACTTTTTCTAACAATACAGAAAGATTGAGAGAGAGAGTGAGGGAGAGAGAGAGAGAGAGAGAAAGCAGAGAGAAATAGATAGAGAGAAAGAGGTGAGTGGGAGAGATAGTCTGTGTAAAAGCAGCCACACCCAATTACTTGTTGCTACCCCCGTCCTTGAAGAACATAAAACCGACAGCTGAATATCTCCTTTGGCTTCCAGTCAATTTGACTCCGAAGCTTGCCACAAAGATTCAATCAATGTTCCGAAAAACCCGCATCGTCCATAACGCTTCAATAATAGAACGCTTTTGGGTGGGATAGTCGGTGGAGACAAGGACACCACGTTGGTGCCGGCCAATATGGCGGCAAAGAAGGACATCTATAAGAAAGCAGAAATTTTCAAAATTTTATTTCGTCTAGTTTTTCGTTTATCTGTTTCTGTCTTTCGTTTTGGCTTTTTTATTTATTTATTGAACTAATTCTTTTCATATAAACTCTATGTTCGTCATTTTTCTATGCATGTTCGTACCGTCTTCTCAACAGCTCCCTATCTCCCACCCAAGAACAGCTTTCTGATTTTCAAATCCGCCCGAGTTTCTATATAAGACGCTTGGGCTATTCATCTGTTGATCGGTCGGCCCGTCAAGCTTAAGCTCAAATTAGCACTAAATGTACACGTGACCCGTTGGGTCACAACCACTAACACTATTTATTCTACTTTGATTTCATGTTTCGAAATTTTAAATTTCATTTTTTGGACTACTGTTCCTAACTTGGAGGTTATTTTAGAGACCCCAAAACAATGAAACAATATTCATAGTTGTACGTACAATAAGCCAGTTGATTGAAGTCTTCAAAAGACGCAACAAGATTCCCTATAGATAAATAAAGATTATTCAATCTTTGAATTATATATATATATATAATATATATTATATATATATATATATATATATATATATATATATATATATATAATATTTAAAAATTAATATTAATTATTTATTACATACAGACATCGATGTTTCATGCTAACGCAATCTTCAGTGTAGGAAGTTAATTTCCGACGGTCGGCGGGCTCGAACTCCGATCACAAATAATATTTTACGCTCAAGTTAAGGCCCCTTGTTTTTGTTTCACTGTTTGATACCTGAATTCCCTTTTTTTATTTGTGAATTTCCCAGCGATAAGTCAGCTTATGAAAGTGCTAAGTCTGCGATACTTTGATTTAGTTAGTATCTCTGGGAATCTAAACTGCATTTTCTTTCTTTGTTTAAAATGACTAAAAGCTTATTTAGACTATATATATATATATATATATATATATATATATATATATATATATATATATATATATAAAGTGGTGTACTAAAAGCGAACTTTTAGGAAAAGTAAAACCTATTGTGAAGAGAATACAGCTCAATATCCAGGATAGAGCAGGTAGAATGAAGAAGAATGGAAAGGAATTAGAGAAGCAAAGGCCAAATCAAAATTTTGCCCTGTGTTTCTTCCCCTACAACTTTTATTTCATTTTTTCTAATTTTAAATCTTGGCCTTTGCCAACTTATCTATCCCAGCGACTTCCTCTGATGATAAGATTTTGATCTTTGAAAAGCCTGGGTTAAGGAAAATTTAACTTGAATAAATTGCCTTTTTTGCGGAATATACCTTGCTTCTAGCAATTGAATTGAATTATGATTTGGCCTTTGCTTCTCTAATTCCTTTCCATTCTTCTTCATTATATATATATATATATATATATATATATATATATATATATATATATATATATGCCGTACACTCATGAGGTTATGTCGTGCCCCACAACAAAAAAACTTGAAAGGTCGCCAGGAAAAGAGATATTTTATTTCCCCGTTGACTTCGGTTTTACAAGGTGTCATTCAACGTTTTCCATTCAAATAACGGCTTTTCTTACGTAACATCACATTCGACCTAATAAATTATATTGTCAGTTTTATTACTCTTTTTCTTATACCCTTTTTCATATTAACTTTTTTTATTATTCTTTTTCTTATTACTCTTTGTTATTAATATTTTTCTTATTACATTTTTCCTATTATTCATTTTCTTATAACTCTTTTTCTTATAACTATTTTCCTTATTACTCTGTTTCTTATTACTCTAAGTTTATTACTATTTTTATTACTCTTTTTATTATTACTCTTCGTTATTAATCTTTTTCTTATTATTCTTTTTCTTATTATTCTTTTTCTTATCACTCTAGGTTTATTACTATTTTTCTTATTAATCTTTTTCTTATTATTCTTTTTCTTATTATTCTTTTTCTTATCACTCTTTTTCGTATTAATATTTTTCTTATCACTCTAGGTTTATTACTATTTTTCTTATTAATCATTTTCTTATTATTCTTTTTCTTATTATTCTTTTTCTTATCACTCTTTTTCGTATTAATATTTTTCTTATCGCTCTAGGTTTATTACTATTTTTCTTATTAATCTTTTATTTATTATTCTTTTTCTTATTATTCTTTTTCTTATCACTCTTTTTCGTATTAATATTTTTCTTATCACTCTAGGTTTATTGCTATTTTTCTTATTAATCTTTTTCTTTCACACTATTACACGTAAGGGAACATCTAAAAGAAAATTTCTCCAAAATATGCCCATTTTCTTGCTAGAATGTCCGGGAAAAATCCCCGATGACAATAAATAAACTATTTAAACTATTTAAAATTTAGCATTTATATGACTAAAGCCTGTTACCTCTTTTCGTTGTATTTTTATATACCATCATCGAGGTGGCGTGGTTTAGCAGTACCATGTTGGCTCGGCGGATAAGTTCGTGTTCTGTCGGAGCTACTTTTTCACTAATGCCCTTTGGAAATGAATGAATTCATATACCTTGCCTCCAACCATAGGTTGCATAATAAGGTAGACAGCACTCTCAAGCAATGATTGTATAAGTAGTTGTTAATGAAGGGAGGACGAAGTATAACCGTTAACAAATTTATTTAACAAAAATATCGATTAAATTGAAATGGAGAAAACCGATGAACGCGAGATGCTTGTTTGATTGTGAGAGCCGTTCTGTTTACTTTTCACTGTCAAGGCAGACGACTTCTTTTATCCACGGGCGATAACTCTTTCATTTTGATCCAAGGAAACTAAATATTCTGTCTTGTTAGGTTGCCACTAACATCTCCCAGTTTTAGTCTTCAACTGTACTGAGTGGCATTTGGGTTTAACTCGTAGGTGCTTTACTCGATGCGACTGTGCTTTGGCCAACTTCTGTGAGGTCTTTCATGATTCCCATTTTTATTCGTATGCATGGGAGGTGATGGAGATGGCAGTTCGAATGTGTTCATTAACAGATCGAACGGAATGGTTGTTCTGTTGTCAGCTAAGTTGTCTCCAGTGTATCTGAGACGTAAAGCTAGGGCGGTAGCGCTTGATATATCCAAGGCCTTTGACAAGGTCTGGCATGAAGGGCTTCTAAAACTGCACTCATATGGTATCACTGGACAACTATTTAAAGTAATTAAATCCTTCCTAACAAAAAGGAAAGTCCAAGTTGTCCTCGATGGCCGTTCTTCTAAGCAACATGGCATAAATGCTGGTGTACCCCAGGGATCAATCCCTGGACTTCTACTGTTCCTGATTTTCATAAATTACCTCCCTGATGTAATTGAGACTGAGATAGGAATATTTGTTGACGACACCACGCTCTACTCTCTTCATGTGGGCAAAACCGACGCGCACATATTTGAGACAATGGCTGAATCCTTAGAAAATGACCTCCAGTCTGTAGTGGAATGGAGTAAAAAATGGATGGTAACTTTTAATGTCGCAAAGACAAAGTTACTTTCCTTCAATAACTTCAAGAAACCTCTTCAACCCCCGATTGCCATGGCAAATAACACCCTACCTGAGAGTTAATCATTTAAACTTCTCGGCCTAAGTTTCACAGATAACATGAATTGGAATAAATACATTGAAGACATTGCCAGGGCCGCTGCAAAGAAGGTGGGTTCTCTCTTCCGTGTTAGTAAACTTCTCACATCTGACATTATCCTATATCTCTAAAAAGTCACCATCCGCCCATGCATGGAGTATTGTTGCCACATCTGGACTAGGGCATCATCCACTAGTCTCTCTCTCTCTCTCTCCCTCTCTCTCTCTTAGACAAGGTCCAAAAAAGAGTTGCCAACTTGATAGGTCCCTCACTATCCATCAAGCTCCAGTCCCTGTCTCATCGCCGCAATGTTGCTTCCTTGTGTCTGTTTTACAAGTAATTCAATGGATTGTGCTCTAATGAGCTTGCTGCTTTGTACCCCCACAACGAAAATTCACTAGACCAACCCGACAATCTGCCAAATCCCATCCATTCACTGTGGAGGTCCCCAGATGCCGAAGAGCTTTCTACTCTAAAAGCTTCTTTCCTCGTGCTGCTTGACTCTGGAACTCCCTCCCTGCTCTCTGTTTTCCTGACGGTACTGGCATGCATGAATTTAAAACTAATGTAAAAATACATCTCCCTGCGCAGCTCCCAATTTAAGTTGACCCCCCCCCCAAAAAAAACAAACTTTCACCCTTTTTCTCAGTAGCCCCTTACGTCTACAGTGGGCAAACTATGTTAAAAAAACAAAAACAAAAAAGAACTGTTTTTTGTGCCGTGCTTAGAATTGACTCCCGACTTGAACATCATACAGGAATTGTCCATTTATTTTGCGGATGATGCCCGGTACACAGTTTTGCTTGCCAAGTCTGTAATTCCGAGCAAACACCGGTGTGCCAATTGAAAATGCTTTTATTTTCTATAGGCTTGGTTGTTGCCTTTGTCGCTGGGGCTGTAAAGCGTCCAGTGTGGTACGGAGTTTTCGTCCCATGAGTGCCTCTGCTGGTGACTAACTATTCTTCACAACACCATTTGGTGTTATTCGATATGAAAGACTGAAAGCATGTTCGACCCCCCCTTGCTTCGAGTAGTGCCGTTTGAATGTGTCTACAAACATTTCGGCTTGTCCATTGGATTGAGGATGATAGGGTGGCGACCGGACGTGTGTTATGCAACATGATTTGCAGAATTGTTGGAATGACTCAGACGTGAATTGTGATCCGTTGCCTGAGTGTCAGTCTGTTTTATTGAAAAAAACCTATGCCCATTTGGAATGGGCATCCACAACCCCAAGAAAACTAAGGACATTGATAGTGTCAGCAAAGTCTACGTGTATTATGGATCATAGTCGCTCTGGGTATGTCCAGTGAGAATCAACAATCCTAGGTGGATTCTTCTGCGCTTCCATACACTGGATACAGCGTTTAACAATACGCTCAATGTCTGTGTCTATGTTAGGCCAATAGACCACACTGCGGGCCAGTGATTTCATTCGATTAATGCCTGTATACCACGAATGTAGCTGTTTAAAAACTGCTTGTCTGAACCTAGTGGGGTCAACAACACGATTTGCAAACATCAAACAACCATCAATAACAGAAAGAGAGCCACTGCGGCGTTTAAACTGTTGGAAGTTTTCCGTGCGGTTAGCAGGCACATCTTTTGATCATTGGGTACGTTTATCCAAAGACGATAACTCTTTCTTTTTGTTCCAAGGCAAATAATTATGTTCCAAGGCAAATAATTATTCTGTTTTGTTGGGTTGCCCATAACAGTAGTATAGGCGGAGAAAGACGCCGAAATAAAACTAGTCTTTCTTTGCTTAGCCCGGCATTGTTTCCTGTCGTATTGACTTTTTCATTGACACTGGACAAAACATGTATCAGTTAAGAATAGGTTTTGTTGGATATTGTGCAACCCGTGCTGTACATAGACTCTCCGTGGGGTTATCCTTTGTCACTCGAAATTTAAATGAGCCATCTAAATGTAACACTATTGGATTTTGAGGTGTAAAGAAAGCTAGAGCCTAATGCCCTTTTATATTCACAGTGCCATGCTTATATATACAATTATAACAAGCCGCGCATGCGTGGTCCCCCTCTGCATGTGATTCGATGTGGCGAGTGTAAATGCAATAAATTTGGGCAATTTGGGGCATTTTTGACCCCCATTGTACCCCCTGGGGGCGCGAACCAGAATTTTTCTGAGGTCAAGGATGCTCATTTTATATCCAGAACAATTGCCTCTAAATTTTGGACAAGTTTCCAAAAAATTGAATGGATGGATCAAACTTTATGGGAGAAAAGAGTTATTTTTTGCCATTTTGGGGGCTTTTGACCCCCTGGGGCGCGAACCAGATTTTTCCAAGGTCAGCGATACTTATCTTCTATTAGGAACAATTGCCTCCACATTTTGGCCAAGTTTCAGAGAAATTGAATGGATGGATGAAAAGTTATGAGGCAAAAAATGTCATTTTTTGCCATTTTGGGCTCTTTTGACCTCCTGGGAGGCTAACCAGATTTGTTTTCAAAAATTGGAGAATGTCACTTTCTAACCTGACAAAAGTTACAACTTCATGCAAAATTTCAGAGAAATTCAATGGATGGTTGCGGAGAAAAATCCGGACGGACGGACGGATGGACAGACGGACGGACGGAAATGCCTCAAAACATAGGTCTCCCGATTTTATAAATCGGGGGACCAATAAATCACCTTGGTTACTTTCTAAGTTTTACTGAGATTGACTACAGTCAGAATTGAAATCCAAACTCACATCATCATCATCATTTCGGCGTTTATCCAGTAGTTCTCACTGAATATACCCCTCCAACATAAGTGGTGAAAGACGTGGTCAGGATGAAGCCCGGCTGTCTTGGGATCTTGGTGTAGGGTATCCAATCATCTTTGTTTTGAGCTCCCTTCTCCACCGTTACCCATGCCCCCCCCCCACGTTGACTCCCGTTTTCGCAACGTGTATGTCGTTTGCGCGCAGTACATGTTCATACCAGCGCAGATGATGTATCGATGGCAAATATTGACATTTTAGATATCTACGAATTTAGTCAGACAGAATTTTCAACGCAGCGTTTTTGTGTCCATCACTGATAGTCTTCCTTTCGTGTCCTTCGTTGATGACCATCATTCAGAGCAGCAGCAGACCGGTGATCTTGTATTTGAGTTGACCACTGATCTTTGGTTCACAGGGGACACCAGTAGCAGTTCACCTGGTTACCTAACAAGATGTTCCGTCACTCATATTCTCGTTGTTCAAGATCTCAATCGTTCTGGTGTACAGTCTCAACCCGAACCGTTGTTCCAAGATTGAACCTGCGGTTGCAGATGAAGTTTCTGATAGTTAACCAAGATCACGTCGCCCACACAACTAAAGACCCCTTGATATGACTGTATAATTATGATTGCTTTCACTCGGCGTTACCCGGGACGTAATCAGAACTTCGTGTGCTTCTGTGCTCAATCCTGAACACCATTTTTATCTTATTTGTTAATTTCTAAAATAAAGAAAAGCATCACCTTTACTGCAGAACAATATCGAACGTGAATGCTGATCGACAGCATTCTAAAAACTTCTAAAACTAATAACAAGATGAAACGCAATATTTTCCGAGTACAATTGTATTTTTATTACCAGCATTTGTTGTAAATGTTTACTCGATAAATGTTTGGTGTTTTCCTATTAGTCTTTGTTTTCATTGTGTCGCTAGCGATAATAGGAATTGATAATTAAACACGAGTAATTGTTGATGGAACCCATTGAAGAAATGTTATCTTCATCATAACCAATTTGACTTTTCTAATTGTTAACATATCGATTCTATAATAAACTTTCTCTTATATATATATATATATATATATATATATATATATATATATATATATATATATATTTAAAGAATTGTGGTTACCAACGCTAGTAAAAAAACTTTTTCGATAATTATTTATTATCTTATCATTTTAACATTTTAAGTTTTTTAAATATAATTACATAACGCGTTTCGAGCATTTATCGTTTATCCATTATGCTCTCTTCAGATGTAAATTCCATTTGATAAAAGTGTTTCATTTGAGAAAACGTTTCATTTTTATTTCATTTGAAAGTGTCTGTTCCATTTGACAGGAGAAAATGTTTGTTCTGTTTGACAGAAAAAAATGCTATCTTGTTGAGATAAAAATATATTTAGTTTGGCCAGTGTTTGGTCAGTTAAGTTCATTTGTGTATTAGGTTTTATTGCTTTAATTGCTGTCGGTCAAATCTGTATGGTATGTGTGGGTGTGGTCATTCCCGGTCATTCATGACGGTGTCCCTGCTGGGTTCACACATGAATGTGGATGTGTGGGTGGTTGGGGGTGAGGATGTTTGCTTGGGTTTGGAGAGAGAGATTAGTATAAAAGAGGATGGGTGAGTAGATACATAAGTAGGGGGGGGGGAGAAAAAGTAAGAGAGGGGGAAGGAAGATTGAGGGTAGATAGAAATATAAATAGAATTATAGGAAGGTATATATATATATTTATATATATATATACACATAGATAGATAGATAGATAGATAGATAGATAGATAGATACACACATTCATATTATTTTCTGTATGTGTGTATGAATACACTCACATGGGGTATGTATTTGTTCCATGTGTTAGGGTGTGCAAATGCACACGTGTCCGAGTGCAGATGGGTTCCTGTTTATACATGTGTTCGTACTTGTTTTTATATGTCTGTGGTGTGATTTGTCTTATTATTTATTTAATGGTGGGTTAAATTTGTATATGAAGATTTTTTCTTGTGTTAGGAGGTATGAGTAGTCCTGAGTTTGGAAAATGGGCATTATCTGGAATTTTCCACTGCTGCATGAGTGTACATGTTTGGAGACAGGCAATTTTCTATTTTCTTGAATTTTAATGTTGCTCTTATGGAGGGCCACTCTATTATTGAATGTTTTTGTGGCACCTATGTAGTATTTTTTACATGTTATGCATTCAAGTACATATATTACATTTTTAGAGGTGCAGTTTAGATCCTTCTTTATTTTGAAGGTTTGTGTTGGATTTTTGAATGTGTATGTGTTACCCTCTATTATTATGTCGCAAACTCCACATCTTTCTTTGTTGCATTTTGTGACCCCTTGTGATGCATGTTGATTGAATTTAGATGAGGTTAGAATTTGTTTGAGGTTTTTCGGTTGGCGTTTGCTTTTGATTATCTTCATTGTTTTAAGTATGTTGCTTAGTTTGCTATTTTGATTGAGTAAGGTTAGGTTTCTTGTTATCTCTGTGAATAATTCTGGGTTGTTTTTGTTATGTGTAGATACGTATGCTAATATGTGTTCTTTGTTCCGTTTTTGGGGAATTCGTAATTGTTCTAATGGTATTTGCTCTGCTAATTCTATACCTTTGTGTATTATTTGTGCAGGGTATCCTCTTTTTGCTAATGTCTTACGTAGTTCCTCCAGTCGGACAATCCGGAGGTCTTTGTCACTGACTATAGTGCATATTCTGCGTGCTAGAGAATAGGGTATAGATTTTAGGCAGCTTTTGGGGTGATGGCTTTTAAAGTGGAGGTACTGTTGGGTGTCCGTGGGTTTGTGGTAGATGTCTGTGATAATATGGTTGTTCTTTATTTTAACTAGTATATCTAGGAAGGGTAGCTCTGTGTGATTGTGTTCTAGTGTGAATTTGATTTTGGGGTGTAGATTTTGTAGTGTGTTGTGTAATTCGTTGATGTCTCCCCATGTGGGATCCCAAAGAATGAAACAGTCATCCAGATATCTTTTCCAAGATTTTATGAATAGGGATTTTGTATTTGTTCCATAAATTGATTCTATCTTTGTGTATAATATTTCTTCTAGGTAGGCTAGTGTCAGGGTAGCATATGTCGGTGCCATTTTAGTTCCCATTGCTGTACCTAAGGTCTGGATGAAGTTCTCGTTGTTAAATTCGAAGGAGTTATTGTTGAGGATAATGTTTATACTGTCGATAATACATTGTTTATTAAACCTCGGGTGTAGAATTTGCGGATGTTTGTTAATCCAGTATGAGATTGCTTCTTTACCTAGGTCATGGGGTATGTTGCTATACAGGCTGCTAACGTCAAATGTCACTAGTTCAGTTCCTGGGTTTACTGTTTGTGGTAAGGAGCTTAGAAAGTGTATGTTGTCTCTTATGTAGCTTTTTACTTGTCCGGTAAAAGGTTGTAGTAAAATGTCAATTAGGTTGCTAAGTCTGCTTGTTGGGCATGTTGGTCCTGCTACTATGGGTCTGAATGTAAGGTCACTTGGATTTGGGATACTAATGTATTCTGATTTTTGTGTGTTGATGGCATTTTTAATCTCATTTGATTTGTGTATTTTGGGTAGTCCGTAAAAGTAGTTTGTTTTTGTCATGAAGTTGGTTATGAAATCTCTTTCTTTCTTTGTAAGAATGTTATTGTATGTTGTGCAAAGTTTTGTGATTTTTGAAATGGTGTTGTTGTCAATGTTGGTGCTAATTTGTTTATAGTAATCTTTGTTTCCTAGTGCTTCTATAATTTTCGATTTATAGTAGTTTTTGTCCATGATGACTACAGCGCTGCCTTTGTCTGCTTCTTTTATGATTATGTTATTGTTATTAAGGAGGTTATCTAGTGTCTGTTTTTGTTTAGATGTAAGGTTACTGGAAGGTTTAGTTTTTCTCTGGGTGTTGATGTTCCAGAGGTTTTCGAAGAAGGTGTTTAGTTCTTTTGTATTGTTGTGTTTGTTAGGGAAATATGTTGATTTGTTTTTTACTAATGAATCATCTGTTTTGTTTTCGTTATTATTTAGAGTTTCTATTAGTCTGAGTTTACGTTCAAATTCTGTAAGGTCCTTCTTTAATTCGGTGATATTGCTTTTGGGAGTCGGGCAGAATTTGAGGCCTAATTTAAGTATATTGATTTCTTCCTTTGTTAATGAGTGTGTGGATAAATTGACTATTTTCGGTTTTGTGTTGTCTAGTCTGGGATTGTTGTTTTGGGAGGGATTCCTAAAAAATGATGATGATGGGTACTGTTTGTTTCGTTAGGGGTTCCCGAAGGGTGATTGTTTTCTATACGTTTTGTGTGTTTTAGAGGGTAGTGCTGTTTTGGGGAAGGATTGGTGATATATTTGTATGTGTGGTAATTGTGGATTGGTAGTTTCGGGTTGGGGAATCTTGGTGAAGTTTGTTGAAAGTGGTGACGGGGTTTGTAATACTGTGTGGGGTTGTGTAGGTAGCTACTATTGTATGATGGTTTTGTTTGATGATGTGTGAAGTGTTTGGGGTATTTTGATTGTATCGATTGGTGTGTGGAATGGTTGTAGGGTCTGTTATATTGTGTGTAGTGGGGTAGAAAGTTATTGTATGTGGAATAAATTTGTTGGTGCGGTGGGCTTGGGTAGTTGTTGTAAGGTTTATTTTGGTCTGGGAGGTGATTATAAGTGTTATTTTGTAGTGTGGGGTTATTTTGGTAGGGATTGTTGAGTAATGGTATTTTGTGGTGGTTTGTTTGTGAGAAGTAGGGTGCCTGATAGGAAATTTTTGGTTGCGTTAGTTGGTGTTGGTAGGGGTATGTAGGTTTGTGCCGCGGTGTTAAGCTATATGGTGGAGTTGTGCGAGTGTTTTGTATGTAGTTTAGTCTGTTTGGGTAGTTGTGTTTTTTGTGCGAATGTGTGTATGTGTGGTTGTGTGGTGTGCTTAGTGGTGATTTGGTTTGGATTTGTGGATAGGAGCGGGTGTGAGGTGTGGGAATATTTTTGTTTTTTCTTTGTGAGTATTTGGATTTGTTGTGTATGAGAGTTTGTGTGTGGTATGTGTTTTGCCTCTTACCTCCGTTTCGTGAACTGTTGTCTTGGTTCCTGTATGATGCTTGTTCTGTTTTTTCTTTCTCGGGTAAGTTCTTTAGCCATGTAATTTTTCTTTTAACAATGTTCCGGGATTTTTCCTCCTCCTCTTTACATTCGGATTCCCAGAGTTCCGATAGGAATTGGTGAGTTTCCGTGGGGCATAGTTCTTTTATTGCTGTTGATGTTTCGTTATCGAATTCCGTGTATTTTTTTGTGAAGTGTATCTTGTTGTCTTCTTGTATGTCGATTTGGGCTTGCAGTTTTGAGATGTTAAGGGTTTTTTTAATTCTTTTTTGTTCTTCCGTGTCCTGTGGGGTAATCTTTTCACGGAATTTTCTTGGGATGAATTGTTCCTCCATCTCAAGAAATGTCCTGTATGTGGATGCAGTGTCGCTACTCTTGATTGCGTGGTAAAAAGCAATCTTGGGATCCCACATGGGGAGACATCAACGAATTACACAACACACTACAAAATCTACACCCCAAAATCAAATTCACACTAGAACACAATCACACAGAGCTACCCTTCCTAGATATACTAGTTAAAATAAAGAACAACCATATTATCACAGACATCTACCACAAACCCACGGACACCCAACAGTACCTCCACTTTAAAAGCCATCACCCCAAAAGCTGCCTAAAATCTATACCCTATTCTCTAGCACGCAGAATATGCACTATAGTCAGTGACAAAGACCTCCGGATTGTCCGACTGGAGGAACTACGTAAGACATTAGCAAAAAGAGGATACCCTGCACAAATAATACACAAAGGTATAGAATTAGCAGAGCAAATACCATTAGAACAATTACGAATTCCCCAAAAACGGAACAAAGAACACATATTAGCATACGTATCTACACATAACAAAAACAACCCAGAATTATTCACAGAGATAACAAGAAACCTAACCTTACTCAATCAAAATAGCAAACTAAGCAACATACTTAAAACAATGAAGATAATCAAAAGCAAACGCCAACCGAAAAACCTCAAACAAATTCTAACCTCATCTAAATTCAATCAACATGCATCACAAGGGGTCACAAAATGCAACAAAGAAAGATGTGGAGTTTGCGACATAATAATAGAGGGTAACACATACACATTCAAAAATCCAACACAAACCTTCAAAATAAAGAAGGATCTAAACTGCACCTCTAAAAATGTAATATATGTACTTGAATGCATAACATGTAAAAAATACTACATAGGTGCCACAAAAACATTCAATAATAGAGTGGCCCTCCATAAGAGCAACATTAAAATTCAAGAAAATAGAAAATTGCCTGTCTCCAAACATGTACACTCATGCAGCAGTGGAAAATTCCAGATAATGCCCATTTTCCAAACTCAGGACTACTCATACCTCCTAACACAAGAAAAAATCTTCATATACAAATTTAACCCACCATTAAATAAATAATAAGACAAATCACACCACAGACATATAAAAACAAGTACGAACACATGTATAAACAGGAACCCATCTGCACTCGGACACGTGTGCATTTGCACACCCTAACACATGGAACAAATACATACCCCATGTGAGTGTATTCATACACACATACAGAAAATAATATGAATGTGTGTATCTATCTATCTATCTATCTATCTATCTATCTATCTATCTATCTATCTATCTATCTATGTGTATATATATATATAAATATATATATATACCTTCCTATAATTCTATTTATATTTCTATCTACCCTCAATCTTCCTTCCCCCTCTCTTACTTTTTCTCCCCCCCCCTACTTATGTATCTACTCACCCATCCTCTTTTATACTAATCTCTCTCTCCAAACCCAAGCAAACATCCTCACCCCCAACCACCCACACATCCACATTCATGTGTGAACCCAGCAGGGACACCGTCATGAATGACCGGGAATGACCACACCCACACATACCATACAGATTTGACCGACAGCAATTAAAGCAATAAAACCTAATACACAAATGAACTTAACTGACCAAACACTGGCCAAACTAAATATATTTTTATCTCAACAAGATAGCATTTTTTTCTGTCAAACAGAACAAACATTTTCTCCTGTCAAATGGAACAGACACTTTCAAATGAAATAAAAATGAAACGTTTTCTCAAATGAAACACTTTTATCAAATGGAATTTACATCTGAAGAGAGCATAATGGATAAACGATAAATGCTCGAAATGCGTTATGTAATTATATTTAAAAAAACTTAAAATGTTAAAATGATAAGATAATAAATAATTATCGAAAAAGTTTTTTTACTAGCGTTGGTAACCACAATTCTTTAAATATACTTTTTTCTCTCGTTGGAAGTGCACTGATGCTACACAACCCTCTTCTCTCTCTCTCTCTCTCTCTCTCTCTCTCTATATATATATATATATATATATATATATATATATATAGTGATAAACATGTACGAATGTCCGGATTTTTTTCACTCTCCATTTTTTAATAATATTTTTACAAATGTTGAATTTTGGCTTTTCCACTGCAAACTTATTTATCTTTATAATTCCTATGATGATAAGATTTGGATCTTTGAAAAGTCTTGGCTAAAGGACAGAATAATAAAGATAATTTTATTACAGAATATACCTTGCATTGAACAACTGAAGTTTAAAATAAATCTGGACATTCGTACATGTTTATCACTCTTCTTTCATCTATCTTTATAATTGCTCTATCTCGTATATTGAGCTTAAACCATTTCACTATAGGTTCTATCTACTAAAAGTTTACTTTTAGTTTCATATTTGATTATATATATATATATATATATATATATATAAATTAATTCCCAGAAAACTTTTGCATGAGTTTTATGTCTCTTTTACGAAAATTCAAATCAAGATATAATGCTACTAAACCTTATACCTAGAATCCTTGTTCCAATTTTGATCAACATCTATTACATGATTTTGATTTTAGAAAATGTCTAAAATTAAAGGCTTAAACAGTCTTGAGAAGAAGTTTAAATTCAGGGAATCTCTTCAAATACATATACATACCTAACTTTATAAATACATGCATATACATATATATATATATATATATATATATATATATATATATATATGCAAACATTGTTAAAATGAACAGAATTCGTCTGTTTAATTATACATTTTTATTTTTTCAATTTGTTTGATGGTCTTTGTTGTATTAAAATACAAAAAATACAAAAATATAAATATTCAATAGGTTTCATTTTTCTGATTTTAATACCAAAACGACTATCAGAAATATTGAAAAAAAAAAAAAGGGATCATAAAACATACGAATTCTGTTATTTGTAACAATGTTTGCATAAATTAGAAAATGCTGCCTAAATACACACACAAACATAATTTTTTAAAAGTTACAATATAAATAAAAATAATAATAATAAAATAATTAAGATAATTAATAAACAAATAATTAATTAAAAAAGTATAATTAAAAAAATGATTAAAAAATAATTAATATTTACTTTAAAAAATATAATAAACAAATAATTAATTAAAAAAGTATAATTTAAAAAATAATTAAAAACTAATTAATATTTACTTAAAAAATAACCATTTACTTTTAAAAATATAATAAACAAATAATTTATTAAAAAAGTATAATTTAAAAAAGTATAATTTAAAAAAT
Organism: Sepiola atlantica; assembly: GCA_963556195.1. Classification (NCBI taxonomy): domain Eukaryota; kingdom Metazoa; phylum Mollusca; class Cephalopoda; order Sepiida; family Sepiolidae; genus Sepiola; species Sepiola atlantica. The sequence continues at coordinate 105,171,844 of OY744532.1, read as the reverse complement.
AATTAAAAACTAATTATATATATATATATATATATATATATATATATATATATATATATATATATATATATGGGAAATGAAAAAGGAAAAACCAAGATATATTTTTCATACATTCATCAACGTTTCGTCTTTATTTGTAAGACTTCGTCAGGATGATAATTTTAAGAGAAATGTCATGCAAATACATCGAAATATTGGGTTGACATGATGGGTTGATGAGAAAAAGTAGTAGCCGTGGCTGCTAAGAGCGCTGAACCAATGTCCGGGCTGAGAGAAATAAGTCAATGACAGAGAATGAAATAAATGTGGACAGCTGTGAGTGAAAAAGGGGAGGAGTGAGAGTGTTAGTGAATTTGTCTTAGGGTGGGAGAGAGGGGGGGGGTGCTGAGGATTTTGTCGTGCTGAGGTGTAGCATGGACTTTGAGGGGCTGGGGAAATGAGGAGGAAATGGGGGGTCTCTGTGTCTGTGGTATGTAGGTAGTATCATAGTTTTAGAAAAAGATTTGAAGAAATGAATATATATATATATATTTCAGCTTTATTACACACTTGGAATATTTAGTCAGAATTGAACACAAAACTCATATATGATTCACAAAAGTAATCTGCAAACTGTTATGATACGACATTATAATTTGACTACTCAGCTTAGTCTTACTAAAGCTCAGCATAATATTAAATCTGCGTGGATCGAAATGATTGCATGATAATAACCGGACAAAATAAACGTTCTGGAAATTGTCCTCATGATAATAAAAATTAATCTTGATTATCGGAGAATCTGATCAGAATTTCAATCAAACATGACGCCATTTTATACGCTGACCGGAAATAATGATAAATCTGCAAGATTTGATTAAAATCTCTTGATTCATTGGTTCCCCGATTTTCGACACGAGATCATAAACAAGTTCGTTTCCAATAGGGGACGTTTTTACTTAGCTCATACTCCTATACAACATCCAGCCTAGTGCCCTTTTCACGCGTTTTACCCCATACGATTAGAAACAACGGCCATTTGCGTCGTTTTCCTCATTGTCATAGGAAACATGGAGCGATTCGTAGATCTTTTTGTGTCCATTTTTCCCGTGGTTATATTAAAGCTTTATATATGCCTAGTGAATTTCGAACTCTTTTCCCATATAGCATCCACTCACTCATCATGTCAATTTGATTCCTATTTCCATGGCCCCGTGCAACATGTACTTCAGCCGACTACTACTACGAGAATGACAATAGTGATGATGATGTTTAGGACGGTGATAACGATGATGATGACGATAGTGACAATGATGACGATAGTGACAATGATGATGATGATGATGACGATGATGATGATGATGATGATGATGATGGTCATGATGATGATGATCATGATGATGATCATGATGATGATGATCGCATTAGTAGAAGAGATTAAAGGATGTTTAGGACGGTGATAACGATGATGATGACGATAGTGACAATGATGATGATGATGATGATGATGATGATGTTTAGAACGGTGATAACGATGATAATGGCGATAGTGACAATGATGACGATAGTGACAATGATGATGATGATGATGACGATGATGACGATGATGACGATGATGATGATCATGATTATGATGATAATGATGATGATGATGATCGCATTAGTCGAAGAGATTAAAGAATGTTTAGGACGGTGATAACGATGATGATGACGATAGTGACAATGATGATGACGATGATGATGATGATGATGATGATGATGATGATGATGATGATGATGATGATCGCATTAGTCAAAGAGATTAAAGGATGTAGACTTCTGTCCGGTTAGCAGTAACTCCCCTGGACGGAACTAGTGCGGAATTCTTTCGGGTTGGTTTGTCTAGCTGGATCTTCGCTACTTGCAATTAATTACCACAATAGAGAGACAAATAGAAGCGGTCACTGGCCAACACTGGCTATTATCTTAAGAGCTATATTCCAACAATTTTGTTCGGTTTGGCTCCTAAACGAATTTCAACCAGATGTTTTTTGATCAGGTGATTAATGTCTTCCCCTTCTCGTCTACAGTACACGTTATCCCAGACATCAAAATAGAACAGTTACATGCTGCTTCCCCATCTTTAATCTATAAACTACCTTCTTTTTGTCTCAAGGCCACTGCAACAAATAACATAAATTCATTTCTTCTCAAAGTCACTTTAATATAAAAAATGCTTCCTTTACATTTATATTAAAATATATTCTTGATATATATTTCAAACTTAATCTCTCCCGATTCACAATTTGTATTCAGTCAGCTCACATTCCTCCATAATATAATACAATGTTAAAAAGAAGACCGCAGTTTTAAAGTCATAAGAAATGTCTAAAATAGCCATAAACTATCTATCGTTTAGTGGAGAAACTCAACATCCAGGTTGTGACCACAACGAAATACCTCGATTTTATGAATTAGTTTTGGTACTGTCTCCTATCAAATCATTAAACCAGAGAGAGAGAGAGAGAGAGAAAGAGAGAGAGAGAGAGAGAGAGAGAGAGAGAGAGAGAGAGGTCTCTTCGCCTTGTAAAATGCGCCGACTATATACGATAGGGACTATAAAACATTAACCACAGTCGGAACTTCTTAAACCGTCGGAACCTTTCCCAGGCATAAAATTAATATCTTCACCCTTTGTCAATTACATCTTGTATTCTTTCTTTCCGAAGGCCATTAAAATATAACGCATATAACGACACGTTTTAACGCATTCTTTCATGACCAAATCTAACAACTAATTATCCCTAGCGACCTTTGCACTCATTCTTTCATGGTTTTAAGAAATAACTTACTTACTCCAGTGTATTTTACACGTCCGTCGCCGTGGTCATGTGTACCGTGAAGCTATACGTAGATCTTATTCTGCTCATTTACCCAATTATTCTCCGTAATATCTACCTAGTCACAGTGCCCTTCGCATTGTTCTGCTGTTCGATCTAACATATTAAGCAAATACATTTCTCCTCCCCTACATTTTTTTTTAACATAGTTCACCCCAAACAATGCAAGACGCCACTGTAGACGTAGGGGGCTACTGAGAAAAGAAAAGGGGAGAAGGTTGGGGGTCAACCTAAATTGGGATCTGCGCAGCGAGATGTCTGTTTACATTAGGTTTAAATTTCTGCATGTCAGTACTGTCGGGGAAACAGGGTCAGGGAGGGAGTTCCAGAGGCCAGCAACACGAGGAAAGAAGCTATTTGAGTAAGAAGGCTCTCCGGTATCTGGGGACCTCCACAGTGAATGAATGAGATTTAGTTGATTGTCGAGTTAGTCTAGTGAATTTACGTCGAGGGGGCACCAGAGTAGCCAATTCATCGAAGCATAATCCATTGAAGTATTTGTAAAACAAGCACAAGGATGCTATATTGCGGCGATGGGCCAGGGACTGGAGCTTGGTTGACAGTGAGGGACCTATTAGGTTGGCGACTCTTTTTTGGACCTTGTCAAGGAGGGAGAGACTAGTAGATGATGCATCAGCCCAGATGTGGCAACAATACTCCATGCATGGGCGGATGGTGGCTTTGTAGAGATACAGGATAATGTCAGGTGTAAGGAGTTTACTATCACGGTAGAGGGAGCCAACCTTCTTTCCGGCAGCCTCGATTGACATTTTACCACAAGTTCCATACAAAAAAAAATTATACGTTTAGCCGAATAAGGCACACATTATGGACTAATGTGTTGTTAGAGCAAAATTATTTTCGATCGATAAATTCGATTTTCATAATAAGCCCTTGTCAACTTTTGAGTTTTTGTAAGCTTAAGTGATAGTTCGAAGAGGACTTACTCGCTATCTCTCATGTTCTCCCACTTAACTCGGATTCACCGGGTAATAATTATACACATATTTATGTATTCACCGGTTCGTATTTGTTTCGTTATTCATTTTATGCTCTTCACAAAATATCATCACTGATCAAATAATTCAACTTTAGCTAAAAAACAAAATAGAAACAATAATTGTAAGGTCGATACCAACTAAATGCACATACGTTAATTACGCATGATATATAAGTGAATCTGAAATCGCTCTCTCCTCACACGGCACACTTTTCAATAATTATGTTCATAACACTGTCAGTGTCTCCTACTAACAACAGTTGATTGCGTGTTCTTCGAGATGGAACTAAATTTTATCAAATTATAGAAATTAAAAAATAAGAATATTAATAATAATTTATGGTTCGGTTGTAGGAGCAAGTGTTTGCACAGTTCCACTATTTTCTCAGACACGACCGGGACACGACCGGGACACGATCGGGGCACGACCGGGACACGATCGGGACACGACCGGGGCACGACCGGGGCACAACCGGGGCACGACCGGGGCACGACCGAGACACGACCGGGACACGACCGGGGCACGACCGGGACACGACCGGGACACGACCGGGACACGACCGTGGCACGACCGGGGAACGGATCTCGCTAGTGCAGCAATAAAAGTCAACTCATTAGTTATTTTTGGAGCTTTACAACTAATATACAGTCAACGGATATAATTTACAAACAGTACTTTGCAAACTGTTAATCTATGTCATTATAATCGTACATTTTATACTAATGAACCACCATTTGCCAAGGCCAAAAAGCCACTAAAGGATAAAGGTAACTGAGATGATGCAAAATACTACGAGAGGATTGAATGAAATAAACAAACTTTGATCGCGTAAAAGGACGTTTGGATAAGTGTAATTTTTTTATTTTTGGCTTGAAGACAGCCATCCTGTAGGCTGCAGCAAAGCAGCCACGTGGTAATATGTTTCACAGATGGAGAATTCCGTTTTGTTTTAGATACATAGAGATAGAAAGAAAAATTCTTTGTAGTTGTGGTAAAAAGACGTGTTCTTGCTGTAAATGTTTTACAGAGAGTAAGCAGAGATTGGAGCCCAGTCAAGCACTTTCCATGAAAATAAGGATAGAGTAGAAAAATACGAGATGATTCATCTGAATCAAGGTCAGAATAGTAGGGCACCTGGGTTAGGGTTAAAATGATTGCACTAGGTAATAACCGGCGAAATTATCTTCCCTCGAAATAGTATTACTGATAATATAACTTAGATATTCGGCTTGAATTCAGCTATGTTCTAGTCTGCAGGGAAGCAGTTCAATGTAATGTGTTCACAGATGGAAAACTTGTTTTGGTTTTAGATACATGGAATGAGACAGAACATTTATTTGCAGTGATGGTAGATGGAGACGAGTTGTTACTGCGAATGTTTTACAGGGATGAAATAGAGATTGGAGCTCAGTCGAGCATCTTCCAGGGAAATAAAGGGTGCTTGTGCTGATGAGCGGCCGTACGAAAAAAATTTTTTTTTTATAAAAACAATATTATATACTTATTCAACGTTATATTCTTACTCACTGTACAAAAATGTAGAAAATATTATCCACTAGAACTTTTATTACAAGTATTTTCCATTTTTCGTATCATAACAGCGATTCGTTCAGTAAGCGTCCATCTTTTTTCTTAAAAATAATCCAAGGGCAGATAATTCGCAAAGGAGATAATCATGCAATTTTAAAAAAACAACTACATATATAAAAATTAAATTTATTCCAATAAAATATTTCGTTATATTGCAATAAATTAATTTAATTTCGTTTATTTACTTTCATTTTGTTTTATTGGAATACATTTTTTCGTACGGCCGCTCATTAGCACAAGCACCAAATGAAAATATGGAGAAAGACAAGTTAGTTCGTCTGAATCAGGGTCAACATTGCAGGACATCTGTAAGGGTTGAAATGTTTGCACTAGGTAATAGCCGGCGAGATTATCCTCCCTCAAAATCGCATTACTGATAATATAAGTTCATCATCACAATTATCGGCGAATCTGAGCAGATTTCCAATCAGAAGGGACGCCGCCATTTTACACGCGAACCGGAAATGATGCTATCTATCTGTCCGATTTGATTAAAACCACTCGAATGTTATTGCGTTGCTTGAATTCCGGACACGGGGAGATAAACATCAACGTTTCGAAATGAGAACGCTTGTATTGTCTCGCTTTTTATGGGCTTAGAAAATGTGAACCGTCCATATAATTATACTGAAATAAATTTAAATATATTAGTCGACTATACGTACGTACTCTGATGAAGCCACGCGCAAAGTAAATGTTCCACAAAATCTCTATTTTCTAAATGCTAATGTCAGTGTCCAAGGTTTTACATACAAGCGATAACGTCTCGAAATCTTTCAGATTAAGATTTGTATTATTTATACTAGTTTATATCCGCTTCTTGAGCGGTATTCCTGTTAACTAACTGTGACAGAAAAATAAAAGAATTAAAAAAAGTTTTGACTGTAATTCAATTTCCAACCGAATTTCGTGCAACTCACTTTCTCTCTGCCTTTCTCACTTCAATCCAAATCGCTTCCCCGTTCTCCCCAGCTGCCCTCTTCATTTATATCAGCTGATATACACATATGCAAATCAGAGACCACCATAAAAACCTGTACCTATGAAGATAACCCCTTTTTTAATCTGCAGACACGACATGCGAATCACCTCATTCTTTTTTCCTGACGGTGAGTGTTCCTCTTTATTGTCACAGTTCCTAAAGTAACTGGGTGTGTCAATTTCCATCTTTACCCAGATTCTACAGTTTTATAGCTAGTACCGACGAATACTTTCTTTTTACTTTTGTTTATCTCAAACAAGACACATTGCCATTGAGAGATAAGGGGCTAGGGGACAGATTTATAGCAGCAAGATATTTGCCCACATTCCATTTACATTTCTGCATGTCAATACAGTTGGGGAAACAGGGAGCAGGGAGAGAATTCCAAAGTCAAGCGGTCTGAGGAAAGAAGCTTTTAGAATAGAAAAAACTGTCCGGAATCCGTGAACGTCTATAGTCAAGGATTGTGATTTTGCTGCTAGTCCTGTTTAATCGGAGGTATTAACGTTAAAACGGGTAGAAGTGCAGTATTTGTATCGGAGCACATTCCGTGGAAGTACTTGTAAAGTAAGCAGAGGGATGACATCACTGCATATTAGGTTAGAGACTCTTTTTTTGCACCATATGCAAGAGGGACATACTAATGGTTAAAGCACTAGCGCAGATGTGACAACGACACTTCATGTATTGTAAAATGTCGTGAAAAAATATGCTACGTTGAGCACGGTTCTGAAGAAGTGAAGAGTTCCCGAAATATTATATCATACGGAGTTTCCACAATACCATCTTGATACAGGTATTACATAACATTGTAACATTATGTAGATAAACAGATATATGTGTGTTTGTGAAAAAAAAAATGTGTATTTATACATTGTATTAAGGGTGAAACTATTTGATTTGTTCCGCCATTATATGTCTTATTTGTTCCAACTTTTGTCTATCCGTCATACCTCTGCATTGTATTGCCTTCTAAGTATCACATTTCTATATGCTACTTAGTATTGTCATAAGAGAGTAAGTAACTACGAGAAATGCATTTACGTATTGTTTTTATTTGCAAAAATATTAAACATGATGTTTTAAGCAAATATAATTCGATTTGAATTAATACGCAATAACATTCATGTCACATTGTTTGCGTATTATCAGAAAAAAAAGGCCAATTAGTTCAACGCATATTTAGGTAATGTTTATTTTTATATTTATTGTGTTATGCTACTTTCTTCAAATATATAAAACACGGAATAAGTGAAAAATCATTTAGACTTACCTGAGATTCGAACTTGGGTACTGACAGCTTAAAATCTACTTGTTGGATACTGCTTAGTGTCGCGGGTACATACCATCATACAAGCGTGCACCTTTGTTCTAAACCAAGTTTCATCGATGCTCGCGCTGTTGACTCCTGTTCATCGCTTGTTAGTTAACAGACAAAGACAGAAATCAAGTTCATGTGTACGAGAGAGAGAGAGAGAGAGAGAGAGAGAGAGAGAGAGAAAGAGAGAGATAGAGATAGAGAGAGGGGAGAGATATTCAGAAGGAATTAATTGAAGGAAGAGATACCACTTACATATTAAGACAGGCTGACTTTTAGCCATCTGTGCCCATAGTCCCCGCCCTCTTTTCGGATTAGCAGGGACCACTGCGTTTATCGCGTTTGATCGGTCAGCTGGTCGACAAACGAAGAGGTAGAACTCTTTCCGACGGAAGTGACGTCATTTTCACTACTTCTGCTTTTAGTCCCTCCCCACCTTTTAGGGCTCCCTCCCCCCGGCGCTCCCCTTCGCTATCTAACTGTTATAGTAATGCATAGCGGGGTGACGGTGGTCAAGTGGATAACGACACGGAATGACGACTTGGGTGTGCCAAGTTCGAATCCAATCGGTTTCCATTGATACCACTTCCACTTAGAGATGTTGGAAACCATTACGTGGTCCCTCCTGCAAAAATGCCAACACCAGAATCAAGCCGATCAACAAATCTGTACTATGTTCATTAATACAAATTTACTTTACTCTGCCTATTTCTTTCTTGTCAACCAATCGCATGTTTCTATTTGCGTACGAACAGACAAACTAAAAAACACTATAAATGTTTTATTGTATATATATAGAATTTTCGGACTACTATAATAATGACTAATTGAACTTAATTGGTCTTTTGTAAGTGATAAGACACAAATATGAAGAAATAATTAGGATTCCGTGTAGATCAACAATAATAATTATTTATTATATAAATGCAAGTGGAAAGAATTTACTATGATGTGAGGACGTATTTAATTGTAGTCGCTCTGAAAACGTCCATTGAAAATATTTTTCACATTCTCGGTGGTAAATGTAAGGACAGATAACTCTGCTCTCCAAAATGGTGTTTTGATCAAGGGTGATGAAAATGAGTACAGAATTACCCTCCTTTAAACACTATTTCTCTCTAGATGGAATATGTTCCATCTAACAATGACCATTAATATTAACTCTAGAATCAGAATTTTAAAAGTGTAAAGTTAAATCTTGAGAACAATTAATTTTTACTATTCCATAAAAGAAAACCAAAAGATATACTCAAATATAATTAAAATTACTTTAATCCTATTATTAAATTAATAATACCAAACATTTCTAATAGAATATTTAAATTATCTGCAAATTAACTGTTGTAGACCCGTGCTAGGGGTCACAAAGAAATAAACCACAAATAGTGACAGGGTTAAAATATAACAATGTATTTATCATAAAGCAATACAGAACGCCACTAATGTGGTAGGAGATGAACGGGTTCATAACATACGGTAAAACATGGTATGAGAGTCGTAATTTAACGCCTACCCACAATAGGAGTATGTGACACAAGGTCGGAAAGTGGGATTTGAAAAGCCAGCGCCCGAGAAGGTGAACGCTCTGGCCATTAAAAATTGCCTGGACAGCCCCGTCGGCATTCTCCGGTAGGGGCGCCTCAGGCAGCAAGCCATAAACTTACTCCTCCCCAAAGAGGGGGGGGGGGCAAAGCCTGGGAGGGTGGACCTCCTAGAACTGCACAGGACAGCCCCACAGACCGGCGGAATCATGCCCCGAAAGCCAAGAAAATACCGGTCTGTAAGGTAGTATCCATCGGAACAGATACTACACGTGGTATGTAGACTCTCACATGGTATGAAGGTCTCTTCTGAGTCTCTGCAACCAGTGGTATTTATTATACCTAGTTGATACCATCAGTTCTCCAATAGGGGTGGTTTGTACCCCACAACATAAACATATTCTTGAAAGTAGTGCTAGTTACTATAAAAGTTCTCTTTAAAATTCGGGATAACCCGGATAACATTGACTCGCCGAAAAAATGTTAAAATGTTATCCTTTATCGACAACAAAAATGAATAACTAAGATGTCAATAAAACTGAAAGTTGTTTCCTTTCTTTGAACTTAGTTACCCCCAAAACAAGGCAAGTTGCCATTGTAGACGTAAATGTAAACAAATTCTTGTTGAGCCATCCTCTTAAACAATCAAGTTCTGACCAATTTCCACCATCACTACCAATCATCACGGTTGTGTCTCACCGTCTACCTGACACTCATTAACCATTATCCTCGAGTGGTCTTCGGGCTTTGATAAGTGGCAAATCTTTAGTAAAAAAAACTACGTGGACAAGTTAGCCATAGACTGAAGTTTTTTGTATCACATATGGTTGGATTGCTGAAATACTTGTGTCTTTTGCTTACGATTCCATGGATGGCATTTCTTGGAGTCACTCTGTACTTTGGTTATGTTTGGTCATTAACTCATAATTGAAACCAAACTGCCATGAGACTATAACTAATTTTTAAGGTAATATTTTAATCTTTATTTATGAAATTATATATATATATACGAATCATCATTCCGGAAAATTCAGGATTTGTTTGCATAGCGTGATTGTTTGTACTGATGATGAAACAATCGTGACAATATTTACTCATGAATAAACAAAGATGTAGTCGCTGGAATCTGCATTCGATTGTTTATTTATACATGCTATAGAATTCAACATGAATATTTATAGAACTGAAACCATGAAAATTTGACTATAAATAATAAACACACACATATTTACATACATACATATATATATATATATATATATATAATATTTATAAATAAATATTAATTATGTATTACCTACAGACATCGATGTTTCATGCTTACGCAATCCTCAGTACAAGGAGTTAATTCCTGACGGTCGGCTGGCGTGAACTCCGATAACAAATCGCCACTGATTCGCAGTCAAGAGCCTTACCCGTCGGCCACAGTAAATTAGCTTGAAAGTTAGGAGGAATTTAACTTTTGAAATGCCAAGTCGGCGGGTATTTACAACGAGCAGTAAATAGTGATCAACAACAACAAACCGTGTTGTACTGCTTGTTATTAAACTCTCTCAGAGTGCCCGGCCTTAGTAAAGGGGGCTTTCATAATATTTATAAATAAATATTAATTATTTATTACCTACAAATATCGATGTTTCATGCTTACGCAATCTTCAGTGCAGGGAGGTAATTCCCGACGGTCGGCGGGCGCGAACTCCGATCACAAATCGCCACAAATCGCCACATATATATATATATATATATATATATATATATATATATACGTTCGGAAAGGTAACAATAGAACGGAAACGCCCCCCAAAAAATGGCAATCACCGAAATCACTTTAAACGATCGAACAAAGGGAATTAATAAAACGGTTAGTACTTCCGCAGCGAAAAACGTTTTCACACCATTAAAGCTGTTCGTATTCATAACGAATTGATTTCATTGGCTAATTAACAGAGATGGTTAGCCAATGAAAATAACCGGTGAATAACGCGGACATTTTTTTACGGAAAGAAAATTCTGGTTGGATATAATATGTAAACAATTAAAACGATAGAAAATAAAAATCATTTCTGAACAGCACAAACGGAAAATTTCCGTAAATGACTGGCTATGTCGAATCATTATCAATTTGTCAGATGCAATGTTATTTAGGTCTAATTTCGAGAATCTGAATGACTTTTCTTTATATTTTAGATAGAGAAATATGCGATATAATGTTTAGAAAAATTAAAAACAAAAAAATTAAATACATATAACTGCAAGCGACTCCATTCTTTGTCAGTCTCTTCGGCTCACGATAGACATTTTAGAAGCATTTTAATATATTGATTTTTCTTTTTGAAGATTGCTAATTTCGGATGGCTTGTAGCTTTCTTCAATCAATAGAAATGCGAAATACGAGGCAGCATCTTAGACTCTTATATATGTAATTGTTTTTGTTTTTATTTTCTCAAGGGATTATATCACATATATTAGTTGAAAAAACATTTAGAATAGAATGTAAAATGCGGCTATATCTCACCATATGAGTTAATTTGATTGTATCTTGTTTTCATTCTACCTCCTCCCCGCTCTCCCTCTTTATATATATATATATATATATATATATATATATATATGTGTGTGTGTAGAATTATTTTCTTGAAGACATATTTCATTAAATATTACAGATAACTTTTGTCTGCATATCTTTCCTTGCTAATTCCTGATTAATTTTGAGTTTTGGGCTGAAACTGGCAGACGTATTTATAATTGTGTTGTCTACAAAATACCAACCCCTGAAGATGGCTCCAGAAAGAACCGACGTACGGAAAAAAAATATTTGCCTATTATAGCCTGTTATTCGAGTTTCAAGCTGGAACTGGCAGACGTGTTTGCCGTACTTGTTTAATACGCTAGTACTTTCGGATCCATCCGGAGCCATCATCAAGTAATTAACATGTATTTTTAAACATTTAGTGATAGTTTTTGGGGGACACCTGTGATTGGTTGCAATATTAATAGAGTATTAGTGTTAGTATTAAAATAATTTTAGGATGTTTTCACTGTAATTTTTGTTAATGGATCGGTTTTTAGTTGTTATGTGAAGATCTTCCAATAGCTGTAGTTATAGTTTGTTAGTTTCGTGTTCTAACATAATTGTACTGTCTACAAGATACCAACCTCTGAAGATGGCTCCAGAAGAAACCGAAGATACTAGGGTACACAACGAGTACGGCAAATACATCTGCCTATTATAGCCTGTTATTCAAAACTCGAAAATTAATCCGAAATTTAGAAAGGATTCAAGAAAGGATATGCATACAAACTTTGTTTATAACATTATATATATATATATATATATATATATATATATATATATATATATATATATATATACTGGGGTACCATTAAGACCAATATTATTGATGATAGGGTCTTCCCAACACAAGGTAGCCACTATTTTGGAACCAGTCTTTGAACACTATATTTCATTTTGCATTAAAGATTCTTTTTCATTTTCTAACTTTATGCAAAATTATTCAGATACTGATAAATTTATGGGTTCTTTTGACATATCTAGCCTGTTTACCTGTGTTCCCCTTCTTGAAACGATTAATATATGTGCTGATGCCTTATATCGTGGTCAACTGCCCATTCCTCCTATTCCTGAAAATGTTTTCGTGGAGTTGATGAAATTTGCTACGATGTCGGTTGAATTCAATTTTGACGACATTATGTACAGACAGATTGATGGTGTTATCTATGGGCTCTCCCTTAGGACCAGCATTGACCAATATTTTTGTTGGTTTCCATGAAGAAGGTCTCCTATCTGGTCCAAATAGACCAGATATCTACTTTCGTTATGTTGACGACACCTTTTGTCTGCTCAACAATGAAACGGAAGCGGACGTTTTTTTTACGTCCCTTAACAATATTCATCCAGCTCTTAAATTCACTATTGATAAGGAAACTAATTCTTCACTGCCATTCCTTGATGTATTAGTTAATAAAGCTTCCTGTGGTTTCTTGGCATCAGTATATCGGAAACCTACCTTTACTGGTCTTTATACTCGTTGGGACTCATTTTGTCCCACAAAACAAAAATTTAATCTTATTAAGACCCTTACCCATAGGGCCTTAAAGATTTGTTCGAAGACCAAGCTGAATGAAGAAATTAAATTTATCGCTAAGACCCTCTGTAACAATGGCTATCCTTTAGACATTGTACAATCTACGATTAAAACAAAAATATTACATTTTTACAAAAGCAAACCAGCTTCTGTAGACAGATGCCCTACTTACCTTCGCCTACCTTGGCTTGGTAACATTAGTGATAGATTCGCCAAACAAATCTCTTTGTCTGTACAACAATGTTATTTTGCTGCGAATATACGAGTTGTTTTTTCCTCTCGTCCAATCTTGACTTCTATTCGAAAAGATGTCTTTCCCCCACATCAAAATAATTCCATTATTTATTTATTTAAATGTAGTTGCAGTATGCAATACGTCGGGATGACGTCACAGAGATTGGACATCCGGGTCAAACAACACGTGCCCACAAAAATTCGCAATGCAAATTATTTACCAACTGACGTTTTGAATAATACTTATAGTTCGTCGATAGGTCAACATCTCATAAATAACCGCACCTGTGCCTCTAAATTCAGTGTCGACTTATTCTCCATTCTTAGTAAGTCGCACTCCCCTTATCATCTCAAGATCCTAGAAACAATTTATATTAAGTCCTTGAGACCTTCTCTTTGCCAACAAAGAGAAAATCTCCTCGGGCTTAATGTTGTTTCTATTTGATTGAACTTTTTTCTTTTTTTTTTACCCCTTTCCCTCGATATAATTCTCATAGCATCTTTTAATATTTTTTATACATTACCTCGATATTTGGCTCTGTTGAGCGAGGTACGACACCGGTCAGCTGCCCTTTCATCTTTTTAATTTCTTAAATTCATTATGAATAATAAATATTGTCTCTTCAATGCCATTTTAAAGTTTTGTACGACAAAGAATATATATATATATATATATATATATATATATATATATATATATATATATATATATGAATTATGCCATAGTGAAATAATGTACTACTTGAGGGAGTCAGCAGTCTCACAATGTAACGATGAGCCCAAAAAGGCACACCCAAAATATACAAGAAAATATAATAAATATACAATTGTATTTTGGTTGCCCAGCCTGATTCACAAGAAAGGTAACCATAACATATATCGAAAAAGTACCTCTTGCAATTTCATCATCATATCTAATATATAAAGTTATGTTGTCGGATTTTCAAAGTTAGATCCTAATAGCAATCTATCTCTCTGACATATCAATATTTGATTCCGATTTGGATGAGCCCGTTTTTTTAGAGGGATGTTATTGGCATAAGTATATATTTTTTTGCTTTAGATTTTTTGTAAATAATTATTCCAGATGAGAAAACTGTTAGAGTGGAGACATTTTTCCTTACTCACCGAAAACTTAAAGGGGAGTTATTGCGTGAAATTATACTAATTTCTTTCCCTTGAATTTATCAAATATACAGGGTGCGTCAGGTATATGAGAACATATTTTCCATTTTATTAAATGATAAAAAAAATCAAACAAAAATATTCTTAATCAAAAACAATTATATAAACATGTAAGCTAAGGTATTGTTTAATAATTTCATTCAATGAAATTCCCCTCTACTTCAATGACAGCTTCGATTCGAGACCTAAACCGACTGCAAGCGCGCTTGAGATGGTCCTCATCTATGTTGTCCATCACTCTGACAATGGATGCTTTTAGAGAATCTTTAGTGTTGTGGGGGTGTTTATTAACATCTCTCTCCACGACGCCCCACACATAATAATCCAATGGATTCAGGTCTGGAGAGTTTGGAGGCCACAAGTTTGGAGTGATGTGATCATAAAAATGATCCGCCAACCATTCCTGAGTGTTTTGAGCCTTATGTGCTGGTGCAGAGTCTTGTTGAAAGATGTAGGGCCTTCCATTTGTTACTCTATCGATCCAGGGCTTAACAACAGTATCCAAGACTTCAATGTAAGCAGCAGAAGTGACTCTTAGTCCTTGCCGAAAGAAGTGTGGTGGCATCACATGTCCTTCGTTGCTAACAACCCCCAAAACCATAACAGTTGCAGGAAATTTTGTATGCATGACTGTTGGAACTTCGGAAGGGTCATTACACAGCCATCTGTCATTCCTTCTGTTTACCTTTTGATCTTGATCAAAGTCTTTCTCATCTGAGAAAAACCAAAGCATGCCTTGCTCAACAGGATGTTTCAGTTTGTTTAACAGCCTCTTGGACCTTATCAAACGATTCTCTTTGGTGGTCTCGGACATAAACTGGCCTCTCCTCATCACATAAGACTTGTAACGAAGATTTTTATGAACAGTCCTTCGAATTGTGGCTTCTGAAACATTCAGGTCTTTTGCGATGGACCTCATTGACTTTTGGGGGCTCTCATCAATAATATTCTGAACTTGATGAATACATTCAGGTGTTCTAATCGTGTCTGACCGTGTGTCGTGCTTTTTACGTTTAGCAACCTGCTTACAATCACCATCATTTTCTTCTAACTCCCTACAAACTTTATAAACAAAAGAACGGGCGACTTTAAGAAATTGTGCGATTTGTAAATCGCTATGATCTGCTTTTATTGCGACAATTACAGCCTGTCTTTTCATTTGTTCCGTTACATTATTATCTGCCATTTTTCATTATCTGCAAAAAAGAATAAAAATAATTAATATAACGTAACAATAACGACATTAAGCGATGTTCTCATATACCTGATGCACCCTGTATATATATATATATATATATATATATATATATATATATATATATATATATATATATATATGTATATATATATATATATATTTCGCTCAGCTGGCAGGATGCGATCGGGATTCAGTCTTGTTTTGCTCAATTCGGATTTAACGGGTTTTCTAATTAAACAACGAACTTTGATTTGACTTGGGTTGTACTTGTCGGGATTTTGGAACTTTGATTGGACTTTCTGTATTGTTTGATTTATTTATCATTAACATTGAATATTGACACATTTCGCGACTGGATGACTTTGTCAGCCCCTTCAATTACACGTATTTGGACTTCTGTTTGTAACTTGGAGTAATGTCTTTCCTGATTATGCTTCTCAATTTGTATGATCTGGATGGACTGTATGGATTCAACAAAAAGTATGTTTTTGGGTTAATATGTTTGATGTTATGTATTTTTATGTATTTGTGTATATAATTTTATATATTTTCAAAGCGTAATTTTATTACCTGTAGTAATATAACTGCGGTAATGGTCCTCTTAAGAGAAGAATTATCTTTGAAAACTCATGAGCTAAGGACTTTAGGATACTTTGCTTGAACTTTGAATTCTAATAAAATTTGATTGACACCTTATTTTATTACTTCATTTTATATTATAATATTAATGCTCTATCCAGTATATTGAGTTTCAGTTTTTATCCGGATGATTCACTAATTATAAGATATAAGTTGACGCTTATATCTTTTGTTGGATTGCTTCATATATATATATATATATATATATATATATATATATATATATATATATATATATATATATATATATATATATATATAAAAATTATGACAACATAAGTATTAGCATATACTATCAGTACCTTTTAATTAGTATTCTCTTTAAAAAATATTAAGCTCGATGATTGTCAGGCAGTAATAACAGAGCATACATGAATAAGACAGGTTCATTTTATGTTCCAATAATCATGAATTATTAAATGTATTAAAGATAGAGGTAGCTTCCTCTCGGGATGAAGTGAGGATCAAAATGTCGTCAACGTATCTCGAGAAGAAAATATGGGAATGGCAGTGCTTGTTGTTCCAGTCTGTTCATGTAAGAAATGGCGAGGAGGCCGGAGAGACTGGAACCCATGGGTAGGCCAGAGACTTGTTTATATGTGTCTTGTTGGAACTTGAAGTAGGTATTATCCACAATGATACGTAGGAGCTGATGAATGTCTGTCGGGGTAAGCCCAAAACAGTCAAGATTGTTAGAGGAGATATGGTCAGTTATGAGGTCAATGGCGGGGTGTGCGGGAATAGAAGTATAAAGGGAGACAACGTCAAGGCAGAAGATGTAGTTGTTGATGCAGAGCTGTTGGGGTTGGAGCAAGTGGAGTCTATCTAATACCTGGTCAGAGCTGCTGACATGCGCCGGGAAGGTGAGGAGTAGCGGTTTAAGTACGTGGGAGAGGAGCCAGGAGATCCTGTAAAGAGGTCTCTCAGTACTGGAGACTATAGGTCTGATCTGTAGGTGGTTGCTGGTTTTGTGGGTTTTAATGAGATGGTAAAAGGTGGGGAGTCTACTGTTCCTAGTAGGCCTCTACACCAACGCATTAAAGAGCATCTAAACACCCATATTTCTTCCTTCCACAAACACTTAATATCATGTGGCAACACACATCGCTCCAATAGTGTCCGCATCCTCAACTCCGTCCGCAATATAGGTCAGCTTCGAATTTCGGAAGCTATTCTAATCTCTAAATTTCGTCCACCCCTGAATAATAGATTCGAGTTGTCGTCCCCTTTCATTCTCTGATTCTTACATCCTCACACTCCCACCCCAACTTACTTGCCTTTATTTGCCAGTGCCACCCACCCTACATTTTTACTTGCCTTTGTCTCCTCGGTATTTGCCAGCGCAACCCACCCCACATTTTTACACGTTACATATTATAATTGTGAAATGGAATGATATGCACTTTATTTACATGTATTTAGACCTAGTGTATGTGTATGCATATATACATGTATGTTAATATGGGTGTATTCTCATGTGTGTGTATGTGTATTCTCCATAAAATAAAATAATAATAAAAAAATTAAAATGAGGGAAATAAAGATTAAGATTAAAATAAATTAAAAAATTAAAAAAAGAAATTATAGTAATAAAAGAATAAATTAAATATATGAATAGATCATAATAACAAAGGAAAATTAAAAAAAAATAAATAAATGTAAAATAAATAAATCTATAAATCAATAAATAGAATAAATTTATATAAATTTAGTTCTAGGAGTATTATACCATTGAAATACTCTTAAATTAACTTTAAAAAGGAAAAAAAATGAATGAATGAATGAATAAATAAATAAATATGTATTTAGATATTTACACTTTATGTATGTATGTATATTTCTTTTTAATTTTTTATTCTTAATTTTTTTATACCTAGTTCCCTCCCCCTCTTCCCCAACGTCTCTTCTCTTCTCTTCTTATTCCTCCCTCCCCTTCCCCTGTTCCAACGGTTCCCTCCTTGGCTTTGATCCATTCCACAATTCAAATTCCTTCTCAAATTTCAAATCTCATTTCTAAATATATTTTTTCCATAAGTTATCCCCCTTTGATGACGCATATTACAATAATAACAGCCCACACGTACATTTAAATTTGAATTGAATAAATAAAAAAAAAAAATAATTAATGAATCATATAAAATAAAATATAATAAAATTATAATAATTAGTATATTAATAAGCAAATGTTTATAATATTTTAACTTTAGTTGTATAATTGCTTAATAGAATTTTGACATTTTCTGCGTTCCTACTTCCAATTGTCTGCTGCCGTATTCCGATGTTTTGACACCGGTTTTTTCCCGTTTTTTCGACCCACTCGGTCTTTTATTGTTGTCTTCTGAAAATGAAAGTTTTTCTTTCGAAAATTTAAGATTACCCTTTGCCGAACTGTTACTTACCAGACGGTATTTACTATTTTGGTATTTAATCAGTTTTTCGTGAAATTATTAATAAATCGTTTTGAGTTTCACTTTCTCTCTTCGTTGATTTCTTTTCACTTTTCCATCTTACGGCAACTACATCGCATTGCTATAGCCTCGGACGACTAATCTGCACTTATATTTACCAGCAATGCTTCAAGTAAACTACAATTTCCTTTTATATATATATATATATATATATATATATATATATATATATATATATATATATATATATATGTGTGTGTGAGTGTGAAACAAATAAGACATATTGAAAAATGCAAAAGCCTAGGTTATGACCTACGAAACAATTCTGAACAAAAACAAATCAACCCATTTGAGTTTTCCTGTTAAAGTAGTTCTAGTTCATTCGTTAGGAATAAAATGTATCAAGAAGCGAACATAGATTTAATGGAGAATGGAGATGAGACGAAACGGGAAAAGACTTCTATTGGAAATCGGCGTAAATAATGCGGAGTCAGAGTATCGATTATGTAGAATAAAAACAATCTTGAAAATCTGGAAAATAATAGATATTTTATTCAAGCAATAGTCTTCGCGTCGGACGTTTGGATTTAGTCATTTTTATTTGTTCATTTTTAGGCTGCGTTTTATGTAAAATAAATACATTTTCAGATGCGATCTCACATCTCAGAATTTGTCGATCCCATTTTATATAGCATTGCCCTTGATAAACGCCGAGATTGAATGGAAAAACTTTTTAGATGCCTCGGTCTATTTTGATAACATCCTCTGCCTTTCGTTTGCTCTGTCACGCCTAAGTTAAAAAAAAAAAAATTTTGTAAGTCTCTCAGACTTAAGTTTGAAACTGCATTTTCTTTATTCTGTCACGCTTAAGTTTGAAAATAATTTTCTTTAGTCTGTCACAATTAAGTTAGAAGCTGAAATTTCTTTAGTCTGTCACGCTTCAAGTTAAAATAGTCTTTAGTCTGTCACGCTTAAGGTTAAAACGGTATTTTCTTTAGTCTGTAACGCTTAATTTCGAAGCTGAATGTTTTTTTAGCCGGTCACGCTGAAGTTAGAAACTGAATTTTCTTTAGTCTATCACGCTTAAGTTGATAATAACATTTAACACTTAAGTTTGAAAATGTATTTTGTTAAGTCTATCACGCATAAATTTTAAACTGCTTAAGTTTGACATAGCATTTTCTTTGGTCTGTCATGCTTAAGTTTAAAATGGCATTTTTTATAGTCTGTCACTTTTAAGTTTGAAACTTAATTTTGTTTAGTCTGTCACGCTTTAGTTTGATACTGCATTTTTTGAGTATGTCACTGAAGTTTGAAACTGTATTTTCTTTAGTCTGTCACGCCTAACTTTGAAACAACATTTTCACTAATATGTCATACTTATGTTTGAAATAGCATTTTTCGATTCTTTCTGTGAGGCTCTGTCCGTCCCGTTGTCTGTTTTCGGCCCGGTTCACTTTCATACGAAAAACGTGCAGATTGAATTGCCGCGCCATAGCATAAATGCTAGTCGTTTTATTGAATATGTTGGGCTTTCGTTAATGAATGTGTCTAGGCGTATTTATCCCCATGAAGCTTGAATTACACTACACACCATTTTTCGCAAATGGCAAGCAAAAATAAATATATAAAACATGATAAATGAAGGGGTAAAAAAAAAAACACTCTTATAAACGACGAAAGACCGCGTTCATGCCTTGAATTTTGGATTGACTTTTGCGAAGCGTTCAGTTGATTGCTCATTTACAGAAAGGCGCCATCTTTCTTTCTGTAGTTATTTCCGCTTCCGCTTCAATGTTCCTTGCGTTTTGTTTTGTTCTTTCGAGGTTCGTGCCTTTTATCTTTTTCAGCCGGTCGCCATGTTTGTTTATTTATCCTTATTCACATAAAAAAATAACAATAAAAAAACAATCTTTTCTCTTTCTATACAACTTTTTCATTCGTCAAGATTCTTTTAAAATCTTACTTTTATTCTTTCTCTCTATATTTCTTAATGTTTTCTCCATTAAAAATCTCCCTCTCTTCTGTCGATTTTTGTATTAATAGGTTGTAGCAAGCGGTGGTGCAGAAGCAGGTGTTTGTGCAACTAGCACAATTAGTCCAGATGCGCCCGCTTAAGCCCGTCCTCAGAAAGAGGGTCTATTTAAGATTGTGTGAGAAATAATAGTATGACACCTCCTCTCACAGAACGTTGCACTGGACCCTTCCACGTTTCTCTTGACAGGCTAAAGCGGGCGCATCTTGACGCAGACGTTATTATACCTGACCTACGAGCCCCTCTTTTACCCGAACATCTTTTCCCGCAAAACCCCTTGCTACAGTATTTTTTTACAATGTATTCTAAACCAGAAAAGCTATCCGACGTTGCCCGGTGTCCTGGCTAAGAAAATCGAAGAGTTTAAATTCTTGTTATTTCTCTCCCTCTCTTCGTCGCTCGTCCCCTTTCTCATTTATTAGTAGATTTCAGCTAAAATAATAAAAACAAGAAATAAAATATTAAACTGTAGCGGAACCTGGATCGAGTAGTGGAAATAGACTTAGCTTACTTCATAGACGCAATAAAAGAGAACAAAGAACAAGTGTGCGCTGGAACTAGACTATTCATACGCATCGACCACGTGTGACCGACGTTCTTTGCCAGTCATAATAGACAGAATAAGTCGACAGAATGCGTTTCATCACCCGGAAGGATAAGAACATTGAGCGATAAAGATCAGGATTAAAAACGATGTTGTTAGAGAAAAGTCCACTACGCTATTAAGGTCCAGTCACGGATATACTTTTTTCCATTGAATACTGTGTTTTGATAAGAAAATTTACTACGTGATAAAGTTCCAGTGGATAACATGTTATTGATTTGACTACAGTGTAAGCGGAGAAAAGTATACTAGATAACAAAGGTCCACTAGCGACACGTTGTTTCCACCAACTGAGACTATGCTTCTGTCTTTCATTTTTTCTGTTTTTTCTTTCTTAATAAATTCATCAGCAACTCACTGTTTGCGTCTGGTTCTGTTCGCTTTCACCAGTAATAATGAAAGAAAAAAATCGTTTTACTCACTGCCAGTGTTTTAATTTAGTCACTGGTTAACTTAAGCGAATGAATATTAGAGTATTTTGTTTTACCATAACCAGCTCGGGGTGATACTAAGTCGGAATATGTCAAGTTTGTGGGGTTACCTTTGGTTGTTTTAGCCAACCACACAAACAGGCAGAAAGAAATACGACTTTTCTTTACATCATAGTTAAACTTTTAGGTCTGGTATTGTAAACGTACGAGTCTCACATGTTGGCCGGTCATAATTCAGGAAGGGGACATTTTGTATTCAGCACCGTCCTCTTCCGGAAGACATGCGCACAGGGTAACTATCGTGCCTCTACACCGTCTGCTTACCCAGAGGCGGTCTTTTCGAATTAGTCAACATGGGAGTCGGACGTTTGTTCCGCTTGTGATGGACGTTGGCTCTGGGGCATGTAGCTTGGCAAAAATAGAGGTAAGCAACGCATAGTTCTCTAAACCTATTTGAATGTTTACTCTTTTATAATTTGCTTTGTTTTGTCTTAGAACATGTTTGTAAGACTTGTTTATTTTCATGTATTTCCAGTTTTACGGTGAAAAGATGTTATAGTTCATCGTTAGCCACGTGCGCGCAAATAAATACATATTCATCAGTATAATTCGTGTCCGAAATTCTTTACTCCAGTTTGCTTGCTGTTACAGGTATTGTGAGCTCATTTTTGGCTTTGTTTTGGTCGATTCTTTTATATCAACTAGTTTTCCTATCTTTTTTTATAGATTTGTTTGTCTTCCTGTGTTTGCTTCGTTCTTTCTTTTTCTTTCTTCATTCTTTTTGTAAGAAAAAGAATGCGTGTAAACTTCCTGCATTGAAGATACAATGGTGGTCTAAACTTCAGAACGAACTCCTCTTCAAACAAAATCGTAATAAACACTAAAAAATGTCGAACATCAATGCTATCTCTCAGCCTTCCGAAATTCGACGCTTTGTCTGCTTTTAACTTGTTTTTTATAAATGCAGTTCGTCTCTACACATGCAAATAAATGGTTCATGCTTAAACCTTAGTTTCACTGCAATTATACACGCAAGTTCTTTATTCACTGGAAAACGGGTGCCCGACACGCGAAACATCTCATACCCTTCGAAACTGGTAAGTTTTTGTATTCGTCTTATTGTTACACTTTCTTTATTTGTTTCTTTCTCCACTTAGTTTGTATCCACGTTTCATACAATTTCGTCGTCTTTGTTTATTTTCTTTCTTTATTTTATTCTCTTTTCTTTGATAGTTTCTTTTATTAATTTTTTTCTTTTCTTTTATTTCGTTCTTCTGTTTCCTCTATCTTTATTTATTTCCGTTTTACTTCTAACTTATTTTTTCTTCTGTCTCTTATCTTAACCCTAACCCTAATCTTTTTTCTAATATTTCTTTATTAACACTTTATTTTTTTCTACCTGCTCGCTTTCTTTTC
Organism: Sepiola atlantica; assembly: GCA_963556195.1. NCBI lineage: Eukaryota > Metazoa > Mollusca > Cephalopoda > Sepiida > Sepiolidae > Sepiola > Sepiola atlantica. Next base: position 105,148,298 of record OY744532.1, on the reverse strand, counting down.
TTTTTCTTTCTCCATTATCTTTTTCTTTGTTTTTTTAGTAAATATTTCCTTCTGTTTTTTGAAAACCCTAATTTTTTCCTTTCCTGTTGTTGTTGTTGTCGTTGTTGTTGTTGTTGTTCTTCTTCTTCTTCTTCTTCACACCGTAAGAAATGAGATCGTTCGATCAGCAGAACAAAACAATTCCGACTTTACCCATTTTAAAATAAATTCTTCCTGTCGACTAAAGAAATCTTAAATAAATACATTTCAGAAAGTCACATTCGTTTTATTGATTTGCCGAATATTTAGCTGACGATTATTTTTACGATAAGAAGATAGAACATTTATTAATAAAAAAGAATCAAATTGCTACGATTTTAACCAAATAAAGAAGCTGCACATTCGTTTTATTTCTTTTAAATAATACCTAGTTTTACAGAAGGGAAAATAGTACATGTTTCTTAATAGTATTGACTCTAACAGGCATTTATTATTTTAAAAGGAATATTATTATTAAGAGTAACTTATTCAAATTTTGTGGAGTTTCCACGAGGTTAGGGTCAGGGTTAGCGTTTATATCATTGGCATGGTGGTTGTTAGGGTTTAGGATTAGGGTCAGGGTTTATATCATTGGCATGGTGGCGGTAAGGGTTAGGGTTTATATCATTGGCATAGTTGTTAGGGTTTATATAATTGACATGGTTGTTAGGGTAAGAGTTTATATCATTGGCATGGTGGCGGTTAGGGTTTATATCATTGGCATGGTGGCGGTTAGGGTTTATATCATTGGCATGGTGGCGGTTAGGGTTTATATCATTGGCATGGTGGTTGTTAGGATTAGGGTTTATATCATTGGCATGGTGGTATTTAGGGTTAGGGGTTATATCATTGGCATGGTGGTGGTTAGGATTATAGTTTATATCATTGGCATGGTGGTGGTTAGGATTATAGTTTATATCATTGGCATGGTGGTGGTTAGGATTATAGTTTATATCATTGGCATGGTGGTGGTTAGGATTATAGTTTATATCATTGGCATGGTGGTGGTTAGGATTATAGTTTATATCATTGGCATGGTGGTTAGGGTTAGGATTATAGTTTATATCATTGGCATGGTGGTGGTTAGGATTATAGTTTATATCATTGGCATGGTGGTGGTTAGGATTATAGTTTATATCATTGGCATGGTGGTGGTTAGGATTATAGTTTATATCATTGGCATGGTGGTGGTTAGGATTATAGTTTATATCATTGGCATGGTGGTGGTTAGGATTATAGTTTATATCATTGGCATGGTGGTGGTTAGGATTATAGTTTATATCATTGGCATGGTGGTGGTTAGGATTATAGTTTATATCATTGGCATGGTGGTGGTTAGGATTATAGTTTATATCATTGGCATGGTGGTTAGGGTTAGGATTATAGTTTATATCATTGGCATGGTGGTGGTTAGGATTATAGTTTATATCATTGGCATGGTGGTGGTTAGGATTATAGTTTATATCATTGGCATGGTGGTGGTTAGGATTATAGTTTATATCATTGGCATGGTGGTGGTTAGGATTATAGTTTATATCATTGGCATGGTGGTGGTTAGGATTATAGTTTATATCATTGGCATGGTGGTTAGGGTTAGGATTTATATCATTGACATGGTGGTTGTTAGGGTTAGGGTTTATATCATTGGCATAGTCGTTAGGGTTAGGGTTTATATCATTGGCATGGTGGTGGTTAAGGTTTATATCATTGGCATGGTGGCGGTTAGGGTTTATATCATTGGCATGGTGGTGGTTAGGATTATAGTTTATATCATTGGCATGGTGGTGGTTAGGATTATAGTTTATATCATTGGCATGGTGGTGGTTAGGATTATAGTTTATATCATTGGCATGGTGGTTAGGGTTAGGATTTATATCATTGACATGGTGGTTGTTAGGGTTTAGGGTTAGGGTTTATATCATTGGCATAGTCGTTAGGGTTAGGGTTTATATCATTGGCATGGTGGTGGTTAAGGTTTATATCATTGGCATGGTGGCGGTTAGGGTTAGGGTTTATATCATTGGCATGGTGGTGGTTAGAATCAGGGTTTCCACGAGGTTGAGCTAGTGATAAAATAGAATCAAGAAATATTACATTCTGTGATCCTGTTATGTCTTGTGAATGTTGATAGGTATCAAGTTTTGACAAATGCAGGTAGTCCATCAATTTTTGCCCTTAGAAATGGACTAACCCTAAGCTTAATCCTAACCTTAACTTTTACCCTTTAAACAAGTTGGCTGTAATAGTCTAGGTTAGGTAGTTAATTAGAAAAAGTTTGTAAACGGACTATAGAATTGAATAATAAATTTATAGTTTTTATTCCTATGTTTAATGAAAGCTCTAATCGGCCAAATGCCATTTACCTAATGATATTTTTCTCGACATTGCAGTTGGATTTGTTTCTCTTCATCTTTTTTGATGAAAAGAGGTGTTCGTTATATCAGCCTGTATTACCATCTGTCTGCCTCCGACTCCTCTAGAAACATGTGTAAAATTTATTGTTGTCGTGAAATTATTACAATATCATATTATCTTGAATTTAATACTTAATTTATGTTCTAATGTATTAAACAAGTAAATTGTTTCATTATTTTTAGTTTAATTTCATTTTCTGAACTGGGTGCTGAATATTATTTTGTCATTGTTTTTGTAATAAACGTATGAATGACTTTTAGACGTTGTTTGCATAGGTTTAATCAGATTCTGTTTAGGATCAGAAACTAACTTGAAAGTGAATACACCTAACAACGATTACACAATGCCCTTCAGGTTCTCAATAAGCATCAGTTTCCCATTGACTACTACCACCAACACTTCTCTGTAGACGCTCTTATATGTTTCTTTGTGAACGTCAAGTGATTTTCTGATGCCCCAGGGTAAGCACGTAAAAATCAGATCTAGAAATTTTCGCGTGAAGATCTCTTCGCTATAAGATGTTTTTGAAGAAAAACGACTGAGATGATTCAAACAATTTATTTTTTTTATTTATCTTTTTAACCTTTTCTTTTCGTGTCTTCGAATCATGAAGTGATTCGCCAGTTTACCATTTCTTTACATAGTCTTTTGCATTATTATTGAACTCAGAAAGATCTTTCAAGTTGCACTTCTTTAGAAGTAGAATGGTATCTAAGACAATGCTTCCTCGTATTGTCCTCTTCTCTACATGATAGGGTCGGTTTTATAGTCCTATCTGGCCATAGCGCATTTGACCAACACATTTCTGTTTTCAGGCGATTGCATGTCTTTGACTGGACGCACAGTGCTTCTGAGCCCCAAAAAGGGGAATCAGAAGGAGAGATTCCTATGTCTATCTTTGTAATTTTCTAGCTTTTTAGTCATAGTCTGGTTTCTCACTGAGTTGTTGTTAGGGACTGGACATGACTGATTAAGCTTCTTCTATACCTGAGTCATTTGAGCCAGTGGTACATTTCCTTAAATACATGGCTTTCATAACCGGTGGCATTTGCGATCTCTAGTCGGCTGGTAACATCGCGTCTCACACCTGTAAGGACAATTTAAGAGAGCAGATGATGATTTTTCAGGATGGTAGGCTTCAAGCTAAAATGCTGTTCAACACTGGGTTCAGTTTATTGATTTCTCCAAGAACAAGACACCATGTGTACTACGCTGAGCAATCTCACAACGATGCCCCTTTGTAAGATTCTGATTCCAGAAAAAAATTCAAGAGCAATCACAAGTATTCTACTATTTCTTCGCTTTTTTATATTCATTTCTGTCCCACATCTTGGATTATGAGTTTTTGTAACCCTTTCTTTATCTCTCACTTTCTCTCTTACTTACTTCCATTTCAAAAGTACGTACTTAAACAGACACACGAGAAATGGTCTCTCAATTTTATTGATATAGAGATGACACTTTATTTCTCGGTCACCCTCGTCCCATACTTTGTCAATTTTAGTTCTCTCTTCCTTTCGCCTTTATTGTTTTCTTTCTTTTCTTTCTTTAGTCTTTCCTTTTTATCCCTAATCTTACCCGTTTTATCATTCATTCATTTTGTCATTCATATATATTTCCATCCGTGTCCATTTCACCATGCAGCGCTTTATTCCATTCTTGCTTTCGTCATTCCATGGTCCACTGAGGTTGATATGCCGTGAACAAAAACCCAAACCAAACTGAATCAAAGAAAATAAAGCCTTTCTTCTATATTTCTTCCGTTTTGAATTAATTTATTGTTTTGTATTACTTTTATTTGCTTTTTCTTTTTTTTGCCTTTTTTCTTTTTTAATTCATTATTCATCAATTCATTGGTTTATTTGTTTGATGTTTTATAGTTTTTTCTTTCTTTTGTCTTCCTTATTTTCTTTTTATTTCATTATTCATCATTTATTACTTTATTGTTTTATATTCCTTTTCTTTGTTTCGTTACCAATTGTCATATTTCTTTGTTTCTTTACCAATTGTCATATTTCTTTGTTTTTTTACCAATTGTCGTATTTTTTTGTTTCTTTACCAATTGTCGTATTTCTTTGTTTCTTTACCAATTTTCCCATTTCTTTGTTTCTTTACCAATTGTCATATTTCTTTGTTTTTTTACCAATTGTCCTATTTCTTTGTTTCTTTATCAATTGTCCTATTTCTTTGTTTCTTTACAAATTGTCCCATTTCTTTGTTTCTTTACCAATTGTCACATTTCTTTGTTTCTTTACCAATTGTCATATTTCTTTGTTTTTTTACCAATTGTCGTATTTTTTTGTTTCTTTACCAATTGTCGTATTTCTTTGTTTCTTTACCAATTTTCCTATTTCTTTGTTTCTTTATCAATTGTCCTATTTCTTTGTTTCTTTATCAATTGTCATATTTCTTTGTTTTTTCTTTTATTATTCATGAATTCATTAGTTCATTCATTTTTTCATTGATTTCTATCTTTTTCCTTTATTAATTTCTCTATTATTTTCTCATTCTTTCTTTCACTATTACATTATTTATCAATGCATTCGTTTATTCATTCATTTCTACGTTTTGGAATCTTTCTTTCTTCTATTTTCTATTTCTTTATTGATAAATTTCTTCCGTTTATTTATTTCCCTTCGTTTATTTTTTTTATTCATTTCTTTACTCATTACCAGAAAGTTCGTTCATTCGTCTTTTCCTTCATTTTTATATTCATTAATAACTTTCTGTTTTTCTTTTTTCTATTTTCTTTCTTTCTCATTCATGTTTACATCTTTCTATACGTTCTTTTCTCATTTCCACTCTTTTATTTCGTTCTTGGTTCATCAATTGATGTCTTCTTCTTTTTATTAATTCATTTATTTCTTGTTTCTCTATTCTTTCTATCTTTATTCATTAATTTTTTCTACTGTTTCTTTCTTTTTATAATTAATTTCTTTCTTTCTTTTTCTCTCTTCTTTATTAATTAATTAATTAATTTTTAAATTTTTTTTCCTAATTGATTTCTTTCCTTCTTCTCTTTCGTTTTTCGTTTTATTCATTAATTTCTTTTTTTTCTTTTTTCTACATTTCTTTTTTCATTAATTATTTGCTTCTTTTTCTTTCTTTCTTTCTTTTCTTTTTTCTTTCTTACCCAATTTTCCTTGTTTATATCTTAATTGATTTATAATCCGTTTATTTTTTCCTTCTTCTTCTTCTTCTTCTTCTTCTTCTTCTTCTTCTTACTGATATTACCTTTTAATCACCTTTCCATTCGATAACATTACACGTATCACGTGACATATTCACCGAATTCTATTTGCGTGACAATATTTACGACAAAGATCTTCCTACCATCTGGGAATCATTGTCCATTCGATATCAACGTGTGGTAGAGAATGTGTCTGATACAGCATGAGAGAAAACGCCACCGGAAGACAATACAGCCAGAATGACTAACGCAACAAGCGGACATCTTTATTCCATCGTGAACGTGATGCCTTCATAGGATAAACACGAGAAAATATGGAGGTAAACTTGGTTGTAAATATGAATAAATAGAATACAATAGAAAATAAATGAATATACTAAATATTAATAAATCTATCATAATACGAGCGGCACGTTGCTATCCCTGTTTGATCCGTTCGTAGTACTAGCTGCCCCTATCCGGCGTTGCCCTGGATGCACTGCAGTCATGTTAGTTTTTAATTTTTTTTTGTGTTCACATTTTAAATCTCCTACTATTATAGTCTTTATTTAAAATTAATTATTATTTTAAAAATTTTCATAATAATAATCGTTTTGGAAATAAATTGTAGCTGAATGTGTGATTATATTGCCAATAACACTGTACAACATTAACAAATGAAATTTGGCTAGTCAGAACTCGAGTTTGATTTGTCACCTTAAATGCTATTTGGGTGTGACTTTAAAAATCCAGCAAGATATATGTTTTTAGATTCTCTATGTCTATACTAATGTAAACGTGTTATGCCTGTCTATTAATTTTTGCATCCGTTTTACATGTTTAGACTATTTGACCTACGAACATGAAATTTGATTGTCGTGAGATTTGTCCTATCTAATATCTATACTTTTATCATAAAATGTGATTCTCCATTAAAATTTCGCAGCAATTACTTTGGATTTTAATGGGTTAAAACCACAGTTACTTTAATTTAATGCAAATCTGAAATATTTGAATTTTGACATGGGTGGTTGTGCCATTTAAATACTAAAACGAAACTGAGATTTTGGGAATATTTATTAATTGATGTCCAATACATATTGTTAAACTTTCACAAAAATCGGGGATGTCTGAATTTTTACGAAGGAGTTCAACCTATATATTTCATAAACAAATAAATGCATATTGATCTTCATTATAGAATGCAGGATCTCTCTCTCTCTCTCTCTCTCTCTCTCTCTCTCTCTATATATATATATATATATATATATATACATATATATATATACATGTATATACATATATATATACATATATATATATATATATATATATATATATATATATATATATGCAAATTACCATATCACACGGTAGTCTTAAGGGTAGTATATTATTATTATTATTATTATTATTATTATTATTATTATTATTTTATTATTATTTATTTATGTATATATAAGTAACATTTTAAGCTGAATTATTTCGACACTTGATTATTGGGGAAATGGTAGTTTTATCTGTACCATTGGAGAGCCATGCAAATAACTGTCCTGTTTTTAAATCTCCGAAACAGTTACATGGTAAAGAGCTGATGATCCCCGTGTTAATATTATATGCTTACTTTAAGGTCTCCTGCTTTTGTTTCACTGTTAGATACTTAATCCCGCTTTTTATTTTATTTACTTACTATTATATATTATTTATTTATGACTACACTATTTTGGATTTAGTTAGTTTCTCTGGGAATTTAAACTGCATTTTCTTTTTTTTGTCTTTTTGTTTAAAATAACTCAAAGCTTCTTTAGACTATATATATATATATATATATATATATATATATATATATATATATTACAGTTAATTAAAGTTCACCAATCGATTGAGAATGGTCGTATTATAGACGACTGAAATATTTCGGAGAACTATACGAAATGAGTTTTTGAGTTTATTATTGCTAGTTGTTGAATTGCTTATCCTTTATTCCATTTTTATTTTTACATATATATAGTTATATATACATATATATATATATATATATATATATATATATATATACATATATATATATACATATATATATATTTATATATATCTAGACATGTATATATACATATATATATACATATATATATTTATATATATATCTAGACATGTATATATACATATATATACATATATATATAGACATGTATATATATATATATATATATATATATATATATATATATACATATATATATATATATATATATATATATAGCCCCCTTTACTAAGGCTGGGCACTCAGAATTAATTTAATAACAAGCAGTACTACTAGCTTAATTCTGAGATTCAGCACGATTTGTCGTTGTTCTGGATCACTATTCGCCGCTTGCTGTTACTACCAGCCGATTTGGTATTTACAAAGTTAAATTTCCTCCTAAATTCCAAGCTAATTTCTGGTAAGTCACTTGACTGCGAATCAGTGACGATTTGAGATCGGAGTTCGCGCCCGTCGACCGTCGGGAATTAGCTTCCTGCACTGAAGATCGCGTAAGCATGACACATCGATGTCTGTAGGTGATAAATAATTAATATTTATTTATAAATATATATATACATATACATATATATATATATATATATATATATATATATATATATATATATATATATATATATATATATGAATTGGATAGTTCATATTCTTTTAAGCAACGCTGGATGACACCACAGATTTGAATCGTACACGACTTCCTGGAACAATGCGAAAACGTTCTCTGCGCGTTTCTCAGCTGTCTTTTAAAAAATTTTCTTCTTTCTCCAGATTTTTTGTTCATTTGTTTCAACACCTGAAAATAGTTCGACGAAGAATTGAAAACGTTCGTGAAACCTGTAAAACCTGTTGAACATTTTTTTTGTTACTTTTAATACAAAAAAGACCATCAGAAAAATTGAAGAAATAAAAAAGGTATTATTAAACAGACGAATTCTGTTATTTTTAACAATGTTTGCATGAATGAGAAAATGCTGCCTAAATACACACACACACAATATATATATATATATATATATATATATATATACAGGGTGGGCCAAAATAAGGGTCCTATCTTTAAATTTGAATAACTTGAATTTGAATAACTTCCACAAAATAAAAGTTAAACTCACCAAACTTTATGTGTGTGTAGACTGACCCTTCCGAGATTTTTTGAAATAAACAAAACAAATTTTAGCCGAAAAACACTTCTTAAAACTTACAAAAACTAAAGTATTGTTTTTTACACTGTTTTGAGTTTTTTAAGCAAAAATAATGTTTTCTAAATGAGGGTACGGTCCTTAGGGCTAATACGGCTCATGCTTGCTTCGGAAGGGGTCCTTTACTTATTCTAAAAAAAAAAAAATCAATAAATAAAAAAGTTATGAATTTTTAAAAATAGGACCCTTATTTTTGCCCACCCTGTATATATATATATATATATATATATATATATATATATATATATATATATATATATATATATATATATATATATATATATATATAGGCTTACATTTCGTTGGCTGTCATGTCATCGTTGATCGCTTATAAATGCCTCCCCTCCGCGTGATCCCCGCTTATGATGTACTTGTCTGTATCACATTTGAAGAGTGTTTGCCGAAGACTCACATCCTTTATTAACATCGCGTGGAGCAAAATCCAACATGGACGCCATTCACAAAAGCATCATTTATCAACTTGTCAAGTCTTTCACGTTATATGGGCGTTTCGCAATTTCTTGGGGGAAATTGGCTAAACATATTTTATTTTCTATCCCCCCATACGTTTATTTCATTTTAGATTTCATCTTTTATTCTGTTATTAAATCTATTCTATTTGCATCCAATTTATATACTTATATATTTATTTATTTAATATGTTATTTCGTGGTGGGGGCTTTTTATGTTCGCTTGCTGTTTCTTTATTGCATATCCCAGTCTTCATTACGAAGCGAAATGAAAACGAAAGAAGAAGAATAGGTAGCGCCAGAAGAAGAAGAACAAGAACAAAAAGAACAAAAAGAAGAAAAAACAGAAGGTGAACGAGAAGAAAAAGAAAGAAGAAAAAGAAGAAATAGAAGGTGAAGAAGAAGAAGAATAAAAAGAAAAAAGTGAAAAAGAAGAAAAATAAAAAGAAAAAGGTGAAGAAGAAAAAGAAGAAGAAAAAGAAAAAAATAGAAGGTGAAGAAGAAGAAGAAATAGAAGAAGGTGAAGAAGAAGAAGAAATAGAAGAAGGTGAAGAAAAAGAAGGTGAAGGTGAAGGAGGAGCAAAAAAGAGGAGGATAAGAAAGAGAAGGCGAAGAAGAATAAAAAGATGAAGAAGAAGTAGATTGGAAGAAGTAGGGATGAAGGAGGGAGAAGTAAGAAGCAAGAGGAGGAGAAAGAAGAAGACGAAGAAAAAAAGGCAGAGTAAATAGAGGCCGTAGAATAAGAAAAAATAAAGAAGAAAAAGAAAGCGAAGGAAACGGTGAAAGAGAGGGTGACAGAGAAAGTGAAAGAAAAAGTGAAGTAGAAACTGAAGAAGAAGATGGAGAAGAAGAAAGTGAATCAGGAAAAAATAATAATAAAAATAATAATAAAAATAATAATAAAAATAATAATAATAATAATAAAAATAATAATAATAAAAATAATAATAATAATAATAATAATAATAATAATAATAATAAGAAGAAGAAGAAGAAGAAGAAGAAGAAGAAGAAAGTGAACGAGAAAGATGTGAAAACACCGAGAAAGAAAAAGAGGATATAAAATGAAAAGAAGAAGACGGAGTAGAGGAGGAAGAAGAACAATAAGAACTCTATGAAGTGTACAAGAAGAAAGAAGGAAGGATAGTGAAGGAAGTGGAAGAATATGAGAAGGCTTAAACTCAATTAAAAAAAAGGAGGTATTAGTAGAAAATGAGAAGGAAGAAAAAGAAAGTGAAGAAGAAGAGAGGTAGAAGAAGATGACGAATCTGATGATGATGATAATGATGCAATGTCAGTCGCCATTGTTTTAGTGATATTTTCTCTCAAATTCTTCTCCTTTTTAATATTCATTTTATTGCCTGAACGTAATCAGTTCATTTTAATCCATTCTTTATTTTTTGACACGCAATATCATTTCCCTTTCGGTTAAAAAAATATGTCCAAGATTTATATGCTGTTAAAAAATGCTGACGCTCTTTCCCAAATCCATGTATCGACTCTTTTATTTCAACCAGTTTGCTGGTTCTCTTCTATTTTATTTATTTTTGGACAATTCGTTACAGTACATATTGTGCGCTTTCACATAAATATGTCTCTATTTAGAACCAGTATTGTTAATTAAATCTTCTTTGGAGACATTCAGTTGTTTTCTTCAAACTTTCTTTATTTAGATACATTTAAAAAAATTTCTTTCCAAGTTTAAACATGTTTTCGGTCGAACAGATCGCTTGATCAATTGTTGCCAAAATGCTCAAAATATTGATCATGGTCTTCTTAGAACTGATTTAATTTTAAGGTATCTAGGTCAAATGTTTAGGTCACGGACAGTCACACTTTGGGTGATAACTTCGGTTCCGTTCATCGTAGAGACTCGTTACTTGGCCCATATTGTAGCGAACGAAGTCTCACATCATAGAGACTCACTACTTGGCCCATATTGTAGTAAACGAAGTCTCACATCATAGAGACTCGCTACTTGGCCCATATTGTAGTGAAGGAAGTCTCACATTATAGAGACTCGCTACTTGGCCCATATTGTAGTGAACAAAGTCTTACATCATAGAGACTCCCTACTTGGCCCATATTATAGTGAACGAAGTCTCACATCATAGAGACTCGCTACTTGGCCCATATTGTAGTAAACGGAGTCTCACATCATAGAGACTCGCTACTTGGCCCATATTGTAGTGAACGAAGTCTCACATCATAGAGACTCGCTATTGGCCCATATTGTAGCCAATGAAGTCCCGCATATTGTTTGACCGTAACCGTGACAATTAGAATTTCGAAATTTGTACGAAATTTCGACTTTATATTTTTTTTAATTTGATGTATGCATCTGGTGCTCTTTTATAACAGTAACCACCATGTTTATTTCAGCATCATCAGATGAATCATTTCTGAGTTATCAACGTTTCCGTGGCATGAATTCGGGAATACTTTATACAATATGGAGAAGTAAGGCTTAGCTAAAACTTTGGCTCATCCTTATGATGTCAGGCGGAGGTTTTCAGTCTCACGATTGACTTATGGTTTTCATTTCATATCACTTTTTCTAAGAATCCAGCCAACAAGACACCCGAAATGTGAATTTAAATCTAGCTCTGTTTGTTTGGGTGTTTTTTTTTTGTTTAGCGAATCTGACTTCTGAAACAAATGCCACATAGATCGTGCCTCACGGTTGTTTGGCCTACATGAAGTTGTCCTCATCATTGGTCACTGCTATTTATTAGACTTGCAGGTTGCAGGTTAAACTCCGAGAGCAACAGGGCCCAGCGGTTGCAGACGAAGTCGGGAAAGGTTTGCTCCAGAACGCATAAAGAAGCGTTGTTATCCTCACTCAATGGATTTGCGGTTCTGCGCCTGACACGGAATTGCTTGCCGTACACAGAGGCAGAGGAGACCCGAAGATGACGGATCCTGATGTCAACTCTTTCTATATTTTCACCAGAACCCTGTTAGCCGGCTTGTTGCTCTAATATCACTGAGCGCCAGACCTGTCTGTCACGGGAAGCTATCATGAACCGGGGTCCAAGTCAATGTAGCTCTGACATTATCACATTGCCACTGCCACGACGAGAAAGTATCTGAATTCAGAGACAGGATCTAGCTCTTGTGGAAGTAAGGCTTTCATTTGAGCATTTTCATTACATCCAGAATTCCAAGCACACTTTATAGAAGGTTAAGTGTAATTTTAATCAATAGTTTTAAAGCCTAAAAGCATTTAAAATTGTTATTATTAGTAGTAATATGTTGATGTTGGCTACCAATTACACAGTCTTTGCCCGAACAGCTTTTTTTTTGTTAAATTTAGTACAATTATTCCAAATAATTTTGAAGACTCTAAGTGTTTATTATTATTAATTTTGAAGTCTCTAAGTGCTTATTATTATTAATTTTGAAGACTCTAAGTGCTTATTATTATTAATTTTGAAGTCTCTAAGTGCTTATTATTATTAATTTTGAAGTCTCTAAGTGCTTATTATTATTAATTTTAAAGTCTCTAAGTGTTCATTATTATTAATTTTAGAGTCTCTAAGTGCTTATTATTATTATTAATTTTGAAGTCTCTAAGTGTTTATTATTATTAATTTTGAAGTCTCTAAGTGCTTATTATCATTAATTTTGAAGTCTCTAAGTGCTTATTATTATTAATTTTAAAGTCTCTAAGTGTTCATTATTATTAATTTTGAAGTCTCTAAGTGCTTATTATTATTATTAATTTTGAAGTCTCTAAGTGTTTATTATTATTAATTTTGAAGTCTCTAAGTGCTTATTATTATTAATTTTGAAATCTCTAAGTACTTATTATTATTAATTTTGAAATCTCTAAGTACTTATTATTATTAATTTTGAAATCTCTAAGTACTTATTATTATTAATTTTGAAATCTCTAAGTACTTATTATTATTAATTTTGAAATCTCTAAGTACTTATTATTATTAATTTTGAAATCTCTAAGTACTTATTATTATTAATTTTGAAATCTCCAAGTACTTATTATTATAAATACATAATAATAAGAAATGTATGCATTTTATTATCATTTCTATAAAAATTAACCATAGGAATCGTTTTTCAGTTGAAATGGAGCAGGCAACAAGATATTCGTGCAGGAGAGAATCTATAGCGAAATCGGTCATCCAAATTCAACGAGACTCAAAATTAATCACCTCCTGGACAAATTCAGGGAGACAAGAAGTGTACAGGATAACATTGAGAGTCGGCCACGGCCAGTCAGGACAAAAAAATAGCATTGTGATTCTGCAACAACGTTTAGAAGGTCGCTACAAACTTTGGTGCGCGAATAGCTACAGTGATTCAGCGCCAAGGAGCTTGGGTCGAACAGATCATAAACTAATGAACTGTGCTGGCAAAATAGTGATTCAACAGGTCTATGAAAAAAAGTAACGTTTTTATTTCAATAATAAATGCTACTTCATCCTAAATGGTTACATCTTTTTTGACAACTGTAATATTATATTTATTGAACCCTTTGGTATTAGGTTGTTCCGGAAGTTCGTGAACACTTGCGAAAAATTGAATGTTTATGCGATTTTTCATTGTTTGTTTGCGTTTATATTGTTATAGTTCTCTTCATCTTTATATTCCAGATGCCCATGAATAAAATCGAGCTGCGAGTTTAGATTCGTTACAACCAAGTGTTTACGAACTTTTGGGACAACCAAGTATTATATGTCTTATTATTATTATTATTATTATTATTATTATTATTATTATTATTATTATTATTATTATTATTATTATTATTATTATTAGTAGTAGTAGTAGTAGTAGTAGTAGTAGTAGTAATAACGTATTATCATTTGGATCATTTATGACACCAACTGCAACGTAAGAGTGCTTTCTGACACATTTGGTAGAATTATATATAGTAGTTTTAGAGCCTATACATGTTTATTCTGTTCAGTATTAACAATAATAGTGCAGCTGTATTACCAACATGTTTCAGAATTTTTGTGATGAAAGTTGATAATTCGTACTATCTGGATTACAACCAAGTGTTCACGAACTTTTGGGACACCCTAGTATTATTATTAGTATTATTAGTAATAGTATTATCATTTGGATCATTTATGACGCCAACTGCTACGCAAGAGTGCTCACTGACACATTTGGTGAAATTATATAAAGTAGTTTTAGAGCTTATAAATGTTTATTCTGTTCAGTATTAACTTTAATAGTGCAGCTGTATTACCAATATGTTTTAGAATTTTTTGTGATGAAGGTTGATAATTCGTACTATCTGGATTATTCGGGTAACTATTCTCGTCTTGAGTGTTATATTCACAACGTTTTGGTCGATGTAACCTCCGACCTTGTTCAGGTGTATCTTTTCGAACTCGAGAATCTTTATGTCGGGGAAGAATACGAAATTTCGATTGTCTTGTTCTGTCAGTGAAGACCAGGTAGAAGTGTTACGTAATTTTAAATTTCATTCTAAGTTTTTTATCGCCTCTTGTGACACATGGCGCAAACGATACGGGTGTTAAGTATCAATAAGTTGTGACAGCCCCCTGGAAGTGAAAAGTTCAGTCCTCACTACAAGTGAAAAGTGGCTAACCAGAATTAAGTTTGATTTGTCAACTTAAATGCTATTTTGGTCCAACTTAAAAAATCGACTTACATCAATTTCTCTAGTCTCCCCCCATTTCTGTCTTTATTCTCTGTTTTTTTCTTTTTAATAACTTTTCTTTCTTTCATCACACAATTTTCTGTCTATTTGTAGCTCCGTTTTCTTGATTGATTTCATTCTTTAATGCCATTTTCTTGTTTTCTTTCTTTGACAGATGTTTCTTTCCTTTTTCTTTAATCCCATTTATTTTCTTATTTTTGGAAATGTATCCTAATCAATTTCGTGCATTGAAATAGCGTTCTAGTACTTCTGTGTATCCATTCATATCCCTTTGTCTCTTTGTTTCTTCAATCCATTTTCGTTCTTCTTTTTTCTTTCTTCTTCTCTTTATTTCCCTAACTCTAACCTTAACCCTAACCCTAACCCTACACCTAAACCCCTAAACCTAAACCCCTAAACCCTAACTCTAACCCTAACCCTAACCATGACCCCAAACCTAAACCCCTAACCCTAACTCTAACCTTAAGTCTAACCCGAACCCTAACCACTAACCCCTAACCCTAATTCTAACCCTAACCTAAACCTTAACCCTAACTCTAACCCTAACCCTTACCCTAACCTCTAACCCTAAACCTAACCTACACCCTAAACCCCTAAACCCTAACTCCTAACCCTAACCGTAACCCTAACTCTAACACTAACCTTAACCCCTAACCTAAACCCTAACTCTAACCCTAACTCTAACACTTACCCTAACCTCTAACCTCTAACCCCTAACCCTAACCTCAACCCTATCCATAACCCTAACCCTAACCCTAACCTCTAACCTCTAACCCTGACCCTAAGCCTAACCTAAACCCCTAAACCACTAAACCCTAACCCTAACTTAAACCCCTAAACCCTAACCTTAACACCTAAACCCTAACCTTAACACCTAAACCCTAACCCTTAGTTTTTTTTATTATCCCAATTTACTCGTATTCTTTTTTGTTTTAAATGTACTTTTTACCCCTTTTTCTCCCATTCTTGCTTTATGATCCATCTGTGTTGTTTTTCTTTCTTTTCTTCTAATTTCCTTTCCTTCCTTCCTTCTTTCCTTTCTTTCCCCTCTTCCTTCCTTTCTTTCCTTCCTTCTTTCCTTTATTCCCTTCCTTACCCTTTTCACTGAAATTGATTTGTTTTGTTTATCACGTAAATTTTAATTTGTTTCAAATATTTTTCTCATACGTCTTTTTTCTACTTCTTCCTCGTCATACATGTATAGACTTTCTTTCTTTAAGCACCTTTACTTTCTTCATTTGACCTCTCTTCATTTTCCTATTGCTTTTTTCTTTCGTTCTTTATTTTTCTATTTTCATTTTATCTCTCGTTTTTTTCATGATATTTCATCCACTATTTCCCGCGAAAATGCAATTTCAAGTTCTTTGTTCTGCCATCAATGCTTTATGCAACAGGACATGTCATTTTTATATTAAACTCGTACATAAATCAAAAAAATATAGACGAATATATATTGATAGATAAGTAGGTACAAAAATACGAACACCACTCGTATGAAGTTCATAAATACTATCGTCAAATCGCATCGTTAGTATATTTATATATATATATATATATATATATATATATATATATATATATATATATATATATATATATATATATGTATCTATATATATATTGTTACGTATATATAAATTATATATATATATGCATTAATATTAATATTTATATATATATATATATACATATTAATAAAAAATATATATCTAAATATTTATGAATAAAATATATGCATATAAATATATACGCATATATATATATATATATATTGTTACGTATATATGAATTATATATGTATTAATATTAATATTTATATATATATATTTATGAATAAAATATATGTATATAAATATATACGCATATATATATATATATATATATATATATATATATATATATATATATATATATAAGGAAAATAGCATGTATGATACCTGGCTTATATACATTAAGAGGAAATTATTTATTAATCCAAATTGAACATATATCTATCTTAAACTATTCATGACTTCTATTGAGAATACATCCATTTATTGAAATGCTATCAGTAATTTATCGATCCATCGATTTATTTAATCCTTTACACCTATATACCTATCTGATTTTTTACAGTGTCCATCTATCTATCTATCTATCTATCTATCTATCTATCTATCTATCTATCTATCTATCTATCTATCTATCTTCTGTATCAATATAGTAATTCAGGTAAAGTTTGCATCTACAGGGTAAACAATCCAGCAAATCTTCATTGTGTTTATATAATAGTGCTGAATAAAAAATAGAGCTATTTACTGGTAATAACATTTATATATATATATATATATATATATATATATATATATATATATATTACTATTTCATGTATCCACATACAATTTTATAAGTAAATATAAGTAAATATATATTTTTTATGTATCAATTTTCAGTATTTACTTCAACAGTGCTCGATACGTAGTAGAGCTAGGTAGCCTCTGTGTAGCTTAATTGCCATCAATATATTTTCATAGCTTACTACTATATATATATATATATATATATATATATATATATATATATATATATATATATATAAGTATATAAGTCAGTCGGACGTTTTACCAATAGACCTCAGTAACATGTGATATGCCAAATTCATATTTGATAGTGATTTCATTTAATCCGTATTATTCGCACAATGAAAAAGAAATTCAAACTCTTTTCATCGAACACATATTCTCCCCGGACCGATAAATCTTTCAGTAAATCTTTCAGTTGCCACATCTGGGCTGATGCATCATCCGCTAGTCTCTCACTTAGACAAGGTCCAAAAAAGAGTCGCCAACTTGATAGGCCCTTCACTATCCACCAAGCTCCAGCCCCTGCCCCATCGCCGCAATGTTGCTTCCTTGTGCCTATTTTACAAGTACTTCAATGGATTGTGCTCTGATGAGCTTGCTGATCTGGTACTCCTACGACCTAAATTCACTGGACCAACACGACAATCTGCCAAATCCCATCCATACACTGTAGAGGTCCCCAGATGCCGAAGAGCTTTCTACTCCAAAAGATTCTTTCCTCGTGCTGGTGGACGCTGGAACTCCCTGCCTGCTCCATGCTTTCCTGACGTTACTGACATGCAGAAATTTAAAACTAATGTAAACAGACATCTCGCTGCGCAGCTCCCAAATTAGGTTGACACCTCCAAAACATTTACCATTTTTTTCTCAGTAGCTCCTTACGTTTACAGTGGCGGCCTGCCTTGTTTGGGGTGACTTATGGTAAAAGAAAACTATCTTGCTAGAGATCTACCGTTTACTCGCATTGGAAACGAAACAGATACAATAAGAAAATTGAATCGTTCCGTTTATTATGAATACGGATTCTTGAAAATGGATGCCACAAGAGAATCTTTATGTAGTACTAATTTCTTTTTTTTACTCATTAAGAATTGCATACATAATACATAATACCCTTCTACCCCCCACAAAAAAATATATATAATCGTTAAAAATATATATTATCGTTAAAAATATATATTATCGTTAAAAATATATATAATCGTTAAAAATATATATTATCGTTAAAAATATATATTATCGTTAAAAATATATAATCGTTAAAAATATACGATACTGAACAATCGTACCGGACCTAAGTCTTACATAATAATGCGAAAAGACAATAAGCCACCCAAACATGTCCTATATACTATCCCCTCCAAATTATTATAACTAAGAAGAAACTGCCAGACTCTAGTCATAGAATATGGTAATATGAATGAAAGTTAATTTCGTAGAGTTTACAACAGATGAAATGTCTTCATTATTTTCTGTTCATAATCAAAACAAGTGTGTTAACGTGTGTGTTGATTATTACAGATAAATTAATTAAAATGTTACTCTGCCATTTTATATATGTCGATCATATTAGTACATGTGGATAGTTGAAACTGTCCCAGGGGTTCGGGTTATGGTTAGTGTTAGTTGGATCATTTCAATTGAATAGTAGCAACATATTCCAGCTAGCATCGAGGTGGAATATTATTTTGTATTTCCTCTCAGATCATTAAGCAGGGCGCACATGATTGATTTTACTTTGCAACTTTATTTGGCGAATACAAAATTCGCCTTTGCCGCGTTGCTTTGTGAATATGAAGTTTTCTCAAACGCAGTTTTCTGTTATTTTGAATTGTTTATTCAATCAGTTGTTTTCTTTACATTGTATGCATTGATAAATTGTGTCCAAACGTTAACATGCTTTGCTTGAAACTGCTATTTTAAATTGTATTTCTTGAACACAGTAACAGTTCTGTGACGAATGAACCACACAGCTTCAAATTCAATCCAATATCTAACAAATAGGTAAATGACCGCAGACACATGAATCGTTATAATTGACATTACCTTTTTACTTACTGAGTTACTTTGATTTTCAAATGGGCAGAGCTCGATAAAACTTACAACATTGCCAATAAACCCTTATACACTCCTGCCACTCTCTTCAGTTTGGCTGTAATGCCCCTCTTTAGTTCAGAAATAGTGTGTGGATTGTATTGATATAGATTCCGTAAGATAACAACACGTATAAGAATCCGGTGTGTTATGTCCTGTAGGGCAGGTTGATTTGTCACTTATTTGAGAAAATCAACGCTGCTGTGGTGGCGAAAGCTGGGGTTTGGTGTTATTTAGAAAATCAACGCTGCTGTGATGGCGAAAGCTGGGGTTTGGTGTTATTTAGAAAATCAACGCTGCTGTGGTGGCGAAAGCTGGGGTTTGGTGTTATTTAGAAAATCAACGCTGCTGTGATGGCGAAAGCTGGGGTTTGGTGTTATTTAGAAAATCAACGCTGCTGTGGTGGCGAAAGCTGGGGTTTGGTGTTATTTAGAAAATCAACGCTGCTGTGGTGGCGAAAGCTGGGGTTTGGTGTTATTTAGAAAATCAACGCTGCTGTGGTGGCGAAAGCTGGGGTTTGGTGTTATTTAGAAAATCAACGCTGCTGTGATGGCGAAAGCTGGGGTTTGGTGTTATTTAGAAAATCAACGCTGCTGTGATGGCGAAAGCTGGGGTTTGGTGTTGTTTAGAAAATCAACGCTGCTGTGGTAGCGAAAGCTGGGGTTTGGTGTTATTTAGAAAATCAACGCTGCTGTGGTGGCGAAAGCTGGGGTTTGGTGTTATTTAGAAAATCAACGCTGCTGTGATGGCGAAAGCTGGGGTTTGGTGTTATTTAGAAAATCAACGCTGCTGTGGTGGCGAAAGCTGGGGTTTGGTGTTATTTAGAAAATCAACGCTGCTGTGATAGCGAAAGCTGGGGGTTGGTGTTATTTAGAAAATCAACGCTGCTGTGGTGGCGAAAGCTGGGGTTTGATGTTATTTAGAAAATCAACGCTGCTGTGATGGCGAAAGCTGGGGTTTGGTGTTATTTAGAAAATCAACGCTGCTGTGATGGCGAAAGCTGGGGTTTGGTGTTATTTAGAAAATCAACGCTGCTGTGATGGCGAAAGCTGGGGTTTGGTGTTAATTAGAAAATCAACGCTGCTGTGGTGGCGAAAGCTGGGGTTTGGTGTTAATTAGAAAATCAACGCTGCTGTGGTGGCGAAAGCTGGGGTTTGGTGTTATTTAGAAAATCAACGCTGCTGTGGTGGCGAAAGCTGGGGTTTGGTGTTAATTAGAAAATCAACGCTGCTGTGGTGGCGAAAGCTGGGGTTTGGTGTTATTTAGAAAATCAACGCTGATGTGATGGCGAAAGCTGGGGGTTGGTGTTATGAGAACTGATACCAAAAATTAGATTCCTAACTTTAAAACTTAACTGAGCATTTAGTTTTAAAGATCGGGTACAAAAATGTTCAGAAATACCTAATTTCCACAGGATTTTGCTTACAAACTGATTTCAAATTTTACTATTTCACTAATAAATCCAGATAACATTGATATTTCTTATTAGAAACAATGAATGGAAAATATATTCAAACCAGAATTCTAAGTATGAATCACCACTAGTAAAATATGTCATTTTTTAACTGTATTCAATAAACGAGAACTGTAAAAATTGTACAAAATTACAAAAAAGGCTAAACCCGTTCCCTTTAGAAATGCCTACAGCATATTCCCAAAGTAGTCACTGGTCACCACTTAAATCATTCATAACCTCTGCAGTAAAATACAAATTATCCAGAGGACCACTAATACTAAGAAATGCTACTTGGGCAAATTCTGGTAATTAGTTCCACAAACTTCCCCTAAAAGATCAGTGAAAGTTGTAGGGCTTCTTGTAGTTCCATCAATTAACTTAAAGATGGCTCTAAATGGCAGTTCATTTTGATGAAGTGAACAGCCAATGATATGTAACTTCCTTTTAAGTTTTTTCTCCAAAGCTGTAACCATCCCGGTTTCACAACCAGTGTTTGTACTGGTATTGTCCACCAGAATTGCCTTAACATTATTTACACTGTTGTACTCTTCTAGAACAGCAGCAACATCCTCTGCTAGAAGAACACCAGTTGCACCAATGTTGGGTATCACTCTATGGGCGAGATAATTACTTGCATTTGCTATCTCTCTGGTAAATTCTAAGTGGCGCTCTGGTCCCTTGCTTTTCTTAATCATGTTTTCACCATTTCCCCTGTAACCATTTCCACTGTAAGGTCCCTTAGACTGTATCTCTGGCTCAAAACTGTCATCGGTTGTTTCTTCACTGGAAGATGTATGTGAAAGGATTTCTGATGAAGAGGAAGCAACATGCGAAGAATCTTGTTGCTGTCTTTCAATCTGCCTGTCTAACATATCTGCTTCAGCTGAATTTTTGTTGTATTTTCGACAGCATCCTTGTCAATAGGTACGAATTGGAAACTGCATTTTGGTCCTGTTTTCGCTCTCTGATCTATTAAATATTCTCCCTTTTCTGGGAATCTGAAATCTTAAAATGTGCATGTGTTTAATAAGAGATCAAGCATACATGACAAATATTAATGGATATATCACAATATTATTTACTAGAAAAAGGAAGATTATCAGAAGTAAATTCATATTTTTCAATTAATTTAAATATTAAAAATTGGGACATGAATTAGTTCAAATAAAAAAATGCAAACAAAAACAACCGTAGAAGTAATATTACCTTCTTGTTAGGGGAACAAGTGCATACTATATGCCTTGTTTGGCAATTTTGTGTATTTCACTTTACAGCAAAGTCATCACATCTTAAGACATGCAGTTTGCAGCAACATGAAGAAATATATAATAGTTTGTCCAGCTGTTCCGTAATTATTTTCACTTTGGGTGCAGTAAGAGTTTTCCTGTTTATAAGTTTGCCCCTCTTGAAGCAACATTCTTTCACCTTTGCCCTATATAATATTCCCTTAACAAAGGCAATTCTGGGTTCACTGCTTGCCAAATATGTATTATTTCTTTTGTAATCGATTTGGAAATATCATTATTTGAAAAATGGGGATAAGTATTTTCAAGGAAATAACTAATCTGGATAACTTGTCATAAAGTTGAGGGGTTCCGTTTCATCCAAAGGACAAGGTGGCCCACAAAATATTTTGAAACTCTTACTGCGAATTAAAACAGAATGTCCTTTTACAGACATTTTTATCTGAAAAAAGAAGAAGAAAATAAATGAATAAGTCTAAAACAGTTTCGTTTATAATATCTTCTAGTTTCATATGAAGAAAAATGGCTGACAATTATGGTAAGGAGTTTTGGTTAGCTTTAGTGATAGTGTGTTTGAATTAGGGTTAGGCTGCATGAAATAATTGTAGTTTGAAATGACAGGACTATTTAAACAGTCCCCATACTGTTTGAGTAATGGTAAAATCCTTTTTCTTTTATTTACCCAATATTTTAGATTTTAGAGTGGGGGATGACTTTTCCAAATAAAGAATTTTATAATAAAGCACTAAAAAACAGTGGGTACAAAAATACACAAATTAAATTCATCAAACTTACAACAACTAACAATAAAAACAATAAAACAAGAAACAGTAATATAATATGGTTTACACCCCCCCCCTTGAATCACGCAGGGAAAAAATTGTGAAAAATTGTGAAAAATTGGGAAAAAATTGTTAGACCTTACCAACACACACTTCCCCCAAACAATATCTTACATAAAATATTCAACAAAAATACACTTAAACTTAGTTACAGTTGCAGTGAAAATTTAGAAATGATAATTAAAAAACACAATAATAAAATCCTAAACAGCAACCTTAACCCTGAATCAAATAACAAAAAAACAACTAGAGTAAAGTCCTGTAACTGCATGAATAAAAATGAATGCCCCTTGCAACAAAATTGTTTAATAACAAAAACTATTTACCAAGCAACAATCTCGACTAAGGAAACCCCAGCTATAAAAAAATACTACATAGGTATGGCAGGTAATACTTTCAAAGAAAGATACACCGGCCATAAATGTTCTTTCAACAACCCAAGCTACCAAAAAAAAACTTCATTTTCAGGTTACCACTTGGAATTTACTAATAAAAATAAATCACCAACTGTAATCTGGAACACTCTCAGAAAAACTAGCAGCTGTAGCTCCCTAAACTCACCATGTTATTTATGTCTTGGCGAAAAACTTGAAATAATTAAATTTACCGAGGAGGAAAACTTTTAAACAAAAACAGGAAACATCGATCAATTGTAGGCATAACAGATAACATCTCCTTAGTAATTTGTACAATACCCCCTAACTAATACCATTAAAACCAAAAGACCCATCAATATCCACCAACCCCCTAAAATTAACACTTATAAACATCTCCAAACCAAATAATTTTAACCCTTAATTACAAGTATAATATAATTACCCCCCCTTTTTTGGAATAAATATTATAACACTCTTAGGTGGAGCATCTCGATATGTATGTGTAGGTATGTTTTGTGGATATATGTATATGCATGTGTGTGAAAATATGAAATTTATAAGTATATGTATGTATATATGTGTACATGTGTGTATGTGTGTGTATGTGTATGTATGTATGTATATGTATCTGCGTGTTCATGTATATGTATGTGCATATGGATGCATGTATGAATATCTATGTATGCATATGTATATATGTATATATATGTATATGTGTGTGCGTGTATGCGTCTGTATGTGTATATATGTAATCCCCATATACTTAATCTTGACCAGAAATATTTAATATTTAATTTACAAAATCCCACAAATATCAACCACATATTACCAAAATCATCTTCAAAAATTATATATTGCTTACATTACTCCAAATTACTGGCTCCCACCATTTTAGTCCCCCACCTATGGACCATAATTTCCTTTTAACAACTTTAAGTAAAACACCTTACCGCCAATATTATCTTTAATCTTCTGACAAGTTTTAACCCCACCATTCTTAATACAATTACAACTAATAATAACATTTATATAATAACACTGCCACTAATTCATATATGACTTTTACTAAAAATATGTTATATTAATTCATTACTAAATATTAATTAGAATTAAAATACACTTATTTATCCCCCCAAATAATTAAAACTAAATGTTAATAGGTCGAAATATAATAGTATAATTTATTAATACTACTGTCATAAATCTATATATGATTTTTACTATGAATAATTACCACTATATTTTATTAACTCATTGTCAAATATTATGTAGAATTAAATTTATTTATCACCAATAATAATTTTAACTAAATATTACTTTTAAGTTTTTTATCGTGGAAATTTAGCCGTCTGCATTAAATAGGTCGAAACATCTCTATTCCCTTGACACGCGACAAAATCACACCTGCAAAATATCGGTCCCGTCAGACTAGACACCCTAACCCTCTCCCGTCCACAACAACTCTTAAATGGCTATAGACACCCGCCCCTAACACCCCCTCTACCTCTCTTTCTTTCTCTTCTCTTTCCCTTTCTCTTCCTCCCCCCCCCCCTGCCCCAGCTCAGCATTGAATAAAAATATGAATTATTGTAAATTAAACTTTTCTAACGGCCAATCTTTTAAAAAAAAAGGTCAACTCCATTCTTCCTGGGTTTACCCGACCGGATTGGATCACAAAAAAACCTTCTGCCTTGATAGCTGTAGATCGATAACATCGGCATGCCAGTGTAGCAGACTTTGTACATGTTTAAATAAAAAGCATTCACAATACAGCTCTATATTTTTATTGAGCACTCTTTTATGAGCCCGGTTTGATTCCCTTTGGATTTATATCCTTTGGGTTTCTACCCTGTGGATTTTTACCCTACCTGGATTACTATATATATTCTTGAATAATCCTAATCCCTCTAAATACTCGCGAGCCACTTTCTATCGGCCCACTCTCTCTTTGTTCAACTTATCTTATCTTTGACCAATTTCACCCCCCCCAAATCATATGTTCATACTACTTGGAAACCCCTTGCAAGTTTCCCTTATATATCATATTAAATTTAAACTGTAACTGTTAATTGTTACCCTGTTACGACTCACTCACCATTTAAACCACAGATTATAAAATTGACACTGCACTCAAATATTTGATTGAACCAACCCAACTCCACCCCTATTACTAGAAATCGAAACAAATTGTTTCTAACAATCTTTCCTTATCCCTTACATTGTTCCCCTCTCCTAAATTTCAATATACCTGAGTAGAACAGACTTGACCTTTAAATTTCACTAACCCTTTTCCCATTAATTTATTTCCCCCCTCCCCATTATTTCCCCCCCCCATTATTCCCCCCCCCTTATCTCTTTGGCCATTTAATGTCCCTCCAAATTATTCATCTAACCCTTAATTTGGTTTTAAATTAAAAATAAATAAATAAATTCTTTATTAACTATTCCCTAGCTTTTTAAATTTAAATTTAATCTTATATTATTCAATGCTCTCACTACTTTATTCCTTAAACACACTGAAACCATATCTGATAACTACAATTTAATCTGCCCTTAGCCGCCTGATATATTTGGAAGCTCACATTTTACTTCTATTTTTAGAATCAACTTTTTCTATACCTATTCACCATTTAAGATTAACCCCACCCCCAAAACCTACACCCTACCGCTAGCCCGCACCCTTAACCCACCTGTCACTTTATCTACATCCCCATGCCAACCCGTCCTACTTTTATTTTCCCCCAAATTCACAAAGCGACTTTTTAAACTACCCCGCACCTCCTAACCCCCCCCCATCCTGACCCCAAATCTGAAACTTTCATCAACTTTGGCTTTTTCTCATTCTGAGTTAATCCTTGTATGAGATCCTACCGTCTTTTCTAGGCCCGGAAGAAAATCAAAAAATGGCCTGTTTTCCTCTTCAAAGCCTCTTTTAAGTACATCTGGACTTATCTACTTTTGAGCACCTTTTCCAACCTGCTCCCATGCAAAGTGTTTTTATTCACTTTCTACAATTTCACCGAACATTTTCAACGGAAACTTACCACCCGGACAATTGTATTTCTTTTTCACGAAATTTTCTTTTCATTCAGTACGTTTTTTGACAAAAATTATTTTAATAATTTTTAAAAATAATTCTCATATTTTTCAAATATTTGAACTTTGGTTTTTTCGAAAGCCAACTTATCCATCTGTATTTCTCCTCTGATGATAAGATTTCGATCTTTGAAAAGCCTTGGCTTAAGGAAAGGAAAATAAACACTAGTTTATTACTGACAACCTTGCATTGAACAATTGAAATTTGAAATAAATTTGGACAATCGTCGCATATTTATCAATCTTTTTTCTTCTATCTCTACTATTGCTCTATCTCGTATATTGAGCTTATCCTTTTCACAATAGGTTCCATCTACTAAAAGTTTTCACTTTGGTTTATTTTGATCCTATATATATATATATATATATATATATATATATATATATATATATATATATATATAATTTGGAAACTATCGATATCTGTGCCGATATTTTATATCGTAGCCATTTATCGTCTCCTTCCATTCCTGAAAGCATATTCGTGCAGTTGATGAAATTTGCCACTACATCCGTTGAATTTAGTTTTAACGATGTGATGTATAGGCAAATAGATGGCGTATCTAGTGGCTCAGTCCTAGGACCGACTATGGCAAATATTTTTGTGTTTTTTCTTAAGAATGCTTTATTATCTGGACCCACTAAACCTTTAGGCTACTTTCGTTATGTAGACGATACTTTTTGCCTTTTTAATAATAAAACGGAGGCAAATACATTCTTCTCCTTACTCAATAAAATGCATCCCGCATTAAAATATCCCTATGAAGGCGAGCGTAATTCCACTTTAGTTTTCCTCGATGTATTGGTAACAAACACCCCATCGAGTTAACTTACATCAATTTACCGTAAATCTACGTTACAGGATTATATACTCGCTGGGATTAATTTTGTCCTAAAAAACGAAAGTTAAACTTGATTTGGACATTAACACGCAGAGTCCTTATGATTTGTTCAAAATCTAAATTGCACGAACAAATTAAAACTATAACTAATACTTTGTCCTATAACGGCTATCCCCTTGATGTGATTAGGGCAGTCAACCAAAGGAAAATAAATACTTTTTCCGAAATAAAACCAAATATGGTGACTAAATGTCAAACTTGCATTCGTTTACCTTGGTTAGGCACAGTGAGAAATTCGCCAAACAAATCAGCTCAGCAGTTGAAAATTGTTATTTTTCTTCGAATGTGCGTGTTGTGTTTTCTACAACACCTTTATTGGCGTCCTCTCGTAAAGACGTTATCCCCCCACTATAATAAATAATGTAATTTATAATTTTAAATGTAGTTGCAGTGCTGACTACGTGTGTAGGACGACGTTAAGATTAAATAGTAGAGTCCAACAACACATTCCGAGTAAGCTTAAAAATAGAACCTTCCGGTCAACGGACGTTCAAAATAACACATACGGGTCTTCCATTACAGACCATTTACTTAAAAACCCTGCTGTGCGCTAGGAATTTTAGCATGGACTTCTTCACCATTCTCAGCCATGCTCACTCATTATACCATCTAAAAATCTTGGAGACGATCCACTTTCGTCTTAAACGTCCCTTTGCAAGCAAAGGGAATGTCTATTGGGACTAGATGTGACCAGTCTCTAAGATTCATCCTTCATTGTACATATAACACAACTCTATTTTTTCTGTACTCTCTCTTTTCACCCCGTTTTTTTAATCCCTCGTTTTTCTTAAAATCCCTCGATACAGCCTTTGTTAAGAGAGGGCGAAACCGGTCGGCTGGCATTTTTTTTTCTTGATTAACTTTTAATCATAAACGATAGAATTCGTCTTCCCTTCATGCTTGCGATAATAAAATTTTGTACTCCCCAAAAAATCATGAAATATATTTATATATATATATATATATGATTATTTTTATTTACACAGACATGTACAAAATCTGCGACACTGGCATGTCGATGTTATTGATCAACAGCTATTATAAATGAGGCAGAGTTAGAATCCGATCTTAACCTTAGATAATATTTTCCAAATATGATCTAAAAAATAATCATATATAAAAGCTCTATTTGATATTGAGCACTTTTTATAAACCCGGTTGAAATTTTTTGGATTACAACTCTGTGGATGTTTTACCTGGATTATTATTATTATTTACTCACTAGGAGTTATCACACTGGTCATCGTCAGTGATCACCCACTGCCAACAACCTGTGGTATTCCCTGGAGTCTGAGTGACAACAAGTCTCCTCATACTTCCAGTATGCTCGACCTCTTTTCGTTCATCACCGCTGATGACCTTGCGGTATCGCAACAGCCACCTACCACCGATTTTCCGCTGATAAGGGCCATTGGTCCCCTCTGGGACCCGAGTGGCAACAAGCCTCCCCAAGGTCCCAGAGCTCTCCGCGCTCTTCCAGTGGAGGTCTGGTTTGCGCTTTCCCTCCTCGACCCTCTGTCCATAATTTTCGTGGCGTCAGCCTATGCTTGCGCCTCTCTCGTGCGGTTGCATTTTCCCCGGTTCTGTTGTCTTGTGCTTCCATGTGTTTGTTCTCCATTCGTTGCTTATGTGGGTTGGTTTCCGCATTCGAGGGCATTTCTCAGGATTGTAGCTGTTTTGATCATTACTGTCCTTTGTATGGTCTCAGTTATCCCTTTGATTCCTATTTCTTCTAGTCTTTTCTCCATGTTTTTGGGGACTGTTCCTAGTGCTCCTATGATTATTGGTGTTATACTGACTTTCTTCATGTTCCATATTCCTTTCAGTTCTCTGGCAAGTTCAGTATATTTGCTTCTTTTTTCCGTCTCTTTGATCTTCACTCTGTGGTCCGCTGGAACAGCAAGGTCTACGATTTTGCAGGATTTTTCTTTCTTGTTGATTATTATCATATCCGGTCTCCTTTCTGTTATGGGTTTGTCTGTTTGTACATTCATATCCCATATGATTTTGTGTTTTTCGTTTTCTAGTACATTATTATTATTATTATTATTATTATTATTATTATTATTATTATTATTATTATTATTGTTTATATAATAATAATAATAATAATAATAATAATAATAATAATAATAATAATAATAATAATAATAATAATAATAATAATAATAATAATAATAATAATAATAGACATTCCCTTTGCAAGCAAAGGGACGTTTAAGACGAAAGTGGATCGTCTCCAAGATTTTTAGATGGTATAATGAGTGAGCATGACTGAGAATGGTGATGGAGTCCATGCTAAAATTCCTAGCGCACAGCAGGGTTTTTAAGTAAATGGTTTGTAATGGAAGACCCGTATGTGTCATTTTGAACGTCCGTTGACCGGAAGGTTTCATTCCTGATTCTACTCAGAATGTGCTGTTGGACTCTACTATCTAATCTTAACGTCGCCCTACCCACGGAGTCAGCACTACAACTACATTTAAAATGATAAATTACATTATTTTTATGGTGGTGGTGGTGGTGGGGGAACGTCTTTACGAGAGGACGCTAATAAAGGTTTTGCAGTAAACACAGCACGCACATTCGAAGAAAAATAACAATTTCCAACTGCTGAGCTGATTTGCTTAGCGAATTTCTCACTTACTGTGCCTAACCAAGGTAAACGAATGTAAATTTGACATTTAGTCACCGTATTTGGTTTTATTTCGGGAAAAGTATTTATTTTCCTTTGGTTGACTGCCCTAATCACATCGATGTTTACTGCTTATGTAATCTTTAGTGTAGTGAATGTTATATATATATATATATATATAGACATTTTTTTGAAAAACCATAAGAATGTAATTTGTTTAGATAAATAAATAACATTTATTTATTTTAAACTGAGCTTTCGAATATAAAATTCGAAAACTCAGTTTAAAATAAATAAATGTTATTTATTTATTTCAACAAATTACATTGTTATGGGTTTTCAAAAAAAATGTTTATACCTTTACGAAACAGTGGTTTATAATAATGTGTCTACTCCTATCTACATATATATATATATATATATATATATATATATACATACATATATACATAAGCAGTAAACATCGATGTCGGTAATAATAATAAATATTTATTAAAAATATTGTTATAGCTCTCTTATTACAAAGACTGGTACCTCTTAAAGAATTCAGTAATAAGCAGTCATACTATGGCTTAAATGCAACGTTCCAACCTTTTATTGTTGTTGATAAACACTGTTCGACTGTTTACTATGTGCGTTCATTGATTTAGCGTATATAGAGTTTAATTTATTCTTAATTTCTGTGCTAATCGGTTGAGGCCGAGGGGTAGGATAACAGACTATCAGTCAATGGTGACTTTGAAACAGGATTCGTGCCCTCCGACCGTTGAGAGTTAACATTTTCTATACTGAAGATTGTATAAGCATGAAACATTCGATGTCTCTAAGTAATAATAATAGATATTCATTTAAAATGTTGTTATATATATATATATATATATATATATATATATATATATATATATATATATATATATATATATATATATGAAAGAGAGAAAGAGAGAGAGGTACATAATGTAAAAATACGTTTTAATAATGAACGGGATACTTTCTTAAAATTCTTTCAACTATTATCTTGCTAGGAAAACTCGTTAGTTTAAATGAATGAAAAATATTAAAGTGACGAAATGAAAGGATATATTGAATATTTTAGGGAATTGACAGTAAACTAATTACAAACAATTAAAATAGATTTAATTTAATATTCGTTTAAAAACGATTAAAAGGCACAATGGATGATGTAAACGCTTACATCCCTCATTGTGCTTTTTAAACTTGCTTTGATTTCATCCGAAATCCTAAGAACCCTTTAAGCGAAATTTGGAGAACTTCTAGTTATCAAGTCTGTATTTATCATAATTATTATTGTCACTACATGCGGGCGCCACCACAATGCCACACTTTGAATAGTTAATCAAATTCACAATTCTTTCTGCAATCCATATTTCGTACAAATAAGGTATACTATAATTATTTCTATATGATTGTCAGAGAAAGAAAGAGAGAGTCAACAGATGACGATTAGAACGGAAGTGACGCCGCCGTTACTGACATAGCGTTGCCACGAACGGAGATGCGTTGGAACAACCAGGCTGACTCACGGGGCTCGTGCCTAGACGTTGAAATTGTCCGTCCAATGTCCTGAAAACATTGAACAGTCTCGGGGCTAAGCACACCCGACGTTTCCACTGAAATTGGTTGGAAGACGAAACGGTCAGTGAGCGAGCTATATTTTCCGCGCTTCCTTGGTTCGACGAGCAGAGCCGCCGTGCCGGGCTTCACCGCGGATTCCGCAATCCTTGCTGGTGAAAAGGGATCAGAACAAGTGGCGTCCCAGATCAGGCCTGCGACCGTCGCCCCTGTCCAGGCCGACTGGTTCAAGGACTGATGCAAAACCTGCCGAGTCGAGACCTCGCCTGACTACGCCGTTAAGGTTATTTTTAATGTCCGACTTGTACAACCGAGTTTCATCCAGGAATGTCGATCGGTCATTTATGTCCGACTTGTACAACCAAGTTTCATCCAGGAATGTCAATCGGTCTTTGTTTTCTCATCATTAATAATAAGCACAGCCGATGATTTCAAAACAAAGACCATTGAATATTCATGACTGAAATATGATTCATTTTATTGACGAGTTCATGGCGGACATGTTTGAAAGGGACGTCTTGTATTTTAATTGTAGTCTTTATGAAGCACCAGGAACCTCAAGAGCTGCCAATTTAGTGCAATTCTGATCTATACTTTTTTCTCTTTTTTATCATTATTATTTTTTCATTAATAATAGGTTTAGTAGCAGTTTTGATCCATATTAGATGTGTTGCAATACTGACTGATAGATTTGGAGCTTATGTATATTTATTGTTTTGGTATTAGGGTTATGGTTAGGGTAAGGGTATGTTTAGGGTTAGGGTATGTTTAGGGTTAGGGTGAGGATTAGGGTTAGGGTATGTTTAGGGTTAGGGTTAGGGTGAGGGTTAGGGTTAGGGTTAGGGTATGTTTGGGGTTAGCGTTAGGGTTAAGGTATATTTAGGGTTAGGGTTAGGGTTACGGTATGTTTAGGGTTAGGGTTGGTTTAGGGTTAGGGTATGTTTAGGGTTAGGGTTAGTTTAAGGTTAGGGTATGTTTATTGTTTTCCTATTAGCTGTATTACTAGTATTATCAGTAATTACAATCCTATTTTCAGCTTGTTATGATACTCGCCATCTTAAATTTGTTAATACCAATCTTAGATTTTTTCGTCGAGTAACTCACGAAAGGACATTCGTCCAGTCTCGATAAACAATAGATACGGTCTGTAAGTCTATTGTGAATCAGGGGTTACGCAATCTCTAGCCACAATTTTCCAGAACCGCCGTTGCTTGAGACGACTGGAAACACTGCTATAGCAGAGAGTCCTCTCACACACAACACTAGGTATTCCCAAATAGTCACCCATTTTGTACTAACTAGGCTCAACGTACCTTAACTTCGGTGATCTAACGAGAACCGGTGTATCAACGGGATTATATCGAATATAAGAACATACATACATACATACATACATACATACATACTTACATACTTACATACATACAAACGTACATACATACATACATACATACATACTTACATACATACACACGTACATACATACTTACTTACATACATACATACATGCATACATACATACATACATACATACATACATACAGACAGACAGACAGACAGAAAGACAGACAGACAGACAGACAGACAGACAGACAGACAGACAGATAGAGAAAAGATGATCAATTATGATATATATTGTCAAACCAAATAATTGTGGTGGCGTCCTTATTTAAAACCAGTTCGATTATTTCCATGAAATGGACAATGACTAAACATTGACCAATTCTACTGGGCTGGTCATGTAAATACACATGACAATACCAGTAAATTAGGTGTTATATTACAGAAACGAATTCTTCAATTTGCTAAACGTAAATGTCTAGTAACAGATATTTACGAAGCAATTCGTTCAGCTAAGTCTCAACGCCCAAGGCAATATGTAGTCTCTTCAAAGTCCACAGAGAAAATAGCTTCCATTAAACCCGTTCTGTTATATATTGGTAGATATTGTTAACGAGATAACACGGAGACATACATCGACTTGGGACATTATATTGTTCGTGGTTAAACAATGCCAGTTGAACGCACCCGGCGTTGTCCGGGATTATTTTTACTTTCATATTAACCCTGAAATCTAGGAGATGGGGTCTGATCTCTTCTGTTCCTTACATCCTCATTCGCACAGAAGATAGGTTGTCCATCCGTCTCTCTCGCTTTCTCTCTCTCTCTCTCCTCCTCCCTCTCTCTCTTTCTGTACTCTCTCGCTATTTCCATGAAAGATGCTCGACTGAGCTCCAATCTCAGGTTCATCCTCGTAAGACATTCAGAACAAGAATTCGTCCAAGTGGAATTTCCCTAAACAGAGTTTCTTCGCAAAGGTTTTCGCGTCTGTAGAACACATTAACACGGAACTGCTTCCCTGCATACTACAACTTGGTCGTCTTTAAATCCAATGGAAACATATTCCTGTCATGAACCGTCCCCACATGAATTGGTGTTGTCAACCATTCTATCTGATTATGCCTACTCTTCTAGTGGCTTTTGACCCTGATTAGTATTGGCCACTTTTAGTAAAATACTTTTTTTTTTTATATTTTATATATTTTACATTTTAATATATTATATTTTATATATATTTTTTGTACGAAATCGTTATATATAAAGAATAGGAATTAAAAAATTAAACCTAAATATTGAGGTATCGTTCGGTATCTAATTGAGTGGAATCGTAAAAATGAATAACTGATTTTGTAAAAATATTGTATTTTTAATCATTTCGCTTATAAAATCAATTGATTTTCTAAGCATTATTTAAAAAAAAGATCGTTTTTATTCATTAGTGTAGTTTCGATTTCAATAAATACTCGATTAATATAAAGAAGAAGAAATAATAATGTGTGAGTCAAGTTAGGAGAGACACGCAGCACACGCTCTCACACACAGACCAACGTTATGAATGTAGTCATTGAGTGCTTTTTTTTCAATTTTCAGTACACATATAGCTGACGCACCATGTTTTCGTGACTTCGCGTCGTCAACGTTCGGGCAGGTCTCAGAATCGCCCGAGAGTCGACGAAACTATTAACCAAGCAGCCGATAACTTTTGAAGGAAATTAAACGCATTCAATAACAAAAAAAAAAGAATTTCTATAATCTCTGTCAGCTCGGTGAATCTCCCGAAAGACTAATTGAGTTTTTTGGTAAAAATTCAAAACAAAGAAAAAACATTGAAAAAAAGTAAATAAAAACAAAAAAAACATTTGGTTAACAAATCAAACAAAATCATCTTTTGAAACTTTTCGGTGCACAAAGAAAAAAACATTTTATTTAAAAACATTTGCTTAACAATGGCTCCTTTGACAAAAAAGAACAAAAAAGTAAACATAATTACTAACAGTTGTGTAGCTATGGTTTGTTCGTTCTTTATTTGTATATATGTATTTTAGTTTGATTTTCTTCGTATTAATTTATCGGCTGTCAGTCTTCAATTAAGCGTTTGGTACTTTTCGCATCGTCAACTCTCGGACGGTTCCGTAACCTGCCCGAACGTTGACGACGCAAAGTCACGGAAATCAGGTGCGTCATCTATAACAGTACCAAAACTTTACAGTTAATTATTAAGGTACCCGTTTGTTCATTAAACTTGTTGAATATCTGATACGGTCTCCTATGCCAATTCGATATGCTTCCCAGACAACAGAAGACACCCACTTGTAAATTAGTTCGAAATAAATAAAAGATGTCGCAGAGCCGATTACTAGCGGATTCAAATAATTAAAAAAACACTTACTTTGTCGGCGCGATCTGTTAAGAACAAATACATTTCTTTGCCCGTTTTGCTCGGAGCAAAGTGTGGTATCTGTTTTAATACTACGCTTCATCTTTTCTTCGAGACTGAGGATATTTTCATATTTGTCCCACTCCAAAGTGTCCATTTCTGGTGAGCTGGATTTGCCACACGTAAAAAAACCGACTTTGTGTCCTCGTTGAAGAGGTAAAGTAAATAGCGACACGTTCTTGGTATTTTTAGCTAGGAGAAATATGTAGCATTTGTTTTGATACTGCACATCATCTATTCTGACCCCTGTCAGTGATGGAGAAATTCTTCTAGAATAAGGCAATTTTAATTTGTGTCATAATTGTCATAATTTAATATATATATATATATATATATATATATATATATATGTTACACATATCAATAATTATATTAGTTCCTATCGAGATACGGTGGAACTCAATATATTGGACCGAACATTTATAAGATAAGAGCGTTAACTTTGAAAAGCCATGGTTTAAAGATCTTTTTGTATGTCTTTTTTTTTGTTTTAACATTAGATCAATAAATAAATCAGTAAACTATTGAAATGTATGTATATATATATATATATATATATATATATATATATATATATATATATATATATATATATGTTGTGGTGGCAACCACTCATTTGCATATACGAATAACGTTACACTATAAATGGCAAGCCTAGGTTGGCCTTAGTGTGTGTTACCTAAATGCCACCGGAAGTGACGCCGAAGAGCGTACATGTCCTCCCACCAAGACTCTCTGACTCGACACCTTCATTTGTACATACTGTAACTATACCCTTTCTTTAATACACTTATTATTGCATTCTCCTTGTTGTTTGCGTCTTCATTGTATTCCTCACTAATTATTGTTCAACCTTGCAACCACAACAGTTGGCGACGAGATATGAAGCGTCAAATATAACAGTTTGGCGAAGAACTATTAAAAAAAAGAAAAGAAAAAAAGTACAATGCAAAGTGTTGACGAGCAAACGGATTTTACGCTAAAGAAAAGTTTCAACTTAAGTGAAAAAAAACAAAAAAACTCGAACGTGGCAAAAGCGACAATTTACGCCGTTTTCTGGGAATCCGACTTGCAAACGAATGTAAAAGTGAATTTTTGTTTTGTCGCTAAACGACAGATCTGTTTTGTATTACTAAAGGACTAACTTGCAAACGAAAAGCGGATTTTGTTCTGTCGCAAAACGACAGGTCAGACTCGTATTACGAAAAGCAAGGAAGTAACCTACGAAAAAAAAAAAGTTCACCAGTGGATTCTAATTACTGCTCCCCGTTAGCAAAACAACAACTAAAGGAATCTTTTAATTAATAATTTGTTTGGCGGCGGTACTAAAAGGAAATACCATAGCTAGAAATTAAAGCTCAAGGAAAGGATTTTTTTTTTTTAAAGTTGTCACTGGATAACGGATAATACAGTAAAACGTCATATCCAAGATGATGATTATACGACAACAGTCGAAGAGGAGGAAACCATAGATGTCATATACGAATCCTTTAATTTGGAACCGCCTCAATATACACCTGAACCCCGAAGATCAGGTAGGAAAAGAAAATTTAATGAACCATTGATGCTAAACCCAAAAAGAAAAAGATATTGAAATCTGTGTGACTTCAAATCTTGGGAGGGGGGTGTTGTGGTGGCAACCACTCATTTGCATATACGAATAACGTTACACTATAAATGGCAAACCTAGGTTTGCCTTAGTGTGTGTTACCTAAATGCCACCGGAAGTGACGCCGAAGAGCGTACATGTCCTCCCACAAAGACTCTCTGACTCGACACCTTCATTTGTACATACTGTAACTATACCTTTTCTTTAATACACTTATTATTGCATTCTCCTTGTTGTTTGCGTCTTCATTGTATTCCTCACTAATTATTGTTCAACCTTGCAACCACAACAATATATATATGAGAAAATGAGAAAATGAGAAAAGAATGATGAAAGTAATCCGACGTAATGGGAGAGTATTCATTAATGTTTCGCCTTTATTGTAAGACTTTCTCAGGATGATAGTTTGAAGAAAAATGTCATGCAAGTACATAGAAGTTTGGGGTTGACATAGTGGTGATATGAAGGGATATAGCGGCCGTAGCTACTATGAAACCGAGATAGTCCAGGATGTGAGAGTCAATGGTCGAGAAAGATTTAAGTGGACAAGATTGAGACAGCTATGACATGGGGATGGTTGCGAATATAATTGAAATGGTCTTAGGTTAGAAAAGGTGAAAGGGGGCTGAGATTTTTGGTGTTGGTGAGGTGTGGCATGGATTTTGAGAGGCTACAGAAAGAGGAGGGAGGGAGAAACTGAGAAATTTGCAGACTTGCATAAACCAGCACATTCCATCAAAAATACGTCAGGGAAAGGTAGGGTTCTTGTGTTACCCCTCCTCTAATTCTTTGGACTCTGCTATTGGCCAGCATTTGGTTGAAAACCCTAACTGTGCCAGTGGCTATAAAATAGACCGTTTTGAGGTCTTGCATAGAGCAGATTCCAAGAACCATTTGAAAATATTGGAATCTGTCTCTATTGCTATGCGAAAACCTTCCTTGTGCCGGCAGAAGGAATTTGTAAGATCGCTTAATCTCTTTGGGGAACTTTGAACTCCTTCCCAATTTTTTATTTTTTAAATTTTTTATCCCCTAACGTAGTGCTTTTTAATCGACTTTTAACGAAATCATTAAATTGAATTTTAATCGCTTTATCGTTAATTTTGGCACACTCAATTTCCCCATTTTGCTCTTTCTTTCGACGTTATTATTAATTAAAACTATCGATTTTCTCCTGACGAGATGATAGTCGAAAGGGCCTTAGAGAGATTTCCGCGTATTCTTTTTGAATATATATATATATATATATATATATATATATATATATATATATATATATATATATATATATCAATGTTTTATTGTTCATGTGGTAAAGAAATCGATATGCTAACAGTTAGATTATACAAAGTTTTAATAAAGGTAAAATATTTCAATTAAATCTTGGGCCACTAGTGGCAATTATCTGTTAAGTCCATAAAATAATTGAAATATATAAAAACGTAAAAAACAGAATTCTATTTTTTGAATAGATTTTCATCGTTTCATGAAACAAAAATAAAATCAAATAAATAATATGAAGAATAATATGAAGAATGTATTTAAAAAGTTTAAGCATTTAAATAATTCCTTTAATTTGAATTTTTAAGATATAAAATAATTAAATTAAAAAAAATTCTCCAGTTTTTACCTGAAACAAAATCCTGCAGCTGTAAAACGGGAAATAAATTTAACGAATAGTTAAATTTATTATTAGTTTATAACACGACACACTTACATTCGATAAAATAATAAAAACCCTAAAGTGGCCAAAGCTATCGTTATTAAAACCAGCAACCTACAATAATTAACAATACGTATGAAACGAGTAACAACATTTTAAAATGTTTTAAAACATTAATACAAATAATCCTTTGACGCTAATTCTGACTTCTCAGAATTTAAATTGTAAATGTTCTTGTGGAACTTCACCAGTTTGTTGTTTTGGAACCTAACGATTTTTCATGACGTCCGCGGTTGTTTTATGAAATTTCATTTTTCTTCAGATTTTTGTTCATTTGGTTATTATCACCTGAAGATGATTCGACGAAGAATATATGCTATTTATTAATTAATTTTTCATTTTGACAACAAATATTATTAGAACAATTGGAAAAATGTAAAAGGTATGATAAAGCAGAACAATTCAATGTTTGTCTTAAATGAAAGAAATTTGCCTAAATACGAAGAATATATATATATATATATATACACACACACACACACACACATATATATATATATATATATATATATATATATATATATATATATATACACACACATATATATAAATGTGTGTGTAAGGATAATAGTAATTTAGTGTATATATATATATATATATATATATATATATATATTATTTCATGTATCCACATTAAATGTTATAAGGTTATATATTCTTTTTTTTATCAATTTTCAGTATGTACTTCAGCAGTTCTCAATACGTGAGTAGAGCTAGGTAGTAAGTTATGAAAATACATTTATGGCAATTAAGCTATACAGCGGCTTTCACGTTTCACCCCTGTGTGGAATCGCCAGGCAATATAGAAAGAGAGAAAGAGAGAGAGAAAGAGAGAGAGAGAAAGAGAGAAAGACAGGAGAGAGAAAGATATATATATATATATATATAGAGAGAAAGATATAGAGAGATTATGTAACATGTATATGAACACTCAAGTGGTTTTATTACCTTATATATCGAGACTGCAGTGAGTGTATCATTTTTTAAAGCTAATTCGTTTAATAAAAAATATGTTAAAACACGTATAATGCTGAAGTTTAATACAAGCAATATAGGTTTTGCATAAAAAATCTTGTTAAATTCTAGATTTACGCCACGATAGGCCGATCTTGAAAAATTACATATTTCCGTCAGGAAAAGAAATGCAATCTGTCATTGCAGTAAAGAACAATACAAGCGAATGTTTTTTTTGTGTGAACTTTACAATAAAAGTAAACCGAATTTGCATTCAAAACATTTACAGTATATGTTCGCAGTTGACATTGAAAGAATTTTAATGATATTCTTCTGAATAAATTTCCTTACATTAGCATTTCGGTGTATATTGATTTTTTTGATTCTTGGGAATAATTAAAATAGGTATAGCGCGTTAAGCCCATATATAAATACACCAGATTGTCAAGCCTTAAAAAACATAAAAAATATAGAGAAAATAACTAGACAAATAAATGAAAAATAAATATAAATTGAAGAAATATATGAAACCAAAATCAATAGAGAAATGCCACAATTAAAATTTTCAACAATATAACAGAAGAAACTGTACGTTCACATAGTTTGATATAAGATACCTGTTTGTACTATTAAAGATATAACCTTAAACAACGCATTAGTATTCAAACATCATATGTAAATATTCCTGCCAGTCATCTAAACATTTTGGAAAATTGTAGAAAATCGTAACAACAATACATCGATATAAAGACCAAACAACACGTTTTGATATAACGTTGGGGTAATATGATGAAGCTTGGCTGCGTGTATTAACATATACATATATAATAAACAAACCTTCATCGAATAATTGACGAGAAAGATAACAGTGTTTATAGAGCTACTGGACTTATTGTATTTCAAAACATAGCAAGTAAACATTTAGATGAAAGAGAGAAAATAATACAAATAAAAAAAAACGAAATATACATAAAACCAAATAACATATCATTGAGTATTAGTAGACATTATAATCATCCAAGCAGTTTTCAAAAATATCCTTAATTTAATAAGCTATAGACTATTTATAAACTACAGTAAGATAAATATCTTTAACGAGAGGAAGGTGACAGTGGCTGTAGTTAACTACACAGACTAACAACCTGGGTGTTCAAAGTTCGAATCCAGCTCGTTCCACAGAAAAAATTGTCACTTAGGATGTTGGCAACTTTCACGTGGTTCTTTCTGTGAGTACCGGATGTCTTTCTAGAAAAGATATCTAACTTAAAAGATATCGGGGAAACCAATGCCAACAATTGGATCATCTGATTTATGCGAAATAGATTACTTAATTTAATGAGAACAATAATAAATAATAGAAATTAACATAGAATAACAAAATACAGGTATGTGTTAAATTGCCGGTAATCCGATTTTCGACTGACCCCAACCTTTTTCTTCCTTTCACTACCTAAATTTCAAAGTTCAGTCAACACGTTTGTCACTCACTAACGAAATACTGTCTTTCTACATTAAATGAAAAACTAAATGAAGGGGGAAACGATGGGAACAACGTTATTAAACTTTGTTACGTGGTATACTTTTCTACAACAAAACGCCG
>OY744532.1:105049582-105102082 GCA_963556195.1 Sepiola atlantica | reverse complement strand
TTGCTGAAACTTCCATAATAAAAATAAGAATAGAAATGCTAATAAGAGTTTCATGGTTCGTGCGTAACTTTTCGTTATTTCTCTATGCGCAACTTTACTGACAGGTAAGACAATTGTTATGAATATTAAAAATAAATTCATTGTATTGGATAATATGTTTTTATTCGCCTCACATTATTTCAATTTCGGATGTTCTTAAATAATTGGCTAGTGAGAAGAAGAAACACATTTTTTGATGAAGTGACTTTTATCAGAAATAATGGAGATAAAAATATACTGATAGACAAAAGCTATAATTATTATTATTATTATTATTAGTAGTAGTAGTAGTAGTAGTAGTAGTAGTAGCAGTAGTAGTAGCAGTAGTAGTAGCAACAGCATTTACTTTCGGGAGTGCAAATAATGTCGGATGCATCTGGAGTCTATCTAAACAGAGTAAGACCCATTTTTGTCTTATTTACTTTTGAGTTATTCAACTCCAACCCACAATTGGAATATGTGACACAAGGTCGGAAGTGAATGGCTTCAACTATTCGTCCCTTTTTTATTCCCCATATCTTCCTTTCAGCCTCTCTGCCAACCCCTTCTTTCTGACGTGTTCTTAGCTTTTGATGACGATAGCCAATCGGAAAACTTCGCGTTTACACGTAAGCATGCAAAAAAAAAAACTCCGACATTTTTACAATTCAACATTGTTGATTTTTATACATCAATCCTTGAATACCTCTTCATCATTGCGTTTTAGTTCGTATATATATATATATATATATATATATATATATATATATATATATTAGTACTTCATGTATCCACATAAAATATTATAAGGAGATATAATTTTTTATGTATCAGTTTTCAGTATTTACTTCAACAGTGCTCGATACGTAAGTAGAGGTAGGTAGTAAGCAATGAAAATATATACGGCAATCAAGCTACACAGAGGCTCCCGCGTTTCATCTCCGGGGGGAATCTTCAGGCTAAATGCCTGAAGATTCCCCCCGGGGATGAAACGCGGGAACCTCTGTGTAGCTTGATTGCCATATATATTTTCATTGCTTACTATATATATATATATATATATATATATATATATATATATATATATATATATACAGGGTGGGCCAAAATAAGGGTCCTATCTTTAAATTTGAATAACTTGAATTTGAATAACTTCCACAAAATAAAAGTTAAACTCCCCAAACTTTATGTGTGTGTAGACTGACCCTTCCGAGATTTTTTGAAATAAACAAAACAAATTTTAACCGAAAAACACTTCTTAAAACTTACAAAAACTAAAGTATTGTTTTTTACACTGTTTTGAGTTTTTTAAGCAAAAATAATGTTTTCTAAATGAGGGTACGTTCCTTAGGGCTAATACGGCTCATGCTTGCTTCGGAAGGGGTCCTTTACTTATTCTAAAAAAAATAAAAAAAAATCAATAAATAAAAAAGTTATGAATTTTTAAAAATAGGACCCTTATTTTTGCCCACCCTATATATATATATATATACATATATATATATATATATATATATATATATATATATATATATATATATATATATATATATATATATATATATATATATATATATATATTACTAATAAATAGTAAATATTAATTATTTATATCTACAGACAT
This sequence comes from Sepiola atlantica, assembly GCA_963556195.1. Taxonomy (NCBI): domain Eukaryota; kingdom Metazoa; phylum Mollusca; class Cephalopoda; order Sepiida; family Sepiolidae; genus Sepiola; species Sepiola atlantica. Next base: position 105,100,440 of record OY744532.1, on the reverse strand, counting down.
CGATGTTTCAGTGATGGGGATGTTTATTTGCCGGTCAGTACGCACGAACCTGGTTTTACGAATCGCCACTGAGTCGGGTGTCTTTCCCCTCGGCCGGCGTGAATTCACATGACAATAAGGAGGGATTTAAATCTATAAACGCAAAATCGGCGGACGCGTATAGGGAGCAGTGAATTGTGATTCAACAACAACAAAACAAACGGGGTCGAAATATATTCATATATCTTCTATCTTGATCTATAGTCATTAGAAACTAATTAAACAAAATCCCATTCATTTCAATATCTTAAGACCCCTTAAATTTGAGACCTCGTTTAGAATCAAAATCATGTGATTAATTTTGATTACAAGGCTGCTAGACATAAGGTTTATTATTATCATATCTTGATTTTAATCTTTGCAAAAAGCGTAGATGTTATCCTAAGGGTGAATCGATTACTCTGGTATGGTCATGTGGAACGTTCATCCATCTGAACAAACCGTTACATGAGAATGCATGTCCTAAATCACAGGTACGTTGGCCGGCCAAGGAGAACTCTGAAGCAAGTGATTAGACAAGACCACACATAGTGGAATTAAGAGACAACTTACCCGCTTACCCGCTGACCTGCTGACCGGTGATAACTCGTGAGTGAGCTTGCATTATATTAGAAAACGTTTGCCCATAGTTTGAAATAGTAAAAACTAAAATTGGTGCAAAACTGTTCGAGAAATGAATTTTACTATTTCTGGAATGGGTATAAATCTAGTTTATATACATATATATTTTCTTATATCATTATTCTTTTCTTTTCTTCTTATATTTCTCGTAATTTAATTTTATTATTATTTATTTGTTTATTCATATATATATAATATATATATATATATATATATATATATATATATATATATATATATATTCCTGGTTCATCCTATATTTTGAATATTTTAAATATTTTATTTGCTGCTTTTAAAGTACCTTCACTGCTATTATTTGTTTCAACTGACTAATGGAATAATATATAGTTACATAATGAGAGGTTATGTTTCCAATATTGTCTGAATATATGTTTTTTTCCAAATAGTACTGAAATATGATGTTTTCTTGAATGACTTTTGTATTTTATGTTTTAAAGGGCGCTGACGAAGACACACTTTGTAGTCATCAGAACTATAATATAAAATAAAATATTTCCAAATTGTCTTGGAAACGATCGTACCCCAAATAATTGTTGTGTTTGAATTCTTGGAACTGATATATATAATGTTCAGATTTTTTTTGATCTCAACTCTCTTCATATATATATATATATATATATATATATATATATATATATATATATATATATATATATATATATATATATATATATCCTTGTTGTTCAAATCGAAAGTACTTGCAAAAAAGAAAAAAGAATGGAACAAGAAACCCATAGATCATATTTACATCAATTTGATCGAAACATTAGATGGACAATTCGGAAAATTGAAAAAAAAAGTCGCATCAAACAAAACCACTCCGTGTTATTTAATAATGTTTGCCTAAATGAAAATATGCTGCCTAAATACACACACAATATATATATATATATATATATATATATATATATATATATATATATATATATATATATATATGTACATATATATAATTATTTTCGACTTTAACTGAAAATGATTTTTGACAACTAACTGATTTACGTTCAGACGTTGTCATTGCTACACTCCCAAGACGATAACTTTAGACTATTATTTTGTTTTTGTTTTCTAAATTTCCATTTGACTATTTTGTTACTTAGCTTCCGTCTCTCACCTTTCCTTTCACAATGACTGTCATGTGTCAAACATACGAGACGAATCGATCAGAGATCGGCTCTTCCAACAATCGACTTTATCGGTTCAATCCGAATCGATTTTGGAGAGACATCTATCACGTGGCCGACGGAAAGCATTGGGCGTTACTGATAGAACAAGCTGAACCGTGCGAAATTCGTTTCCGTTCAACGTGTTTACATTCTCTCCATATTGTAACGTGGCGTCCGGACCCCATAAATGTGAAATTATTGGTTGATGCTATCCGCTCAAGCGCGTTGCTTTTTCATATTTATCTGCTACTAAATAATGAGATGTGAACGCTTAGATTTATCGTAACTTGTTCTGACATGAACTCGAACCTGCGATCCATGGCTAGGAGCAAAGTGTAGCGTCTGTTCTGATACTACATTTATCTTTTCTATCCTCGGTCAGTGAAGGAGAAATCATACAAGACTGAGGCAATTTAAATTTTGGTCCGACTCCAGAGTGCCACTTTTTGAGGAACTGCATTTCCCTCCAGATAAAGAAACGAACTTGTGTCTAACTCTGCGCTCGTGTGAGTAAATTCTCTGGAAAGACGATCCATTCTCTGTGGTTTTATCTTTTCCAGTTTTTAAACATCTCTAATAGTGTCTTTGTTCTTGTTGCATTACCCGTTCTTTTGGGGTACCCGGTAAGATCCAACAAGAATGATAAAGAACAAAACGTATATGGAAAAACTTTGGTTTGCTTTATTTCCCATCACCGGATGGTTTACGCCGGCTACGTACACACATATCATATTTTTTTGACATACTTTTGTCTCATGAAAGTCTTTTATTTGCTGAGGTCACAGACTTGGTTTCCACTAGAAACTCGTTCATATATACATCCGATTTGGAAAGCAATTTGCTCTGAATTGTCTATCCGAGCGTGAACTGAAGCAATTGTTCCAAGGGCACTTTGATGAAATACAAGTCAGGGGATTCCTTCACAGTACCAACTTGCTTATCGGTCGCATTTTTAGTCAGCGGACACGAAAGCCTAACAGCAATACGGGATTGGGTACCATAGCCAATAAAGCTTCATCGGTGCCATAAACATCGGTAAACTCCCATTTTCCGGTACTTCGATACTCCGATCACCAAGCGCTCCGACTCTTCGCGTTTCTGAAACCGCCGTCTTTCAAGTCTCGTTTGCACTGCGAAGCCTTCTCTTTTTTAACAGTTATCAAGTCGCTTTTTTTCTCGACGTCCACCCACAATGGACTCGTCCACCATTCATTTTTGCCACTATTCATTATCTTACATTCTCAGAAATGATACGTCATCAGTCTACGTCATCAGTATTCCTTAAATTAATTATAATTTCATTCTTTTGTCTTAATATATATACAATTCGGTATGTGTATATATTTATGCATATAGAGGATTATTAGCAGGGAAATAACGAATTGAAAAACTAAGAAACAACTGTCTTATTTAGAATTTAACTAGCATACTAAATGAGGGGGAAACCAAATAATTTTCCGAGTTCCGTTTTTTCTACTCATACTCTGATTATTTCTGCTATTCAATTTCGGTGTTTATATAGCCAATGTTTGTAAAACCTTATTATATGTGTACTTATTTTTATTAAATATTTCTTCAGTAGAATAATCGGATTAATATATATATATATATATATATATATATATATATATATATATATATATATATATATATATATGTATATATATTATAATTATATTAATGCTCTATCCAGTATATTGAGCTTCAGTTTTTTATCCGGATGTTTCACTAATTATAAGATATAAGTTGACGCTTATATCTTTTGTTGGATTGCTTCATATATATATATATATATATATATATATATATATATATATATATATATATATATATATATATATATACATATATATATATTTAGACAAACATTATTAAATAACACGGAGTGGTTTTGTTTGATACGACTTTTTTATTTTTTCAATTTTCCGAATTGTCCATCTAATGTTTCGGTCAAATTGATGTAAATATGATCCATGGGTTTCTTGTTCCATTCTTTTTTCTTTTTTGCAAGTACTTTCTATTTGAATCGTCAAATCATCTTCAGGCAATATACAAACATCCTTGTTAACAATACCAAAATAATACACCACGATACCAATATCAAACAATTAAAAATACTCGAAGCCCTCTACATGAAAACTAAACATCCCACAATTAATAATGTCAATTATGAAACTAGTCGCAAGATTTTAAAGTGTCTAGCATAATAATAAACATTACCCAATTCTAAGCCATTAGGTAGTTTTGCGTTTGAATTGTATGCACTTTCTTTAACGTCATCAATTTCTTAACGGTTTAAACAGTCAAACTTTTAAATCTCTCATATGTGTACAACGCCATCACGCTCTCATGTACATTTCAACTTTACAGACGCTTTTTCAAGTTATAAAATACTTGCCGTTATAATTCAAAAATGAGCACAACAGTAAAGTCATAATTTGTAAAGACACTAAAACTAATACCGCCTGAAGATGATTTGACGATTCAAATCGAAAGTACTTGCAAAAAAGAAAAAAGAATGGAACAAGAAACCCATGGATCATATTTACATCAATTGAACCGGAAAATTGAAAAAAAAAAAAGTCGCATCAAACAAAACCACTCCGTGTTATTTAATAATGTCTGCCTAAATTAAAATATGCTGCCTAAATACACACACACAATATATATATATATATATATATATATATATATATATATATATATATATATATACAGAGAGGTAGGAGAGAGAGATTGAATATGTTTTCGTTCAGATAGGATTTATGTTTGCCGGTATTCTTCCATGAATATATGTAATAGGAGTCTGTATACTGAACTAAGTTGACAGGTGATATTAAGAGCGTCATTTATGTGACGTGTAAGTATTTTGCTTGACGACCTCTCAGAATCGGATAAAACGAGAGGCACACAGAAAAAGGTGTTTTGAAAGATGTTACCAAGAAATAAGTACAACGTATCGCTTAATGGCTTGGCTTCTTTCAAATAATGCACACGGCTTTCGGGCGTTTGGCTAGACGGGCAGATATAGTGATAGTTAGTGTGGCTGCTGGAGATGGATACATACATAGAGAAAGAGAGATATGATGAGAGATATGAAAATATTGAGATAGACAGCAACTGACAGAAAACACATACACACGATGAAGAGACACAAATATATATATATATATATATAAATATATATATATATACATATGTATATATATACATATATACATACATATATACATATATACATATATATATATATATATATATATATATATATATATATATATATATATATATATATGAAGCAATCCAACAAAAGATATAAGCGTCAACTAATATCTTATAATTAGTGAAACCTCCGGATGAAAAACTGAAGCTCAATATACTGGATAGAGCATTAATATTATAATATAAAATGAAGTAATAAAATAAGGTGTCAATCAAATTTTATTAGAATCCAAAGTTCAAGCAAAGTATCCTAAAGTCCTTAGCTCATGAGTTTTCAAAGATAATTCTTCTCTTCAGAGGACCATTACCGCAGTTATACTACTACAGGTAATAAAATTACGCTTTGAAAATATATAAAATCATATACACAAATACACAAAAATACATAACATCGAACATATCAATCCAAAAACATACTTTTTGTTGAATCCATACAGTCCATCCAGGTCATACAAGTTGAGAAGCATAATCAGGAAATATATATTATATTATAATTATATTATAATATATATATATATATATATATATATATATATATATATATATATATATGGGAAAATGAAAAAGGAAAACCAAAAAATGGATGTTTTTTATGTGTACATCAACGTTTCGTCTTTATTTATAAGACTTCATCAGGATGGTAATATAGAGAAAAATGTCATGCAAGCACAAATACATGTAGGGTTGACATATTGGGAGGAAAAAAATGAAAATAATGGCCACTACTGGGTGGACGTCCGTACTTATTTCCTCACCAAGTACGGACGTCCACCCAGTAGTGCCCATTATTTTATTTTTTTCCTCCCAATTCTTACATGGACCGAAATGTAGTGAACATAACATGAGAACAGTAGTCTGAATAATCCAAATAATACACATTATTAATTCTCATCTTTAAAATTCTGAAATATAATACCAATTACATTTGTATAAAAAAGACAATCGAGGCTGACAGAGTGAATCATATTGTGTCTTTTCTTTAAGGATATAATCGATTGTTTTCATGATAATACATATTATGTATAATTTCGTGGATTAATCTAAAAAGAAAATAATATAAGAAAACTGTAATTGTAATTAACTACGTTTTAGTTAAAAATGTAAATTCAGTTGATATTAAAACATAAAAAGAATGAATTGAAAGATAAAACAACCAGAGCGATTAATGATGTTATTTGTTGTTCTTCGTAATTCGTTCATTTTTATCTCTATCTATTAAATTATTTTTCATATATACGGCATAACCACGTTGACACACTGATTACCTTTGTAAAACCGAATTTAAGTGACGTCAAGCCTGGTTAGTATTACATCGGTGTACATTTTGGAATACCAGGTGATGCCCCCCCCCCAGCTGTGACTAGCAAATCTGTTTTTCTCTCTTTGATCAGGGTTGAAATGTGACGAAGGTGACAGTAGAGTTGCCTTCTCGTGGGATGCTGGCCCCTTCCCGGAGATGATATAAACAGCGTTTATCATTCTGCTGTCCACACAGTCACTTTTGTTATCCAATCTTTTGGTAAAAATCCAGGTGCTACGTCCTTCCAGCACTGACGTAACAATTGCTTATATATATATATATATATATATATATATATATATATATATATATATATATATATATATATTTATACGAACTACACAGGTGAAAAGGACATTTTTAATAACAAAATAAGTGATCAAAAATTTAATCTGGAACAAAAAACTAGATCTAATATCCGAAATGTTTTTGATAGGAAGTGGGGTCTGATCAACTCTGATGGGAAGCCATGAGATCAAACACGGTTTTGTTTTTAACTTCCCGTGAGATGTGTCAGCAATCGATGAAGTGAAAAGTATCCAATGTTTAAGTTGATTATTACAGCGATAAATAAATCAAATCAAATAATATAAACAGTTCAATCAATCTTCAGTCAACCTTCGGGATATCTTTCCTGATTATGTTTTTTTAACTTTTATGACTTGGATGGATTGTATAGATTCAACAAAAAAGTATGCTTTTGGGTTGATATATTTGATGTTATATATTTGATGTATTTTGTATATATTTTTATATATTTTCAAAGTGTAATTTTATTACCTGTAGTAATACCAATGCGGTAATGGTCCTCTGAGGAGAAAGATTTTATCTTTGAAAACTCATGAGCTAAGGACGTTAAGATACTTTGCTTGAACTTTGAATTATAATAAAATTTGATTGACACCTTATTTTATTATTTCATTTTATATTATAATATATATATATATACATATATATATACATATATATATAATATATTTATATATATGTATATATGTATATATACATATACTATATTTATATATATATATATATGTATATATATATATATATATATATATATATATATATATATATATATATATATAGTTATCTACAAGCAGATGATTTGCTATTCAAGCAGCTGTTTCGCTCTGCGGTGTAGTTAGATATGATGAGTGTTACCAAGATTAGAAACCCGACCACTTCGACAGCATTCAGAGATATTATTCGTACGCTACCTAACTCATCAGAAAGTAAGAAAATTGTTTTTATATCTGTTTAAATCACAAAATACCAAGAGAGCTCCATTCTATTTATTGTCTCATTTCCCTACCTCAGCCTGTTCAAATCTATGTATCCATCGATCGTCATGTCTCTTTCTCTTCATATGTCCAAATATATTTATCTATATAGATAAAAAGAAAGTAATTACCTACCTCCCTATTGCGTTCGGTACAAGTAAAATAGCTTTAATTGCTAATCTTTTTCGAACCTCATCCTATCGTTTTTGCAGGAATGGTGGGTTATTCTTCTCTCAGTATTTCTTACCATATCATTCCATTTCATATTTTCATCAAGCCGCTGACTTGACTTGGAATAAGAACGTAAAAACCTATCATTTTCCATCAACATTTTAACTCGACTCACGAAATCACAGTCATCGCTGCAACCCTAGCCCTAACCAACCTCTCCACGACCACCGCTACCACGACCTGACCAACCCTGCTAGAGGAATTTCACCTCTACAAGCACACTAATATTTCAGTGAAGAAGTGTGCCTGTAAGTGGAACACGGATGTCTGGACGCCGACACGCACGTAACCGTCAACTACACATTTACAGAGGCGTACCTAAGTACATAACGTTGGAGCAGACAAAAATCTTGATCTAAGCCACAATTATTAACTTGTCCGATAAAAAGTGCTTTTATCTATGCACAATTCTGACCGTCGATCTCCAAAGACGTCTTCTTGCGATTTAGAGACACTTGATAGATCTGAATAAAATATATCATACGTGCTTTCATATATATATATATATATATATATATATATATATATATATATATATATATATATATATATATATTAGTACTTCATGTATCCACATAAAATATTATAAGGAGATATAATTTTTTATGTATCAGTTTTCAGTATTTACTTCAACAGTGCTCGATACGTAAGTAGAGCTAGGTAGTAAGTAATGAAAATATATATGGCAATCAACCTACACAGAGGCTCCCGCGTTTCATCCCCGTAGGGAATCTTCAGGCTAAATGCCCTGAATTTAGCCTGAAGATTCCTCCCAGGGATGAAACGCGGGAGCCTCTGTGTAGCTTGATTGCCATATATATTTTCATTGCTTACTATATATATATATATATATATATATATATATATATATATATATATATATATATATATTTTGGTACAGAAAAATTAGTACAACATTCGTACCGTCGGTTTCAAGCTCGGAAAATCTTCGCCATCCGGCTCTGTTGTCATCATGGATGGCTAAGACTTTCCGAGCTTAAAACCGACGGTACGAATGTTGTAAAAAAATATCTGTACCAAAATAAATAAATATTATGCTTTTAATTTTTAACTTTAATTCTTAATTAATCGAGTACTCTGCTGGGATTTTTCCTACTATATTACAAAGAAGTTATATATATACATATATATATATAATAATCCAGATAAAACATCCACAGGGTAGTAATCCAAAGAATTTTAACCGGGTTTATAAAAAGTGCTCAATATCAAATAGAGCTTTTATATATGTATATTTTTATTTACACAGGCATGTACAAAATCGGCGACACTGGCATGTCGATGTTATCGATCAACAGCTACATATATATATATATATATATATATATATATATATATATATATGTATGTATATATATATACATACATCGGCATAATTTTCTCTTTAAGACAAATACCGTTGGATATGACAGACATTTGAAAATCCATGGATTAAAGAAATAAATTGTTTTATATCCTCTTTTTGAACTAACTGATGATTTAATAAATATCGTATTTGTTCCAATTTTTATTCTCGTAATCTATCTTCACACACACACACACATATATATATATATATATATATATATATATATAATATACATTTTTATTTATACAAACATTATTTGTTACATATGTGCATACATGTTTCGGTGTACTCTTCACAGAGAGTCAACCTCTTCAAACCAAAGAAGACTGTTTTCTTTGGTCTGAAGAGGTTGATTCTCTGTGAAGAGTAAAACCGAGACATGTATGCACATATGTAACCAATAATGTTTTTATAAATAAAAAATATACTAAAGAACAGCTCTAAATGTTATTGAGAACTTTTTATAAACACCGTAGTTTCAACGGATTTACATCTATAGAAACGAATACAATACGTGTACTATATATATATATATATATATATATATATATATATATATATATATATATATATATATATATATATATATATTATTAAAAATAACCGACAATTTTTGTCTGGCTATTTTAGTGTTGATCCCTTCAATTTTCCGGATTAAAATCTTAATCTCGGAAGGAAATTGGCTGATGAAACTGCCATAGTGTAAATGTTGGTCCAGAGTACTTTCTGACCCGTCTGGGTCCATCGTCAGTGGAATAATGACAAACAGGTAAAGACCTGGAGTGAGATTTATAATTAATTATGGCGGGAAAATTTAACTATGTTTGTTAGTTTTAATAATACGTGTCTTAAAGAAAAAATGCTGCCTCGATACACATATATATATATATATATATATATATATATATATATATATATATGTGTGTGTCTCTCTGTGTGTGTATATATATACATATATATTCATATAAAACCGAAAATAACCAAATATATTGTTAACAAATTTATCATACTTTCTTTATATGCAACAAAGCATAAGGTGAATCCACACACACACACATATATATATATATATATATATATATATATATATATATTATGTGTGTGTGTGTATGTATAAGTTTAAATATTTGTAGGCACAGGATTCACTCTTAAACATATTAGCTGGTCATTCTGAATTTTGGAATGCAGCTGCTAGGAGTAATGGATCGTATTGTGGGCTATATTTTATTTAATTTAGCTTTATGCAACGGGAGCAAAGAGGGTTAGTAGTCCTTCGCTAAAATTCAGATACCTGTAATTTTATAAGTAGATAAAAAATTTTATAGAGCAATTTTCAGTATTTACGTCATCAGTGCTCAATACGTAAGTAGAGCTAGGTAGTAGGTTATGAAAATATATTTATGGCAATTAAGCTACACAGAGGCTCCCGCGTTTCATTCTCTGGGGTAATCTTCAGACTAAAATGCATGGAGTTAGATTTGTCGGGTGTTTTTATATACATGACTAGCTAGTTCACAAATCAGGTTATTTGTTGTTCTCTCAGCCAATCGTTGGGCTTCTCACAAACAAAGGTCTGGTTAGTTTTACTTCCTATTTCCTATTCTATTGTTCTGTTTTCTATAGAGTGGCCTATCCCCGTTTCTTTGTTGTTTCAATATAATGGGTGACATTTTTTAACACGTGGTTCCTTGTATTTCTATTTTAGGTTTTAGTTTTTAAGTTGTTAGGTTTTAGTTTAGTTCAGGTTTTTTACTTATTTGTTTGTGTATTTACTTATTTATGTATTATTAGCTTAAGGTAAATTTTATTCTGTGTAGACATATGTTTGCTATCTCACTTCTACAGTTTAAAAGATTTTGGGGGTCTTTAAAGTTTAGGATTTCAAATTTCTGCATTTCTTATGCATTTTAGCCTGAAGGTCACCCCCAGAGATGAAACGCGGGAGCCTCTGTGTAGCTTAATTGCCATAAATATATTTTCATAACTTACTATATATATATATATATATATATATATATATATATATGTATATATAACCATGTTTATGAAAAATAAAAAAATTCAAACCAATTTGAGATATCTTACTTAGGACGGCCCTAGAATATATGTGGTGACTGAGGTGATCCTAGTTAAGAGTAAGACAGTTATCACTATAAATCAATGATGTTAAACAACACCCATTTTGCCTACACATTTGATTGCCTGCTGCCTAATTTGTTTAAAATATACATTTTGTATACTTTCTGCAAATAAATATTTCAAAGTGTTGTATCTATTCAGTAGGCCGATCACGCATCAAGAGTGGTTGGTTTATAGTCTGTCGCTTTACGCGCGGTTATCGTCATTACGTAATTACAAGATTATACAGGTATTTTGTTTCCATGAAGAGTTCCTACTTTTGGGGAGCTGGGCCTTTACCACGTTAAAAACCCAGGTTGCGTCTAAAGCATTTGTTTTATTGTTTTAAAAATCTCATAATAATACGGACCCTTTCCATTTTCAAAGAAACACTGATAATTATATTTCTTTGACGGCCTTAATCTAGCATAATTCTTCGCAGTATCTAGCTTACATACAAGGATCTTGCTGTATTGATGACTCACATGACAATGTAGATTCTTTATTGTTCGCCTGAATCCCTTTTTATCTGATACTTATTCATGTAATGGCCGGGTAAAAGAAAATGGCGACTCTACTCCCCTAGCAAATATCCTTCATTGCGAACGTTTGATGTGGCGATGACATTAAGATGTATTTAGGTAGCTAGCATCATCGGAATTCAATTTCCGGTTTGCCCCTGAGCGCAGAAAGAAATCTGTTAGTGGCATCAGCCGGTTTGCCCACATTGCGTCGGTTCAATCAAGTTTATTTTCAGAAATGAGACAATACTGGATTTATATTTTCTGATCTTAACGCGTTGGTTTAACTTAATTTAGTGTCAAATATGCACGGACTTTCAAATAGGACTCATTTTCCCATGAGTGATTTGCAAACTCAACTCTTTATATATAAAACTATAAGTAAACCCGTATCAAGACGGGTACAATGAATTCCCAAAACACAGTTTTACAGCACTTATATATATACATACATATATATATATATATATATATATATATATATATATATATATATATATATATATATATATATATATATATATATAATGATAATAGAATTAACGATAAGTGAAGTATCGTAAAGTGATCTATCGTGATAAAGTAAAGCTTAATACGTTGAGTAGAGTAAGCAATTTTAAAGGAAAGATGAAGATAAAAAATTGCATAAAATTACATAAAATTACATAAAATCCTCTGACGAGAAGAGTTTTATCTTTGAAAAACCATAGTTTAAGGATTAATGTAACTCCTTGCATATGAACTTTCGATGTAATAAAATTTGTATCGATTTGATGTAATTTTATGTAATTTTATGCAATTTTTTATCTTCATCTTTTCGTCTTTAATATATATATATATATATATATATATATATATATATATATATATATATACTAGCAAATAGATGCTCCCTACGGTGGCATATTTTTGCTCGGTAGGGACCATGATATCATAATGAACAAACTGCATACATTGATCCCCACAGGAAGTCGTAACGACTAAGAGGATTATATCATGACGAACGAACACAACCCTCTCCTAAAAAAGAGGAGTTAATGCTTGGGAGGATTATATGAAACAGAATAGATAATAAACTACCCCGACCCCCTAAAAAGAAGAAAGTTATCCTGGGACGATTATATTGTGAGGAACAAACATATATTATACTGTGCCCCTCCTCCTCAAAAGAGAAGGTAATGCCTGGGAAGATTGTATTATAGGAATGAAAATATACTACACAAACCATCAAAGTAGTCGGAGTATCCCCCACACAAAAAGGATGTGGTTATGCTTGGTCGGAAATACTCCCTCCAAGATAGAGGTAATACCTGGGAGTATCACACCATACAAGGAGGAGGTAATACTTGCGAGTATGGTATGGCAAGATTTATTGTACACGTAAAATGCCGAAATATAAAGTGGACTGAAAAATATAGTCGTCATCTATATAAAGAAAGAGAAGTATGCAAGTGGTCAAACGGGTTCGAACACAGTCCGAAGATTCAGCAGAGAACCACGATCCTACGCCCTAATCCATTAGGCCAACGGAAATCGCCACTTACTTTACTGAAATTAAGATGCATTTGAAGCCATATATATATATATATATATATATATATATATATATTAGCAGTATATAGTGAGGATAAAAGGTAAGTGAATCCTGGGAAAAAAGTGCCCTCCACTACACATCGGTGTTGTAGCTAATAAAAAGAGCCTTCAGGTCGCCCTCAGCTATGGTCGAACACCAATATATATATATATATATATATATATATAAGAGTGAGTACATTGGCAAAATGGGCAGAAGATGTCGAGTTTGCACACAAAATTGTGTGGAGCGATGAAGCAAAGTTTTCTCGTCATTCTACGAGTGAGTACATTTTTTTGAGACACCCTGTATATATATATATATATATATATATATATATATATATATATATATATATATATATATATATATATATATATATATATATATATGACACGTGACAATTTTAAATCTGAAAGTGTTCCATCTTTCCAATGGGCAATATTTTGAAATTCCTGGCGGTTGTTCTCACTCATTAAGCTATACGACTCCGCTGATGAAGGTCCGATTTTCCCGGATCTGAAACCTTGGTCCGGATGTTGTTGTAACACTTTATTTAATATTAATAAATATATATATATATATATATATATATATATATTATTATTATTATTATTATTATTATTATTATTATTATTATTATTATTATTATTATTATTATTATTATTATTATTATTATTATTATTAAAACGAACAGTTTATCGTTCACCATAACATAACTTTTAAAAAAATCTTTAATTTACATTTCTGCGAGCCTGTTTTTCGCTGCTGTTCTGCTTTGGCAGCCATTTTATTTTGTCAGATTCTCTGCATAGTCGAAGAATTCTTCTGGTATTGATTATTTTTGACAAAGAGAAGTTTCTTTTCCCGAAATATTAAATAATGATTTTTAATCATCCGGACATCACACAAACAGCTAACAACACTCTTGCTGTTATATAAGATTTTAGGAAAAATAAATAGTAAGTCATATTTCGTATTCAATTTATTGTTTTTGTTCCTTACAACTTGCATCTTACCCGGAATTTGCATTGCCCTTAGCCTTTAAAACATACTACTAATATATATATATATATATATATATATATATATATATATATATATATATATATATATATGAACACTTTAGACAAATTGAATATTTGTATATTAAATAGTGCTTAAGCATGTTAACAGATAAATAAATATAAAAATAAGGTCAAAAATAAATCACTAAAGTAGAAACAAAATATTTCGGTCGATTCATGCGACCATGCTCATTTTGTGTAAATAAGCTTTATTTAACAGAAGAGGCATCCCACTGATAAACTGTGATGTAGTTTTCTTTAATGGTGGCTACGACGTTGCCCTGAAATATATAAGATCCATCCGGTAATCAATAAAACCATGTCTGTCCATCTAAAACTGTGGAAAACAACCATGTTATTAATACACAACAATGTGACAATAACAATCCTTGATGTCGAGATCCGAAGAGAAATATTCCAAGGAGGCAGCTTATTTTCATTGCAACGACAGGTCTGTCACGTAAGCTACTAGATAAAATGCCGGAGTACCTACAACGTAAGCCAGAGCCGCAAACAAGACCTTAACGAAAGAGTCAAACACCTGCTATTTATGGATTATCTCAAGCTGTATGCTAGTTCAGACACTAAAATTTAAACTTTTGCAGGTTATACATACCTTCTCCAAGGATATTAGAATGAAGTTTGACCTGGAGAAATGTGTCAAGTGTTCCCTCGTAGCTGGGAAGAAGATCCACACAAAAAACATACGGCTTGATGATGACTCTCTCAGAAATAAACCATCAACATCGAGCCACTATTGTGAGAACTGGCCAATATGTGATTAGCTCCAAAAACTTAAACTATATGATAGTAGATTAACATAAAAAAACAAGAGCCAATAAAAATATTATTAACTAGAATTATTAACTAGAATTTGTCTTAAATCAGAGGGAGGGTAGTTATGTTTTTCTGTATATATATATATATATATATATATATATATATATATATATATATATATATATATTAATTAAGTTCAAATATTAACAAAATTAGCAAAACCAATACTTTTCAAAAGTGCTCAATATAATTAGAGCTTTGATATATATATATATATATATATATATATATATATATATATATATATATATATAAATATATATATATATATATATATATATATACAAAAACATAACTGCCGGACTTAATTCTTTAGGGGCGCATCACAGCTACCACATATTACCAAGTCTTTTAGACTTATTTTCCTTTTTTTCTTCTAAAGTGATTTCAACTAGGCCAATTCCCGGTAAGGCATTGTCAGTTGTTGAGGGCAATATCTTAGGTTTTGTATCTCCCCTGATGAACTGCCTAGCAAGATGCTTGCTAGGTAGCAAAACACGTGTAGGGAACAATAACTTTACACAATAAATAAATAATGAAATAAAAGATCATTTTCGTTGTGATGAATCCTCTCTTAAAAGAAATATCTCGGTAAACTCTCTAAATATATATATATATATATATATATATATATATATATATATATATATATATACGTGTGTGCGCGCGAGAGTGTGTGTGTGTGTGTATGAATATTTTATGCAACACTTAAATAATAGCTAACGGTATATACAGATTTGTATTATTCATGTTCTACAATATAAATAATATGAATGCTGTAAAGAGTAAAAGAGAATATTTATTAGACGCCCCAAAGATTGATAGAAAGGGGGACATGAAGAATATCGATCCTTGCATGTTGTGGTAAGATCGATGATTTATACTGGATAAATGGATGAATAGACTGGAGAAATAACAGGAAAACTCGATGAATAAAATCGAAATATTAATATTAATAATATCTCCTCTCATCCATGTGGGTATTTGTATATTTACAACATACATACACACACACACACACACACACACACATATATATATATATATATATATATATATATATATATATATATATATATATATGTGTGTGTGTGTGTGTGTGTGTTTGTATTTGTGTGTGTGTGTGTGTTATCAGTCATCTAAGAAAAACAATCTACTCGCTGAAAAGTTGACTGTAATACCATACAGAATCAGCACATCTGTTGACGGAGGCTTCATTTCCAGAGGAATAGCTCTTGATATATCAAAGGGCTTTAATAGGTTTTGGCGCAAAGGTCTGCTTATGAAACTTTCAATGCATAAAAGTAATGGAAGTGTTTTATGAATCATGAAATCTTATTTCTCTGATAGGTTTATAAAAGTAATCGTTGATGGACAGAAAGCTGAACACATTGTATAAAACACTGGATCTATTCTGGGCCCAACTATCTTGCTTATGTTCATCAATGATCTCCCGAATCGCATTCTAAGCTCATTCGTTGAGACAAGAATCTAGAGCAGAACTTGACACAAGAATCTAGAGCAGCACTTGACACAAGAATCTAGAGCAGCACTTCGAAGAGCATTAACGATCAAGCTCTTTCTGATTCTCTCTTGCGACTTGGAGTCGCAATGGGGAAAAGTTGCTTGTTACTTTTTATAATTCTACTAGACCACCCGTGACCCGTTGGGTCAGTTTGTTATATTAGCTATGGAATTCATGTATGAGCGTGACACTTGTGACATAAAGAAAATAGTTTTTTTTTTACATAACAGAAGCATTTCTATGAAAGTATATTAAAATGAAAAAAGAATATAGATAGATTTCTATGAGTCGTTCTGTTTATTATAATTGTTTTTTTTTTTAAATTACAGTTACTGAATTATAAGTGGTTGGTTAGGGCGATTTGAGAAAGGAAGGGGGTACAGCAGGCTTACTCGCGTACGTAACGAAAACAGAGGGAGTAGGAGTGGTGAAATCTATGAGAGGGAAAGTGGGAGGTGGTTTCGTTCACCGACCGCTAGTATGGCTGATATTAATAATGAGTGTTGTTTTTTTGTTTGTTTGTTTTTGTTTTTTAAAAGGGAGGAGTTTTTTGAAACTGCGACAGACTTTACGAAGTCCTCCCGTTGAATGTTTTTAGCCGTGAAGAAAACAAATAAACTATTTGATGAAATTAAATGAAATTGTTTAAAAATTTCCAGAATGAAAAATTTCATGCGTTCGTTAATCATAATAGAGAATAACGGAATTGGAATAACAGATTGAAGACGATGCTATTTACGCATGCGCAACCGGATGTTGAAAACCGGAAAGCTGAAAGCTGATTGCAAACATACAAGAACAATAGACTTTTAGATTATTTATATTCTCTCCTTTCACTTCTAACGCTCGAATTCTCAGCTGAAATGGATGGTGCTCCCTGTTGTGATAAGCTCTTATAACTGACTTTACTTAAGACCTGAAGTAGAAAACTTACATCAGATCTGTTTATAAGGTCACTGGAAAAATGTTTGGATCATTTCATCGCTCCAGAAAGTATCTCATTCTTTACACAATCATCTAACTCTAGATAGTCCTAAGAGGGAGTAATGTTACCACATCTAGGAATATGCCTCCCCCCAGTGCACTCTCCCCTGACTTGACAGAGTAGAAAATCGACTTCTTAATCTTGTGGTTGATATCTTCTTCTCTTCCATACAGCCTTTTTCTCACAGAAGATGCGTTGACAGTCTTTCTCTACTCTATTGATATTTTCATGGTAGGGTCTCGACTAAGCACGAATCTCTAGTTCGTCCGTGTGAAACGTCCAGAAAAAACTCGTCCAGCTACAACCAATGTAAAAATTCGTATCTTTGCGAAGCTTAAACTAAACGGACTTCCCTGGGTAGAATTTCTTTCTAAGAACTGCCCGTCTATGGAACGGAATATCACGGAGCTTCTTCCCAGCTGACTACTTGTTTTCAAGTCCAATGTTATTAAATTCTTGTTGAGCCGTCTTTTAAGTAATTGAAGTCCGCCCAGATCATACCATTGTTTACAATCCTAAAGATGTGTATATCACCATCCACCTGACATAACCCATTAATCCGTGTCCTCGATATATGCGATATTTATCTTCAAAAACATATATTTCAGTAAATGTTTCACTTATTGTTGCTAGAATTAATGATGGTGAAAAATACGTAACTTTTATTTAGATATTTCGGGAAAGACACACTCCTCAAAAATTAAATTTTCATTCCAATTTCCGAGAAGAACGTCCAAGATTGATGTTAAATTTGAATGAATCCAAATATCACTATATTAGGATATTTTCCAATATATATATATATATATATATATATATATATATATATATATATATATATATATATATATATATATATATATATATATACATATAGTCTCGGAAGTATCTAAACCATTGAAACTATATAAGGAAAAAAAACCCAAAAAACCTTAAGTCCGAAGTCGCTCAGTGGAAAATCACTAATGTAAGTCAATTTAATTTTTACAGTTAATCAAATATACATACACATATAATCACACACGCACCCCCCATATATAGGAGAACTCTTGAATGCCTACTAGACACCACCCTCGGGTCTCTTCGGTCTCTCTGTACAGGGGGTTGTCAGAGACTCTGACATGAGGATACTTTTTACTTGAAGTAAACCCTGACCAAATATTCAAACCAAATGGTGTGCTGTCTCCTTAAGCCACCCAGCACTACTTATAGAGGGCAGCATCGAATAAACAATTAGAAGCCGTTGACAATGAGGAAATAAATAATAAAAAATATGAATAAAAACAAAAATAAATACTGGCAGGCCGGCACCCATGATAAAAAGGGGCCATCAACCCGTTCATACACCAGGCGGGAAGATGTAAGCAATGGTGTAAACCTTCCTGCCTCTGGAAATGGTGCTCCAGCCAATACAGAGGCCAACCAGGGTGAGCCATCAAGCCTTGAGACAAAAGGTCCTGGCTCCTTATCTCCATCAGATGCAGCAACAACAAAAAAGAAACATAAGAGGCTTAAAAGCCCAACAATGGACTGTTTCACAAAAGAAGGTGCTATTGTTTTGCTACCACTACTCAAAGTTTGAAAAGTGGAGCAAAACATCCAATGAGATTCTACCCTCCCTGAAGAAAATATAAATATTTATACATATATATCCGTATATATATATGTACATTTTTATATATACATTATTTGATGAAAATAAATAATAAAAAATAAAATACCCATACATATCTTAAAACGCTGAAATAATAAGAAATATATATGTATATAAATATATATACATTCATATACATACTACAATATTGAAAGCAAAGGGTAATTAAATTTAAACTATATAATTTACAATTCAAATTATATAGATTACACTAATTATTTAAAATAAAGACCATAACATTTTAAAATATATGATTATAGAAGGATAGAAAAATAGATCAAAATACAGTATTTATCTATGTTTAACTATAAACCAAGATTATGAAATAAATATTCTTGAGAAAGATGAAATAAATTATTTAAAAAAAGAAGAAATAAGACAATAAAATTAACAATTAAATAACACCAAAGATTAATTTATTATAAGCTGTTTAAAAATACTTATGCAAATTAGGTATTCAAATAGTTGTGTTTAGGTCTTTTCTCTCTACTATATATACAGTATTTAAAATACAATGTTGTTTCATTAATTTAAATAAAACCAAACCGTTTAGATGTTAAGATAGGTGTGATGGCACTGGTACAGCTTTTGAACTAAACAAAACCGACTTTTCTTTCAGCTTTTACCGACTGTTTACGTAAACATCCGGAAGATAGCGAAGCGTTTATCCAATCAGAAGGCGAGAAGAGCAGATAACAAAAGTTGTTTCATTAATTATTTTCATCAAAAAATAAATAATTTTTTCATAAAAATATAAGCATACAGTAAGTCTTTTTGTTGCTTTAAATGTTATTTCATTATTTTGTCTGTTGGAACGGTGCCTCGTTTTGATTTTGATGCTAATTCGTTTTCATTCGGCCTTTTCCGGCTGTTTACGTAATTCTACGTCGACAAATGTCGGTTTTGTCTGTTTTAAAAGCTGTAGTACAGGTGTGATAAATGAAAAGAAAGAAATAAAAAACTTTTTTTTCAATTTATTAATTTGCATCGTATTGTTACCAATAACGAGTTACTCATTTGTTTTCTTATGGTTTAGGTATTATATTTTAATTGGCAAACAGTGAAGATGGGAGCCCGATTAACTAATGTTTTGTTTAATTAATCGAAGCTGACTCTTAATATTTTACCACTAAGCGCAAAAGTGTTTAAGATATTCATGCGAACACATTAATCAACAATCTAATTAATAATCATGAAATAGTCACGATTGATTCCTTTGATAATGAAAGCACATTTCCTCCTAAAAAAACACTCACTTTATCATAATTAGGAATTGCATGAAAATTAAATTCTATAATAACCATTCATTTATAAACAAAATAAAACTATTTTTCTTCCCAATCATGCAAGTTTGTTTCCTTCAATTTCAATAATGTCTAATTCTATAAAAATATTGCCTTCCTCTATTTAAAACTAAGATAATGAATCATTTAATTAAACTACAAATATACCACCACCGCGGACGTCGTTTAAGAAATGATTACTGTTAACCAAATTGTCCGCTTAATAACAACGAACTCTGCTATTTTTAATATCCAAATAATAATTACTAAAATATTAAATTTCTACGGTTGGCTTAAGATATGTTAGTGCAAAAAACAGAATTGTCTTGAAAAATTAAAAATTAATGAATTTGCAATTTTGAATAGAAACTGTACCGTTTTGTGTCGCAAAATGTTCAATGTGAATACTGCTAGTGTTGCGTTATGGTTGGTTTTCTCGAGACGTTTTTGATCGCACGTGGAGGCTTCTCGTCGGAATCTATAACTAAAATACGTGTTCAATGGTTATTGCTCTTTTTATATCACCTGACTTATGAGCTGTCCACGTGGGTTCAAATTGTAGCTATATCAGCTGACGTAACATTTTTTAATAGTCCACCTGAATCGGCCTGAATGTGCGATGATTGTAATCTATTCACTGGGGAAATGACCCGCTTAATAAAAGTTCACGGTAAAAGTAGAGAATAGTTCACTTTGGAGAACTCGTAAACAAACACAAAAAAAACATAACAACACATAAGTTATATAAAACACAGTAGAATAGAATTGTCTAACGGACCCGCTTAGTTTAAAAAAAAGAAGTTCTTTATGGAAATCGCTCCAGACAAGACATGAAGTCACTTGATGTAAGAAGCTAACAAGAATGAAATATGCTTATCGCAAAGAGAAAAAAAAGAAAGGTATGGCGATGGGCAACATTCGAGAGTAGATAGGGCTGAAGCCGAGTAGCACGCTCAAAGAGGCAGAAGATCAGGAGGGTTGGAGAAAATTGGCGCTTTAACTGTCATCCAGACCACGGGACAAATGATGATGATGAAGATGATGATTAAGATGAAGATGATAACGACCACCATTTTTATTATCATCTAGCGTTTAGGAGACCGATTAGAATGAGTTGGTTAACTTTACTTTGAGATAAAAGTGTTTATTCCGTGTAAAAAATGATTGTTGAAGAGACAGAGAAGGAGAGAGAGAGACAGAGAGAGAGAGAGAGAGAGAGACCGGGAAAGAGAGAGAGAGAGAGAGAGAGAGCGAAAGAGGAAGAGTAGAGAGGAATACAGAGAGACAAAAAGAAAGGGGGTACAATCGTCCCCAAATCAATTTGAATATCAGAAACAAATATGTGATGTAAAAAAAAAAAACAACGAGATAAATGCGAGAAAACGAAAATAGCAGACAAATAGAAAACTGAAATAGAACGAAATAAAACAAAACAAATGATGAATGAACAAAGCATTGAGAGTAAAATAAAGAAAAATAGGCATTTTTAAAACACGTATTTTGTACTTGAGGCGCCATTAGAATGTCACGTGACCGCAACGATCAAATATGGCCGACGAATAGCGAAATTTATTTAAAGGACATGGAAGCAAATAGAAGGGAAGATAAAACAGATTTCAGAAAAGTGAAAAAGACAAAAAAAAAACGTTCTAAGTATAAAACAGATTATAAAACAAAGACGAGCACGAAAGGGTAGAATAAAAAAATACAGAAAGAAATGAAAAGAAATAGAAAATAATGTAGCAAAAAAAAGAAAAGAAAAACGAAAAAAGAAAATGGACACCAGAAGAAAAGAAAGAAAGAAGAAAAGAGAAGAACAAAATAAAAATAACCAATATTAAAAAAAATGTCGAGGGAAAGAAAAAGACAAAATCCAACCGAGAAAAATTATGAACGGTAAAAAGAATAAAAAGACGACAGACAAAAGTAAAAGTTCAAATGCAGAAAGAATATAAGAATAGTTTAAGAAATAATAAAAAATATAATTATAGCAGCACAGGAACATTTTTACGTTGATCGGGTCAGAATTATTTTCATACGGACGCCATCTAGAAAAGGGATTTCACTCTGTATTCGTCAATACGTAGTTATTTCTCTTTGTTCCGAAAAGAATAACATTAGAAATAAACAAAGCAAACATAAATTAGAAGTAAAAACATTACTAACGTTATACTTAATCAATTATAAGCGGGGACATTATGGTGAGATTTAGTGTTACTTTGACATCACAGTTACGATAACTGAAACAAGAGTCCCTACTCTTTGTGGCGTTTGACTTCGACATCAAAAGACGTGTCAAGTGTTCGTTAATGACAGATGAGGTCGCGCAGATTAAAACACTACTACCCCATTCCACGCTAGAGGTTTATGAGCTCGGCAGAAATACAAAGCTGTGAACCATCAACTTTTTCATGGCGATTATTTTGTCTCAAACGAACGCCGACCACGTGGGAGACAATTAAAGCAATCGAGACGAATAGGAAACATATATCTATTTTCTGTCATTTATTAGTCTTCTAAGTGGAGACATTTATTAGTCTTCTAAATGGAGACATTTATTAGTCTTCTAAACGGAGACATTTATTAGTCTTCTAAACGGAGACATTTATTAGTCTTCTAAACGGAGACATTTATTAGTCTTCTAAACGGAGACATTTATTAGTCTTCTAAATGGAGTCAGGTATAAGTCTTCTAAATAGGGACATTTATTAGTCTTCTAAATGCAGACATTTATTAGTCTTCTAAACGGAGACATTTATTAGTCTTCTAAATGGAGACATTTATTAGTCTTCTAAACGGAGACATTTATTAGTCTTCTAAACGGAGACATTTATTAGTCTTCTAAACAGAGACATTTATTAGTCTTCTAAATGGAGACATTTATTAGTCTTCTAAATGGAAACATTTATTAGTCTTCTAAACGGAGACATTTATTAGTCTTCTAAATGGAGACATTTATTAGTCTTCTAAATGGAGACATTTATTAGTCTTCTAAACGGAGACATTTATTAGTCTTCTAAATGGAGTCAGGTATTAGTCTTCTAAATGGAGACATTTATTAGTCTTCTAAATGGAGACATTTATTAGTCTTCTAAACGGAGACATTTATTAGTCTTCTAAACGGAGACATTTATTAGTCTTCTAAACGGAGACATTTATTAGTCTTCTAAACAGAGACATTTATTAGTCTTCTAAACGGAGACATTTATTAGTCTTCAAAATGGAGACATTTATTAGTCTTCTAAACGGAGACAATTATTAGTCTTCTAAATGGAGACATTTATTAGTCTTCTAAATGGAGTCATTTATTAGTCTTCTAAATGGAGACATTTATTAGTCTTCTAAATGGAGTCATTTATTAGTCTTCTAAACAGAGACATTTATTAGTCTTCTAAACGGAGACATTTATTAGTCTTCAAAATGGAGACATTTATTAGTCTTCTAAACGGAGACATTTATTAGTCTTCTAAACGGAGACATTTATTACTCTTCTAAATGGAGACATTTATTAGTCTTCTAAATGGAGACATTTATGGTTACAACACAAGAACGAAAAGC
This sequence comes from Sepiola atlantica, assembly GCA_963556195.1. NCBI lineage: Eukaryota > Metazoa > Mollusca > Cephalopoda > Sepiida > Sepiolidae > Sepiola > Sepiola atlantica. The sequence continues at coordinate 105,076,064 of OY744532.1, read as the reverse complement.
CCAGAAAAAAAGAATACGATTATAACACACAAGTTTACGTGATCGGAGGAGAATTAAGTGAACATTAATATTCTTAGGAAATTGGTAAAATAAAATTACACTTGGAATTTTGTTTGTCAGAACAAAGTAAACTATGGTTAACAAGTGACGACCAACCCTTTCGAACTCGATTAAGCTAACATTTTATACATTTTGTTAAGGATAATGTTTTATTTATTTTCGCATTTCCCTTTAATTTTATATCTGAAATCAAGAAGCCTGTTTCTTGGGCTAATACTTGATTTCTATATGATTAAGATACATAGATACATCCGAATGTTCAATTAAGGTTCTCCTTTACTTCTCAAAGGGACGAGTGGTTATAGAACTTGTCTTTGGGCTGGACGACCCGGGTTCGATCCCACTCACGGCATGCGAATTTTCGGGTCTAAAAACTCCCTCTGTCCACCCAGCAGTAAATGGGTACCTGACTAAAACTCAGGGAAGGTTCAAGGCAGCGGAAGGAGAGGGATAGGCTCCGCCTTCCATATGCTGTTCCCTAGACACGGTGATTCTTAACAAATAACCGCCGCTACGGCCATGGGCAGTGTGCGATGCCGGCAACGACACTCGTGCGCGTCCAGGCTATGCGACCTTTACCTTTACCTTTTTTACTTCTCAAACGTTGAGTGAGTACAGCATTGAATAACATTAATTGTCCTCTACCCAATTGACAACAACTATGTTTTAGTTTATGTTTATTGCGGTTTAGTTTGGTCTTGCCTGATTTCAGCACCAGAATTTATCTGGTCTAGTGGAGTATCCAGCTAAGTATTTTTTTATTAAAGGTAACATCACTAGGAAATGGTGCATTCCTCGTATGCAGCCATGTTTGTTTAAAAAAATATTTGGCCATGGTTGATTTGTAAGGTTAAGACTCCTCATGAAAAGTTAACCTGTCAAAACCCTGTATAGAAAGGCAGAAGATACTCAAGGATAGTGTCTAGTAGGTATTACAAACTTTCTCCTGTAGTTATTCAAACTCTCTCTAGTAGACATCTAAACTCTATCCTGTAAACCTTGAAACTCTCTCGAGTAGGCATTGTGTCCATTCGTCATTTATAATGCTCTTTATTTCGTAAAGAAAAAGGCAATAGAACATTTGTAGTTCAATTTATAAGAGGCAGCTAGAAAGACAATAAACATTAAAATAAATGAGTACATAATTAAAAATAAGAACCACCCTTGTGCGTATAATATGGGGTCTATTTGGTTAATACATGATCCGGAATAAAAGGGTTCATTTGGTTAATACATGATCCGGAAAACTTATTCATTCATGAATATTGCATTTTGTGTATTTGGATTAAGCCGTGAATTTTGATGGTGTATATTAAGTGGCCTGGAGTCTGTAACAAGATTTAGATATTGATGTCTCAAAGTAAGGTTAACATCGATAATCTTCTACGTAAGATTTAAATTCAGCAGAGAATGAGATATTTCACTTAGAAGTCAACTTAAAGATAAGGAGTACGTGCCAAGATATGACGGCACGGAAGTCAGAAATGAAACGTGACAAAAGAAGGGAGAAGGATCTACTCCTCTTAGCGTGTCAGCTGACTGGGTTTAGAAGTTCTGTCTTCATTCAACATATATGAGAGCGAGTCAGGGAATGCTAACCGAATACTGTAAAAGTATAACGCAACAAAGAACATTGAGAAACAAGGTCATTTGCGTATTTCTCGTATGTGTATCCATTATTACAGCTGCCTGTGAGAGAAAAAGACACAGAAACTCCGACTGCCACATCAGACGTCACCAAATACTTCAGAGTGGGAAACAGGTGTTTTCTGTCTGTAACACAATGCCAGCTAGTTATTTAAAATGGAAATCACATACCACCAGAAGCCTGGCAGACGAAGTAAATGCTACTTCTCACTTAAGCATGGTCGAAAAACGAAATATTATTTCAAACTTAAGACTGTTAGACAAACGAAATATTATTTCAAACTTAAGACTGTTAGACAAACGAAATTTTATTTCAAACTTAAGCCTGACAAACCAACATAATGGTACACAAAACTGAAAAGTCACAGACTAATGGAATGCTTGTGGTAGACATACGAAATGTTATTTGAAACTAAAAACATGACAGACCAACTAAATGCTATTTACAAATTAAGCGTGAGAGATAAACAAAAATGATCTCAAACTGAAAATTGGCAGGTCAACTATTTTAAAGTAAATCCTGACAGATCAACGAAATTGTAGTTAAAACATTATTCTGACAGACAACACAACTGCTATTGCAATCTGAAGCGTGACAGTCTAATCAAAAGCCACTGCAACGTTAAGCCTAGTAGAACCACCAAAAGCTATTTCAAAGTTAAGCATGACAGACCAACAAAATATTAGTTAAATGCCTAGCCTAAGACACCTATGCAATTCTATTCGAAGTTAAGTCTGACAGACCAATGAAATGCTATTTAAATGTAAAACCTAAAACAATTAAATGCTACTGCAAACTCAAGTGTGACAGACTGACGAAATGGTATTTGAAACGTAACTGTGCCAAGTATACCGTCGGAAAAATTATGTTACAGAGATTCTTGGACGCATCTAAAATCAAATGCGTCTATTCGTTTGAATAAGAAAATGTTATGAAGCATGAGAGACGGACGTACGCGTCAACATACTGATTGATCGATTAGCGGATTCTCGTCTAGCGATATATGAATGAACTTCTAAATCTTTAGTAGAGCCACATATATTTATAGCTCAAACAAACGTAACTCATTTATTCATGAAAATCTGACTTTTATAGTCACAGTTTGCTCAAATAACACATAGTTTATCTTGAGCTGTGTTCAACACTAGCGCAGTCTCATGATACTAAAGAAACAACGACAAGCCTCCTTCCCCCGAGACTTTAACCCCTTATTCACTTTGGTAGTTTCAGAGCTTTGCCTTCCAGAATTCAGTTTCTGTCAAGGCCACCCATAGCAGACAGGTTTGTCCCTAAGCAGTATTAGAGGCGCAACCCGGCTAAAAACTCTGGTTAATATCCAGGAGGAGTCGGCATCACGTTCTGTCGTCTTCTGATTGTCTCTGCGTGTGTCGAGAAAAGACGTGTCGGGTATTGTACCGCAAATCAATGGTGTGAGAGTAGCAACATTGCTTCTACACCATTTTGTTTGTGCTCTAGACCAAACCTTCACCTGACACCGTATGCAACATTGCTGTTGACTGTGTCGAAGGTAAACACCTGCAATCTTGCTGGTTTAACGAATAGCTGTAACCAACAAGGAGGGCTTCATGCAGACCAGACTACCATAAGGCACGATCTTTGTGAGCTCTATGCAGAAGTTCGAATCGCCTAACAACGACAAGGTGTAAAATATAGAATAAATTAGATTATTTAGATTTTTGGACTACTATTCTAATCTTTCCGCCGATGTAGTGGTCGAGCTTTTTTATTAATAAGTCACCAATTATCAAGACCAAAAACCAATTTGATATTTTAATTATTTGAATGGATTGTCAGTTTAATAATGAAGAATATTATGAGAAGATTGAACATGATTAATGGAACAATACAGTTTTATTATTTCTGGAGCCGATTTGACAAGAATTTGTTGATATTGTATTTGAACACTGTCATGTTGTAGTCTGCAGGGAAGCAAACTTGTAGTAACATGTTGTACATGTGAGAAGTTCTTGGAAAAAATTGATCATGGAAATTCCGTCTGCCGTTTAGTATACGGGGAAAGGAAGATGTATCTTTTCGAAGTCGGACATCTTTATGCGGAACTCGGGAATCTATACGGAATCGCGAACTGAACCCTTATTTCATTGTTCTCGTTACGGAGGTCACATCAACTGAATCACACCCAAGCTAAGAATAGTAGTCAAAATAATCCAAATAGTCCAAATAATCCAAATAATTCAAATAATCCAAATAATCCATATAATCTAAATAATCCAAATAATCCAAATAATCCAGATAATCCAAATAATTTAACAAATCCAGATAATCCAAATAATCCAAATAATCCAAATAATCTAAATAATCCAAATAATCTAAATAATCTAAACAATCCAAATAATCCAAATAATCCAAATAATCTAAATAATCTAAACAATCCACATAATCCAAATGATCCAAATAATCCAAATAATCCAAATAATCCAGATAATCCAAATAATTTAAATAATCCAAATAATCTAAATAATCCAAACAATCCACATAATCCAAATAATCCAAATAATCCAGATAATCCAAATAATTTAAATAATCCAAATAATCTAAATAATCTAAACAATCCAAATAATCTAAATAATCCAAATAATCTAAATACTCCGGATGATCCAAATAATCCAAATAGTCCAAATGATCCAAATAATTCAGATAATCCAAATAATCCAAATAATCCAAATAATCCAAATTGTTCAAATAATCCAAATAATCCAAATTATTAATCCTCATCTAAAAAATTCCGAAATAGATCTACATTATTTTGTTCTTTTCAGGGTTGATAGAACATAAAATAACTTTTTAAAATCACCCATTAATATTGGTGGAGTTATTTACCTGGTTGTTCAGTGGTGAATTCACCTTCTACTTATCAGCTAACGTCACAAGCAAGGGCCATGTGTTCTGTGGATCTTAAACACCAGATAATGTCCTTCAGAGACCACTACACTCTGCGTAGATCACCATCTAGAAAACATGGCATTATAGGACTATCCTGATTTGAGAATCATGGTGTGGAGACAAGTAAAGCATGTTATGAGTGCTACATGCGCATTTAGAACAAGTCTTGTAGAATTTTAATGTTTATAACAAGAGTATCTCTTGTTATGAACACTAATTTTAATTGTTATCACTTCAATATTTAATAAAATCCAAAGTTTTTATTGTCAACTTAACAAGTGATGAGCGTGTAGATAGGTGACTTTTATACTGAGACAACCTCTGTTATATGTAAACTCGCAGGAAGACTCGACGTTGCAAAACCACCACAGCGCTAACAGTTATTTTGTTACTTGACCTCATATTACAAATATTATTTAAAACTTTCTTTCAAGAAAAAGTAGTAAACATGACTATATTTGAAATTATTTTACTAAAATAACATCTGACAAGCAATATGTCTCCACACAGACTACACGGGGTAAACACCCCTAGTATTTTATTTTAATTTTAATTTTAATTTTTATTTTAATTTCAATTATTTCATTTTTTAATTTTTTTATTTTTAATTATTATTTTCATTTTTATTTTTATTTTTATTTTGTATTCTATTATTTTATTTTTATTCATTTTTATATTTTTTATTTATTATTTTTATTTTTTATTTTTTCATTATCTTTTTATTTTATATTTCTTGTCTTATTCTTTTTTATCATTTTATTTCTATTTTTATTTCTATTCTATTGTCTTCACTACCCCTCTGACAAAAGAATTTGTAACTTTAATTTATTTATTGCGTAATTTGAAAGGGTAAATCTATGGAAAATATTGGGTTATTTCTTTAATATATATCGGTCTATTGCTTTTATAAAATAAAAGCATATTTATCAAAAAAACAAAAGAAACAGTTTGTTTATTTCGTTTTTGATGAAATTAATAAGATTAAAGTAAAAAAAACGACACAATACTGGTCAACTCTGATGATAGAATTTCATTCCGAAATTAATAAGATTAAAGTAAAAAAAATGACACAATACTGGTCAACTCTGATGATAGAATTTTATTCCGAAATTAATAAGATTAAAGTAAAAAAAATGACACATTACTGGTCAACTCTGATGATAGAATTTCATTCCGAAATTAATAAGATTAAAGTAAAAAAAATGAAACAATACTTGTCAACTCTGATGATAGAATTTTATTCCGAAATTAATAAGATTAAAGTAAAAAAAATGACACAATACTGGTCAACTCTGATGATAGAATTTTATTCCGAAATTAATAAGATTAAAGTAAAAAAAAATGACACAATGCTGGTCAACTCTGATGATAGAATTTTATTCCGAAATTAATAAGATTAAAGTAAAAAAATGACACAATACTGGTCAACTCTAGTGATAGAATTTTATTCCGAAATTAATAAGATTAAAGTAAAAAAAAAATGACACAATGCTGGTCAATTCTGATGATAGAATTTTATTCCGAAATTAATAAGATTAAAGCAAAAAAAATGACACAATACTGGTCAACTCTGATGATAGAATTTTATTACGAAATTAATAAGATTAAAGTAAAAAAATGACACAATACTGGTCAACTCTGATGATAGAATTTTATTCCGAAACTAATAAGATTAAAGTAAAAAAAATGACACAATGCTGGTCAACTCTGATGATAGAATTTTATTACGAAATTAATAAGATTAAAGTAAAAAAAATGACACACTACTGGTCAACTCTGATGATAGAATTTCATTCCGAAATTAATAAGATTAAAGTAAAAAAAATGACACAATACTTGTCAACTCTGATGATAGAATTTTATTCCGAAATTAATAAGATTAAAGTAAAAAAAATGACACAATACTGGTCAACTCTGATGATAGAATTTTATTCCGAAATTAATAAGATTAAAGTAAAAAAACACGACACAATGCTGGTCAATTCTGATGAAAGAATTTTATTCCGAAATTAATAAGATTAAAGTAAAAAAATGACACAATACTGGTCAACTCTGATAATAGAATTTTATTCCGAAATTAATAAGATTAAAGTAAAAAAAAATGACACAATGCTGGTCAACTCTGATGATAGAATTTTATTCCGAAATTAATAAGATTAAAGTAAAAAAAATGACACAATACTGGTCAACTCTGATGATAGAATGTTATTCCGAAATTAATAAGATTAAAGTAAAAAAAATGACACAATACTGGTAAACTCTGATGATAGAATTTTATTCCGAAATTAATAAGATTAAAGTAAAAAAAAATGACACAATGCTGGTCAATTCTGATGATAGAATTTTATTCCGAAATTAATAAGATTAAAGTAAAAAAAATGACACAATGCTGGTCAACTCTGATGATAGAATTTTATTCCGAAATTAATAAGATTAAAGTAAAAAATGACACTATACTGGTCAACTCTGATGATAGAATTTTATTCCGAAATTAAAAAGATTAAAGTAAAAAAAACGACACAATACTTGTCAACTCTGATGATAGAATTTTATTCCGAAATTAATAAGATTAAAGTAAAAAAAATGACACGATACTGGTCAACTCTGATGATAGAATTTTATTCCGAAATTAATAAGATTAAAGTAAAAAAAAATGACACAATACTGGTCAACTCTGATGATAGAATTTTATTCCGAAATTAATAAGATTAAAGTAAAAAAAATGACACAATACTGGTCATTTCTGATGATAGAATTTCATTCCGAAATTAATAAGATTAAAGTAAAAAAAAAATGACACAATACTGGTCAACTCTGATGATAGAATTTTATTCCGAAATTAATAAGATTAAAGTAAAAAAAAATGACACAATACTGGTTAACTCTGATGATAGAATTTTATTCCGAAATTAATAAGATTAAAGTAAAAAAAAATGACACAATTCTGGTCAATTCTGATGATAGAATTTTATTCCGAAATTAATAAGATTAAAGTAAAAAGATGACACAATACTGGTCAATTCTGATGATAGAATTTGATTCCGAAATTAATAAGATTAAAGTAAAAAAAATGACACAATGCTGGTCAATTCTGATGATAGAATTTGATTCCGAAATTAATAAGATTAAAGTAAAAAAAATGACACAATACTGGTCAACTCTGATGATAGAATTTTATTCCGAAATTAATAAGATTGAAGTAACAAAAATGACACAATGCTGGTCAATTCTGATGATAGAATTTCATTCCGAAATTAATAAGATTAAAGTAAAAAAAATGACACAATACTGGTCAACTCTGATGATAGAATTTTATTCCGAAATTAATATGATTAAAGTAAAAAAAATGACACACAACTGGTAAACTCTGATGATAGAATTTCATTCCGAAATTAATAAGATTAAAGTAAAAAAAATGACACGATACTGGTCAACTCTGATGATAGAATTTTATTCCGAAATTAATAAGATTAAAGTAAAAAAAATGACACAATACTGGTCAACTCTGAAGATAGAATTTTATTCCGAAATTAATAAGATTAAAGTAAAAAAAAATGACACAATGCTGGTCAACTCTGATGATAGAATTTTATTCCGAAATTAATAAGATTAAAGTAAAAAAAATGACACAATACTGGTCAACTCTGATGATAGACTTTTATTCCGAAATTAATAAGATTAAAGTAAAAAAAATGACACAATACTGGTCAACTCTGATGATAGAATTTTATTTCGAAATTAATAAGATTAAAGTAAAAAAAATGACACAATGCTGGTCAACTCTGATGATAGAATTTTATTCCGAAATTAATAAGATTAAAGTAAAAAAATGACACTATACTGGTCAACTCTGATGATAGAATTTTATTCCGAAATTAATAAGATTAAAGTAAAAAAAACGACGTAATACTTGTCAACACTGATGATAGAATTTTATTCCGAAATTAATAAGATTAAAGTAAAAAAAATGACAGACATAACTGGTCAACTCTGATGATAGAATTTCATTCCGAAATTAATAAGATTAAAGTAAAAAAAAATGACACAATACTGGTCAACTCTGATGATAGAATTTTATTCCGAAATTAATAAGATTAAAGTAAAAAAAATGACACAATACTGGTTATTTCTGATGATAGAATTTCATTCCGAAATTAATAAGATTAAAGTAAAAAAAAATGACACAATACTGGTCAACTCTGATGATAGAATTTTATTCCGAAATTAATAAGATTAAAGTAAAAAAAATGACACAATACTGGTTAACTCTGATACTAGAATTTTATTCCGAAATTAATAAGATTAAAGTAAAAAAAATGACACAATTCTGGTCAATTCTGATGATAGAATTTTATTCCGAAATTAATAAGATTAAAGTAAAAAAAATGACACAATACTGGTCAATTCTGATGATAGAATTTCATTCCGAAATTAATAAGATTAAAGTAAAACAAATGACACAATGCTGGTCAATTCTGATGATAGAATTTTATTCCGAAATTAATAAGATTAAAGTAAAAAAATGACACAATACTGGTCAACTCTGATGATAGAATTTTATTCCGAAATTAATAAGATTAATTAAAAAAAATGACAGACATAACTGGTCAACTCTGATGATAGAATTTCATTCCGAAATTAATAAGATTAAAGTAAAAAAAATGACACAATACTGGTCAACTCTGATGATAGAATTTTATTCAGAAATTAATAAGATTTAAGTAAAAAAAATGACACAATACTGGTCAACTCTGATGATAGAATTTTATTCCGAAACTAATAAGATTGAAGTAAAAAAAATGACACAATACTGGTCAACTCTGATGATAGAATTTTATTCCGAAATTAATAAGATTAAAGTAAAAAAAAATGACACAATGCTGGTCAATTCTGATGATAGAATTTCATTCCGAAATTAATAAGATTAAAGTAAAAAAATGACACAATACTGGTCAACTCTGATGATAGAATTTTATTCCTAAATTAATAAGATTAAAGTAAAAAAAAAGTACACAATACTGGTCAACTCTGATGATAGAATTTCATTCCGAAATTAATAAGATTATAGTAAAAAAAATGACACACTACTGGTCAACTCTGATGATAGAATTTTATTACGAAATTAATAAGATTAAAGTAAAAAATAATAATAATAATAATAATAATAAATTAATCTTGCATTGATAAAGGCTTCTATTTTCAATTTATAATAAATACCCAGCAATACTTTAAAACTGAACGACCCATTTTATTTTATTAACTACAAGCACGCCAATGCTATTGTTAGTTCGACAACCAGAATTTGAATTCATAACCGCCAATAACATCGGCGTGGACACATCACACCAAGGACATTTATCACAGAAACAAAAGTAAAACGTTTGTTTATTCTTGTTTTTGATGTAAAAAAAATGACACAATACGGGTTAACTCTGATGATGAAATTTTATTCCGAAATTAATAAGATTAAAGTAAAAATAATAATAAATGAATCTTGCATTGATAATGGCTTACATTTTCAATTTATAATAAATACGCAGCAACGACCCATTTTATTATATATATATATATATATATATATATATGTAAGGTCAGTGGGAGAGAAAACACAGCAGAGTGCTCGATTATTAAGAAAAGTAAAAAATAAAATCTTAATATTTATTAATGTGTGCATTACAAAAGATCGGAACAACATCGGTACCGTCGGTTTTAAATCGTAACAAAGAAGACCTATAAAGCTTCTGTTACAGACATAATCCGAAGCTGAAAAGAGTCTGATGAAGAGGCTTTTATAGGTCCCCTTTGTTAGGATTTGAAACCGACGGTACCAATGTTGTTCTGATCTTCTTTAATAGAAGCATTAATATATATATATATATATATATATATATATATATATATATATATATATATAGGATTAAAAACTTTGAAATTGGAGAAAGCCGCATAAAAATAGTTAAGAAATAAAATGTATGCAGGTTTTATTTTTCATAACATAATATTTTATTTATTGATTCTGTATTAATCGGATCATTCTATTGTTGGCATTTGTTTCCCCGATATCTTTCTAGTTAGGATTCTTTCAAGACAGACATCGGGTACTTACAGGAGGGACCAAGTGAATGTTGCCAACATCCTCATGGAAAGTGTTTCTGTGGAACGAAATGGATTCGATCTTGGCACACCGAGGGTGTCAGTCCGTGTAGTTAACCACAGAGCCACCGTCAGCAGAAAAAACAATAAGAGATTGTCTCATAACCTAACGATCGCTGCAGGCGTGACATTTGAAAAAGTAAATAATCGAATTTTGTTGTTGTGCATGTGACACTGCATGATTTTATTTGCCCATTAATGACGTGCAAAGAGTTTCTAATGAAATTAAACGTTTTTAAAGCTATTCGCCAGTTTTGCAGTAAAACGAACCAATAGAAAAGAGTAGAAAGAGAATCATACTACATTTAATAGAAATAATAATTCATCTTAAAATTAGAATAATTTATGACTTCTGAACACAAGAGAAAAGAAAGAACAACTAGAAAATAAATATAAAAGGCAGTGCGTGAGCGTCTTCGAACGCGATTTGGTCAACGTTATATTGGTTTGTCTCGCCATTGCCTAGCGTGGTAGAATGGATTAACATGTCGTCCGAGAACAAACGGATGAGCTTTTCTAATGAGAAATACAAGTTGAAATATAGCCGACATGTCATTCTTAATCAATCATACTGTCGCTATAGCATTCACGCACGTGAGGCGAGCGCAAAGAACCGGCGGCTTTGTTCGAATTGAAAAGAAAACAATATGAAATAGAATTCTTATCAAGATATGAACATGGTGTCTCAGAGTAAACAAGCGAAACAACGATCGGTAAACAGAAACAGCAATGTGAGAATTAGACACTTTTCTCTCCGTCTACGAGACAGATCGGACGACCAAATTTGCGTTCGGACACAGACCAACAAGATAAAGAAAATATATCTGTTTATTTTTTTGCAATATTAATTTCCAGTAATTCTTTCACAACAAATGATTCAAAACTAAGCATTCAATTTTATCATATCTATACATTTGCTATTAGACAAGTTATTTTAAAACTCGATATTTCAATAGAAAACGTTCATTCGATAAGTATCGTAAGATTTGTACAGGAGAAGATTGTTAAAACGTATTAAGTCGATTTTGTAACAGGGGAAACAAGCGTTTACCACTTTTATGTGTACTTATGTGCAATGCTGTGCAGAGTTCTAGTGATGCCCTGGTGAAGTTCGAGGTCAACTCTTTGATTGTATGCCATAACGACTTGAGTATCAGTTATAGTACTAATAAATATTATGAGAAAGGCAGATAGTTTGAACATGATTGAATAGCCCCACCCAAAATTTAATGCCCGGGTCACTACCTCGTCGACCCTCTGTAAGCCACTGCCTATTGGAAATTAATGACGCAAGAATAGTGTTTGACGCGATTATTAAACAGTAATAAGTAGTTTAGGTCAACAAATTAAAACAGATTTAACCTAACAATATGGTTAGACTGCACCATATATTGTCGAAAACAGGACCCACTCTCTACATCAGGCAACCTATTACCGTACTATTGCACACTATCCTCGAGTGTCTAAAGTCTCTCTAAACAGAGTTTATCAGTTCAACCTTCCATGAGGATACTTCCCCCTTTAAGTAAACCCTGACTAAATATTTAGAATAACATAGTATTCGTAGCCCAAGGAAGATCCCTTCAAGGCAGATTTACACTACCTTATACAAGGAACGATACACCTTCTCCAAGTGCTTTTACTTCAGGTAACAGCACTTTGTAGCAGTTACATGAGATACTTACTTTGTTTAAATGTACGCGTAGTATCATGCGTTAGATAAAGTTATGGTTTGGATTCGCGCACGATCACTCGAACCGGAACGTTTAACTGTGTGGGTGTTATGATACATCCGCACAGAATCTAAGTTATTGATAGTCAAAGTATCTTGGCGCCCAAAATACGATTCAAGATAAGTTACTGTTTTTGGTCGCATGTTGCTAGGATGTTATCTTGTGCTCACCGGTTACTAACGAGCGGCCGACTAGAATGGAAGTCCAAGATACAGCATTCGTTTATCGACAAAAGCCAGCCTACTGTATACGCTTCGTTGTGTTCCAGTTTTCCCTTGAATAAATGTTGATACTTATTTAGTTGTGGAGATGTGGTGTTTATTATGGAAGATGGTAACCCTGTTCTCTTGTTCAATATTCTATTTTAGTCAGATGCGGCCAGATACAACTAACTCTACCAATTTGCGTTCTTCATCCTGACTTTCTTCCTAACCAACCAACCACGTAACCCCCCCATCAAAAATCTAAAACTTTAATTGATTCTACACCAGACAAGATGAATTATTGTCATGGAATCCGGTAAAACCAAGAGATTAAAAACAACGATAAACTATAACAAATTTAAGTCGTCAATTGGGAAGAGGCAAATTAATGTTCTCAATGCTTTACTAACTCAACGTTTCAGAGGTAGAAGAGATTCTTTATTGAACACTCAGATATCTATGTATCTCGTATAGAACTCAAGTGCTATTCCCAGGGAGGGGCTCGCTGATTTCTGAGAATTTACACTGAACTAAAAGTTTTAAAAGAGAGAAAGAAGCCTGTCACGTAACAGGTGTTATTTCAGAGTTTTTTCTTTGAAGTAGCAAACATTTTTACAATACATCGTGCAATAACATTTGATTCAATATAATTGCATTCATATATCTCAGAAAAAAAATAGAAGTAAATTTAGAGAAAATGAAAGTATTACCAATAAGCAAGTATAACTAACCAGCAAAGGCGTTTAATAATTAAATAAATTCATGTATGTAGTTACATTTTGTAATAAACTCGCAGGTTGAAGGATACTCAGAACTAAAAAGTCATATATTTGATTGTGTGGTGGTAAACAAATACACGATAACTGAATAGAGTATTTACATTTAAAAATCAAGTAAATTTAGAGAAAATGAAAGTATTACCAATAATCAAGTATAACTAACCAGCAAAGGCGTTTAATAATTACAGCAAAGATAAATAAATTCATGTATGTAGTTACATATTGTAATACATCCGCAGGTTGAAAGGTACTCAGAACTGTAAAAGAAGTAAAAAGTCCTATATTTGATTCTGTAGTGGTAAACAAATACACGATAACTGAATAGAGTATTTACATTTCAAAATCAAGTTGTTTAATGGTACATTTTATTTGCATATAATAGTAATAATACATTATTTAAGCTATAGCAGTCAACAGTTTATTTATTATGTTTCCTGCCTGTATCTCTTTCGGTACAAGGATGAAATGGAAAATAAAGCCCTATACCAAACTCATACACACCTTTTCTCGAGTAAAACTTCACGACGAATCGAATGGTGGGTTATTTTTGTACTACATTTTTTCTACAATAATTAAAATACTATCGCAGGGTTACCATTTGCGCCAACCATATACGAACAGCAAAAACAAGGTTTTATTTTTTTTAAATTTTTATTTAAAACTTAAAAATTGAAAATAATAGAAATAGAAATATAAGAATAGAAATAGTAATATTGGGTTCACGGATGGGATCAATATTTCACATTCCCGGGCAACGCTGTGTATTCCTGCTAGCCTAATATAAGCATATCAATAATCGAGACGAATACTGTTTTTGAGATAGGTTCACTGGTAGCTAAGTGATTGAGATATAAACCAGATTCTATTGACGGAGACGAAAGCATTTGAGCTTCGATATGACTCGAAGTCCTAACAAATATACAGCGACTTTCAAATATGTTATCCAGTGAAAAGTACACCCTCTGAATTCATGATGACATGTCAGTTATAGGTTACAAGTTGGACATAATAGTAAATGTTCGTTAATGGGCCGGGAGACCAGGGTTCAATCCATGGGCTAGTCATACCAAAGATTTATAAAGTGGTACTTGATGCCCCCTGGTTAAACAGTCGGCATTATAAGGTGATGATCAGGGGTAAGTAGAGTATTGATTTACTCCTCTCCAGGAGTTAGGCACAAGGCCAGTTTTTATCTTACTCCCACAAGTAAGATGTGACCCAAGGTCGGGTCGGGAAAGTGGGGTTTAAAAATTGCCTGGGCAGCCCCGTCGGAATTCCCCGGTAGGGGCGCCTCAGGCAGTAAGCAATAAATTTACTCCTCCCCAAAGAGGGGAGGCGAATCCTGGGAGGGTGGACCTCCCAGAACTCCACAGGACCGACCCATAGACCGGCGTAAATGAAGCCCCGAAGGCCAAGACAATAACAGTATATGGGGTGCAGTATCCATCGGAACAGATACTACACTTTGAAGGGGTAAATAGAGTAATCCTGGGAAAAGAGGTAGCTTGCTCACTTACATCTTTGTATACTAGCCAATGAAAAGTTGACATTAAGGTCGGCCCCCAACTAGGATCAATCCATCCATTTATTTGACCAGCCCATTTGGCATTATGGTGAGAGTTTATTAATAGGTCGTGATACAGGGTTAAATTCTCAGTGGATTTATACTAAAAACTCAAAAAATGGTACTTGATGCTTCCTTGCTAAGCACTCAGCATTATAAGGTAGGGTCAAGGATAAGTGGAGCAATTGAGAGAAAGAAGTGACTCAATTACCAACATCTGACTTCATGACAGAGCTCGCGAAGGTCATGCCTCAGGATTGTCTGATCGGCATACAGTATACCTCATTAGTCGTAGCTATCTCAAAAGTTAGGTACCTATATATGTTTATATACAGGGTGGGCCAAAATAAGGGTCCTATCTTTAAATTTGAATAACTTGAATTTGAATAACTTCCACAAAATAAAAGTTAAACTCACCAAACTTTATGTGTGTGTAGACTGACCCTTCCGAGATTTTTTGAAATAAACAAAACAAATTTTAGCCGAAAAACACTTCTTAAAACTTACAAAAACTAAAGTATTGTTTTTTACACTGTTTTGAGTTTTTTAAGCAAAAATAATGTTTTCTAAATGAGGGTACGTTCCTTAGGGCTAATACGGCTCATGCTTGCTTCGGAAGGGGTCCTTTACTTATTCTAAAAAAAAAAAAAAAAAATCAATAAATAAAAAAGTTATGAATTTTTAAAAATAGGACCCTTATTTTTGCCCACCCTGTACTTGTATATACAGAAGGGTTGAGCAGCCTAATGGGTTTTAGAAACTGGCCAACCCTTCGTTTTGTTTTAGGAAGATGATAATGATTTTTTGTACAATGGCTATAAGAGCTTCTATAGAATAGAATAGCAACCCACTATATGTAACCTGTTCGCAAAGAATGTCATGGTTAAACAAAATATTCAAATAAAAATGGAGAGCCATGATAATCGATGTCTCCAAACAGACCTGATACCTAGAGCAGAAGATATACAGGATTCACTTCTCAACTAATTAACCTATCATTATTAATTTTTAGAAAAAAGCTGCTATACGTTAGGGTGGTAAATGTGGGCTATAGTTAGTTTACTTTAGTTTAATGGAATGGAGGCAAAGAAGGGGTTTAAACACTTCGCAGGAAATTTAGATACCGTCGAGTTTTGCGAAATTGAGGAATAAACATTAGACATCAATTAATAAATATTCTTCAAATTTAAGTTTCTTTGGACTATTGTGTGTTTTCTATGTGGCATAATATAAATACAACCTTCACTAGAAAATTCAAATATTTTATTAGACACGAATTAAGCAAAAACCCTGAATTTAAATTCATTCTTAAGCCGTATTGACTTAATGCTTAAAATGTAGACACATTCTAGAATAAAGATTATGTAATAGATTTCGGTCAAAATTTAATAAGGTGTTTAAACATTTGTTTTTAATTAGTTCACCCAAAACAAGGCATGCTGCCACTGCAAACGTCAGGGGCTACTGAGATTGAGCGTGAACGTTTTGATAGTCATCCTAAATTGGGAGCTGTGCAGGGAGATTCACATTAGTTTATGGGGATTGTGATGTGCTGACTTACGACTACGACGTCATCTCAGCATATGGCAATGTCCGTAGTTGTGGTGTCTCTTTGCTAGTGAGACGCACTCTGTCTGCGACAGTGAGCGTTGTTCATATGGATGCGGTAGGTCGGCTGGTTGTAGTCGATGTTGCCGTTGAAAACAGTAAGTTTCGGATCATTGCGGTTTATGCGCCCAACATTGCTGGTGAGAGGGTCTCCTTTTATCGACGGTTGGAAACGTTTCTCGGGGGTCCGGAGCGAGTAGTTTTAATGGGGGATTGGAACGCCGTTCTTGACCCCAAGATAGATAAGGTCGGGGGGAATAGAGGGTCGGGGTGGTGTGAAAGCAGTCTGTCTGACCTGATGGCCTCATGCGATCTTGTCGACAGGTTTCGCGTTGATCACCCAGGGCGGGATATGTGGACGTGGCATACTAGCGCGGCCTT
This sequence comes from Sepiola atlantica, assembly GCA_963556195.1. Taxonomy (NCBI): domain Eukaryota; kingdom Metazoa; phylum Mollusca; class Cephalopoda; order Sepiida; family Sepiolidae; genus Sepiola; species Sepiola atlantica. The sequence continues at coordinate 105,059,010 of OY744532.1, read as the reverse complement.
CTGTCCGAGTACTTACTTGGACAGAATGTTAGTTAGAAGAGGCGACATAGATTTTATATCTTGTCCCACGTTCACTTGGTTAGGTCATTCGGGCCATAAATTGGTTATGGCCCGTTTGAGTTTAAGTGATAGGCTTAGGTTAGCTGGGTACTGGAAGTTGAATACCTCCTTACTGGAGATACCCGACTTCCGGGACAAGCTAACGTTACTACTTCAGCGCGGTTTAGTGGGGCGGTTATCGGGAGTAGTTGGTGGGTTAGCACTAAGGCTCATGTTAGACACTTTTGTGTCCGTTACAGCCAGCGCCTCGCTCGAGATAGAGCTAGGACGCAAAAGCGTGTAGAGGATAAGATGACCCGGGTGGTGGCTGGGGGGATCCCTTAGAGATAGCTTTAATTAAGGGGACCTCAATCGCTTGGCTAGCGAGCGATATGAAGGTCAAGTAGTTCGCGCTAGGTTAAAGAAAGTCTCTAACGAAGCTGTGAACGTTGACGCTGTTGAGCGTAATGTTGCTTTACGTCGTGGCTCGGATGGATACATTCGGAAGGTAGATAACCTGGAAGGACATACCCTGGTATCGACTCGTGAGATTAGCGAGGGGTTCCGCGAGCATTTGGAGGATCGCTTCACCCAACTACCCAGACTCCGCGGCCAGGAGTTTGACAGCTATTTGGCTGACTCGCCCCGCTTAGAGGCGGCCCGAGCAGCTAGCTGTGATGGGGACGTTACAGAGGGTGAGATCATTACTGCGTTGAAGCAGGTCGGCTTGAAAAAATCTCCAGGACTCGATGGTCTGCCATACGAAGTTTACTTGAGGCTGTCGCCCATGTTTGTTCCTCTTCTGAAGGATGTGTTTAACCACTGGTTTGCTCAGGGCTCGATCCCTGGGCAGGTTACCAAAGGAGTGGTCACATTGTTAAAGAAGGGGGTCCAACGTGGAGTGGGGGATTTCGATGGTTATAGGCCCATAACTCTGCTAAAAACAGAGTTAAAGATTTTGGCCCGTGTTCTTGCGAATCGTTTGCAGATTGTTATCGCTGACTTGATCGAACCTGAGCAGAACTATGCTGTGAAGGGGAGGTCAATTCAAAACAATTTGCATCTGGTTCGCACGATCCTAGAGGGTATAGAAGACGACACTGAAGCCGCGCTGATCAATTTAGATCAGTCCAAGGCTTTCGATAGGGTCGACCATGGTTTCTTGGAATCTGTTCTAGAGGCTACCGGTTTTAATCCGGACTTCCGCAAGTGGGTCTCTATTCTGTATCGTCTGCCGACGGTAGCGGTGCAGGTAAACGGTAGGCTTTCGGAGTCGTTCGTGGTTTCTCGTTCGCTGCGTCAGGGTTGTCCGCTGTCGCGCCTGCTTCATGTCCTGGCGTTGGAGCCCTTCCTTCACAAATTAAGGGACGGGACGGCTACACTAGTCCTGCGCGGAATCGCTATACCTCCTCACTATGCGCGAGTCAGGGTTTCCGCGTATGCCGATGATCTCACCGTTTTTGTGTCCAGCCGTGAAGACATAGAAGCGGTGACTAAGGCGCTCGCTCGGTACGAAGAAGTAACAGGGGCCATTGTCAACCGCAGCAAGTCCAACGGCCTGCGGTTGGCTGCCTGGAGCGGAGAGACCGCACTCCCAGGTGATTTCAGCTGGACCGATGGCCCGGTTCGGATCCTTGGCGTTTGGTTCGGACCGGGTCTCCAGTTGGAAAAGAATTGGTCGGAAGTACAGGCAAAGGTCGAATCGTCTGTGAGGGCTTGGATTCAAAGGAAACTTTCCTTGAAGGGGAGAGCGGAGGCGTACGCCACTTACGTCTTTCCTCTCATCCTTTACCGGCTGTCTGTACTCCCTCTGCCTACGGACCGCCTTCTTGCTTTCACGCGCTTACTCTTTTCACTTCTGTGGAAGGGGCGGAAAGCATACGTCCGCAGACGGGTCTGTACGCAACGTCCGTGCGATGGAGGCTTGGGGATGCCTGACTTGGCAAGTCATAGACATGCCGAGAGACTGGCTTTCCTGAGTCGTACTTTGACGGAGGAGAGCGCCTTTCCCAACCTCATACCCGACCACTCGGTCGAAGGTCGACGTAGACCGAGAGGGGAGTCCATGTTCGTCGCCGAATGCCGAGCCGCGCTTAAGGCGCTGCCGGGGTCCAGTGACCTTGCCCGGTTTAGGAAGAGACTATATCGGGATTTAGTGGAGGGGTCCGCTTCGGATCCGCTTGGGAGGCGGCTTGGATTGTCGAGTGAGGAGGCTCGCTCCCAGTGGAGTTGGGCGCCAGGCCAGAGTTATCTCAACAATTCTGAGTATTCTCTGACCTGGCGACTGGTTCGAAATGCACTGCCCCTCTATGGCAGATTACGCAGGGATGGCATAAGGGACGTTCCCTTATGCCCGCGATGTGAGGACAATGAGGAAGAAAAGTTCGTCGTCTCTGGGAGTATGCCAGAGAGATAACGGCTCGCATCGACGCCGAGCAGCCGATGGTACTTGATGTAGCATACGTCATCAACAACGTAGCACCGCCATGGTCTAGGGAGAAAATAATGGTTTTTCTGGCGATCCTAGCCACAGCGAGGTTAGTGACGTGGGTTGCACGTCTAGATGAGGTTCATGGGGTTGGGTCTTTTTCGGATCCTGATCTGGTTGTTTACTTTAAGCATCAGCTTAAAGTGAAAATCAGATGCGATTGAACACGACTACATCGCATGGAGTTCAATAGAAGATGGGTGCGCAACACTAGTTTGTGCATCCGACGAAGGTCCAGGTTTGAATACGTTTTCCCGCCTTAGCATGGCGCAGACGGTACTGGGTCCTACGGAACCCAGCCCAGTATAAAACAAAATGTTTTTTATTAGCCTAATCGAATCATAAGCTAGTAGGAATAAATGATGTCCTGTCCCGATTTTGTTTTTGCCGGCACTAGAGAGCTTCCAAAGATGCCCACTCCACATATTTATTTTGTCCCCGGCTGATGAAACCCTTGGCAATATTATCTTGGAAGACGCCATCTTTTCCCGTACCCAGATCCCGATTAATTTATTTTCAGAACGCCTCACTTTATTCCCACTCCACATTAGGGGTCGACCTGCTTGTTTTCGGCCTCGAGCCGGAAAACAGTGGGTGGTCCAAACTTAGCAAGAAGGTAGGGAGGGTCCTACTAACCACCCCTTATCATTTTATTTGGTTCTTTATTTTTCTTTCTTTTTGGGTGTTTGTAATGTGTATCCCACTCCCACGTTATTTCATGTTTTCATGTTTCATTTTGGGGATATTTTAAGTAGGGTTAAGCCATAGAGTGACTGCGAATTTTTTAGTGCAAATGTCTAGCTTAGGGTAGATTAGGGTTTTTGTCATTGTGCATTGTTTTTGCTTTTTGTCAAATAAAAAATGTCTTCGTTTTGTCTTTGATTTGAAATAAAAAATGTCAAACTGTTGTTTTAAATGTCACAATGACCCACGACCCCCACCTCCCCCTTCCACAGTGGGCTTTTATGCCTAAGGTGGTATGTATTCTGGGAATGTAATTTTAACTCTAGGAGTTAATGTTTCCCAGGATGCATCCATCTAAATAAATTTTGGCTAAGATCAAAGTGTAGTATCTGTTCCGATGGATACTGCCCTCCATAGACTGATATTGTCTTGGCCTTTCGGGGCTTGATTTACGCCGGTCTATGGGTCTGTCCTGTGCAGTTCTAGGAGGTCAACGCTCCCAGGCTTCGCCTCCCCTTTTTGGGGAGGAGTAAGTTTATTGCTTACTGCCTGAGGCGCCCCTACCGGGGAATGCCGACGGGGCTGCCAAGCCCATTTTTAAACCCCATATTCCTGACCCGACCTTGGGTCACATCTTACTTGTAGGGGTAAGATAAAAACTGGCCTTGTGCCTAACTCCTGGAGAGGTGTAAATCAATACTCGTCCTATGTTGTAGCTAATGACGTCCCACATGTTATATGAACTTGACTGTAACCTTTGTTCGATCACGTTCGAACTATAGATGTATAGATTGGATGCTCTTTGATAACTGTAACCACGATGACAAACTTTCAGCTTAATCAGGGAAATAGCTTTTGAGTTATCAACATTTCCATGGCATAACTTCGAAAAGATTTTATACAATATGGAGAAGTAAAGTGCGAATAAGATTTTGGCCAATTCTTACGGAATGCAATCTCACAATTTACATATGTTATTATGTCAATATGTATTGTGGTTCGGCATAAAGTAAGTCAAAACTGGTTGATTTGCCGTAAAGCGAACAATATAAAACAGCGTATTCATTGTATATTTATCCATTTCTCTATCTCTTCGGTGCAATGGGGCTCAGTGTTCAGGGGCCCTCGCAAGCCCTGTACTCCCAGTATTTAATTATATTAAAATAGCGTTGTTTTCCCGCTGAATTGAATCCAATATCAATCATCTCCCCGATAAACTATCGATTATAGAAGTTATTTTTGATTTGATTTTTAGTTTTTATAATTTTAGCAACCAAACGAAAGTCTTTGCTGCCAAATTGTTTCAAAGACCTCGTCGCTTCTGGCCAACCTCCAATTAGAAACATGTGATTAATTTTTAGCTCGAGACTGACCGTTAATAGTTGGTTTGCGGGGCCATGTCTAAAGGCCATTCTCGATGCCGGTGGAAGACATGAAAAGAAAACAAAGAAGTCCCCATCGTTTCATTCATTCATTTTAGTTTTCCTACAAAAAAGAAACCATTTCACCTCCAAAAATGGAATAAACAAACAAACAAACAGAATAACTGAAGACACGTCTAAAACTAAAAGGAAAAAAGAAATTAAAAAAAAAATGAAAAAGAAACGAAAAATTAATAATTTTTTTCCGGGTCTGTTCTAACCCTAACCCTTCCCCTTCCCCTGAAGGACTTTTTCAATTAAAGATTTTTTTTAATAAATTAAAAGTTGAATTTGGATATTTTTTATTCAATACATTTTTTATATACGTCCTTGCATTTCTATTATACGCTCTGTCCGTCAGGCTGCTTGTAAAGTGTCAGTTTGATATATTATTGTCATCGTTACATGAGCGAATTGAATGCGTCCAAACATTTAAGTCGGTCGGTCAGTCACGCTTAAGCTTGAAAATTTACTTTTTTTTACTACAAGGGGTTACCACTCATCAATGCAAAGAGCCACTCGAGGATAAGGGTTAATGAGACGGGAATGATTGCCAGCCGAAAGATGAGGTACACTATGCGAGTACTAACATTGCTCATAGCATTGGCTGCGTTTGATTGTTTATGGGGCATTCCGTGCCAAAATTATGTTGAGATTGGCATTGAAGATGACCACGTTATAATCAGTAGCGAAGCAGTCTTGCGGTAATGTGTTCCACAGACGGAAAGCCCTTGCAAAAAAGCTCTATCCAAGTAAATTCTGCCAGATGCTAGACACGTGTAAGGAGAAAGGAAATACTTTTTTTTGTTGCTGTAAGTGCTTTACAAGGGAGAATCAAACTCACATTCCATGAAAGAAAATATAGAGTAGAGCGAGACTAGCAAAGTTTTCGATGAGAAAAAAGGTTGTAGGGAAGAGAAAATGATCACGACCCACTAGATTTCGAATTCGATTTTTGTAATCTGTTAAAGCAGATAATAGTTCTTAGTGCGGTTCCTTTCCAGATGTGTCAGAAATATTGCATTTTTAGACGTATCTGAGCCTGTCATGCTTACGTTTGAGCATTTTAGTTGGTCTGTCACACGTAATTTTAATATGAGTTTTTTTGATCTCTCAGACTAATTTTGAAATTGTATTTTCGTCAAAAGATGCGCAGATGGAATGGACACATCTTGTTTAGATTCTTCTGATTTAGATGCGCGAAACCATCTCTAGAAAAAGCTGTGGCTATCGGGCGGTTGCACTTAAGTTTGATAAAAGTATTTGTTGTTGGTTTATCGCGCTTTAGTTTAAAATTGCATTTTCTGTAGTCTGTAATGCTTAAGTTAGAACAAAGTGCGTTGGTTGGTCTGTCACGCTTAAGGTTGAAATGCCATTTACTGTAGTCGTTACAAATGACAGAAAATGCTTAAGTAAGAATAATTGTTGGTTTGTCTGTCACGCTTAAGGTTGAAATGCCATTTTCTGTAGTCGTTACAAATGACAGAAAATGCTTAAGTAAGAATAATTGTTGGTTTGTCTGTCACGCTTAAGGTTGAAATGCCATTTTCTGTAGTCGTTACAAATGACAGAAAATGCTTAAGTAAGAATAATTGTTGGTTTGTCTGTCGCGCTTAAGGTTGAAATGCCATTTTCTGTAGTCGTTACAAATGACAGAAAATGCTTAAGTAAGAATAATTGTTGGTTTGTCTGTCACGCTTAAGGTTGAAATGCCATTTTCTGTAGTCGTTACAAATGACAGAAAATGCTTAAGTAAGAATAATTGTTGGTTTGTCTGTCACGCTTAAGGTTGAAATGCCATTTTCTGTAGTCGTTACAAATGACAGAAAATGCTTAAGTAAGAATAATTGTTGGTTTGTCTGTCACGCTTAAGGTTGAAATGCCATTTTCTGTAGTCGTTACAAATGACAGAAAATGCTTAAGTAAGAATAATTGTTGGTTTGTCTGTCACGCTTAAGGTTGAAATGCCATTTTCTGTAGTCGTTACAAATGACAGAAAATGCTTAAGTAAGAATAATTGTTGGTTTGTCTGTCACGCTTAAGGTTGAAATGCCATTTTCTGTAGTCGTTACAAATGACAGAAAATGCTTAAGTAAGAATAATTGTTGGTTTGTCTGTCGCGCTTAAGGTTGAAATGCCATTTTCTGTAGTCGTTACAAATGACAGAAAATGCTTAAGTAAGAATAATTGTTGGTTTGTCTGTCACGCTTAAGGTTGAAATGCCATTTTCTGTAGTCGTTACAAATGACAGAAAATGCTTAAGTAAGAATAATTGTTGGTTTGTCTGTCGCGCTTAAGGTTGAAATGCCATTTTCTGTAGTCGTTACAAATGACAGAAAATGCTTAAGTAAGAATAATTGTTGGTTTGTCTGTCGCGCTTAAGGTTGAAATGCCATTTTCTGTAGTCGTTACAAATGACAGAAAATGCTTAAGTAAGAATAATTGTTGGTTTGTCTGTCACGCTTAAGGTTGAAATGCCATTTTCTGTAGTCGTTACAAATGACAGAAAATGCTTAAGTAAGAATAATTGTTGGTTTGTCTGTCACGCTTAAGGTTGAAATGCCATTTTCTGTAGTCGTTACAAATGACAGAAAATGCTTAAGTAAGAATAATTGTTGGTTTGTCTGTCGCGCTTAAGGTTGAAATGCCATTTTCTGTAGTCGTTACAAATGACAGAAAATGCTTAAGTAAGAATAATTGTTGGTTTGTCTGTCACGCTTAAGGTTGAAATGCCATTTTCTGTAGTCGTTACAAATGACAGAAAATGCTTAAGTAAGAATAATTGTTGGTTTGTCTGTCACGCTTAAGGTTGAAATGCCATTTTCTGTAGTCGTTACAAATGACAGAAAATGCTTAAGTAAGAATAATTGTTGGTTTGTCTGTCGCGCTTAAGGTTGAAATGCCATTTTCTGTAGTCGTTACAAATGACAGAAAATGCTTAAGTAAGAATAATTGTTGGTTTGTCTGTCACGCTTAAGGTTGAAATGCCATTTTCTGTAGTCGTTACAAATGACAGAAAATGCTTAAGTAAGAATAATTGTTGGTTTGTCTGTCGCGCTTAAGGTTGAAATGCCATTTTCTGTAGTCGTTACAAATGACAGAAAATGCTTAAGTAAGAATAATTGTTGGTTTGTCTGTCGCGCTTAAGGTTGAAATGCCATTTTCTGTAGTCGTTACAAATGACAGAAAATGCTTAAGTAAGAATAATTGTTGGTTTGTCTGTCACGCTTAAGGTTGAAATGCCATTTTCTGTAGTCGTTACAAATGACAGAAAATGCTTAAGTAAGAATAATTGTTGGTTTGTCTGTCACGCTTAAGGTTGAAATGCCATTTTCTGTAGTCGTTACAAATGACAGAAAATGCTTAAGTAAGAATAATTGTTGGTTTGTCTGTCGCGCTTAAGGTTGAAATGCCATTTTCTGTAGTCGTTACAAATGACAGAAAATGCTTAAGTAAGAATAATTGTTGGTTTGTCTGTCACGCTTAAGGTTGAAATGCCATTTTCTGTAGTCGTTACAAATGACAGAAAATGCTTAAGTAAGAATAATTGTTGGTTTGTCTGTCACGCTTAAGGTTGAAATGCCATTTTCTGTAGTCGTTACAAATGACAGAAAATGCTTAAGTAAGAATAATTGTTGGTTTGTCTGTCGCGCTTAAGGTTGAAATACCATATCCATCGCTAAACACGCAGGATAGATAGACACATATTATTTTAGAAGCGTGCAAAGATCTTTATGGAAGACTCTGTCTGTCTGTCTGTCTGTCTGTCACGCTTACATACCAGTTTAAAATAGTAGTTTCCCTGCTGTGTATGCATAGGTGTAAAATAACATTTTCGTTGTTCTGTCTATTTAAGTTTTAAATATAATTGCCATCGCGAAATTGCATAAATTAAATAGACGCAGCTTAAGAATATTCGCCATTTTTAATGTTTAGTCTTTGTTATCATAGGAAACCTTGTTTCTAAACGTTAATCAAGGGAGGCGCGAGAACGCTCTATCTCTTAATAGACATCACGAATGGCCTATGCTGGAAATCTAATTTCTTTGATCAATCATAACTCAAAAACCAATAAACCAAATTAGTTAAAACTTTGCACAACATTTTTATTTGATAGGTTCTATAAGTGTGTAAACTTTCAGTTATCAGGATCAGAATCAATTAGGTGTTAAGGACCCCAGAAAATACCAAGAGAGGAACGCATTTGAGTTTTGAAAGTGTTCTAAATAAAAGAAAAAACGCACCTACATTTAAAAAATAAATATCTAATATACCCCCTCCTCTCCTTAGAAAAAAACAAACAAATCAGGATTATTATAAGTTTCTTTATAGATGCCTTGTGCGTGTGCGAAAGTCAACCGAAAAAAAATCGGTGAAGATCCAAATGCGTTCCTCTCGTCTTGTCAGTTTTCTGGGGTCGTTAAAACCTAATTGATCCTAATCTGTGAATTGATGTTCTACGAATAAAAACACACACTTATTTTTGTAGTTATTTAGTTTTTTTAGTCTACGTTTAATACTAAACAATGTCTATTATTTTGATTATTCTGATAACTGTGATATATATATATATAAACATACATATATATATATATATATATTTATATATATACACAAAGTACAAATTAAAAACTAAAACATTTATCTGAAGTTTGTTTTATACTTTTCTAGTTGCCGTTTTACATTTATATTGTGGGGTCTGTGTTCGCACCGGACAATAATAAGCAGCAAATAATTCAAAAGTTACAGGTTGCGCATGTGATTTCTTCAGTTAATCTAATTTCCCGGGCAACGCC
>OY744532.1:105014582-105042082 GCA_963556195.1 Sepiola atlantica | reverse complement strand
CAGGAATGATGGAAAGCTCTACAACCTCTGCCGATTAACCCGTAAATGATTTATTTTTTTATATTGGTTTGAAACAATGTTATCAAGTGTAATAAGTTTCATAGGGGCAATATAAAATAGTATAAAAGATTTTTGGAAAAAAATATATTTATTGAAAAAAATAAATGATGTTACAAATGTGCAACACATGCATCAAATTTTACGTGTATAACAAAAAAAAAACTACAATGTATGTATCTAAATAATAATAATACACTAAAATAATTTTTACTTACCATTATAATAAGCAGATTAAAAAGTTTAGGCGCTTGAATTAGGCAGATGACACACTGATGACACTCGCCTGTTACATCGAAGATACTGATTACTTATTTAGCGGGTGTGCTGATGCAACATCATACTAATACCTACTCACACTTGCTAACAGGCTCTTTGCAGATGTGAAACAAGTTGCAGTTTGACACATTTTCGTTGAATATCATATTAAATAGGCATTTTCTTGGAATGTGTCATATTTGTAACAAAAATCATTTAACGGTTAAGAGACAAACCTAACATGTGTCTCCTGTTCCTCCGTGATTTCATTTTTGAAAGCCGACTCATCAGTGCTTACTCGACTCGGCGATGCCTATCAGGCTTAGGACCACTATTAGCTTGTCCTTGTTATGGTGTATCCGCGCCGATGTCATAAACACCAACGGCATCGGCGGGAATACACCAAAATAAGGACATTTTATCGAAATAACAAAAGAAAAAAAAATTTTTGATTTTTGTTTTTGTATTTTTGATAAAAAAAATGACACAACACGGGTCAACTCTGATGATGAATATTATTCCGAAATTAATAAGATTAAAGAAAAAAAAAGTCTTGCATTGATAAAGGCTTCTATTTTCAATTTTATAATACTGACCCACCAATGCTTTGAAATAAACGACCCATTTTCTTAAACTTCGAGCATGCCAATGCTTTCCACGTTCTGCAACCATACTTTGAATTCATAACCGCCAACGGCATCGGCGCAGATACACCATAACAAGGACATTTTATCGAAACAACAAAAGAAACAGTTTGTTTATTTTTGTTTTTGTGTTTTTGATGAAAAAAATGACACAATACTGGTCAACTCTGATGATGGAATATTATTCCGAAATTAATAAGATTAAAGGAAAAACTAATAAATTAATATTGCATTGATAAAGGCTTCTATTTTCAATTTTATAATCCATATGTATGCATATATATGTATATATATATATATATATATATATATATATATATATATATATATATATATATATATATATGCATACACACACACACACACACACACACACACACACATATATATATATATATATATATATATATATATATATATATATATATATATATAAGGTAAGCTGTTTTGTTCCAAACAACAACATTTTCTGTTGTCAGCTCGCTTCAAAGCGAGTTTCTGCTACTGTTCCGGTAGCTAGTTTTATTCTTTACAGACAAATATATGGTTCGGAAGTTTGCTGCTAGATGAAAATACAGAGACAAGATCAAGCTTTAAAAAGATACATCATCAGTAGAGCTACGTCGGATACTGAGAGAAGAACGTGATGCCTGTAACTGTAGGGCGTCCCAATTGTCTCTATGGTAAGGCTGCGTCGAACCAATACGCAGATAAGTAATTAAACTATATGCAATTTCAGACTTGACAAACATTTGTGAATTTAACCTTAACACACAACCGCTGAACTCATTTTTTCCCTTTTATCAGCTCTGTCTCTATTTTTTACTGTTTGTTTGTTTGTTTATTTAGCAACTAATCGGGTGGTCATAAAAATTATCCGAGACATGAAGAAAACACAAGTCATGGGACCTCGGCAAGGCAGCTACCCCGATACAAGGAAAACATGTAAAACGGCTAAATAGAAAGATCCGAAAATACATAGTCTTTTATGGCATCCAGTCCTGGAAATTGCGTGACAAACAAGAGAGAAAACCCAAAACCGTTTTACACGTGTAGTTATAAATAGAGTTTCACATCAATTGACAGAGTAAGGTTCCGAAATGGCAATTTCCAGGAAAGAGCAAAGTACATATATATCTACACGCTACTGAATCAGAAACGTATGCGTTGGCTCTAGCATTTCGTGCGCATAGCCGATCGACAGATGACTAAAGATCTTCGCTATCGAGAACTTATACAAGGAAAACGTCTCCTAGGCAGGAGGTCAACGTGAGTTGTTTTTTTACCAGCCAAAGATACATCCTCGGTAATCAGTTCGACACAGTTTGGTCCATTTTTAAGTTGGTGACCTTACTTCTGTCGGATTGTTCAGTTTTAGGAGGTCCAGATTCGTAGGATTTACTTGCTCTTTTAGAAGGGATAAGTTTGTTGCTAATCGTCCGAAGCGCTCTTACCTTGGAAGACCGAAAGGGCTGCTCAGGCATTTTTGGAGTAGTAGCAGAGTACACACGCCTTTTGTGCGCTGATTTCCCCTCTCCAGTTTCCGAAGTTGTATCGTATCTTCTTGCGGTAGGGGGGGAGGTAAATTCCAACGTTACGTAAGCCGAACACATCTACGATTCAAAGATAGACCTACACGTCGTGTACATCGAAGAGAACAACTGGGAAGCAACAGTCTGTGAACGGTCTAGAAACAGAGTGTGTAGAAAGTTCTCTTCAAGGCCAATCAACAGCACAAGGAAGAGTGAGTGAGAAGAAAGCCTGCAGTCCAGGCAGACAACAAAGTATCACGCTTCATATGCACTCTCTGCCACAGAAGCTTTCATTCCCACGTGAGATTGGTAAACAATACTCGATGCTGTATTTGAATAAAAACATAGAGTGCAACCAAATATTCTTCCGAGAATGACAGATTTCTGTTAGAATTATACTAGCCGAACGACATGGAAATTCTACGGTGCTTTCCACGTCAATCTGTATAATTTACTTTTAATAATAATAATCTTTTTGAAATAAATAAATGTCTGTATGGGTGAATATTATTAAGAAAAAATGATTCTTTCTTCTTTGGTAAAAGTAATTGTCATTGTCGGATAAATCAGTAAATAAATGTAAGGGTTAGGATTAATTCGTCTACCGTGAAACCATATTTTTCTATTGGGAAGGATAATATATCAGAACTAGTGAAACCGTGCTGAAAGTTTACAGTACTTTCTACACTAATCTGTGTTAGTAAGGAAATAATACATTTCGGTGAGATCAATACTATTCAGAAAAAACATGACCCGTTTTTTCTTTCGTAAAAATAATTGTCAGTGTCAGCTAAATATTCTTTTACATAAATAAAACAAATATACATCTTCTTTCTTTATTTAATATTGTAGCAATTTTATTCTATTTTTAAACAATAAAAATTATCTGTGTTCTTACCCTAAACATAATTGTCAGTGTCAGCCAAATATTATTTTACATAAATAAAACAAATATGCATCTTCTTTCTTTATTTAAAATTGTAGCAATTTTATTCTTCTTTTAAACAATAAAAATTCTCTGTGTTCTTACCCTAAAATAATTGTCATAAATAAAACAAATATGCATCTTCTTTCTTTATTTAAAATTGAAGCAATTTCATTCTTTTTTTAAACAATAAAAATTCTCTGTGTTCTTACCCTAAAATAATTGTCAGTGTCAGCTAAATATTCTTTTACATAAATAAAACGAATATGTATCTTCTTTCTTTCTTTAAAATTGTAGCAATTTTATTCTATTTTTAAACAATAAACATTCTCTGTTTTCTTACCGTAAAAATAACTCAGTTAAATATTCTTCAAATCAATAAACCAAATGCAACTTTTGTAAATGTGTTTATTTAAAATTGTACTGTTTTAGTCCACGGGACGACAGAATTCGATTTTGAAACAATTCATTTTAAAATGGATAAAGTCTGACTTTTTCTTTACTTTAGCGACATAAGATTAATCACAAATCATTGTCTTTGCTGATCCGACGATCTCATTTTTTAATGTGTATGAGAGGTGATAACGTACGCAATAACGCGTAATGCCTTATTGTATTACTATACAGATGATAGATGCCGGACAGCGTTCACTGATAAATAAGTGTCAGCTAAATATTCTTCAAATCAATAAAAAGAATGTCACGTTTCTTAATGTATTTATTAAAAACTGTTTTAGTCGACGGAACGATTTCGAACATTTTACTTTAAAATAGGTTGACTGAATTTTGTACCTTAGCGACATAAGATCAATTATATTTGCTACTCGGACGATCTCATCTTCTAAACTGTGTGTAAAAGGTGGTAACGTACGTACGAACATGAAACACCTTAGCGTATTACTATAAAAGTCTATCTACGAATTTCATATTCTTATCAATCTAATGTGTTCTTTGTATCTATTACTATCTATCTATGTATTTTAGTATCCTGATACACACTTCTAAAGCTATACACACACACACACACACACACACACACATATATATATATATATATATATATATATATATATATATATATATATGTATGTACATACCATAATTAATATCACTTTTCTCTTTCTGTTTCTTTTCCTTTTTTCCTTCTTCTCATTGTTCACATTCTCAGCACATTTAAACACTTTCCTTCTAACTTACTTATATCCACACATTCCTGACATAGCCAGCTTGTCAAATACTCCTACTCTCCAAAGATTTCACACCTAACCACAACAAAATCTCCCCTCTCCACCCACCCATTTCACCCTTCCGACTACTTCTTTCACACTCTTTCCCACCTACCCATCCCACTTTCAAATCACTTTCATTTCTTCAAATATTTTCTAAAACCATGACACTACCTACACACCAAAAACACAGAGCCTCCCCTCCTCTTTCACCACCCCTCCACTTTTTCACTCACAGCCATCCACATTAATTTCAATTACTCTCACCCCTCCACTTTTTCTCTCACAGCCATCCACATTAATTTCATTCCCTGCCACCGTTTTCTCTTAGCCCAGACCTCGGTCCTGCGCTCCCAGTAGTGGCTACTCCTTCTTCTCATAAACCCATCATGTCAACCCAATATTCTCATGTACTTGCATGACATTTTTCTTAAAATTATCATCCTGAGGAAGTCTTACAAATAAAGACGAAACGTTGATGAATGCATAAAAAAACATCATTTGGTTATTTTTATTTAATTCAAATAACAAAATTCAGTCTTTACTCATATAATTTATTATCGCAATTTTAGAATCGACGATGGTCTTACAATTGTTTCGCAACGTGCAATATGCTACAATAAAAAGCAATTACACGCTGCTCTTCAGAAACCAAAATAAAAAGCATTTATAAAAATGTTATATCGTGCAGAACGTTCATGGAAAAACAGAAAGCAGACAACAAAGACGCATGATCCTGCCCCGATAATAGGATGACAGAATTCCAATCAAGCGCCATTTTGAATCTATCGTACGGAGACACGTCTTAATATAGTCATGCGAAAACAATAACAATGACAAAATAACAATAACAGTTGAAATAGCAAGTGATTGATTAAAATTGGAAATTAAGGTGGATTATAATTATTATTCTATGTAAGATTATTGTTAAAGATATAATCTGAAAATACGGTTTATGCTAGTGAATTAAAAAGTTTTTTATCTAAGTTTTCAATACCGCTGCTAACTTGTTTACAATTCATTTTTTACTTTATACTAACTCTAATAGAATAATTTAAACTCATGAAAATTAATAGTTTACCTTAATTTAAAATTAATTAAAAACAAGTTAAAATTAATTATTATCAATTACATCAGATTACTGGCCGAAATAGATATAAAAAAGGGTGAGAATTGATATCGTAGAAGACATTTCAGGCGAAATCGTCCAATTATATATATATATATATATATATATATATATATATTTTATTTCACAATTGATTTCAATTTTGAATTGAAATTAATTTTAACAATATTTTCCATTCCACAGTTGCCTCCCCTTGACCGTTCATTTTATAGTTAAATTAGCGGCTCAAATTATCAAATTTAAAATTGAAATTGAATTTAAAAATTTAAATAAATAAATTAATAAATATATAAATAAATAAATTAAAAACAATAATAAATAATAAAATATATAAATAAACAAATATTAATAAGATGACAAGCTTTAAGCTGAATAATTATACAATTAAATTATGATAGGAATAATTAATATTTATATCCAATTAGCTTGCCTAAACCCATTTTCTGCGTATCTACCATCTATTTTCTGCGGTATTTCGTCAACGGTCGTGTCCATTTTGCCTTTTGATAACTCGGTCATATTTTTATTCTTTTGATAATGAGAGGTCCCGCTCTCGTAAATTAAAGTTTACCTTTGCCGGAACCTTTTTAAATTGCTTGACAGTAAACTTTTTTCTATTTACTGCTCTGGTATTTAATCTGTTTGAACGTGAAATATTAATAAATTGATTTGAGATTCCATTCATATTTTCTCTTCTCATTAATTTTTGTTCATCTGTTCCACCTTCCGGTACCTATATCACATTGCTCCTGCCTCGGATTACCAACTCACATTTATATTTACCAGCAATGCTTCAAGCAAACTACAATTTCCTTATATATATATGTATATATTATTGTACTTTAATTATTAGTCTGTAAATCTCTGGATGTATTTTATTATGCCTATATCTATATATCGATTTATTGAATATATGTTCATATATATATATATATGTGTGTGTGTGTGTATATATATGTATATATATATATATGTATTTACAGTAAAGTAAAATATGACCAATATATTTTTTCTAATACTCCGTTTTTCTAAAAAAAATTACAGACACGACACATAAGATAGACGAACAAGACAAACCGGAAATAAGTAGAGAAACACACAGATTTGGCAGGAAAAAATGAAAGAAAAACTATTTCTCTGTTAAAAGTAGACAGTGAATGCCCCTAGAAAATACATGGGACGCTCTTTTCAACTGCGACTGCGCAATGATGTCTTCCGCTTCCGGTAAGAAATAAATAGATGATTACTTTACCATTTCTCGCATTCGAAATGAACTGTGAGTTAATACAATATGAAAATGAAAAAAAGCTGAAAGCAAGTTTTAAGTGGCTAAATTCTGATATATTCTTAGTTTACATCGTAATATATATATATATATATATATATATATATATATATATATATATATACTTCTTAAAGTTAAAACTTATCCCACACATCCCAACATTACACCGGGTTTGATGTCCGTAAGTTATAATTTCAAATAACTATATAATGGGTTCTGGTGGTCCATCTGTCACACTTTTTCTTAAAAACAACTGTTTCTTCAGACGGTCAAATATTACGTTGGTCTGTAAATTTTAAGTTTCAAATGATGTCTTCGTTTTTTCGTTGTTGTTAGCAATAATATTTTCGTTGATCTGTTTCACTTACATTTATAATAATACTTTTGAGCTTATGTTTGAAATAGCACTTTTTGCTTGTCTGCAATATGGGATATTACGTTCGTCTTTTTGTTTCAGATAGATCCGTAGATCTTGCCAGATCATCAATTTATGAGGTAGTAAACTTTGATGTAAAAACCTGTGTACTGACTTCAAACGTCTTGGCACAAACCTACTGAGGGGGGGGCACAACTTAGTCTTGGTCAACAAACTTTCCGAGAGCTGGAGAGTCGACCCAAAATATCGGGTTTGAAAACCTACAATTGATCAACTAGTAGATAGGATCTGCAATCGCCCGGCTATCAACTTCTTAAGTTTGGGATATCATTTTCGTCTTTCTCTTAAGAAATTTGAAATGGTATTTTTAGTTGGTCTGCCACGCTTTAATTTTACTTATCAATTTTGGCTGTTTGTTGAGGTGACGTTTGAAATATTATTTCCGTTTGTCTGTCATTATTAAGTTTTAAATAACGGGTTCGCCTGTCTGTCAAGACTCAGTTTGAAATAGCATTTTCGTTGGAATGTCACGCATTAGTTTGACATATCCATTTTGGCTGTTTGTTGAGGTGATGTTTGAAATATTATTTTCGTTTGTCTGTCATTCTTAAGTTTTAAATAACGGGTTCGCCTGGCTGTCAGGACTCAGTTTGAAATAGCATTTTCGTTGGAATATCACGCATTTGTTTGACATATCCATTTTGGCTGTTTGTTGAGGTGATGTTTGAAATCTTATTTTCGTTTTAGTTTTAAATAACGGGTTCGCCTGTCTGTCAAGACTCAGTTTGAAATAGCATTTTCGTTGGTCTGTCACGCATTAGTTTGACATATCCATTTTGGCTGTTTGTTGAGGTGATGTTTGAAATCTTATTTTCGTTTTAGTTTTAAATAACGGGTTCGCCTGTCTGTCAAGACTCAGTTTGAAATAGCATTTTCGTTGGAATATCACGCATTTGTTTGACATATCCATTTTGGCTGTTTGTTGAGGTGATGTTTGAAATCTTATTTTCGTTTTAGTTTTAAATAACGGGTTCGCCTGTCTGTCAAGACTCAGTTTGAAATAGCATTTTCGTTGGTCTGTCACGCATTAGTTTGACATATCCATTTTGGCTGTTTGTTGAGGTGATGTTTGAAATCTTATTTTCGTTTTAGTTTTAAATAACGGGTTCGCCTGTCTGTCAAGACTCAGTTTGAAATAGCATTTTCGTTGGAATGTCACGCATTAGTTTGACATATCCATTTTGGCTGTTTGTTGAGGTGATGTTTGAAATATTATTTTCGTTTTAGTTTTAAATAACGGGTTCGCCTGTCTGTCAAGACTCAGTTTGAAATAGCATTTTCGTTGGAATGTCACGCATTAGTTTGACATATCCATTTTGGCTGTTTGTTGAGGTGATGTTTGAAATATTATTTTCGTTTTAGTTTTAAATAACGGGTTCGCCTGTCTGTCAAGACTCAGTTTGAAATAGCATTTTCGTTGGAATGTCACGCATTAGTTTGACATATCCATTTTGGCTGTTTGTTGAGGTGACGTTTGAAATATTATTTCCGTTTGTCTGTCATTCTTAAGTTTTAAATAACGGGTTCGCCTGTCTGTCAAGACTCAGTTTGAAATAGCATTTTCGTTGGAATGTCACGCATTAGTTTGACATATCCATTTTGGCTGTTTGTTGAGGTGATGTTTGAAATCTTATTTTCGTTTTAGTTTTAAATAACGGGTTCGCCTGTCTGTCAAGACTCAGTTTGAAATAGCATTTTCGTTGGAATGTCACGCATTAGTTTGACATATCCATTTTGGCTGTTTGTTGAGGTGATGTTTGAAATCTTATTTTCGTTTTAGTTTTAAATAACGGGTTCGCCTGTCTGTCAAGACTCAGTTTGAAATAGCATTTTCGTTGGAATGTCACGCATTAGTTTGACATATCCATTTTGGCTGTTTGTTGAGGTGATGTTTGAAATCTTATTTTCGTTTTAGTTTTAAATAACGGGTTCGCCTGTCTGTCAAGACTCAGTTTGAAATAGCATTTTCGTTGGAATGTCACGCATTAGTTTGACATATCCATTTTGGCTGTTTGTTGAGGTGATGTTTGAAATCTTATTTTCGTTTTAGTTTTAAATAACGGGTTCGCCTGTCTGTCAAGACTCAGTTTGAAATAGCATTTTCGTTGGAATGTCACGCATTAGTTTGACATATCCATTTTGGCTGTTTGTTGAGGTGACGTTTGAAATATTATTTCCGTTTGTCTGTCATTCTTAAGTTTTAAATAACGGGTTCGCCTGTCTGTCAAGACTCAGTTTGAAATAGCATTTTCGTTGGAATGTCACGCATTAGTTTGACATATCCATTTTGGCTGTTTGTTGAGGTGATGTTTGAAATCTTATTTTCGTTTTAGTTTTAAATAACGGGTTCGCCTGTCTGTCAAGACTCAGTTTGAAATAGCATTTTCGTTGGAATGTCACGCATTAGTTTGACATATCCATTTTGGCTGTTTGTTGAGGTGATGTTTGAAATCTTATTTTCGTTTTAGTTTTAAATAACGGGTTCGCCTGTCTGTCAAGACTCAGTTTGAAATAGCATTTTCGTTGGAATGTCACGCATTAGTTTGACATATCCATTTTGGCTGTTTGTTGAGGTGATGTTTGAAATCTTATTTTCGTTTTAGTTTTAAATAACGGGTTCGCCTGTCTGTCAAGACTCAGTTTGAAATAGCATTTTCGTTGGAATATCACGCATTTGTTTGACATATCCATTTTGGCTGTTTGTTGAGGTGATGTTTGAAATCTTATTTTCGTTTTAGTTTTAAATAACGGGTTCGCCTGTCTGTCAAGACTCAGTTTGAAATAGCATTTTCGTTGGTCTGTCACGCATTAGTTTGACATATCCATTTTGGCTGTTTGTTGAGGTGATGTTTGAAATCTTATTTTTGTTTTAGTTTTAAATAACGGGTTCGCCTGTCTGTCAAGACTCAGTTTGAAATAGCATTTTCGTTGGAATGTCACGCATTAGTTTGACATATCCATTTTGGCTGTTTGTTGAGGTGATGTTTGAAATCTTATTTTCGTTTTAGTTTTAAATAACGGGTTCGCCTGTCTGTCAAGACTCAGTTTGAAATAGCATTTTCGTTGGAATGTCACGCATTAGTTTGACATATCCATTTTGGCTGTTTGTTGAGGTGATGTTTGAAATCTTATTTTCGTTTTAGTTTTAAATAACGGGTTCGCCTGTCTGTCAAGACTCAGTTTGAAATAGCATTTTCGTTGGAATGTCACGAATTAGTTTGACATATCCATTTTGGCTGTTTGTTGAGGTGATGTTTGAAATATTATTTTCGTTTTAGTTTTAAATAACGGGTTCGCCTGTCTGTCAAGACTCAGTTTGAAATAGCATTTTCGTTGGAATGTCACGCATTAGTTTGACATATCCATTTTGGCTGTTTGTTGAGGTGATGTTTGAAATATTATTTTCGTTTTAGTTTTAAATAACGGGTTCGCCTGTCTGTCAAGACTCAGTTTGAAATAGCATTTTCGTTGGAATGTCACGCATTTGTTTGACATATCCATTTTGGCTGTTTGTTGAGGTGATGTTTGAAATCTTATTTTCGTTTTAGTTTTAAATAACGGGTTCGCCTGTCTGTCAAGACTCAGTTTGAAATAGCATTTTCGTTGGAATGTCACGCATTAGTTTGACATATCCATTTTGGCTGTTTGTTGAGGTGACGTTTGAAATATTATTTCCGTTTGTCTGTCATTCTTAAGTTTTAAATAACGGGTTCGCCTGTCTGTCAAGACTCAGTTTGAAATAGCATTTTCGTTGGAATGTCACGCATTAGTTTGACATATGAATTTTGGCTGTTTGTTGAGGTGATGTTTGAAATATTATTTTCGTTTTAGTTTTAAATAACGGGTTCGCCTGTCTGTCAAGACTCAGTTTGAAATAGCATTTTCGTTGGAATGTCACGCATTAGTTTGACATATCCATTTTGGCTGTTTGTTGAGGTGATGTTTGAAATCTTATTTTCGTTTGAGTTTTAAATAACGGGTTCGCCTGTCTGTCAAGACTCAGTTTGAAATAGCATTTTCGTTGGAATGTCACGCATTAGTTTGACATATCCATTTTGGCTGTTTGTTGAGGTGATGTTTGAAATCTTATTTTCGTTTGAGTTTTAAATAACGGGTTCGCCTGTCTGTCAAGACTCAGTTTGAAATAGCATTTTCGTTGGAATGTCACGCATTAGTTTGACATATCCATTTTGGCTGTTTGTTGAGGTGATGTTTGAAATCTTATTTTCGTTTGAGTTTTAAATAACGGGTTCGCCTGTCTGTCAAGACTCAGTTTGAAATAGCATTTTCGTTGGTCTGTCACGCATTAGTTTGACATATCCATTTTGGCTGTTTGTTGAGGTGATGTTTGAAATCTTATTTTCGTTTGAGTTTTAAATAACGGGTTCGCCTGTCTGTCAAGACTCAGTTTGAAATAGCATTTTCGTTGGAATGTCACGCATTAGTTTGACATATCCATTTTGGCTGTTTGTTGAGGTGATGTTTGAAATCTTATTTTCGTTTTAGTTTTAAATAACGGGTTCGCCTGTCTGTCAAGACTCAGTTTGAAATAGCATTTTCGTTGGAATGTCACGCATTAGTTTGACATATCCATTTTGGCTGTTTGTTGAGGTGATGTTTGAAATATTATTTTCGTTTTAGTTTTAAATAACGGGTTCGCCTGTCTGTCAAGACTCAGTTTGAAATAGCATTTTCGTTGGAATGTCACGCATTAGTTTGACATATCCATTTTGGCTGTTTGTTGAGGTGATGTTTGAAATATTATTTTCGTTTTAGTTTTAAATAACGGGTTCGCCTGTCTGTCAAGACTCAGTTTGAAATAGCATTTTCGTTGGAATGTCACGCATTAGTTTGACATATCCATTTTGGCTGTTTGTTGAGGTGATGTTTGAAATATTATTTTCGTTTTAGTTTTAAATAACGGGTTCGCCTGTCTGTCAAGACTCAGTTTGAAATAGCATTTTCGTTGGAATGTCACGCATTAGTTTGACATATCCATTTTGGCTGTTTGTTGAGGTGATGTTTGAAATCTTATTTTCGTTTTAGTTTTAAATAACGGGTTCGCCTGTCTGTCAAGACTCAGTTTGAAATAGCATTTTCGTTGGAATGTCACGCATTAGTTTGACATATCCATTTTGGCTGTTTGTTGAGGTGACGTTTGAAATATTATTTCCGTTTGTCTGTCATTCTTAAGTTTTAAATAACGGGTTCGCCTGTCTGTCAAGACTCAGTTTGAAATAGCATTTTCGTTGGAATGTCACGCATTAGTTTGACATATGAATTTTGGCTGTTTGTTGAGGTGATGTTTGAAATATTATTTTCGTTTTAGTTTTAAATAACGGGTTCGCCTGTCTGTCAAGACTCAGTTTGAAATAGCATTTTCGTTGGAATGTCACGCATTAGTTTGACATATCCATTTTGGCTGTTTGTTGAGGTGATGTTTGAAATCTTATTTTCGTTTGAGTTTTAAATAACGGGTTCGCCTGTCTGTCAAGACTCAGTTTGAAATAGCATTTTCGTTGGAATGTCACGCATTAGTTTGACATATCCATTTTGGCTGTTTGTTGAGGTGATGTTTGAAATCTTATTTTCGTTTGAGTTTTAAATAACGGGTTCGCCTGTCTGTCAAGACTCAGTTTGAAATAGCATTTTCGTTGGAATGTCACGCATTAGTTTGACATATCCATTTTGGCTGTTTGTTGAGGTGATGTTTGAAATCTTATTTTCGTTTGAGTTTTAAATAACGGGTTCGCCTGTCTGTCAAGACTCAGTTTGAAATAGCATTTTCGTTGGAATGTCACGCATTAGTTTGACATATCCATTTTGGCTGTTTGTTGAGGTGATGTTTGAAATCTTATTTTCGTTTGAGTTTTAAATAACGGGTTCGCCTGTCTGTCAAGACTCAGTTTGAAATAGCATTTTCGTTGGAATGTCACGCATTAGTTTGACATATCCATTTTGGCTGTTTGTTGAGGTGATGTTTGAAATCTTATTTTCGTTTTAGTTTTAAATAACGGGTTCGCCTGTCTGTCAAGACTCAGTTTGAAATAGCATTTTCGTTGGAATGTCACGCATTAGTTTGACATATCCATTTTGGCTGTTTGTTGAGGTGATGTTTGAAATATTATTTTCGTTTTAGTTTTAAATAACGGGTTCGCCTGTCTGTCAAGACTCAGTTTGAAATAGCATTTTCGTTGGAATGTCACGCATTAGTTTGACATATCCATTTTGGCTGTTTGTTGAGGTGATGTTTGAAATCTTATTTTCGTTTTAGTTTTAAATAACGGGTTCGCCTGTCTGTCAAGACTCAGTTTGAAATAGCATTTTCGTTGGAATGTCACGCATTAGTTTGACATATGAATTTTGGCTGTTTGTTGAGGTGATGTTTGAAATCTTATTTTCGTTTTAGTTTTAAATAACGGGTTTGCCTGTCTGTCAAGACTCAGTTTGAAATAGCATTTTCGTTGGAATGTCACGCATTAGTTTGACATATCCATTTTGGCTGTTTGTTGAGGTGATGTTTGAAATCTTATTTTCGTTTTAGTTTTTAATAACGGGTTCGCCTGTCTGTCAAGACTCAGTTTGAAATAGCATTTTCGTTGGAATATCACGCATTTGTTTGACATATCCATTTTGGCTGTTTGTTGAGGTGATGTTTGAAATCTTATTTTCGTTTTAGTTTTAAATAACGGGTTCGCCTGTCTGTCAAGACTCAGTTTGAAATAGCATTTTCGTTGGAATGTCACGCATTAGTTTGACATATCCATTTTGGCTGTTTGTTGAGGTGATGTTTGAAATCTTATTTTCGTTTGAGTTTTAAATAACGGGTTCGCCTGTCTGTCAAGACTCAGTTTGAAATAGCATTTTCGTTGGAATGTCACGCATTAGTTTGACATATCCATTTTGGCTGTTTGTTGAGGTGATGTTTGAAATCTTATTTTCGTTTGAGTTTTAAATAACGGGTTCGCCTGTCTGTCAAGACTCAGTTTGAAATAGCATTTTCGTTGGAATGTCACGCATTAGTTTGACATATCCATTTTGGCTGTTTGTTGAGGTGATGTTTGAAATCTTATTTTCGTTTGAGTTTTAAATAACGGGTTCGCCTGTCTGTCAAGACTCAGTTTGAAATAGCATTTTCGTTGGAATGTCACGCATTAGTTTGACATATCCATTTTGGCTGTTTGTTGAGGTGATGTTTGAAATCTTATTTTCGTTTTAGTTTTAAATAACGGGTTCGCCTGTCTGTCAAGACTCAGTTTGAAATAGCATTTTCGTTGGAATGTCACGCATTAGTTTGACATATCCATTTTGGCTGTTTGTTGAGGTGATGTTTGAAATCTTATTTTCGTTTTAGTTTTAAATAACGGGTTCGCCTGTCTGTCAAGACTCAGTTTGAAATAGCATTTTCGTTGGAATGTCACGCATTAGTTTGACATATCCATTTTGGCTGTTTGTTGAGGTGATGTTTGAAATCTTATTTTCGTTTTAGTTTTAAATAACGGGTTCGCCTGTCTGTCAAGACTCAGTTTGAAATAGCATTTTCGTTGGAATGTCACGCATTAGTTTGACATATGAATTTTGGCTGTTTGTTGAGGTGATGTTTGAAATCTTATTTTCGTTTTAGTTTTAAATAACGGGTTCGCCTGTCTGTCAAGACTCAGTTTGAAATAGCATTTTCGTTGGAATGTCACGCATTAGTTTGACATATCCATTTTGGCTGTTTGTTGAGGTGATGTTTGAAATCTTATTTTCGTTTTAGTTTTTAATAACGGGTTCGCCTGTCTGTCAAGACTCAGTTTGAAATAGCATTTTCGTTGGAATATCACGCATTTGTTTGACATATCCATTTTGGCTGTTTGTTGAGGTGATGTTTGAAATCTTATTTTCGTTTTAGTTTTAAATAACGGGTTCGCCTGTCTGTCAAGACTCAGTTTGAAATAGCATTTTCGTTGGAATGTCACGCATTAGTTTGACATATCCATTTTGGCTGTTTGTTGAGGTGATGTTTGAAATCTTATTTTCGTTTTAGTTTTAAATAACGGGTTCGCCTGTCTGTCAAAACTCAGTTTGAAATAGCATTTTCGTTGGAATGTCACGCATTAGTTTGACATATGAATTTTGGCTGTTTGTTGAGGTGATGTTTGAAATCTTATTTTCGTTTTAGTTTTAAATAACGGGTTCGCCTGTCTGTCAAGACTCAGTTTGAAATAGCATTTTCGTTGGAATGTCACGCATTAGTTTGACATATGAATTTTGGCTGTTTGTTGAGGTGATGTTTGAAATCTTATTTTCGTTTTAGTTTTAAATAACGGGTTCGCCTGTCTGTCAAGACTCAGTTTGAAATAGCATTTTCGTTGGAATGTCACGCATTAGTTTGACATATGAATTTTGGCTGTTTGTTGAGGTGATGTTTGAAATCTTATTTTCGTTTTAGTTTTAAATAACGGGTTCGCCTGTCTGTCAAGACTCAGTTTGAAATAGCATTTTCGTTGGAATGTCACGCATTAGTTTGACATATCCATTTTGGCTGTTTGTTGAGGTGATGTTTGAAATCTTATTTTCGTTTTAGTTTTAAATAACGGGTTCGCCTGTCTGTGAAGACTCAGTTTGAAATAGCATTTTCGTTGGAATGTCACGCATTAGTTTGACATATGAATTTTGGCTGTTTGTTGAGGTGATGTTTGAAATCTTATGTTCGTTTTAGTTTTAAATAACGGGTTCGCCTGTCTGTCAAGACTCAGTTTGAAATAGCATTTTCGTTGGAATGTCACGCATTAGTTTGACATATGAATTTTGGCTGTTTGTTGAGGTGATGTTTGAAATCTTATTTTCGTTTTAGTTTTAAATAACGGGTTCGCCTGTCTGTCAAGACTCAGTTTGAAATAGCATTTTCGTTGGAATGTCACGCATTAGTTTGACATATCCATTTTGGCTGTTTGTTGAGGTGATGTTTGAAATCTTATTTTCGTTTTAGTTTTTAATAACGGGTTCGCCTGTCTGTCAAGACTCAGTTTGAAATAGCATTTTCGTTGGAATATCACGCATTTGTTTGACATATCCATTTTGGCTGTTTGTTGAGGTGATGTTTGAAATCTTATTTTCGTTTTAGTTTTAAATAACGGGTTCGCCTGTCTGTCAAGACTCAGTTTGAAATAGCATTTTCGTTGGAATGTCACGCATTAGTTTGACATATCCATTTTGGCTGTTTGTTGAGGTGATGTTTGAAATCTTATTTTCGTTTTAGTTTTAAATAACGGGTTCGCCTGTCTGTCAAAACTCAGTTTGAAATAGCATTTTCGTTGGAATGTCACGCATTAGTTTGACATATGAATTTTGGCTGTTTGTTGAGGTGATGTTTGAAATCTTATTTTCGTTTTAGTTTTAAATAACGGGTTCGCCTGTCTGTCAAGACTCAGTTTGAAATAGCATTTTCGTTGGAATGTCACGCATTAGTTTGACATATGAATTTTGGCTGTTTGTTGAGGTGATGTTTGAAATCTTATTTTCGTTTTAGTTTTAAATAACGGGTTCGCCTGTCTGTCAAGACTCAGTTTGAAATAGCATTTTCGTTGGAATGTCACGCATTAGTTTGACATATGAATTTTGGCTGTTTGTTGAGGTGATGTTTGAAATCTTATTTTCGTTTTAGTTTTAAATAACGGGTTCGCCTGTCTGTCAAGACTCAGTTTGAAATAGCATTTTCGTTGGAATGTCACGCATTAGTTTGACATATCCATTTTGGCTGTTTGTTGAGGTGATGTTTGAAATCTTATTTTCGTTTTAGTTTTAAATAACGGGTTCGCCTGTCTGTGAAGACTCAGTTTGAAATAGCATTTTCGTTGGAATGTCACGCATTAGTTTGACATATGAATTTTGGCTGTTTGTTGAGGTGATGTTTGAAATCTTATGTTCGTTTTAGTTTTAAATAACGGGTTCGCCTGTCTGTCAAGACTCAGTTTGAAATAGCATTTTCGTTGGAATGTCACGCATTAGTTTGACATATGAATTTTGGCTGTTTGTTGAGGTGATGTTTGAAATCTTATTTTCGTTTTAGTTTTAAATAACGGGTTCGCCTGTCTGTCAAGACTCAGTTTGAAATAGCATTTTCGTTGGAATGTCACGCATTAGTTTGACATATGAATTTTGGCTGTTTGTTGAGGTGATGTTTGAAATCTTATTTTCGTTTTAGTTTTAAATAACGGGTTCGCCTGTCTGTCAAGACTCAGTTTGAAATAGCATTTTCGTTGGAATGTCACGCATTAGTTTGACATATCCATTTTGGCTGTTTGTTGAGGTGATGTTTGAAATCTTATTTTCGTTTTAGTTTTAAATAACGGGTTCGCCTGTCTGTCAAGACTCAGTTTGAAATAGCATTTTCGTTGGAATGTCACGCATTAGTTTGACATATCCATTTTGGCTGTTTGTTGAGGTGATGTTTGAAATATTATTTTCGTTTTAGTTTTAAATAACGGGTTCGCCTGTCTGTCAAGACTCAGTTTGAAATAGCATTTTCGTTGGAATGTCACGCATTAGTTTGACATATCCATTTTGGCTGTTTGTTGAGGTGATGTTTGAAATATTATTTTCGTTTTAGTTTTAAATAACGGGTTCGCCTGTCTGTCAAGACTCAGTTTGAAATAGCATTTTCGTTGGAATGTCACGCATTAGTTTGACATATCCATTTTGGCTGTTTGTTGAGGTGATGTTTGAAATATTATTTTCGTTTTAGTTTTAAATAACGGGTTCGCCTGTCTGTCAAGACTCAGTTTGAAATAGCATTTTCGTTGGAATGTCACGCATTAGTTTGACATATCCATTTTGGCTGTTTGTTGAGGTGATGTTTGAAATCTTATTTTCGTTTTAGTTTTAAATAACGGGTTCGCCTGTCTGTCAAGACTCAGTTTGAAATAGCATTTTCGTTGGAATGTCACGCATTAGTTTGACATATCCATTTTGGCTGTTTGTTGAGGTGATGTTTGAAATCTTATTTTCGTTTTAGTTTTAAATAACGGGTTCGCCTGTCTGTCAAGACTCAGTTTGAAATAGCATTTTCGTTGGAATGTCACGCATTAGTTTGACATATCCATTTTGGCTGTTTGTTGAGGTGATGTTTGAAATATTATTTTCGTTTTAGTTTTAAATAACGGGTTCGCCTGTCTGTCAAGACTCAGTTTGAAATAGCATTTTCGTTGGAATGTCACGCATTTGTTTGACATATTAATTTTGGCTGTTTGTTGAGGTGACGTTTGAAATATTATTTTCGTTTGTCTGTCATTCTTAAGTTTTAAATAACGGGTTCGCCTGTCTGTCAAGCCTCAGTTTGAAATAGCAGTTTCTGCCGGTCTGTCAAGTTTATGTTTGAAATTGTCTTTCATCGCTAAACGCGTAGATTAGGTGGGTGTATCTTACTTTACAAATTTACTTCCGTTTTCATGATTTTCTTCAGTCTAAATCGGACGATTTTGGAATAGTTTCATTATTTATTTATTTTACTTGGTTATTTATTCTCTTCAAACGATGCCGGAACCGGAACTCTGCAAAACAAAAATAAATAAAAAAACTAAAAAAACTGCTGCTTTCTTCCTGTTCGACATGAACGAATAGCAACGGCTGCAAGAATTAACCTCTCTCTCCCAAGAGGTCGTCTCGTGATTTTTTCTCATTGCGATCGCGCTTGCTTCCGCTGATTTTTTTGTGTGTCTGCTCTCTTTTATCACGCCAACAAGAAAGAAAAGAATGATAAATAAAATTACCATTAATGCTACGTCGGCTGCAAGTTTGAGTTTATTTTATATTCTATAGACTGTGGCATAGCAGAAAGTAGAGAAAAGACGGGAATATATAGACATTTTGATTTCGGAAAATATTCTGTCAACATGACAGCGAACGCGGAAATTAGAACAACTGGGAAGGCGGGAAAAGCGTAATTTGCACTCATCCAGTTTTGGGGAGCTGGATCCCCTACTACTTATGCCATCGAAGAGGCCTAATCAATAAATAAGACAAAGATATATGTCTAAAAGAAGAAGAATGTCACCAGTGTATCTTCTGCTACTCGACTCGGTATTTTTTCCATCCTACCACAGGAAAATGTGGTACAAGGACGGAAGCTGGGGAGAATAGCCAAGGAAGCAAGTGAACTCTGACCCCTTGGAAACCCCGTAGGCATTCCTTAGTGTTCATAATAATACTCCTTTTGAAATAAAAAATGTCTGTCAGGATCAATATTATTAAGAAAAATGATTCTTTCTTCTTTGGTAAAAGTAATTGTCATTGTCGGATAAATCTTTAAATAAATGAAAGGGTTAGGGTTAGGGTTGATTCGTCTACCGTGGAGCCATATTTTTCAATTGGGAAGGATAATATATTAGAACTAGTGAAACCCTGCTGAACGTCCACAGTACTTTCTGCACCAATCTGTATTAGTAATGATATATCAGAACTAGTGAAACCCTGCTGAAAGGTTTAGGGTTAATTCGTGGAGCCATATTTTTCAATTCTGAAGAGTAATATATCAAGCAGTTAGCAATTAATTAACTTCCCAAAGAGAGACAGGCCAGGCTTTGGAGGGTGTGTTGCATACCTTGCTTTTCTCCCTCGCTTATAGAGGGCGGTCGCGCGTCGTCTAGTGGATGAATTCTTTGTTCTTTCCTTCCTGCCGTGAACAACGCCGTCCGTGTCTGCAACAAAAGTCTCATGACGCACTCTGAAGACAAACTCTTCTTTTTTTTAAATTCATTTTATTACAAGCGTTGTTATTTCAACTGGGAGTCATTCGCTACGTCGAGAGAGAGAGAGCAAACCACTACTTTATCGTACTTAGTTAACAATGTTTCTTAACCATTCATAGAGAGGGGGGAAAGGATTTCTCGCGCTTGTATTCCCTTAAGGGAAATATCCCTTATTTTTACATCGTGAATCGCACGTCCTGCTCGGTTCGCCTTCCGAATCAGACTGACGAAAACTCGCTTCTCACGAGAACGAGTGACGTCACGGATCCTCTGTTTCCCACGCAAGGGCCCGCGACGTCACAGAGTCTCTCGCAGGTGCAGACTGACCCTTGATCTTGGGTCTCGTCACACAGTAACCTTGTCATGTCTGTTAGCTCTGACTGTGAGAACAGGCCCCAATCTGCACTCGACTGCACCCGCGGTAATTCGCGCAAGTCAAACCAACGATTCCCAACAGATACGTCCATTCCCATAGGACCATTATCCAACAGGTGGACCTCAGAATACTACATAGGACTAATACCACAGCCCGACAGATAAAGGGCCACTGAAATGACCCAGTCTCTGCCGGACAGATTGTCGAGGACGGATCCCCGACTGATATATACTGTGTTATCAATTAGTGCTCGCTACTTGACTGGGCGTTTAATTCCTTCCAACCGCAAAATGATGTGTCACAAGACGGGTAGGTTGGGAGAACAAGCCAGCGCTCCAGAATCGGGTCATTTTGGCTTCTTCAAAATTACCTCAGCAGCCCCGTCGATATTCCCCGGTCGGGGCACCCCAGGCAGTTAGCAATAAACTAACTCAGTCCCAAAGAAGGAAGGCAAGACCTTGGAGGGTGGACCTTCTAGAACTACCAAGGTATAATACCTCGGCCTGACAGATAAACGACCACCGAGCTGATTGTCGAGAACGGAACCTCGACTGGTATATATCGGTCAGCAAGTAAAGTTTGCTGCTTGACTATCAATGTGGATTACAGTTAAAGTATTTTATACTTATTGGAAGATTCTATTGTGTAGCTAAATAGGGATGATTCCAAAGCACTACTATAAACAGACGCCATGGGAGACAGGAAAATAGAAACTATATTATTCAGGTCGTGGTCCTTTTGCTAGTGAGAATAATATTAGTAGCCATTTTATGAGGAGTAATTGTAAATCCATTAGATTTATGACTCTCCTTATTTCTTTTTCGCGACACTTTATACTGTGTGATGTTTATGTGTTCTATTCAGTGTATGTTAGAATGTTTGTGTATTTGTGCTTTTTTTTACTGTTTGTTTATAGGTGAGTTTTTTAATGTTTTGCTCGTCTTGTTCGGTGTGGGAGGATGTGCATTCCTGCCTTTTGTATTGTGTATGAAAGTGCATTTGTGTGCATGTAGGAGACCGTTGGTGTATTCTTTATGCAGATGTTATGCGTAGGTGTGCATACGAACACATGTAAGATAAAGAAGAGATGTATAAATGTTTCTGAAGAATTCACAGTATCATTAATTTTCACCCTAAAATTTTAAAACTTCAATGTCTTCGTATTCAATCAGCATGTGACACAATCATGCGCAAAAACGACATCCCTTTTCATGTGATGTCCGTTTTCAATGGTCCATTACCGATGGCGTTACTTGAAGTTAATCCCCGGACTTTCAAACATTTCTCTGCCATTTTGGTTAACGCCCACGCGAATAGGTTCAAAATGTTCTCAACTCTCTAAAAGACTGTCACTTAAAACTGATTGTTACGACACGGATTCTCGAGTGTGATTTGAAGATTTGTAAGGACGGACCAGAATAAGGTCGGAAGTTACATCGGCCGAAACGTTATGAAAATAACAACCAAGATGAGAATAGTAGTCTGAATGATCCCAAAAAATCCAAATTCTCAATCCCCATCTAAAAAACATTACTTATTTTAGACTAAGCGGACATGGATTAATTTCAATCAAGTTGTGTTTTGTTTTAGTTTTATTTTCAGGCATATCAACCTTTTTTAGGGGTATTTAATGCTATAAGACGAACAACGATACTGTACAGTTCATTAATTTGCGTGGTTTGTCTGTTTTAAGCCATGTCAACCCCCTTTTTTGATTATCTAATGCTGAAGTTCAATGTCAAGTGTAAATGATTCATTAACACGTTTGGTGCGTCTATTTCACGCCATATCAACACTTTCTGATGCCTAAAACCTATTTTAAACGATTCATTAATGGCAAAACATAGTGTTATGAGACATAATCACGTTGGCACATCTTTTCTCGTTAGATTATCGACGTTGAGCATGGTCAGTATCAGAAGTGTGACAATTTGGGAAAACAAGATTCTGTATGTGAGAAAACGACCACACTTCCCTCCAAGAAAACTGCAAAAACTAACGTCATCTCCACTGACTGGGATATATATGCGACTGGGGGACCACTTGTGAATTCAATATTCACTAGTAACTTCTGCATTCCGAGGAATCCAGCTCAACCCGCCCAGAGTGGTTTGGTTTGTTTGGTTTTACGGCATATCAACCTCTAATGAGACATTCGATACCAAAACATTAGTTTTTAATGTTTATGTATTTTAATGATTTAAAAAAAATGTTTAAGTGTTTTAATATAATTTTTGTAATGATTACGTATTTTAATATCATGTTTTAAATGTACATGTTTTTTTATATCGGTTTTGTAAATATTTATGTATTTAAATATTATTATTTTAATGTTTATGTATTTTAATATCATTTTTTAAAATGTTTATGTATTTTAATATCATTTTTTAAAATGTTTATGTATTTTAATATCATTTTTGGCCTTTTGTTAGGTTGTTTTCTTTTACGACATATTAACCCATTTCGAGTTATTTAATACCGAATCCGGTCATTTTGGTAAAAGCTTTTCATGGATAGCCATAGCTGCTATCAAGGATTCTTCATCTACCATCGTATCTGGATTAGCAATGAGTTTAGCAAATAATTTTAGCTGACATTATTCAACTTTCTGGCAAATTAGTACCTCTCACTTGAATTATAGTAGATTTCTCTGTTCATGAGTGAAACTAAGAAAGACTAAAATATGGGAGAAATATGACAACGCATGGGTTTAGCACAACTTTTATTTCGAGATGAACAAAGCGGCATATTGCACGCCAAAAGAACACATCGAATT
The DNA here is from genome assembly GCA_963556195.1 of Sepiola atlantica. NCBI lineage: Eukaryota > Metazoa > Mollusca > Cephalopoda > Sepiida > Sepiolidae > Sepiola > Sepiola atlantica. The sequence goes on along the minus strand of OY744532.1, from coordinate 105,018,707 downwards.
TATTCACACATATCACGTGATCATACGTACCGCGTAGTGATTTTCATTACAGTGTGGTGACAAAGCTAACGGCCTTGTTGTTATTTCTCTTCAGTGTACAATTTTTAGTTGATTACTAAAAAGATGAACTAGGTTGGAAATAATATATTTTTCTTTTTAATAACACGGACCAATATTTGCTCTAACTCATTGACGAAAGATTTTTGTATCTACCTGTTGTTAATGAAGCTATAAACGCCAATGAAATAGTTGAAAAACCTTCTTTACTTAATGAAACGAGAAGGTGAATTAGAGAAAGACAAAGACTGAAAATATGGGAGAAATATAAAAATGTGTGAGTTTAGCACATCTTTATGGTCGGCAATAAACCAAAGCGGCACATTGCATGCCAAAACTCACATGTGATTTATTCCCTCATATCACGTGATGATATATGTTGCATTGGCGATCGTATCGCGTCGTGATCTTCACTATATTGCGATGACAAGGTTAGTGACCTTGTTACCACTTCTTCTAAGTGTACTATTTTTAGTGGATCAATGTGTCTAATAGAACGCATTAGATCATATAGGATTTCGATTCTGTATAACCGATTCCATCGTCTTTGACTACATCCATCAGGCCAATCACGCACTCCAAATCATGTTTTGGGTGGCAGTTAATTGTCTTCTCCTTCGTCTTCTCAACCTACCAAACTTCCAACCAAACGCACCCATGCATTTCTGTCGGGTTTAAGTTAAGTGAACAAACATGTTTACGCAGTTGCATTTCATTCCGGTATTTTTAGAATGTTTTCACCTCCACTTCGACAAGAGACATAATAACAAAACAAAAAACACAAAAAAGAAATACTTGTAAGGTTTCGAAAGGAGATTTTCATATCGGACGTACTGGAAAGGAAAAACATAATGCGCCGGCCGAATGAAATGGCTGTGAGATAATTGGGAGAAATACAATAGTTTGAATTATGCACGCAATGGTGGAATGTGTTTAGACTTCGAAAAAGTATATCTTGAAATGGGTTCTTTCCAAACAATGCGTTTCACATATATTACATCGGCCATACGTCCGAAGATAATTACTTATCTATATACTAGTGTATACCCGCTTCTGAAGGGTGGTTTTATAGTACCTGGGTATGTCGATTTCTATCTTTATCAAGCTTCTATTGTTTTATAGCTAATACGAATAAAAATATTTGTAACATTTATAAGAAAAGAAAAGATTGCGCTTCGTAGTATGAGAGAGTAAGTAACTATGATGAATTTATTTATGTATTATTTTTAGTGAAAAAAAAATTAGAAATCGTGTTTTTAAGCAACAAAATTACTTTGAACTAATGCCGAATTCAATTTATGTCTACATAATCACTTACTTTAAAAAATATATTTATATATTTTTCATGTTATGATATGTTTATTTTCTTTAAATTTATAAAACACGCATCTATTTAAAAAAAATCCTTTTGACACACGTGATATTCGACATCGAGTATTGACATCGTAAAAAAATACTACCTTAGTAATGTATACTCTGCCTATTCCTTGTTTGTCAACCAGTTACACGTTTATATTTGCGTACGAACAGACAAACCTCAAAAGCAGTATGCTTTTTAATTGTGTCTATCAGAAAAATAGAAAAATATAACTAAAACCTATTGATTATGTAGCAACATTGGTTTGATTTCACATGTCTGTTTTACAGTATAGCTACATTTACAGTTTTTTCTAATTCTGAAACAATATCTATTGCATTGTATATGATTAGATAAAACCAAGTTGCTAAAAAATACACATGACTGAGTGGAATTGTTGATGCAACTCGACATAAGATGCGATTACAACATATAGACAACCCAAGGCTGTTCAAATTCTAAACAAACGGGCTGAATTGATCTTAGATCTTAGATAAGAAAATTTTCAAACATTTGTTTGGTAGTTTATCAGAAAACTCCATTGATTGTTTATTTACAGTCAACTAGCTGACCTGTGTCCCGACGTTGCCCGGAAAAGCAGATTAACTCACGAAATTCCATAACCCAACGTTGAACTATTGAATTATTTGCTGCTTATGGTTGTCCCGAGCGAATGCAGGCCCCACGATGTTCATATAAAACAGCAACCAGAAACATTAAAACCAATTTTTGGGTTGTGTTCGTTTCGGATTAAGGCTTTTTTTTAAATGTGCAATGCAAATACGTATTTTAGTAATAGAAATTGTAATATAGACGTAAAAAAACTGCACGAAATGTAATTGTCAATAAATTATGTAATCGCTGGCGGCCATGCGGATGAAAAACACTATCGTTATTATTCTAGCTGAGAACTATCATTAAATATCCCACCCCCTTATTAAATAGATTTTACTTGTTTTCTTAGTTGATGGCGTGCACACTATGAAAAAGTTTTGTGGGGAAAAAAGAAATTGTTTTAGATATTACTACTACTACTACTACTACTACTACTACTACTACTACTACTACTACTACTACTACTACTACTGCTAAAAATAATAATTATATCTATTATTATTTTTATTATTATTATTATTATAACTGTCCGTGTATTAAAAATACTACTACAACCACAGATAATAATAATAATAATAATGATAATAATAATAATAACAGCAATAATAATAATAATAATAATAATAATAATAATAATAATAATAATAATAATAATAATAATAATAATAATGATAGCAACATTAATAATAATAATAATAATAATAATAATAATAAAAATTGTAATAAAAATAAATAATTGTAGTAACATTTTAAAAAGCTTCACCGTAACACCTATGATTATTTGTACTCGTCGGTGGGCAATCACTGAAGATGATCCGCGTGAGAACTCCTATTGAGTACAACTAATCATAGGTGTTACGTTGAAGCTTTTTAAAACGTTACTACAAAGATCTTAAACCTGTTCATCTGTACTTTCTAACACGCGATTTTTGCGTATCTTAATTCTTTCAGCGTGTGTCTGGGTGTCTGTTATGCATGTAAGTGCACTATGCGTGTCGTTAGATTCTGTATGCGTATGTGTTCATTGATTATATGTGAATGCGTGCTTATTCATTAATTTCTTTTTAATTCTTTTTGCGAGATGCAAACGACAAACGAAAAATGTCCAAATGTTTAAATGTTCAAATGTCTAAAATATCAATGCGTGAATTTAACTTTGTCTCGTCATCGCCTTTTCTCTTTTATTCTCTCGCTTACTGCTTGCGTTGATTCGCTTAGTCCTCTCTTTCTCTGCGTGTTGTGGTGGTTGTGATCGCTGCATTAAGTTCTTTTTTCTACATGACCGTGATGATGATGCGACGTCCAGTGCTCTCTTCAGTTTAGCTAGCTGAAATAAATGTTTTCCTCGCGACAGAAAGGAGACTTAAGACTTTTATTTGAAATTTCAGGAGATTTATTTTTCTAGAGATAAATTTTTTTATAGAGATAGATCAGGTTTATCTTAACTAGTGACTTTTTATACACCTGTTCAAACGTTTGGATACATAACTTAGCTTATTTGAAGATACTTGAGTGACTCGACGAACAGACACCTTCATGGAGCACATATTGCCTTTCAACTATTTTAACTGTTTCAAAGTTTCACAGCATCTTATTTGTACGTATGTCTGTCTTCGCTTCCACCTAGAACTAACCGAAAACCTTCATTTTTTTTTGTCAACAACAAAAAGTGACGCCACTCGTCATCTGGACTTATACTCTTTTGTGTCTAACCTTTATTGACCTCATTCTTTCTTTTACTGAACTTCGGTTCATCCTGTCTGTTTATTTTTTTGGGGGGAATGATTCATTTCCCAAAGTTTGTGTCAGTTCAACCTGCACCCAGATCGACCCTTTTCAAAATTCACAATATTTGATTTTACTCTTATCTGGCGTAGAGCCTCTCCAATGCAACATAGCGAAGACTGTGAATATACAGCGGACGGCAATAATGAAAACAGTTCAAATCTTAAGGAAAATGATCAAATGCGAAAACTAACCCACATAAACTGGGAGCGCTTACCAGTCACATGAAAGTTGCAATAGAGATAAAACAAAAAAAAAACATAAAAAGAAAACGATCACATGAAACCAAGAGAACTAAAACGGACGAACAA
>OY744532.1:104757082-105009582 GCA_963556195.1 Sepiola atlantica | reverse complement strand
TAGGGTGAAGTATCCTCATGCAAGGTTGTCCTGACAAACCCTTGTACAGAGAGACCGAAGACGCTCAAGGAATTTGTCTAGTAGGTAATTCAAACTGCCTTATATGTGTGTGCGTGTATGTTTTAAAGTAGCTTGTAAGCTAATCATCCTTCCCATTCGTTTTATTCGTGATATTATCTCCGATGTAGAAATATCCTGGCTTTCGTTTACACGAAGATTCTGTACAGTATATCAAACGATCGTGCGAATAAAATAAGTCCTTTTTCACATACAAATCTTTCTTTTGTTATTTTATACAAAACTGTCGAGCAGTCCCCCCCTCTCTTGTCTACGCTAGTGCGCGCCTAAACACATACACCCATACACAGGCAGTTAATACCCAGTAAGTTCTTAAGTGTAAGAAAGGCAAATGATAAATCAATAAACTGAAATTTGACTGACAATGAGATTTCCATAGAAAGTATTAATCATTAATAAGTAGATAAATAGTGACCTCTTATGCCTATTACGATATTTACATACACACATACACACACACATATATATATATATATACATATATATATATAGTCATTCGCAGATAGACGGTTTATATATATATATATATATATATATATATATATATATATATATATATATATATATGAAATATGGGTTTGTCGTTCAATTTCAAAGTATTGCAGGGTTAGTTAATAAAATTGAAATATAAGCCATTAGCAATGCAAAATTAATTTATTATTATTTTTTTTACATTAATCCTATTAATTTCGGAATAAAATTCCATCATCTGGGGTGACCAGTATTGAGTCATTTTCTTTTCATCAAAAAACAAGAATAAACAAACTTATGTCTTTGTTACTTGATAAACGTCTTTGGTGCGATGTCTCCGCTCTGTTGTTGTTGGCGGTTATGATTCAAATTCCGGTGTTGAACATTTATTTAGATTAATCCTATTCATTTTGATGAAATAAAATGACTCAATACTGGTCACACCTGATGATGGAATTTTATTCCGAAATTAATAGGATTAATGTAAAAAAAAAAAATAATCTTGTATTGCTAATGGCTTATATTTCAATTATATTAAGTAACCCTGCAATACTTTAAAATTGAACGACCAACCCATATTTTATCAAGACTAGCGAGCCAACGCTCTTTTAGTTCGACACCGGAATTTGAATCATAACCCCCAACAACAACAGAGCGGAGACATCGAACCAAAGACGTTTATCAAGTAACAAAGAAATAAGTTTGTTTATTCTTGTTTTTTGATGAAAAAAAAAATGACTCAATACTGGTCACCGCTGATGATGGAATTTTATTCAGAAATTAATAGGATTAATGTAAAAAAATAATAATTTTATATATATATATATATATATACATTTTTTAAAAATTTATAAAGCTGTGAGAAGGGGGGCTTTTTTCGTTATTTTTTCTTGGCAAACATAATAGTTATCTTCATAATCATTTCTAATGTATTTTTTATTTTTTATTTAAAAAAAAAAATAAATAAAAAATACATTAATGAATTAAAGATTCAATTCATCCGTTTCATTTCAACAATGTAGACGTTCGTTTTTGTGTTCACGGCTTGTCGTAGTATTTTAAAAACTTCCATTCTTTCACCCGCTTTTAGTCACTTTTTACCATTTTATACCATCAAACATCTGATGATGATTCCAGAAGGAGTCGAAAACGTTCGTGTAACATACGGTTCATTTATTAATTCATTCAAGGTCAACATAAAAAAAAATCATTCGACGAATTGAAAAAATAAAAAAAGGGCTAACCAAACAGAAGAGTTCTGTGGTTTTTAACAACACTTGCATATATATATATATATATATATATATATATATATATATATAATGTTTTGTATATGGAATAGATAATAATCATGGCAACTAGTTGTAATAAAAAGAAAAACACATCATTAAAATATTTTGGTCCCCACAAATCCGACATTTATGTGAAATTGCAACGAATTCGAACCACAAGTCAATAATTGTCACATAAAATTGCCTCAGCCGGTTCTCGCTGTGTCTTTGCGACAAACGTGCGAACGGTGTTTAGGACTCGAAGTGCTTTCCCTTCTTTTAGTCAGAATATTATCTCCACCATTAACTACAATCTTGGTATTTATCATTTTCCTGACCAGTGCGAGGCTGACTTCAGCGATAAGAGGTTAGAACTCCCAAACATATCTTCATCTCGATACATAGGAACAGACAGTGGCCGACATCCGGGCATTTACAAGTCTATGAGATGGCCATTAGAGATTATTTATTGGAGTGCCAATTGTGCACTAGAAGCTATTCCGATGAGGATGAGGCGTTTTCTGTTTTGCAGAGGACTCGGTCGAGAAATCATCTCCAGATACTCGAAGCGTTTGCCATTAATTTGCGACAACCGTCTCTGTGCAAGCAGAAAGATTATTACACTCACAGTTTAGAACTGATTGGTGTCCGTTGAAATACATACCTTATATATAATGTTCCTTTTTTACCCTCATTCGCCGAATCCTTTTCATGGTTTTATTGACCACAGTTCCATTCGTATTCCCTCCCATCATTTAGTCGATGATTACCTAAAAAAAGTCGCTTGAAAGATGTCTCCGTAGATATAACACATCGTCCTCCTCCTCCATTCATTAATTTCTTTTATTTTAACCATGTTGCTTGAGTAAATAGAAAATAAAGATCTCTATTTTTAATCTGAAGAAACAGATTCTTGATCCCTGTGTTTTAACATTTATTTGTTTTGGTAAAAAAAGTCTCCAAGTTCTCAGCAATTACGGTTACTATGCCAATATTATTAAAGTTTATATATATATATATATATATATATATATATATATATATATATATATATATATATATATATATATATATATATATCCAAGCAAGCGTTGATGAACGTCACGGAACTTTCTCGTTTGTAAATCTTTTTCGTGAGGTTCTCAAACCGTCGAGCTATCCTTCTCGTTTCGGGTGGCAATCCGTAGAGTATTTCTCCAATTGTTCTTAATTCGGCCATTTTTTTTCGAGCGCTTTCGACTTTCCTAGTCGTCTTCAGGATTAGGTTTTTTAAAATAAGAAGACTGAAGTTAATGTTTGATAAGTATCGTTAAGGGCAATATTCATTAAAACTAAACAGCCTAATATTAACAAAATATCTTTCAACACAGGTACTAACGTATTAAAAGTATTCCATAATTAAATAAAAATGAAGTAATAAAAAATAAATTAATAATTAATGGAAATAATAGTAATAATAAGAGTAAATAATAATAATAAAATAATAGTAAAAATAAGAATTAATAAAATAAATAAATAAACAATAAAACCGAACACACAAACGACAGAATAAAATGAACTCAAGCACACACCCTTTTTTTTCTTTCATTCGCCCTTATATATATATATATATATATATATATATATATATATATATATATATATATAAAATATATATATATATATATATATATATAAAATATATATATATATATATATATATATATATATATATATATATATATATATATATATATATATATATATATATCACCAGGGTCTTTTTAATTTCACTCCTGGCAGAGGAACCCCTGCTTGGTTTCTTTCAACTTTATTTTATCCCTGGCTAGGCGTGGCCAAATAGGACCTAGTTGACTATCGAGGTCGTCTCTCCACCGGAGTTTTTGCCTTCCTCTAGGTCTTTTCCATTGCCTCGGGGTCCATTCTGTCGCTCGATATGTCCACATGTTGTCTGTACATCTTGAAAGGTGACCTTCCCATCTATGTTTTGCCATTCCTATGGCAGCGATGATGTCGTTTACTCCAGTTTGCTGTCTGATCCAGGTGTTTCTTTTTCTATCGTGTAAACTGATGCCGAGCACAATGCGTTCCATTTTGTATTGTGCCACTTTTAGCTTTTCTATTGCTGCATTATAAAGTGCCCATATATATATATATATATATATATATATATATATATATATATATATATATATATATATATATATATATATATCTTACCCTCTCTATTAACCTCTCTGATTACAGGTTGTTGATATCCCCTTTTATTTATAATAGACTATTCCAATCTGTTTATTCCTCCTTTGTGCAACTGGTACTGTGAAAAAACCCAGATAATTCCCCGACTAGCGAAAATCACCGTTCAGCACTTTGTTCATAGTCGCAATTTCGACACTCGGCAAGGTCCACATTGTCGCTCCTCGATCTTGCGACACCTTTTTCGACAGCTTCCCGTGCGGACACAGTCAGAACGTGTGTTATTACTATTCCTACTAGCCGCTACTTCCACATCTCCACTGCAATTCTCCATCTCATATCCAGCGACCTTCAATTTATTCAAGAAGTACTGAGCTGTAGATCCGGCGCGAATCATCATGATGCATGTCATTTTCAGATAATATTCCAGTGCTTTCCAATCGACTATGGTCGGCAGCTCTAAAAACCACACATAGTGCATCGACACAGCTATCCATTACATTTTACCGCTATCAAACATTTTTTAATGGTTTTCAAATAAATAAATATCAAATTTGTTTTAAACACCCTGTAAGAATATTTTGTTAAGTATGACACCTATCTTGTGCTTATTTAATCCGTTCAGTATATTCGAATGAACACAGATAAGTTACCGAACGTTAAAGGGTGAAATGCTGTTAAAGTTACTTTTCCCAATCACCTTGACATTGTGTGCATCCATCTTTTGTCCCTTAGATACAGAGGAAATAATTAACTATCCTAGACTCATCAGTGTTGTTGGAGCAACTGTTCTAGGATAATTCCGAAGTCGTACCAGTCCTTCTCTGCATATCCTAGTATTTATGGTTCGGCTTGGATTTCTCCTTGTCACTGTACCTAAGCAATGCTGGATCATTGGTGATTACGTAAATCTGGCCTTACTATAAAAACAGAAAATCATGATTGCCTTACTATAGAAAATATCTAACACTATATAATAACAACAACTCTATATAATAATAACAAATCTATATAGCAATAACAACTATAATTTATAATAACCCTATATAACAATAACAACTATATGATAACAACAAATCTATATAATAATAAGAACCTAATATAATAATAACTACCCTATATAATAATAACAGCTCTATAATAACAACAACTCTATATAATAATAACACCCTATATAATAATAACAACTATATAATAATAACTCTATATAATAACAACTCTATATAACAACACCAACTCTATATAATAATAGCAACTCTATAGAATAACAACCCTATATGATAATAACTATATAATAATTACAAATCTATATAATAATAACAACTCTATATAATCATAACAGTTATTTAATAACAACCCTCTATATAATAATAACAACTATATATAATAATAACAACCATAATTAATGATAACTATTTTATATAATAATAACACCTATATAATAATAACAACTCTATATAATAATAACAACTCTATATAATAACAACTCTATATAATAATAACAACCCTATCAACTTATTTTCAAAAGGGTATCCGTGTTCTTTTCCAGACAGACGATATTTTTCTTTTTTGGCTGGACAGGATGGTTAAAATAGACGTACTTGCAAAAGATTGATTCGACTCGTAGTAAGCCATTTTCTTTAGACCCCAAAAAACTATTTTCTTAATTACTGCGTAAATTGAATTTTCGTTTTTAATGCAGGGGTGAAACGAAGCCACTTTCTCTTTTGTTTCGTCTGTCGATGTACGTTTTGATGAAAGAGTATAATTTAAACCAACAAAAGGATTCATTTATTCTACTTAAAAAGGAAATTCGTCGTTTCTTCGAAGTCATTATGTTTTTGGTTCTTTTACATTTTTAGCGTAAGTCTTTTGTAAATTCATCATTTCTTTTCACGCTGCAAATACTAATTGCCATTTCGATGACCAACAAAAAAAGAAAAAAACAAGTCTCAGTAAATATAATAGAATAGTTACTAAAACATTAACTATTGTCCGCCATTTTCACATCGTATAATAAATAATGCCAAGTTGCTGTGTGTCTGTAACCGAAAGCACGTCACATATTACATGTTATTAACATAATATTTTCCATTCTATAAAATTAAAAGTTATTCTCTCATTTTTATCTATAACTTTTAGAATAATTATCTTATTATATTCTATAACATTGCGAATTTTCGTCGTGTTGCTACCTAAAACACAATAATTGTCTTATTTAAATCTAAAATTGAGAATTATTATCATATTTCCATCTAAAATGGTTCCATATTATTCTGTAACATTGATAATTATTGCCCCATTTCATGTAATGTTATTTCTCAAACATGGGAAATTATTCTATTTTATTATTTAAACAAATAGAATTATTGTCCTCTTGCATTCTACAAAATTGCAAATTATCATCCTATTTTATTCTGTAACATTGAAAATGATTTCCTATTTTATGTCATTTAATTTCCGAAGAATAGAGAATAATTTTAATATTTAATTTCTGATAATTATTTCATATTTTAACCATTGAGAATTATTTCTTAAATCATTGTCTCATTTTATTTCTGAAATATTTAGAATTATTGTCTTATTTTATTTAAAAAAAAAACTGAGAATTATTTCTCATTATATTTTTAATCGTTAAAATTATTTCTCATTATATTTTTTAATCGTTAAAATTATTTCTCATTATATATTTAATCGTTAAAATTATTTCTCATTATATTTTTTAATCGTTAAAATTATTCTGCATTATATTTTTAATCGTTAAAATTATTTCTCATTATACTTTTTAATCGTTTAAAATTATTTCTCATTATATTTTTTAATCGTTAAAATTATTTCTCATACTTTTGAAAATTTCAGAATTATTGTCTCATTTAATTTTTGAATCGTTAACAAATATTCCATTATTTTATTTCTGATACATTGAGAACCATTATCCGCTTTTATTTCTGAAGCATTTAGACTGATTTGCTCATTTTATTTGTCAGAAACTGAGAATTATTTTCCCATTTTATTTATGAAACGTTGAGAATTATTGTCTCCGTTTATTTATGGAACGTCGTGAATTTTTGTCTCCTTTTATTTACAGAACGTTGTGAATTTTTGTCTCCTTTTATTTATGCAACGTTGTGAATTTTTGTCTCTTTTTATCTATGAAACATTGAGAATTACTGTCTCATTTTATTTATGGAACGTTGTGATTTTTTCTCCTTTTATTTATGCAACGTTGTGAATTTTTGTCTTCTTTTTATTTATGGATTTATGGAACTTTGTGAATGTATGTATCCTTTTATTTATGTAACGTTGTTAATTTTTGTCTTTTTCCATTCATGAAACATTGAGAATTATTATCTCATTTTATTTATGGAACGTTGTGATTTTTCTCTCTTTTTATTTATGCAACGTTGTGAATTTTTGTCTTCTTTTATTTATGGATTTATGGAACTTTGTGAATGTATGTATCCTTTTATTTATGTAACGTTGTTAATTTTTGTCTTTTTCCATTCATGAAACATTGAGAATTATTATCTCATTTTATTTATGGAACGTTGTGATTTTTTTCTCTTTTTATTTATGGAACGTTGTGAATTTTTGTCTCTTTTCATTTAGGAAACATTGAGAATTACTGTCTCATTTTATTTATGGAACGTTGTGATTTTTTTCTATTTTTATTTATGCAACGTTGATAATTTTTCTCTCTTTATTCATAGCATGTTGTGTTTTGTTGTCGTTTTTTATTTATGGAACGTTGAGAATTACTGTCTCCTTTTATTTATGCAACGTTGTGATATTTTTTCTCTTTTTATTCATGGAACGTTGTGAATTTTCTTCTCTTATGTATGCAACGTTGTGAATTATTGTTGGCTTTTATTGATGGAACGTTGTGATTTTTTGTCTCCTATTATTTATGAAACGTTAACAATTATTGTCTCCTTTTATTTATTAAACGTTATGAATTTTTGTCTCTTTTTTATTCATGGAACATTGAAAATTATTGTTCCATTTTATTTATGAAAGGTTTAGAATTATTGTCGCCTTTTTATGGAACGTTGTGAATCTTTGTTCCACTTTATTTCTGATATCTTGATGATTATTAATAAGTAATTGGTCAATAGAACAATTAAAAATACATTTTATTTAAAACTTAACTCAATTCCCTTAAATGAGGAATATTGTAGCATGCACTTTATGAGAATTTAAATATATAAGAAAAAAGCCTTCGAGAAACAAACGTTGATTAATTCAAGTAAAGTATTATAGTAGATTGAAAGCAAAAATCTCGCCAATGGCCAATGGTGAAACAATTTGTAACGATTGACTTATTTCAGACATGAACGGTTGTAGCGCTAATATTTGCAACGTTTAGATTCAATTAAAGCCGCCAGTCACGTTGTGCTCATATTTATGATCCGAATAAAATATTATGACGTCGAGGCATCCATAACTGAAAGTGTTTCTATTTATCAGTGTGGTTATCGTATGTAAATAGCATTGGAAATCGAGCCACCATGACAAAAGTCCTACAAGACGAAGACAACCGATCGACAAGATGAATATTTATGAATGAAAATTCATCAATCAAGCGTAGAATTACTATTGGTGATTTTGTGATTCGTTTCATTTCTCCTAAGATTAATTACGTACTGTCCAACTCCCTATATGTTACAGTTCTTGGAAGTTTCTTCATTTCATGAAGTCGTTAAATTGTACACCCGCTTTTTTTTTTAACAAACACGAAACGTATGGTTTCTTTTCGGTTTTATAACTTTCAATTGTTCTTTATTTTTCTTTTTTTTGGTCTTCATTTCTGCTTTTACTGTTTCTTTTTTGTGTTTTTCTCTTTTGTTCTTTGTTTCTTCTACTCTTCCGTATTCGTGTCTGTCGTATTTATCCCCTTCTCTTCTATTTTGTCCTTTCTCTTTTCTAACATTTCTGTCTTTTTTGTTGTTTTTTTGTTCTGCCATTCTTTCGTCGTTACCATTTCTGTCTTGCCTTCTACTCTTATATCTATGTAATATCATATTCTTTCTATGTGATATCATATTCTTTCTATGTGATATAATATTCTTTCTATGTAATATCATATTCTTTCTATGTAATATCATATTCTTTCTATGTGATATCATATTATTTCTATGTAATATCATATTCTTTCTATGTAATATCATATTCTTTCTATGTGATATATTCTTTCTATGTGATATCATATTCTTTCTATGTGATATCATATTCTTTCTATGTAATATCATATTCTTTCTATGTAATATCATATTCTTTCTATGTAATATCATATTCTTTCTATGTAATATCATATTCTTTCTATGTGATATCATATTCTTTCTATGTAATATATTCTTTCTATGTAATATCATATTCTTTCTATGTAATATCATATTCTTTCTATGTAATATATTCTTTCTATGTGATATCATATTCTTTCTATGTAATATCATATTCTTTCTATGTAATATCATATTCTTTCTATGTGATATTATATTCTTTCGTCGTTACCATTTCTGTCTTGTCCTCTACCCTTATATCTATGTAATATCATTTCGTTATTTCATTCTTTCGTTTTACTTATTTCTTTAATTCTTAAAGTCTTCCTTCATTCTTGCATCTTTGCATTTTCTTTTTTTTGTACTTTTTTCTTTTGTATTTGGTTCTGCTTTATTCAGTTTACTTTCTTCTTTTCCCCTCCGTTCCTCCCTTCCTTTTCTTTTTTCTTTTCAAAAAATTTCTTCCGTTTTGTTTCTTCTTTTGTCCTTCAATCCTATCGTTCGTACCGTTTTTGATCTTTCTTTAACTGTTATTACTTGACAGAGTACAAAAGCAACTTCGAAATCTAGTAGGTGATGCCCCTTGCTGTTCAAAGTAACTTTTCCTGCCTTGACAGAGTAAAAACGAGACTTCTAAATCTAGTGGGCTATGTTCTTTTTTCCCCTCTAAAATCTCTTACTCACAAAAGAGACGTTGCTAGTCTTTCTCTACTCTATCGTTATTTTAATGACAGGTGCTCAACTGAGCTTCAATCTATGATACCCCACCTGTAAAACATTCACAGCAAAAGTCGTCCAGCTACAACCATTGTTAATAATTTCCATTTCTATCTCTCTACCTAAAACTGAACAACACTTCCATGAGCAAAGTTTATTTCCTAGAACTTTCTGACTGTTGAACACAATACCGCAGGTCTGCTTCCAAACTCACTACAACATGGTCGTCTTTTAGTTAAATGTAAATACATTCTTGTTGAGCTACTTTCTTAAATAATCAAATTCTGCCTAATTTCCACTATCATTACCAATCATTACTGTGTTGTCTCACCGTCCACCTGATACTCACGTAATCCTTATCCTCGACTTGCCTTTAGGCCTTAATAAGTTGTGACACCTTAGTAAAAAAAAGATTATGTGAGCCCAGGGTTCAATCCCCGGTCGATTCGTACGAAATATTAAAGAAATGTCTCTTGATGCCTCATTGCTAAACGTTTAACATTATAAGGTAAGGTTTAAGGATACTTAAGTGAATTAATCCTGAGAAAAGTGTGGCGCCCTCCCTTACATCTCGGTGTAGTAGCCAATTAAAAGGGAAAACGGTTGAGCACTTTTCTTTTTTTACTTAAATTGTTCTTTCGCCTCTTCCTTGCCTCGCTCGATTCGTTTCTATATTGATTCCATGTTTCTTACACTTAGTCACCACTTATCAAGGCCAAAATCCATTCGAGGATTATGACTAATGTAGTTGAATTATGAAGAATATCATGAACGGATTTAAAATGATGAATGAAATGGGCAATATTTGAATACATATAAGCACGTATTATTTCTTTCGTTCTGAGCATCGTTTCAATTTTTTATTTCTTTCTTCAATTTTTTTTTTGCTAACTGTTGCGTTGGTCTACCTTTTTGTGTCACTACATAGACTCTTCCATGTTGCTATGACCATCCTCTGAAAACACGTTACTTCTATACTCTCTGTAAATACATACTTAAAGAAAGAAAAGAATACTTGTTACTCTACCTCCTTGTTGTCTTATTTTTTCCGGCTTTTTTATCATTTATGTTCACATTTAACGGTTTCCCCTCTGTTTCTTTGATTTGTCCATACAGTTTCTATACTTCGTTTTATTTGTTCTTTCTTTCTATTAAATTCCCGCTCTTTCAGTGTTTCTTCCATTCATTTTTGTTATTCCCACGCTTCCTGTTTTCCTCTTTTTTTCTACTTCTCTGTTCGCGCCTACTGATTTGTATTTAAGCACTTTGATTAATTATTTTTAATAAGTTCTTCATTTATTCACTTTCTTCCAGTTTCCACTTTCTTTAATTGTTTTTCCATTTTTTATGTCTTTCTATATTTTTGTTCATTCGTTCACTCTTCGTTGGTTCGTTCCTTTCTTTAAGCTATTTTCTTTCTTACTACTCATCTTTCATAAAGGTTTACATTTCTCTCTTTTTAACCATACACTAATAAACACACGTCAATGAATGAGTATTGTATGTAGAAGGAGGGCACGAGATTTGTTTCCTCGCGTTATTTTGACGTCACGTAAAGAGAGTAGTGCTTCTGTATATTTTCGCGGAGAGTTGAATGGCAATAAATACCATGGTTCACGCGATGTTTACTCTAAGCAGAAGAACAATAAATGTTTATGAATCATGAAACCGTATTTTTTCGTTTTTACAAATGATGCTATATGATGACCACTGTGTAGCCTGCTCTTCATACCTGGACGTCCTATTGCCATTTTTTACTCATAGTGTTTAATCTTAAAAAATAAATCATGAAGTAAAACGTCCTCTTTATTTTTTAGAGGTGTCTGTACGAATGCAGATTCCACGATTTTAAACTCCCTTTTATGCCTACTATGTATATTCATAATTTTATGAAGATCGCTGTAGTAGTTTTTCCTTTGCATGTGTCTATATATATATATATATATATATATATATATATATATATATATATATATATATATAAATATATATTACGTATATCTATATATGTATATATATATATATATATATATATATATAGAGAGAGAGAGAGAGAGAGAAACAAGGAGACGCATATATACACAGCCATGCACACATACGTTAAATTTTATTATTATTATTATTATTATTATTATTATTATTATATACATAATCAATGAGTTCTCTATGCATTGGAGACATAAAACTTAAGATAATAGATTTCACCAACATTTATCATATAAATAACTAAAAATATACTGGTAAATATATATATATATATATATATATATATGTAGTAAGTCATTGATTAAGTAAATTTGAGATTAAATTGAGGGCAAAAGGGGTTTAAATATCTAAACATTTGTGAGGATATTTAGATTGTGTTCATTGGTAAGGCTGTTATTTGTTGTTAAGTGGTTTTGATTCGTAGTGAATGACTATGTATGTGATAAAGAGTTAGTACGTATGCGGGGAGTTGTATATAAAACTATGATACCACTTACATACCAAACACACAGAGTTCCCCCCTTCCCTCATCTTTCCCCAGCCCCTCAAAATACATGCCACACATCACCATGACAAAATCCTCAGCCGCCTCTCCTCCTCCCACCCTAAGGCAAATTCACTAACACTCTCACCCCTCCCATTTTTCAATGCTGCCCTAATGAACCCACTAAAAGCTTTCCATATTCATTTCACTCTGTCACTGACTGACTTCTCTCAGCCCGGACCTCGTCCAGCGCTCTTAGTAACCACGGCTACTACTTTTCATTATCAACCCATCATGTCAACCCAATATTTCGATGTACTTGCATGACATTTTTCTTAAAATTATCATCCTGAGAAAGTCTTACAATAAAGACGAAACGTTGATGAATATATAAAAAATATCTCTTGGTTTTTCATTTTTCATTTCTCATTACGTCGGATTACTCTCATCCTTCCTTTCTCATATATATATATATATATATATATATATATATATATATATATATATATATGCACGATCCGAACGCCGTTTCGTAGATCACTCTATACTGCTTGGTACATAGCCGCCGATTCGCTATTTACATTTAACATTCCTCTATATTTACTAACTAATTGACTACGAATCAGTGGCGATTTGTGATCGGGGTTCGCGCCCACCGACCGTTGAGAATTAGTTCCTACACTGAAGATTGCGTTAGCATGAAACCTCGATGTCTGTAGGTATTTAAATAATTAATATTTATTTATAAAATATGATTGTATATATATATATATATATATATATATATATATATATATATGAGAGAGAGAGTTTAAATTGAGTTAGGTTTTCAAACAATAATGTCTTTATTGTCCTAATTAGCATCAACTTTTCATGATCGTTTTTCCTTTAAAGGTATATATAATATCTTTATTAGGTGTTTCTCCAGATTAGGACCGGAGCTAATTTGACCGTGTCGTTAGGGTAAGGGTCAAGGTAAGGGTTAGCGTTAGGGTTATGGTTAGGGTTAGTATCACGGTTAAGGTCAAAGTTAACCGGGTCCTAATCTTAAAAAATACCCTTTATTCTCCTGTTCCTTATATATATATATATATATATATATATATATATATATATATATATATATATATATATAATCTAAACATACCTCAATGGGTGACTCAACTGTTCACATTTTTATATTATATATGTATATGCGAAAAGGCGTTTCACTAATTCTCTTATTATCCTTATCTAACCCCTACACTGCACAAGTTTAGTCACGCATAAACACAGACGTAATGGTTAAGGAAGACAGCAAATATCCTCCGAATCAAAGAAACAGCTCAAACCAAAATGGCATAAAGACAAGCGATTGGGGAATTGCACGAATCACAACACCAGCAAAAAATGCCCCGCACTCGTAATACACAAACATCAAATTGCGCCAAACATAAACAAAGGTCAGACCACGCATGCGCGTATACACGCAAACAATATGGACGTCAGTTATCCTTTCTCGTTAAGGCAACGCAAGCGTTGCTTTTCGTTCAAATGTCAGATCTTGGAATTACCAAGCGTATATGACAGACGTTAAGATATTACAACACTTAATGGCGACTGGGGTCATCTGGTAATTGTAACTGTTGTTCAGCGATAATGGAAGCTTATTTGGGCCCCGGGAAAACGTGACAGGGGAATTTATGGAACTGTGCAGTGAAGAGTGATGCATGGTGCGCCGTGTGCATAGTTTTATACGGGATAAGGTTGTGTAATAATAAGAAAAAGAAAAACAGAAAAGAAGAAGGGGTGAAAGAAGAAGAAAGAGAATAAAAAAGAAGGAGAAGAAGAAAAATAAAAAGGAGGAGGAAGGAGAAGAAGAAGGATAAGATTGAGGAGAAGAAGAAGAAGAAAGAGGAGAAGAAGAAGGTTGAAGGAAGAGAAGTAAAAGAAGAAGAAAGAGAAGAAAGAGAAGGAGAAGAAGGAGGAGAAGGGTATAGATAGAGAGGCGGAAGAAGAATCCACGACAGAAAAAGAAAACGGAGAATGGGGTCAGAATATCGAGAGAGAAAGAGAAGAAGAGAGAAATAAATCAGAAGAGAGAGCGAGAGAGAGGGGGAAAGAGAGAGAAAAATAGAAGGTTTAGGAGAGGTTGACGACGGAAATAAGAAGATTGAAAGAAAAGTAACAGGACGAGGTCGTATCATAATGGCCAAGAAAAAAAAAGGAAAAGAAGAGATAGAAGAAGCAGACGAAGAAGAAGAAGAGATGATAGAGGGAGAGATTGAAGAATGATTTATGAAGGATAAATATAAGAGGAGAGATAAAAGAAGGAGTTTGGAAAATGTAAGAAAAAGAATTTAAAGAGTAGAAACGTAGAAAAGAAAAAAGACGAAAAGAATAAGAAGGAGGAGAAGTGTTGACTACGGAAATGGGGCGAAGGGAGGAACGATAAACGAAGAAGATTCTAATAACTATTTGATTCAGGAATCCCCAGATGGGTGTAATTAAAAGGGTGAAGAAAGAGAGAGAAAGCGAATGAGATAGAGATAAGGAGAGTGTGTGTGTGAGAGAGAGAGAGAGAGAGAGAGAGAGAGAGAGAGAGAGAGAAAGCGAGTGAGCGAGAGAGAGAGAGGGAGAGAGAGGGAGAGAGAGAGCGAGTATGTTTTAGTGAAAGGGGGGAGGAGTCCCGTCGAGGATAAGTGAGAGAGAGAGAGAGAGAGGGAGAGAGAGAGAGAGAGAGAGAGAGAGAGAGTATGTTTTTGTGAAAGGGAGGAGGAGTCCCGTAGAGGATAAGACCAGCGGGCCAAACAGTGAGAGAGAGAGAGAGGGAGAGAGAGAGAGAGAGGGAGAGAGAGAGAGAGAGAGAGAGAGAGAGAGTATGTTTTTGTGAAAGGGAGGAGGAGTCCCGTAGAGGATAAGACCAGCGGGCCAAACAGTGAGAGAGAGAGAGAGAGAGAGAGAGAGAGAGAGAGAGAGAGCGAGAGAGAGAGTGGAAATAATAGATAGAATGTTTGCAAAAGATGGATCATTTGATGAATGAATTGAAAATTACGGTTTATTAAAACAATTAAAATGGAGGTTTTTTCGAAGCATAACTCAATCCCTCAAACTAAAAAATGTTTTCAGATTTATTTTGTTTGATCGTGTGTTTTTGTGTGCGTGTGTGTGAGAGAGAGAAAGGGAGATAGAGAGAGATAGAGAGAGAGAGAGAGAAGAGTATCTTAGCCAAGTTATTAAAATACAGCTTTTATATCTGTTTCTTTTTCAACATCTTTATTAGTAATATACGCATTACTTATATTTATATATGTGTTCGGTGGGTGTGCATTGCAGTCTTAGCTTTTCGAAGGGGTGGAACACTGATGATTTAAAAACGAGCCTAGAAATACATGGTATCGTACCAAGGCGCGATGCTACCCTACTCGGCGAGATGGACGCGTAGATTTTATTAGATATAAAACCTGCGCTCTACATCGTCTCTTATTTATCTTGAAACCAGACTTTGTAGAATGAGAGTGTGCCCCGCGTGTCGTACACACGCAGAGCATGGCCATCTTACCTGTACAGATATCCCTACAAGACCCACGGCGTTGAAGACCTGTAAAAATAAACTGGGTCTGCTAAACAATATGCGCGACCATGATTAGATATTGCAATCTTTTTTGAGATGGCCTTCTTCTGTAAAGAAGTGGCAATCATACATATATATTGCTATCTATATCGCTACACATCTCTGTTAATATTTATGTAGTATTTATCTATGTAATTATATATATATATATATATATATATATATAAATATCACAGAATATCAGATCAGATAAACATGATACCATAGGTTTCAAGCTGTGTGCGGGCTCAGATTGAAAAATAGTGTTTTTCGAGCTTATTTATCTTCAGAATTATGCGATCTATTCCTGCTTCCTTTATTCTAACTCATCTGCCTTGTTGATCTAGTGGTTTCCATCAATTCGCTGTTTCGATACCTCATTGTAATACAGCTTTCTATTCCAGTAGCTTCTTTCCCAAAACTGCAGACCTGTGGAACTCCTTTAGTGCTGACTGTTTTCCTCCTACCTATTGCCTTGATCTTCTCAATACTAAGGCCAATAGGCATCTCCTGTCTTTGCGATTATCATATTTCAAGTGGATTCATGCCTTGTCTGGAGCGATTTTCTATTAAATAATTTATAAACAAATCGATACCCGGTTATCTTCAGCCATATTTGATTCCAAAAACCAATGATACCATGTTGGTTTGAGCTGATCTTCGGTAACATTATTAATAAAGTGATAAATATTATGCTCTTGTTATTAAATAATAGAACACACTGTTGAATTCCCTTCCACCAAACAAAATCTTTATATTTATAATATTTTAGTGAAGTAGACAAACTCAAGTGTATATATATCAAAGTGATATTTCACTTTTCGATGTAAATATGTGATCACAGAGCAATTATGAATTGATTTCGTTTCCGACAATGCAAAACAAATATTGTCAAGCAAGTTGGTTTTTATTCAAAAATTTCTACGGCCGTTTCGTATCAAACACATTTTTAATTTTACAGACAAAAATAAATCTTCATTAATGCAGAAAAAATGACTTACATATATACAATATGCCCCCAACAAGTAATATCTATCAATACACGTGCCGATGGCCAACATTTATTTTGATTGAGGAACTGTCGGCATGGTTATCACGAGATATGACTGGATACGACTTTATAGCTTTGTCGGAAACGAACTCAATCTAAATTCATATATATATATATATATATATATATATATATATATATATGTAAAGATACTGTAAGTTTACATTAATACTAACATTATGCTAAAATATTTCGATCATAGACCTCTTCAGGCTATTTCGTTGGTTAAATTTGGATAGTCTTAATTTCTTCGTTTTAATTATTCGTTTTAATTGTAACTATTTATATCTTTCTATCTATTTATTTACATAAGTTTAATATTCGTTAGGGGAGCTATTAAGTATACATCATAAACAATAAACACACACACACCCACATATATATATATATATATATATATATATATATATATATATATATATATATATATATATATATATATATATATATATACTAACTAATTGGCTATGACCGATGGATAGGATCCCCGACTACGAATCAGTGGCGATTTGTGATCGGGGCTCTCGCCTACCGACCGTTGAGAATTAGTCCCTAGACTGAAGATTGCGTTAGCATGAAACATCGATGTCTCTAGGTATTTAAATAATTTATATTTATTTATAAAAATGTTATTGTATATATATATATATATATATATATATATATATATATATATATGCAATGAAGCAATGAAAAAATATATAGCAATCAAGCTACACAGAGGCTTCCGTGTTTTATCCCCAGGGGTAATCGTCAGGCTAAAGGCATGGAGTTATTTTTTGTCAGGTGTTTTTATATACATGGCTTGCTAGTTAACCAATCAGAGAAAGAGAGAGAGAGAGAGAGAGAGAGAGAGAGAGAGAGAGAGAGAGAGAAAGAGAGAGAGAAAGAGGGTATTTCAGTATTAGTGAAGTTCCAACGAGAGAAAAGTATATATGTAAGGCTACCAACATTTGTAAAAAGGTTTTTTCAACATTTATTTATTATGTTGTTATTTTATCATTTTATAATTAATTAATTAAAACGCGTTATATAAACGCGTTTTAAACGGTGGTACGCCCTCATCAGGATAAAATAACAAAAAGATAAATAAATGTTGAAAAAAACTTTTTACAAATGTTGGTAGCCTTACTGCCTTATATATATATATATATATATATTGTATAAGTATTTATTTATCATTGCTTACATATGTGCATACATGTTTCGGTTGTACTATTCACAGAGATCCACCTCTTACGACTAAAGAAGACAAGTCTTGTCTTAGTTGGTCTGCAGGGGTGGTCTCTCTGTGACGAGTACAACCGAAACATGTATGCACATATGTAACCAATGTTGTTTGTATAAATACACGTTTATATTAAAGAACAGCTCTACTTATTATTGAGCACTTTTTATAAACACTGGAGTTTCAACGGATTTACATCTACAGAAACTAATATAATACATGTACTATATATATATATATATATATAGTTGAATCATATTGGATAATGCAATTCATATTCCAATAATATCTCATAGGACTCTTTATACGAATTTACGTTTCAACCTATTTCCTCCGAAAGCTTGATTTTCCAGAGGAATTGACCTCTACTATTTATTGATATTTTAAATTTCTTTAGAAATTTGGTCACGTCAAAACAAAATACGATGCCAAATTATTTTAATCATATCATATTTTACTTATGTTTAAGAAAGAATAAGGTACATCTGGTGAAGCGAAACACAGAAAAATAATTGAAGAATAGAAAGTCAACACTTTTACAGTTTTCCCAAGTGATATCAATCTGGATATGTCTCTTCGTCGGAATTGGTGAAAACAGAAGCAGTTATTATCCTCCAGTACTCTTCAATAAGCTGTGCACCGCCTCGCTAGAAACACATGTATCAACTGAGACTAAAGGTCAACAGCTTAAAATGAAAGTCCGAATTATGTTGATCGTTTCAGTTCTCAGTCACCAGCGAATCGAATACGACTTCTCGAAATGTTATCATTAAATGAATGGTAAATCCTGATTTAAAAAAAAAAAAACTGGCCAATAAAAATACAACAAGGGAGATAATTCTGTAATTTCAATTATTCTTAAATTTCATCAGAAATTCAATCTTTATCTTATATAAATAGAGAGTTCGTCCGTTTGTCAGTTACAATTTATTTAAATGTAATAAATACATTGTGGAATTTGTCTCATTTCGAACAAGTAGCGATCTTAACTACTTTCAGAAATGAAAAACATTGCATTATTTGTAAATAAAAAAAATCCTAACAAATAAATCGGACCGCGTGACCGGAAATTGAAACCGAAACCATAAGATCTTCAGTCTAATGTTCTAGTAACTAAGCTAATTGGACTTTCTTATTAATAAGTCTTAGACATTATCTTATCAAAACAATTATAGCTTTGGAGTGACGTTATAGAATCATGATTTACATAATTTTTCAAAACATGAATTCAAACATAAGTGATAAATCAAAAAGATAAAAATTAATAGGTAAACATTATCAATAGCGTTAAAAATTATTTTAATAGTCGCAGACAATTTACTTTTCTTTAACTACGTATCGTATGTACTTTTTTCATAATTATCTAATTTACCCAGTCTAGCAAACATATGCGACCGGAGGGATAATAATGATAAAGACCAATCAATGAATTACGTTGGGAAAATATGGCAACAAGCTATGTAAAAGGACTGGTAATGTTTGTGAAAGCCGACTTTAAATGTGAATATGGTGGGGATTATGATAGAATCTTCTGGCAGGAAATTTCTTGGGTGCAGAAACACGGACAGAGAATGCTGACTTTCTTCTGTGGAGAAGAAAGGAACGATGGTACATATTCTGCGGGTGACATAGAGACCGTGATTAGAGGTTTTAGTGAAAAAATTATCTGAAAGTAGATTTACATTCCCGATAACAAGAATCAGAGTTAGGGTTAAGGTAAAGGTTAGGGTAAGGGTAAGGGTAAGGGTAAGGGTAAGGGTAAGGTTTAGGGTAAGGGTAAGGGTTAGGGTTAGGTTAGGGTTAGGGTTAGGTTAGGGCTAGGGCTAAGGTTAGAGTAAGGGTCAGGGTCAGGGTTAAGGTAAGGGTTAGGTTAGGGTTAGGTTAGGGTTAGGGTTAGGTTTCAAGCCGTTTTTTTAGGTAGCGTAGAAAATCCTGTCAACATCCTGAGGTGTACTATATCTTTTTACCGAGAAGGATTTATTGCTTGGATGGTATTATCGATGATACAAATAAGTATGGGTTCTAATAAAATTCACAGCGAATCTATATTTCTAACACCTATTCGATTTAATATATTTTGTAATATATTTTTAAAGAAGGCATTTTAAGGAATCGGAGGAGTGACTGATTACAAAACAATAAAGCCTGGGATTCCAGAAATAAACGAGACATTTAGCTATAGTTTACTCATGCTATGAATGTAATATCCAAGTTAATCAAATATTCAGGCAATCGTACTTTACTCAATATAAGACGACATTATCTTAATCTATTAAAGTGGAACAGTATAAAAGCATATTTCGTAGCTAATTGCTCAATGTAAGCTATCAGTTTACTAACAACAAACATCCGTCTTTTAAGAAATGTAGCGGTCTGTGAGAATAACTTGTTGACATTGGACTTCAGGGTGTAATCGACGGTAATGTGTTCCACGGACGGTAAACCCTTGCAAGTCTCTTTGTCTCTTGAACCATCGGCCCATATATAGAGCAAGGAAATAGTTTTCTCGTCGTGATAATTAGACGAGTTCTTGCTGTGAATATATCACAAAGCGGAACCAAAGACTGTAGCAAGCCGATCCACTTCTATGTAAATATCAATAGAGTGGACAAAGACTAGCGACGTATCTTCTGTGATCATGTTCACTAGATTTTGAACTCAATTTTGTACTCTCTGAAGGCAAAAAAGAGTGCACAGTGCGGCATCTTCCCAGATAGGGGCAACATTATTCCATTATTGGACATATAATAATCTTAGAAAAAGAATTGCATATAGAGTTTAAGTAATTATGATGTGATTCGTCAAGAAGAGTAAAATAAAATTGGAGTTACGATGTGCTTTCAACTTCCACAACTTCTAGCCGTGTGACAGGCATCAGTTTAAATAATGCCACACAATTAAATATTAAACGTGTTTTATCGATTCGTGTTGAAAACTTCCGCGATTATACGTTTTGTTTTTTGATAATAAATTCGTCTATCAAACAATATTTAAAATACTTTAATATTCACTATTATAACCAGGTGAACTTTTAAGTTGGTAACAATAGCATTATTTATTTTATGAGGAAAACATTTAAAATATCATGTGGATAGAACTTACGCAGTGAGTATATACATATATATATATATATATATATATATATATATATATATATATATCTATATATATATTTAAAGAATTGTGGTTACCAACGCTAGTAAAAAAACTTTTTCAATAATTATTTATTATCTTATCATTTTAACATTTTAAGTTTTTTTCAAATATAATTTCATAACACGTTTCGAGCATTTATCGTTTATCCATTATGCTCTCTTCAGATGTAAATTCCATTTGATAAAAGTGTTTCATTTGAGAAAACATTTCATTTTTCTTTCATTTAAAAGTGTCTGTTCCATTAGACAGAAAAATGTTTGTTCCGTTTGACAGAAAAAATGTTATCTTGTTGAGATAAAAAATAGGAATATATTTTTATGTAGAAATTTAGATGATCCATGAAGATTATGCCTGAATAAGAAATTTGAAATTATAAACTTTAAAGACCCCAAAAACCTATTAAACTGTAGAAGTGAAAAAACAAACAACTGCTTACACGGAATAAAATTCACTTTAGCTAAACAATACATGATAAATAATTAAAGAAATAAATAAAAAAACTAAACTTAGAAACTTGCGGACAGATCTTAGAAACTTGCGGACAGTGTCTAATAGGCATTCAAATTTGTTTAATTTTACTTCAGTTGAAGTTATCAGAAATCGAAAGCCCCCTTCCTGGGAGTAACACTTGATTTCTATATGAGATACAACGATATTCAAATATTCCTCTAGCTGTCAAACATTTGGTTAGTAAAGAGGTTAAGAATATTAATTTTCCTCTCCCCAATTGACCAGTACACTTTGTCATAGTATATCTTTCTTGCGGTATCTTGGTCTATTCGGATAACATGACAATAATTTATTCAGTCTAGTGGAGTATCCAGCTACATGCTGTTACTTGAGGCAACATTACTCGGAGAAAGTGCACCATTTTTCGAATAAGCTGATGTATAGTCGTTCCCAGGGATCATATTTGGGCTTTGAATACTATGTTATTTTGAATATTTAGTCAGGGTGAAGTATTCTCATGTCATATTGTCCTGCCACCCCCCTTGTATAGAGAGACCAAAGATCTTCGGGTATTGCGTGTAGAAGGTAATTCAAACTCTCCTTCAAACAGATGAATGCAGTTGCGTCTTTTTAAATGTTGGTAAAGTATGCTGGAATTTGACATACGTATTGTAAATCTACGCGTAAGAGATGCACGTATTTATTTTTTTATTTGTTATCCTAGGATTTACATTCTCCCAAAGGGCATAATTATTCATAGATGTTATTTGTTATTTCGAAGTTGTTTTTGTTAGATTATGTTTTTGATTATGAAACAAAAACAAAAATTATTATACGAATCGAAAAGATGAGATAAGATATAGTAAAAAAGAATAATTCTGTAGTATTCAATGTGTGTGTGTTTGTGTCTCTCTTTCTTTCTCTCTTTCTCTTTCTCTCTCCCTTTCTCTCTCTCTATCTCTTTCTCTGGATATATATATATATATATATATATATATATATATATATCCATGTATGCGTTCGTGCGCAGGTTTGTATGACTGATGTCATGCGATATCTCTAGGCGTTCATAGTTCATGATGGACTCTGTTTAGAAGCATTCCCTTTGTTCCTGTCTAACGCTCAGCTAACTGTCGATATGTCCATGTCCGGAACTCTGCCTTTCCGGTTCGGTTGGTGTCTCGGCCTGACGCGGTGTTGCTGGTGGTGGTGGTGGTGGTGGTGGGGGGTAAACGCATTGAGCACCTCGGGGTGGTCAGTCTTGCCTCGATTCCTTATCTGTACCGAGAACGCAGCACACGCGGAAAGAGGGGCGGTAGAAGATATTATTTGTCTGATGTTCATCATATTATTACATTTGTCCGTTCCACGCGAACCGTACTAAAGCCCCTTTATACCATCAGTTGATTCTAGACATACCAATTATTTCCAAATACCCTGCATTATTGATACCAAGATAGGCACAATAGCCAAACAACACGCTCGCGCACATCCAATATATGCAGAGATTTGCCGATGGATTTGAAACCGACGGTACTGATTTGGCTCTGATCGTCTCTAATAAATATATATATAAATGTTATGCTCTTCTTTTTTAATTTTTCCTTCAAAATCGAGCACTCTGCCTTGAATTCTCTTCCAATTACCTGATGTATAAATATATATATATATATATATATATATATATATATATATATATATATATATATAGGATCAAATATAAACCAAAGTAAAACTTTTAGTAGATGGAACCTATTGTGAAGAGGATTAGCTCAATATACGAGATAGAGCAATTGTAGAGATAGAAAAGTCTTGGCTTAAGGAAAGAATAATAAACACTATTTTATTACTGAATACACCTTGCATTGAACAATTGAAATTTGAAATAAATTTGGACAATCGTCGCATATTTATCACTCTTTTTTCTTCTCTCTCTCTCTCTTTCTCTCTCTCTCTCTCTCTCTCTCTCTCTCTCTATATATATATATATATATATGTATGTATATATGTATGTATACTAATTGACTAATTTCATATGTGTCAATAAAGTGAACGTAAACCCAAGTCTTTAAAGAGTGTTCAATACCAAGTAGAGCGTTTATAAAATTGCATAAACAATATTATAGTCTTACGTCAACTAACCATCGTTTCAATGCGTATTACCGCATCTTATCTAAGACAGAGCTATCTTAGATGAATGTATTTGCTGACGACACGACGCTCTACTCTCGTAATGTGGGCAACACGGACCCCCACATAACCAAGGGAATGACTATATATTTAGAATTTTACTACTAGTCTGTTTTTAGCTCTGCAATTGATAAGATGCGGTAATACGCATTGAAACGTTGGTTGATTGACGTAATACTATAATATTATTTATGTAATTTTATATATATATACATATCTATATATCTATATATCTAAATATATCTCTCTATATAAATGTATATATTTATATATATATATATATATATATATATATATATATATATATAATATTAAAAAAAAAAACATAACAATGTGTAGTGTTAAAATAAATCAAATTTATTTTAATCTGAGTTTTCGAGAAACACAATTCTCTTTGTCAAAGCAGTGTTTTTATTTTTTATTTTTTTATCTCCCAATGGTAATGGACTTTTCGGTCAGAAAATCACGTTATATATGTGAGCGCGGCTACGCCAATTTGAATTAGAAAGGGTGTGTAGGCATATTTTTTTTAAACATTGTTTCGTAATAGTATTATATTTTTTTTGGATTTGAAACCAAGGTACCAATGTTGTTCTGATCTTCTTTAGTTAATAAAGGAGATAAGAACAATATACGTATATATATATATATATATATATATATATATATATATATATATATATATATATATATATATATATATATATATATATATATTCACTTATAAAATAGATCATTCAGTGAAGACCGGGGTTGTTCCAATAAAAACAAGCTCGATGATACTAGATTACAGAGTACAGAGCATTTATATTCGATTTTATGAAGGCTTACCAAAGCATTCCTTTCAGGACACCAATGAGATTTTTTCTTACAAATATTATTTATTCAAATTAAATGTTTTTTCGTACACGTGTTTCACTACCAAGCATGCACTTGCTTGGCAGATCATCAGGGAAATTAAATGTCTGGAATAAGGGTTTCAACTGCTGACAATATACAACGCCACATTGATGCAACATTGCGTCGATTGGACAGAGGCTGGAGCTTGGTTGATAGTGACGGGCCTATTAGATTAGCTACTATTTTTTGGACCTTGTCAGAGAGGGGGAGTCTAGTGGATGGTGCACAAGGCCAGATGGTACAACAGTACTTCATGCATGGGCAGATTATTTCTTATGAGACATATAGGGAACTGTCATGTGTGATATGTTTTCTAGCTCGGTAGAGGGAGCCCACAATCTTTTCAGCAACATTGGCAATGCCTTCTAGTTATTTGTTCCAAATCATGTTACCTGTGAAAGTTAGGTCGAGGAGTTAGAACGTTTTACTCTCAGGTAGGGTGTTATTTTCAATTGATGGTTGAAGAGGTTACTTGTAGTTGTTGAAGGAAAGGAGCTTTGCCTTTACAGCATTAAATGTTATCATCCATTTATGACCCCATTCCACTAAAGACTGGGGGTCCTATTTTAAGGATTCAGCAATTTCTTCGGATATTTGCACGTCCGTTTTGCTCACATGACGAGAGTAGAGCGTGGTTTCGTAAGCAAATGTATCCATATCATACCCAATGTCATCAAGAGGTAGTGAATTAAAGTCAACAACAATAAAGGGCCAAGGATTGATCCCTGGGGTACACCTCTATTTATGTTATGTTGTTTGAATGAACGGCCATTGAGGATAACCTGGATCTTTGTTTGGTTAGGACTTATCCAGTTAGATTAAATATTCGTCTAGTAATACCATATCAATTAATTTTTGCGAGAAGACATTGATGCCATTGAAATTGAAGACAGCCAAATGCAATACAGAGATCACAGTAAAATACCACGTGAAACATGGTATTTTAACATGAAATGTTAAACATTTAACGTGGAGCATGGTATCAGCTAAATCCCATCCATTCACTGGGGTGATCCCCAAATGCCAGAAGACTTTCTACTCTAATAGCTTCTTCCTTCGAATAGTTAGCCTCACTGTACCAACATGCAGAAATTTAAATGCAATGTGAACAAACATCTCACTGCCAATTCTTTCCTTAACATACCCCTATAAATTTGGCTTTTCATTCACACTAGCCCCTTATTTCTCAGTGACAACATACTTTGTTCCGGGTGAATAAAAGTAAAAAAAGATTATACTAAAGCTTTTGGACACCAGAATACATGTTTATTTTATCACTGATACATTATTCAGGCAGAGAGTGACAGTCCAAGACTGGATATTTTTAAGAGTTAGAATTTTACACTTGCATTTTGTTTCACAGCTAAACAAATTCTCTCACTTGTAGCATACTATTTGATACTTCTGTTTTGTCTATCATTCTCTACATGTCACTTTTGAACTCTGGACAACTTCCTATTTCTGCCCTTTTCAAGGCAACCTCTGAACTTGGAAGTACTTTGCTCTGAACATTATTTTTTAAATATTTTGACTGTTTTTCAAAACCTATTTCTATGTTTGACTCTTTAGGTCTGACGATTTGAAATCTGCGTTTCTCCATCGATGTGCTATTGTTCTGTGGTCTTTTTCAGATCATCGATGGATGTGTCTTCTTTTCGATTTGCTGATGAGAGGGACTCTCGTATTATGGTGTCTAGATTACCTGTTTTGAATGTTTGCTCCTCTAGAAATATGTGTAAAAGTTATTTTGTTCAGAAATTGTTATGTTTGATCTCATCTGGAATTTAATACTTTATTCATT
Organism: Sepiola atlantica; assembly: GCA_963556195.1. Lineage (NCBI taxonomy): Eukaryota > Metazoa > Mollusca > Cephalopoda > Sepiida > Sepiolidae > Sepiola > Sepiola atlantica. The sequence goes on along the minus strand of OY744532.1, from coordinate 104,982,732 downwards.
ATAAGTACTATTAAACATTTTAAATAGTAAATATTTAATATTGAGATTCAGTTTTGCTTTTGGAAATTGATTTCTATTCGAATCGATCTACACTAAAAAAGTTTCTTTTATATTATTATCTGCTATATATATATATATATATATATATATATATATATAGCGAGAGAGAGAGAGAAATCATAATTTACTAATTAAATATTTACATCCACTGACACGTGCTTGTTTCGTCTCTCTAAAACTAATCAGTGTTGCTATGTATACAACGTACCCATCGCAGCAGTGTTCGAACTTTAGATCTCAAACATACATACACTTATATATATATAATACGATTATATATATATATATAATACGATTATACATTCACGACTACAATGACCTACAACTCATTATTGAAACATGTGGACTATTTTTGCTTTAAGCATAGCTGAAAATTGTGTTGCAAATTTTCAAATTAATATTTACCAATACTCAGCAATTTATTGTGTTTACCTTTTGAGGACAAAGGTAATTTTTTGAGCATCCATGGATTAAGCTAATTTTATTAAGCTAATTTTTATTAACTAGTTTAACCATTTGATGAGTATAATAAACGTGTAAAGTATGTAACACTCCCTTTTTAATTACTTTAATATGAACTATAATATATGTATATATATATATATATATATATATATATATATATATATATATATATAAGTTATGCTGCCCACTTTTGTTTTCTCCCTTTTTTCAATTTTATTTCTGCTCTAATAACTATTTTTCTTTGAAATTCTCTTCTTTATTTCCTCGGTTGTACTAATATGTAGACATTTACATGTAATGTGAACAAACATCTCGCTGCTCAGTTCCTTACTCAGATTGTTCTTGTAAGTATGGTTATTAATTCACAGTAGCCCTTTACGTCTCGGTAACAATGCGCCTTGTTTGGAGTGTATAAAAGTAAAGAATAAAAAAACCCGGGCAACGCGACGTTATCTTGCTAGTCACTTAAAATCCTGATATCGTTTGTAAATCAGATTCTTGTATTGTCTTATGAACAATTTTTATTTCATTATCACCGAATGCAACAAACAGTACTTTAAACTTTACGTTAAACGCAGATGTGTGCTTTACACAAATATGAAAAAAAAAAAAAAAATACAGTGTATTTATTCCCGACGCATTTTTTAGAATAAAGTTACAAGACGATTGAATAATTGTCAATTATTTCAATTTTGCAATAAACGCATTGTTCAGGATAATTTTGCATTTTGTTTTGACTTGAAAATATACAAATAAATTAAATGTAAAAAAGAAATGCTATTCTAAGTCACAAAATTAAATGTGTTAAAACGTTAAGATACATTTCCGAAACAGAGTTTAATAAATAAGCATTTTGACCCGCCAAAAATCTGTTCCAATTTACTCCAATATCATTCGAATTGAAACCTCGTCTTTGTTTCGAATTCAATCAACGGCATATTTCCCAAAGATATTACGTCATATTTTGATTTTGTTACTCGCAAATATTGAACATTTTTGCCATTTTAGCACCAAGCGTTTTCCCCGCATTCTGAAGGATCGAATCTTACATGTATTAACTCTTTCCGAAATATTTTGACTCTCACTTTGGTTAGCTAATCGATCGTCCTGAAAGTCAGAAAGATAGTTATCCCGGAGGTTTACCTTTTGTGAAACACTCTATCACTATTCTCTGCACTGTTCTTTCTATACAAGAAGACCAAATACAGATACACCGTCTGAATACTGCGATCTTTAAATATGATTTATTGCCCTATAAAACTCATTGGGGATCCGTTTAGTCTCTCTTAATATACGCAAACACGGAGTTTAAATTCAAAACAACATCTTGATTCACACCATCGACATTCCTTGAAACAGCAGCATTTTTTATTAACGACCAGAATCTTAATGTTTTTTGCTTTTATTCCAAAACAAATGCCAATGAATAGTGTCACGTATCTTGTATAAACCGAATGAACTCGAAATATGAGTAGACAATTTGTCTACCCCCCAAAAAAATTTCGATGCTTTGGAAACATACTCATACAAAAAAAGAACAGATACAACTATTGACACCGTATGTAAGACAGAGTTCCTATTGTCGTATATACGATTTTCATTTGACTTTCAAATTATTATTTTTATAAAATACAAATATAAACAGTATTTTAAATTCAATCAGATGTAAGATTTACAAAAAAAACAGCCATTTAAAAATATATCTATTTCATCTGAACATTCTGCAATGAAAATACTATTTATAACTTAAATATGGCAAACAAAATAAAATCCGGAGTGGATATAGTACTAAGTTAAATTCAGTTCTAAGTTATAGACAGCTGGAGGTTAAGGGTTCAATCCTCGGTGCGAGCGATACCTATAATTTCGAATTACTGAAGACTTCTGCCAGTCATGGTGGACGGAACAAGAGCATGCTTCCCCCGTGAAGCAAATAAAAGGTTCCGTTCGAAATTCCGTCCAGATTCCCGAGTTCGACAGAAATATTCCCGAGTTCGAAGAGATACATCTGAAGAAAGCTGGAGGTTACAGCGGCTGAAACGTTGTGATGATAACCCTCAGATGAGAAATGAAGTCTGAATAACCAAAATTATACAAAAGAAAATCCTATTTAAAGTTTAAGCGTATATTGTATTTTAAAAGTAAGCGTGACATATAGACATGAAGGTACATTATTTCATGGAAATGGCTAGACGCATCTAGCGTCAGTTAAGCGATAACAATGCTATTTCGACCTTAACAGTGACAAACTAAAAAAAGGTTGTTTACAATTTAAAAGCGACAAACTTAGAAAACAATTGATTTACACTTAAGAGTGACAGTAAAAAGAACATTTTATTTAAAACATAACTGTAACCGACAAAGGGAAATCATATTTTAAAGATAACATTGACAGACAGATGAACATGCTATTTTAAACTTAACTGTGGGCGACTGAGAACAAATGTTATTTTAAACTTAACTATGGGCGACTGAGAAAAATGTTATTTTAAACTTAACTGTGGCGACTGAGAACAAATGTTATTTTAAACTTAACTGTGGCGACTGAGAACAAATGTTATTTTAAACTTAACTGTGGCGACTGAGAACAAATGTTCTTTTAAACTTAACTGTGGCGACTGAGAACAAATGTTATTTTAAACTTAACTGTGGCGACTGAGAACAAATGTTATTTTAAACTTAACTGTGGCGACTGAGAACAAATGTTATTTTAAACTAAACTGTGGCGACTGAGAACAAATGTTATTTTAAACTTAACTGTGGCGACTGAGAACAAATGTTATTTTAAACTTAACTGTGGCGACTGAGAACAAATGTTATTTTAAACTTAACTGTGGCGACTGAGAACAAATGTTCTTTTAAACTTAACTGTGGCGACTGAGAACAAATGTTATTTTAAACTTAACTGTGGCGACTGAGAACAAATGTTATTTTAAACTTAACTGTGGCGACTGAGAACAAATGTTATTTTAAACTTAACTGTGGGCGACTGAGAACAAATGTTATTTTAAACTTAACTGTGGCGACTGAGAACAAATGTTATTTTAAACTTAACTGTGGCGACTGAGAACAAATGTTATTTTAAACTTAACTGTGGCGACTGAGAACAAATGTTATTTTAAACTTAACTATGGGCGACTGAGAACAAATGTTATTTTAAACTTAACTGTGGCGACTGAGAACAAATGTTATTTTAAACTTAACTGTGGCGACTGAGAACAAATGTTATTTTAAACTTAACTGTGGGCGACTGAGAACAAATGTTATTTTAAACTTAACTGTGGCGACTGAGAACAAATGTTATTTTAAACTTAACTGTGGGCGACTGAGAAAAAATGTTATTTTAAACTTAACTGTGGCGACTGAGAACAAATGTTATTTTAAACTTAACTGTGGCGACTGAGAACAAATGTTCTTTTAAACTTAACTGTGGCGACTGAGAACAAATGTTATTTTAAACTTAACTGTGGCGACTGAGAACAAATGTTATTTTAAACTTAACTGTGGCGACTGAGAACAAATGTTATTTTAAACTTAACTGTGGGCGACTGAGAACAAATGTTATTTTAAACTTAACTGTGGGCGACTGAGAACAAATGTTATTTTAAACTTAACTGTGGCGACTGAGAACAAATGTTATTTTAAACTTAACTGTGGCGACTGAGAACAAATGTTCTTTTAAACTTAACTGTGGCGACTGAGAACAAATGTTATTTTAAACTTAACTGTGGCGACTGAGAACAAATGTTATTTTAAACTTAACTGTGGCGACTGAGAACAAATGTTATTTTAAACTTAACTGTGGGCGACTGAGAACAAATGTTATTTTAAACTTAACTGTGGCGACTGAGAACAAATGTTATTTTAAACTTAACTGTGGCGACTGAGAACAAATGTTATTTTAAACTTAACTGTGGCGACTGAGAACAAATGTTATTTTAAACTTAACTATGGGCGACTGAGAACAAATGTTATTTTAAACTTAACTGTGGCGACTGAGAACAAATGTTATTTTAAACTTAACTGTGGCGACTGAGAACAAATGTTATTTTAAACTTAACTGTGGGCGACTGAGAACAAATGTTATTTTAAACTTAACTGTGGCGACTGAGAACAAATGTTATTTTAAACTTAACTGTGGGCGACTGAGAAAAAATGTTATTTTAAACTTAACTGTGGCGACTGAGAACAAATGTTATTTTAAACTTAACTGTGGCGACTGAGAACAAATGTTCTTTTAAACTTAACTGTGGCGACTGAGAACAAATGTTATTTTAAACTTAACTGTGGCGACTGAGAACAAATGTTATTTTAAACTTAACTGTGGCGACTGAGAACAAATGTTATTTTAAACTTAACTGTGGGCGACTGAGAACAAATGTTATTTTAAACTTAACTGTGGGCGACTGAGAACAAATGTTATTTTAAACTTAACTGTGGCGACTGAGAACAAATGTTATTTTAAACTTAACTGTGGCGACTGAGAACAAATGTTATTTTAAACTTAACTGTGGCGACTGAGAACAAATGTTATTTTAAACTTAACTGTGGCGACTGAGAACAAATGTTATTTTAAACTTAACTGTGGCGACTGAGAACAAATGTTATTTTAAACTTAACTGTGGGCGACTGAGAACAAATGTTATTTTAAACTTAACTGTGGCGACTGAGAACAAATGTTATTTTAAACTTAACTGTGGCGACTGAGAACAAATGTTATTTTAAACTTAACTGTGGCGACTGAGAACAAATGTTATTTTAAACTTAACTGTGGCGACTGAGAACAAATGTTATTTTAAACTTAACTGTGGGCGACTGAGAACAAATGTTATTTTAAACTTAACTGTGGCGACTGAGAACAAATGTTATTTTAAACTTAACTGTGGCGACTGAGAACAAATGTTATTTTAAACTTAACTGTGGCGACTGAGAACAAATGTTATTTTAAACTTAACTATGGGCGACTGAGAACAAATGTTATTTTAAACTTAACTGTGGCGACTGAGAACAAATGTTATTTTAAACTTAACTGTGGCGACTGAGAACAAATGTTATTTTAAACTTAACTGTGGCGACTGAGAACAAATGTTATTTTAAACTTAACTGTGGCGACTGAGAACAAATGTTATTTTAAACTTAACTGTGGCGACTGAGAACAAATGTTATTTTAAACTTAACTATGGGCGACTGAGAACAAATGTTATTTTAAACTTAACTATGGGCGACTGAGAACAAATGTTATTTTAAACTTAACTGTGGCGACTGAGAACAAATGTTATTTTAAACTTAACTGTGGCGACTGAGAACAAATGTTATTTTAAACTTAACTGTGGCGACTGAGAACAAATGTTATTTTAAACTTAACTGTGGCGACTGAGAACAAATGTTATTTTAAACTTAACTGTGGCGACTGAGAACAAATGTTATTTTAAACTTAACTGTGGCGACTGAGAACAAATGTTATTTTAAACTTAACTGTGGCGACTGAGAACAAATGTTATTTTAAACTTAACTGTGGCGACTGAGAACAAATGTTATTTTAAACTTAACTATGGGCGACTGAGAACAAATGTTATTTTAAACTTAACTGTGGCGACTGAGAACAAATGTTATTTTAAACTTAACTGTGGCGACTGAGGACAAATGTTATTTTAAACTTAACTATGGGCGACTGAGAACAAATGTTATTTTAAACTTAACTGTGGGGACTGAGAACAAATGTAATTTTAAACTTAACTATGGGCGACTGAGAACAAATGTTATTTTAAACTTAACTGTGGCGACTGAGAACAAATGTTATTTTAAACTTAACTGTGGCGACTGAGAACAAATGTTATTTTAAACTTAACTGTGGCGACTGAGAACAAATGTTATTTTAAACTTAACTGTGGCGACTGAGAACAAATGTTATTTTAAACTTAACTGTGGCGACTGAGAACAAATGTTATTTTAAACTTAACTGTGGCGACTGAGAACAAATGTTATTTTAAACTTAACTGTGGCGACTGAGAACAAATGTTATTTTAAACTTAACTATGGGCGACTGAGAACAAATGTTATTTTAAACTTAACTGTGGCGACTGAGAACAAATGTTATTTTAAACTTAACTGTGGCGACTGAGAACAAATGTTATTTTAAACTTAACTGTGGCGACTGAGAACAAATGTTATTTTAAACTTAACTATGGGCGACTGAGAACAAATGTTATTTTAAACTTAACTGTGGCGACTGAGAACAAATGTTATTTTAAACTTAACTGTGGCGACTGAGAACAAATGTTATTTTAAACTTAACTGTGGCGACTGAGAACAAATGTTATTTTAAACTTAACTGTGGCGACTGAGAACAAATGTTATTTTAAACTTAACTGTGGGCGACTGAGAACAAATGTTATTTTAAACTTAACTGTGGCGACTGAGAACAAATGTTATTTTAAACTTAACTGTGGCGACTGAGAACAAATGTTATTTTAAACTTAACTGTGGCGACTGAGAACAAATGTTATTTTAAACTTAACTGTGGCGACTGAGAACAAATGTTATTTTAAACTTAACTGTGGCGACTGAGAACAAATGTTATTTTAAACTTAACTGTGGCGACTGAGAACAAATGTTATTTTAAACTTAACTGTGGCGACTGAGAACAAATGTTATTTTTAACTTAACTATGGGCGACTGAGAACAAATGTTATTTTAAACTTAACTGTGGCGACTGAGAACAAATGTTATTTTAAACTTAACTGTGGCGACTGAGAACAAATGTTATTTTAAACTTAACTGTGGCGACTGAGAACAAATGTTATTTTAAACTTAACTGTGGCGACTGAGAACAAATGTTATTTTAAACTTAACTGTGGCGACTGAGAACAAATGTTATTTTAAACTTAACTGTGGCGACTGAGAACAAATGTTATTTTAAACTTAACTGTGGCGACTGAGAACAAATGTTATTTTAAACTTAACTGTGGCGACTGAGAACAAATGTTATTTTAAACTTAACTATGGGCGACTGAGAACAAATGTTATTTTAAACTTAACTATGGGCGACTGAGAACAAATGTTATTTTAAACTTAACTGTGGCGACTGAGAACAAATGTTATTTTAAACTTAACTGTGGCGACTGAGAACAAATGTTATTTTAAACTTAACTGTGGCGACTGAGAACAAATGTTATTTTAAACTTAACTGTGGCGACTGAGAACAAATGTTATTTTAAACTTAACTGTGGGCGACTGAGAACAAATGCTATTTTAAACTTAACTGTGGCGACTGAGAACAAATGTTATTTTAAACTTAACTGTGGCGACTGAGAACAAATGTTATTTTAAACTTAACTGTGGGCGACTGAGAACAAATGCTATTTTAAACTTAACTGTGGCGACTGAGAACAAATGTTATTTTAAACTTAACTCTGGCGACTGAGAACAAATGTTATTTTAAACTTAACTGTGGCGACTGAGAACAAATGTTATTTTAAACTTAACTGTGGCGACTGAGAACAAATGTTATTTTAAACTTAACTGTGGCGACTGAGAACAAATGTTATTTTAAACTTAACTGTGGCGACTGAGAACAAATGTTATTTTAAACTTAACTGTGGCGACTGAGAACAAATGTTATTTTAAACTTAACTGTGGCGACTGAGAACAAATGTTATTTTAAACTTAACTGTGGGCGACTGAGAACAAATGTTATTTTAAACTTAACTGTGGCGACTGAGAACAAATGTTATTTTAAACTTAACTGTGGCGACTGAGAACAAATGTTATTTTAAACTAAACTGTGGCGACTGAGAACAAATGTTATCTTAAACTTAACTATGGGCGACTGAGAACAAATGTTATTTTAAACTTAACTGTGGGCGACTGAGAACAAATGTTATTTTAAACTTAACTGTGGCGACTGAGAACAAATGTTATTTTAAACTTAACTGTGGCGACTGAGAACAAATGTTATTTTAAACTAAACTGTGGCGACTGAGAACAAATGTTATCTTAAACTTAACTATGGGCGACTGAGAACAAATGTTATTTTAAACTTAACTGTGGCGACTGAGAACAAATGGTGTTTTAAACTTAACTGTGGCGACTGAGAACAAATGTTATTTTAAACTTAACTGTGGCGACTGAGAACAAATGTTATTTTAAACTTTACTATGGGCGACTGAGAACAAATGTTATTTTAAACTTAACTGTGGCGACTGAGAACAAATGTTATTTTAAACTTAACTGTGGCGACTGAGAACAAATGTTATTTTAAACTTAACTGTGGCGACTGAGAACAAATGTTATTTTAAACTTAACTCTGGCGACTGAGAACAAATGTTATTTTAAACTTAACTGTGGCGACTGAGAACAAATGTTATTTTAAACTTAACTGTGGCGACTGAGAACAAATGTTATTTTAAACTTAACTGTGGCGACTGAGAACAAATGTCATTTTAAACTTAACTGTGGCGACTGAGAACAAATGTTATTTTAAACTTAACTGTGGCGACTGAGAACAAATGTTATTTTAAACTTAACTGTGGCGACTGAGAACAAATGTCATTTTAAACTTAACTGTGGCGACTGAGAACAAATGTTATTTTAAACTTAACTGTGGCGACTGAGAACAAATGTTATTTTAAACTTAACTGTGGCGACTGAGAACAAATGTTATTTTAAACTTAACTGTGGCGACTGAGAACAAATGTTATTTTAAACTTAACTGTGGGCGACTGAGAAAAATGTTATTTTAAACTTAACTGTGGCGACTGAGAACAAATGTTATTTTAAACTTAACTGTGGGCGACTGAGAAAAATGTTATTTCAAAGTTAACTGTGGTCGATTAAGGAAAATAACATTTCAAACCTAACATTAGCCGTGTAAGGAAATGTAATTTCAACTTAACCGTGACAGACAAATCAAAATGCTATTTAAAACTTAACATTAAGAGGCTAAGTAAAACATTATTTCAAACTTAAAAGTGACAGACTATGAAAAATATTATTTCAAACAAAATCATGATACTCGGACGGATGTATAAGAAAACAGGACCCTTCAATTTGTACGTTTAATGCTGTAAATAATATTCCAAACTTAATACCAGAAAAAGAGAAAATGCTATTTCATAGTTTAACGTGGCCGTAAATGCTTTTTTTTTTTTTTTTTTTTTTGTCTGGTGCTTCGAACAGGCGTGTTCAGGCTTGCTGGTTGTTCAACTCGCCCTGGCTGATGTGAGGATCCTGTGAGACAAAGGAACCGCACCAGCATGTGCTTGCATGTGCACGATAGAATTGGTGTCGGCTTGCCTGCACGCCGTGTATCCGACAATTTGGGGTTGGTCCGGGATATTAGCGAGGTAGGCATCAAGAGAGCGCTTAAATTGTTCCACAGCAGCATTTTTTATATCCCGAATACACCTAGGCATGGCATTGAAGAGTTGTGACCCCTGTACAGGTAAGCTCGTTTCAAAAATGGTTCGTATTTTCCCACCAGTTTTTAGCGAGGGAACAATACAGTGCCTCCCGCGGCGTTCATTGTCTCGGGCTTGAATGTGGCCATTAATGTTCGGTACCTTTCCTTCCAATATCTTCCAGATGTAAATTATCCGGTACCTTTCACGTCGTCTTTGCAGCGAGAACATTTTTGTCTTCTTCAGACATGACCAGTAGTTCCGATCAGCTTGAATTTTCCGTAGAAAGGACCACTGAATGGCTTCAAGCTTTTGGATGAGCCTAGGGCTACTTGGGTTCCACAAGACAGAACAGTATTCCAAAACTGGAATGACCAAGGATTTATACAGCGTGACCATTGCACGATATTCTCTGGTTTTAAATGTCCTCAGGATCCAGGCAATGAGGTTCTTGGCTTTTTCCACAACTTTGTTTATTTGATTGCTAAAAAGACAATCACTAGACATAGATACACCGAGGTCCTTTACTTCTTGCTTTATGTTTATCATTTTTCCTGACGGAGTGTGGTATGATATCTCGCTTTTTAGCTGGTCGTTATTACCATAGCGGAGAAGCTCAAATTTCACGTCATTTAGCTCCATGTTATTGTCCTCCGTCCATTTGTAGATCTGATCGAGATCCTTTTGAAACAACACAGCATCCTCGGGAGACCGAACGGATTTTGTGGCCCTTGTATCATCGGCGAATGACCTGACTATTGACATGGCGATATCTTCATCAATGTCCCCAATAAGGATTAGGAAGATTATGGGTCCCAATACACTTCCCTGGGGAACTCCAGAAATGACAGGTTGTGGCTTCGAGGTTGCACCATCAACCATAACTGTTTGGAGGCGGTTACTCAGGAAGGATTCGATCCATTTGAAGATGCTTCCACGAATGCCAAGATCAAATATTTTCTGCAGAACTATTTTGTGGTCAACTTTGTCAAAAGCTTTGGCAAAATCTAAGTAGACAACATCTGCATTAGCGCCATCATCAAGAATTGATAGAATGGTGTCAAACTGCTCAAGGAGTTGACTTAAACAAGATCTTCCAGATCTCATCCCATGCTGACTGTCATTGAACAGGTTATTTTCATTCATGTGTCTAACTATGTGTTTCCGTATGACTTTCTCAAAAAGTTTAATGAGGTGGGAGGTCAAAGCTATTGGTCTATAATTGGCAGCCACCGACTTGCTTCCACCTTTGTGAATGGGTGTAATAAGAGAATTCTTTAGTTTGCTTGGAACGACCTCTTCTTCAAGACTTTTCGTCCATAGAAATACGAGAGCATGGACCAAATGGGCCCTGCAGTTTTTCAGTAGTAATGCAGGAAAGCCGTCAGGACCCGCAGCAGCTGACGGAGAGAGTTCATCAATTGCAAGCTCAAAATCGGCTGCAGTTAGAGTAACAGTTGACAGTATAGAACTTATATCAAAAGTGCGATTATGTGAAGCTTGACTGCTTTGCATTGGTTTGCTAAAAACGTCTGTGTATTGTTTTGACAAAATTTCTGCCATCTCAGTACTGTTACCAGTAAGAACACCATTCTGGTCCACCAATGGACCAACTTTTGTCTTGACTTTGGACTTTTTCTTGACATATGAAAAGAAATATTTTGAATTACTTTTAATGGAGTTGACAGCCTTTCCCTCCATAAAAGCGTTAGAGTCAGCAAAAGACTTCTGCAGTTTCCTTTCAATATCCAAACATTCCTTGGACAGTTTGGAAATAACAGCAGGCGATGACACTTTCAAAAGACGCTTTTTTATCTTCCGTCTTCTTTTAGAAAGTGAGTGACGGTATCTTACCACCTTGGGCGTTCTTTTCTCGCATTCTGATTTACGCAATGGCACATGCTTGCAGCAGGCAGTGTAGACAATTAAATAAAAAGTGTCGGACGCTTGTGTGACGGACTGACAGACGGATGATGCATGTTATAGATATTGCCCATACGCATCTAAAATAAGATTGAATTTGCGCGCGTAGCGATTAAATTCGATTTAAAACTGATATAACTTGGTAAGTAGTTATGTATAACAAAATAACCCAGAGTGTAAAGCTCTTAAAATAGAACGATTTATTTCTACGTATATATCTTATACAAGCAATAGTAACTACAGGTAACACATACATTGAAGACATCCAGTTTGGCTCCCTCTACCATGCCAGTAAACTTCTTACACCTGATCCTATCCTATATCTCTACAAAGCTACCATCCGTCCATGCATGGAGTATTGTTGCCACATCTGGGCTGAGGCATCATCCACTAGTCTCTCCCTCTAAGACAAGGTCCAAAAAACGAGTCGCCAACTTCATAGGTCCGTCACTATCCACCAAGCTCCAGTCCCTGTCCCATCGCCGCAATGTTGCTTCCTTGTGCCTGTTTTACAAGTACTTCAATGGATTGTGCTCTGATGAGCTTTCTGTTCTGGTGCCCCCACGACGTAGATTCACTAGACCAACCTGACAATCTGACAAATTTCATCCATTCATTGTGGAGGTCCCCAAATGCGTGAGAGCTTTCTACTCCAAAAGCTTCTTTCCTCGTACTGCTGGACTCTGAGGCTCCTTCCCTGCTCCCTGTTTTCCTGACGTTACTGACATGCAGAAAGTCAAAACTAATGTAAACAGACATCTCGCTGCGCAGCTCCTAATTTAGGTTGACCCCCCCAAACCGTCACCCACTTTTGTCAGTTACTCCTTACGTCTACAGTGACGGCCTGCCTTGTTTGGGGTGAACTGTTAAAAAAAAATTAATAGGATTTAACAGAATACAATTGAATCTCCATACTACTGTTCGTAGTCATATTTATTGTCCAGACCAGATCACCTACTTAGTGACTGAGGGGAGTTCGGTATCCCATCACAACAAAAACACAAGCGTGACAGATCAACAGACGAAGCCTCCCTGAAAGAGAAGATGACGAATCGAAAAAAATAGAATTTGCGAATGTTGACAAGATGTCCAACACTTTTTCAAATCAAGCATACATTGTTTTTACTGAGAAGACGTGATTTTTTTTGCCGATTATTTTTAGTCTTTTTTCTTCTTATTTACGCAGCTTGTATACGTTGTGTTTGTATTACTATTTCACGAATGTTAAACACAGTAAACAGCGTGGTTTTAGTGAGAAAATAATGCTATCATTCTGCTAAGGATATATATATATATATATATATATATATATATATATATATATAAAGTTCCGATTACGTTCGTCGAACACTCTCGACTAGTCTTCTATCTGTGCCGGCTTCTAGATACATATAGATCTTAATTCCCCTTAATTACGTGACAGTTTCCGTTGGCCGAGTGGATATGGCTGACTCTGTGAACCGGGTTCGCGCCTCCCGACCGTCTGAAATTGTTACTTTCCTGCACTGATGAGAGCAATAAGTCTGAAACGCTAGCGTCTGTAGGTATTAATAATTTAATATTTATTTATAAATATTATATATATATATATATATATATATATATATATATATATATATATATATATATATATATATCTTTAAAACATGTGGTTGTTGGGTCACCCAGTTAGCTTTGGTTAGATGGTTTGGATAAGGAAAAAGTGAGTTTGCAAAGCTAGTTAAAGTAAAGAAATTAAAATACAAAGTAAAAAAGCTTAGTATCTATATATATATATATATATATATATATATATATATATATATATATATATATATATATATAGTTATCCAAGTAAGGTTTATATCTAAAGGCTAACATTCGGATAATCTTTACTGTGTTTATACAATTATGTTCAATAATAACTAGAACTATTTATATATAATACAACATTTATTTATACAATCATATGGCTACACATCGGTACACGTTTCAATCACAAGTCGAAAAATAAGTGCCTTCCCATTACAATTTATTTTAGTATGACAATTACAAATAGTTTTGCCGTTACTGTATTATTTGTATTGTGGTTGGTATTGGTATTAATTCTTAATATTTTGTTGTGGTGTTTTTTCATTAGTTTCTTAAGTTATCGGTGCAATTGTAGCTCAATTTTAAAGTATTTTTGTTAACATAACTCATATGAAATGCTTTTGGGTGCGAAATGAAGGCTGGTTAAATTTAAGAATATTTGTCGTTGTTTAGTCTTGGCCATTTGATTGTATGGGAGTGTTAACCAGGTAATAATCCTGTGTATTTGTAAGTATTATGATAATTCTACGGTGTGTGTGTATATATATTATGTGGATGTATATATGACGTAAAAGGATGTGTGTGTGTGTGTTCACATGTGCGATTATTAGACGAAAATACATTTCACTAGAAAAACTTGTATTCTCCAATAACATGTAATAGTTAAAGATATCTTTATTCCCCCCCCCCTCTCCACAATATATCACCATGCCAACTGATAATTGTGTACCCACTTTAGACACAAAGATAGAAAAAAGATGAACATTCGAAATAAAATAAGTTTTATCGGCTGACGTCTTATTATAGAAATATTTATGTTCAGAAATGATCATTTAAATTTAGTCAGGTGACCATTACGTATTAAAACTTTTTCTCCATTTTTCAATATGAAAACGTAAAAAGCCGACACTTATTTTCGACTTAAAGAAAACAAGCTTACCAAAGATGCGATTTAAACAGGTATCTCTATATAGTCATATGTTTGTATAAATACAACTTTAATATATATATATATATATATATATATATATATATATATATATATATATATATATATGTCCCTCTCTCTTTTCTCTCTTGTGCTTTTAAATTACGAGTTTAATTGTATTACCGACTGCCGTGCTATTCCATTTTGTTTATAATTGACCATTCCAATATTTTTATTTTTTAATTTCTTTATTATCGTGCGATGTTAATAAACCCTCCCCACACACACACACATATATATATATATATATATATATATATATATATATATATATATATATATATATATATATATATATATATATATATATATATATAAAGAAGGAAAGATGAAGACAAAAAATTGCATAAAATTACATAAAATTACATAAAATTGATACAAATCGAAAGTTCAGATGCAAGGAGTTACATTAATCCTTAAACCATGGTTTTTCAAAGATAAAACTCTTCTCGTGATAGGATAACTTTTCGTTATGTGGTATTACTTTATCGCGATAGATCACTTTACGATACTTCACTTATCGTTAATTCTATTATCATTACTATATATATATATATAGATAGATAGATATTGAAGCGTGAGTAGTAGACGACGTATAGAAAAAGAATTCGGGAATCTTAATGTCGAACACGGAAAGCTTTATTTAATTCAAGCAGCTTGATTGTTCTCGTTCACCCATCACTGGCCGTGTAGAAGTGCTGATTTTTATATTAATCTTAGTTATTATCGCCTGTAGTCAGGGTTAGTCTACAACTTCCAGAATACTGTCACTTAGAACTGATTGTTCTTAACGCCTAGTTGCATAAAGGTTCTATGTTGACAGGTCAAGAACGGTAAGATATTTGTGCCCTGCCTCGGAGTATTGTTGTGGCAAAAGGTTGTGTCCGGTTAGATATTGAGTAAGAGGACGAACATGTGGTGTAAACATTCCTTGACTCTTAATTATACAGAAAATCATAAAGGTAAACATAATAATTATTCCGTTTGATTTTGTTTGATAGTAAATCATTTCGAACACGAAAGACGTAAACAGACACCCCTCAAAAATAATTCACGCATGTTTAGAGTTTCAGAGGAGCTATATTATACGTTAATACGAAAGTGGACTGAATCAGCGTGAAATAGCCGCTGACCTCGGGATTCTATTTTCCAATGGTTACCGAGTGATTGTCCAATTTATCAGCGATAAGAAAGGATGAATACTATCTTACTTACGTCGTCAGAAACGTCAGACAACCGTCTTAATTATAAATTATTAATTATAATAAAGATGTCTATTTACTTCTTTCATGTCGGTGTATATAACGGAAACAAAATCTATATTATGTATTTGAACAATGTGTTATTGCACAGATTCCTCTTCGCAGCTTCCGTTGCGTAGAGACTCCTGACTGCTAAATACCAGTCGAGAATCCGTTCTCGGCAATCAGTCTAACAGAAACGTGATCATTTCGGTGGCCTTTTATCTGCCAGGCTGAGGTATCGGTCCTGAGTAGTTCTAGGATGTGAAACCCTCCAAGGTCTTGCTTCCCCTCTTTTGGGGGAAGGGTTAGTTTATTGAAAACTGCCCGAAGAGCCTGATCGGGGAATGCCGACTGGGATGCCAAGACAATTTTTAATACACCAAAGTGCTCCATTCTTTAAGGGCGCTGGCTTGATTCTCCCCACCATTCCGGCCTCGTCCCACAGTTCCCTGCGGTGGGAAAGAAGTAAATCCCAGCTGTACAAGTTGATCAGTAATCCTTCTCTTGAGTCTATAAATAGAAATAGTTCACACGGACGACGTGACGATGGCATCGGCTTACATCTGTCATGACATACGAACGCCGGGATATAATCGACAGGTATTACTTGTTAGTGTCCATTACATGAATGCGCGTGAATAATAGAGAGAAATAAAGAAAGAAAGGAAATAAAGAAAGAAATGAAAGAAAGAAACAAAGAAAGAAAGAAAGAAAGAGAGAAAGAGAGAGAAATAGAACGCTAGTTTGCGTTCTTCGATTCTTTTCGACATAGAGCGCCATCTTTTCTCACACGATCACATCTCGCACTTCTTCCTATTCTCACCCGATATCACTCCGGACACAACCTTCTGCAACCGACTCGAGGCAGAGAAGCGTTAACCATTACACACGTTCTTGACATGTCTAAAGTGTGGCGTAGACAAGGGTCTTAATCAATTGAAGAGGCGTAAATAACATAGCCGATAAGTAAGAGTGCACCGGACAAGTTCTACATTTTATTAGACTAAAATAAAAATAAAAATGTACTTCAAATTAAAAATAGAACTTAACTTAAAATTAAAAACCTCAACAAACATGTTAAAAGTTCAACTTTAACTTGAAAATGTTAAATTTCAAAATTACATTTATTCTACTTGAAACTGAAAAAGGGGTCAAACTTGACGCGTTCACATCGCTATCCTTGTCAAGTAATACCTACTGATGTTTACCTAACAGTTTGAAGCATGTATACGTCTGTGGATATTCATAAATAATATATTTATTTATTAAAATATATATATATATATATATATATATATATATATATATATATATATATATATATATATATATATATGATTTTATGAAGGCTTACCAAAGCATTCCTTTCAAGACACCAATGATCACCATTAAAGATATTTTTTCTTACAAATACTATTTATTCAAATTAAATTAAACATTTAACATTTAATTTGAATAAATAGTATTTGTAAGAAAAAATATCTTTAATGGTGATCATTGGTGTCTTGAAAGGAATGCTTTGGTAAGCCTTCATAAAATCACATATAAATGCTCTGTACTCTGTAATCGAGTATCATCGAGCTTATTTTCTATTGGAACAACCCCGGTCTTCACTGAATGATCTATTTTATAAGTGAAAAATCTAAATCTATATATATATATATATATATATATGTTGGAGAGAACTTCAATCCCCACTAGATACTGTCCTCGAGTGTCTGAGATCTTTTTGTACAGATGTTTGTCAGGACAACCTGATACGAGGATACTTCCTTCTACAATTAAACCCTGTATTTGAAGCCCAAATAAGATCCCCTCAGTATGGCTACGCCTCACTGGCTAATACGAGGAATGGTGCATTTTCATTAAGTCATGTTGCTTCAGTAACATCACTAAGCTGGATACTCCACCAGACTAGATGAATTATATATATATATATATATATATATATATATATATATATATATATATATATATATATATGAAATAGAAAGATGATATAGATAAGATTTAATTCTTAAATTAATCCTATAATAACAAGCCAATACATATTTTAACATCGGATTTGAACCCCATAACAACATTTACGACATATTCATTTACATACGCTCCAAGAATTCAACATACACAACAGTTTGTGTACGATCGTTTCTGAGACGATATGGGTTGTTATTGATACCAAGAGACTTATCAGTACACGATATCGACACAAACTTTGAAGCTAGAGTATAGATCTCTCTTAGTTATAAAGTAAATTCAATGTTTCCCTGACGAGATAAGTGTTGACTTGCTATATATATATATATATATATATATATATATATATATATATATATATATGTGGGTGTGGGTGTGGGTGTGGGTGTGTGTATATGTATACTTTTTAGTTACATTTCAATGACCAGAGGAAAACATCAACCCATAACCATAGTTTTTTAAAATGTATTTTTTCAATTTCCTTATTTTCTAATTTCGACGAATACCTGTCTTAAAATCAATTTGGTCATTAGAATGTAACCGAAACGTATATGTTCTCTGAAGTTTATCACACAACTTCATTGAACTTACAATTTGAAACAATTTCGGAGATTATATATATATATATATATATATATATATATATATATATATATATATGTACATATATATATGTATATATATATATGTATATATACATATAATTACATATATATATATCTATATATAGGTATAATCTTTTATTAATACAAACATTATAGGTTACATATGTGCATACATGTTTCGGTTGTACTCTTCACATAGAGTTAACATCTTCAGTTTGTCTAAAGAGGTTGACTCTATGTGAAGAGTACAACCGAAACATGTATGCACATATGTAACCAATAATGTTTGTATTATTTAAAAATTTATACTAAAAAACAGCTCTACTTGTTATTGAGCACTTTTTATAAACACTTGAGTTTCAACTGATTTACATCTACAGAAACTAATACAATACCTGTACTATATACATATATATATATATATATATATATATATATATATATATATATACAGACATGGAAGAGGTTAATCGACAACCTTATACTCCTTATTAATTAATACTACTCTCAGACAGTCCCGATTGACCTAGGCGAGATGATATTGATTATTTCCACTTTCTGCTGAATTAAGCAAAGGCTCGATTAACAATAGAAAGTGAAATCTCGATGTTATGCTGATTAAGTTCACCTTTCAGATTAACTTATAATATGGCTTTTCTAAAACTACTGCTTTGTACAGCTCCGAGTGCTGGTCGTCGGCGAAAGAGTGTTAATCTTATACGTGTACTAAAATAGTCACGCACTTTTAAAATCTCTGCGCATTTTCATAATAAACAAGGACATTATGCAGTTGTGAGACAGCATACCTGGGTCTGACAACATAAGAATAAGCAAAGCCTTAAGTTAGAGTATTATTTCCATATTGTATTAAATATGCCATAAGTTATGCCATAGAAAACATTGATAACTCAAAACATTATATATCTGATCAGGCTGAAATATCGCATGGTTAGGGTTAGGGTTAGGGTTAGGGTTAGGGAAGAGCATCAGATCCATTATCAAATTTAGAAATATCGGAAGTAAAAAATTACGTCGGAATTCCGACCGACTGAACTGTTAAATGTTAAGGTCAAAGGCTAAGGAACTATAACATGCATGCCTTCATTGGCTACAATATATGCCTAGTAGCGAGTCTCGAGAATTAACAGCACCGATGTTATCGCCAAAAGTGTGACTTCCCTCTTTTCAGTGACCTTGTCTTTAAGCTTAAATTTCCTAAAACGAAGTCTGTTCTAAGTTAGACGATGCCCGTTATTTTAACTAAGTATGGTGACGTTTGGTCAAACGATATGGACGCTAGGCTGTACAAAAAAAACACACATAGTGACTAACACACACAACCAAAACATAACCTCCCTGATAGATATTTGCTTTTGTTTTACGGCATAACCATTTTCGGGTTATTTAATGCCGAAATCAGTCATTTTGGTAAAGTTTTTATGCTTCAAATTCTTTATATTTTCAAATATTCATCATGGTGTTTGGTTTGGTTGTGTAGTTTTACGGCATATCAACCCCTTTCGGGTTATTTAATGTCGAAATCAGTCATTTTGGTAAAGTTTTTATGCTTCAAATTCTTTATATTTTCAAATATTCATCATGGTGTTTGGTTTGGTTGTGTAGTTTTACGGCATATCAACCCTTTTCGGGTTATTTAGTGCCGAAATCAGTCATTTTGGTAAAGTTTTTATGCTTCAAATTCTTTATATTTTCAAATATTCATCATGGTGTTTGGTTTGGTTGTGTAGTTTTACGGCATATCAACCCTTTTCGGGTTATTTAATGTCGAAATCAGTCATTTTGGAAAAAAAATTATGCTTCAAATTCTTTATATTTTCAAATATTCATCATGGTGTTTGGTTTGGTTGTGTAGTTTTACGGCATATCAACCCTTTTCGGGTTATTTAATGTCGAAATCAGTCATTTTGGTAAAGTTTTTATGCTTCAAATTCTTTATATTTTCAAATATTCATCATGGTGTTTGGTTTGGTTGTGTAGTTTTACGGCATATCAACCCTTTTCGGGTTATTTAGTGCCGAAATCAGTCATTTTGGTAAAGTTGTTATGCTTCAAATTCTTTATATTTTCAAATATTCATCATGGTGTTTGGTTTGGTTGTGTAGTTTTACGGCATATCAACCCTTTTCGGGTTATTTAATGTCGAAATCAGTCATTTTGGAAAAAAAATTATGCTTCAAATTCTTTATATTTTCAAATATTCATCATGGTGTTTGGTTTGGTTGTGTAGTTTTACGGCATATCAACCCTTTTCGGGTTATTTAATGTCGAAATCAGTCATTTTGGTAAAGTTTTTATGCTTCAAATTCTTTATATTTTCAAATATTCATCATGGTGTTTGGTTTGGTTGTGTAGTTTTACGGCATATCAACCCTTTTCGGGTTATTTAGTGCCGAAATCAGTCATTTTGGTAAAGTTTTTATGCTTCAAATTCTTTATATTTTCAAATATTCATCATGGTGTTTCGTTTGGTTGTGTAGTTTTACGGCATATCAACCCTTTTCGGGTTATTTAGTGCCGAAATCAGTCATTTTGGTAAAGTTTTTATGCTTCAAATTCTTTATATTTTCAAATATTCATCATGGTGTTTCGTTTGGTTGTGTAGTTTTACGGCATATCAACCCTTTTCGGGTTATTTAATGTCGAAATCAGTCATTTTGGTAAAGTTTTTATGCTTCAAATTCTTTATATTTTCAAATATTCATCATGGTGTTTCGTTTGGTTGTGTAGTTTTACGGCATATCAACCCTTTTCGGGTTATTTAATGTCGAAATCAGTCATTTTGGTAAAGTTTTTATGCTTCAAATTCTTTATATTTTCAAATATTCATCATGGTGTTTCGTTTGGTTGTGTAGTTTTACGGCATATCAACCCTTTTCGGGTTATTTAATGTCGAAATCAGTCATTTTGGTAAAGTTTTTATGCTTCAAATTCTTTATATTTTCAAATATTCATCATGGTGTTTCGTTTGGTTGTGTAGTTTTACGGCATATCAACCCTTTTCGGGTTATTAAATGTCGAAATCAGTCATTTTGGTAAAGTTTTTATGCTTCAAATTCTTTATACTTTCAAATATTCATCATGCTGTTTCGTTTGGTTGTGTAGTTTTACGGCATATCAACCCTTTTCGGGTTATTTAATGTCGAAATCAGTCATTTTGGTAAAGTTTTTATGCTTCAAATTCTTTATATTTTCAAATATTCATCATGCTGTTTCGTTTGGTTGTGTAGTTTTACGGCATATCAACCCTTTTCGGGTTATTTAATGTCGAAATCAGTCATTTTGGTAAAGTTTTTATGCTTCAAATTCTTTATATTTTCAAATATTCATCATGCTGTTTCGTTTGGTTGTGTAGTTTTACGGCATATCAACCCTTTTCGGGTTATTTAATGTCGAAATCAGTCATTTTGGTAAAGTTTTTATGCTTCAAATTCTTTATATTTTCAAATATTCATCATGCTGTTTCGTTTGGTTGTGTAGTTTTACGGCATATCAACCCTTTTCGGGTTATTAAATGTCGAAATCAGTCATTTTGGTAAAGTTTTTATGCTTCAAATTCTTTATACTTTCAAATATTCATCATGCTGTTTCGTTTGGTTGTGTAGTTTTACGGCATATCAACCCTTTTCGGGTTATTTAATGTCGAAATCAGTCATTTTGGTAAAGTTTTTATGCTTCAAATTCTTTATATTTTCAAATATTCATCATGCTGTTTCGTTTGGTTGTGTAGTTTTACGGCATATCAACCCTTTTCGGGTTATTTAATGTCGAAATCAGTCATTTTGGTAAAGTTTTTATGCTTCAAATTCTTTATACTTTCAAATATTCATCATGGTGTTTCGTTTGGTTGTGTAGTTTTACGGCATATCAACCCTTTTCGGGTTATTTAATGTCGAAATCAGTCATTTTGGTAAAGTTTTTATGCTTCAAATTCTTTATATTTTCAAATATTCATCATGGTGTTTCGTTTGGTTGTGTAGTTTTACGGCATATCAACCCTTTTCGGGTTATTTAATGTCGAAATTAGTCATTTTGGTAAAGTTTTTATGCTTCAAATTCTTTATATTTTTAAATATTCATTATGGTGTTTTGTTTGGTTGTGTAGTTTTACGGCATATCAACCCTTTTCGGGTTATTTAATGTCGAAATCAGTCATTTTGGTAAAGTTTTTATGCTTCAAATTCTTTATATTTTCAAATATTCATCATGGTGTTTCGTTTGGTTGTGTAGTTTTACGGCATATCAACCCTTTTCGGGTTATTTAATGTCGAAATTAGTCATTTTGGTAAAGTTTTTATGCTTCAAATTCTTTATACTTTCAAATATTCATCATGGTGTTTCGTTTGGTTGTGTAGTTTTACGGCATATCAACCCTTTTCGGGTTATTTAATGTCGAAATCAGTCATTTTGGTAAAGTTTTTATGCTTCAAATTCTTTATATTTTCAAATATTCATCATGGTGTTTCGTTTGGTTGTGTAGTTTTACGGCATATCAACCCTTTTCGGGTTATTTAATGTCGAAATTAGTCATTTTGGTAAAGTTTTTATGCTTCAAATTCTTTATATTTTCAAATATTCATCATGGTGTTTTGTTTGGTTGTGTAGTTTTACGGCATATCAACCCTTTTCGGGTTATTTAATGTCGAAATCAGTCATTTTGGTAAAGTTTTTATGCTTCAAATTCTTTATATTTTGAAATATTCATCATGCTGTTTCGTTTGGTTGTGTAGTTTTACGGCATATCAACACTTTTCGGGTTATTTAATGTCGAAATCAGTCATTTTGGTAAAGTTTTTATGCTTCAAATTCTTTATATTTTCAAATATTCATCATGCGGTTTCGTTTGGTTGTGTAGTTTTACGGCATATCAACCCTTTTCGGGTTATTTAATGTCGAAATCAGTCATTTTGGTAAAGTTTTTATGCTTCAAATTCTTTATATTTCCAAATATTCATCATGGTGTTTGGTTTGGTTGTGTAGTTTTACGGCATATCAACCCTTTTCGGGTTATTTAATGTCGAAATCAGTCATTTTGGTAAAGTTTTTATTCTTCAAATTCTTTATATTTTCAAATATTCATCATGCTGTTTCGTTTGGTTGTGTAGTTTTACGGCATATCAACCCTTTTCGGGTTATTTAATGTCGAAATCAGTCATTTTGGTAAAGTTTTTATGCTTCAAATTCTTTATATTTTCAAATATTCATCATGCTGTTTCGTTTGGTTGTGTAGTTCTACGGCATATCAACCCTTTTCGGGTTATTTAATGTCGAAATCAGTCATTTTGGTAAAGTTTTTATGCTTCAAATTCTTTATATTTTCAAATATTCATCATGCTGTTTCGTTTGGTTGTGTAGTTCTACGGCATATCAACCCTTTTCGGGTTATTTAATGTCGAAATCAGTCATTTTGGTAAAGTTTTTATGCTTCAAATTCTTTATATTTTCAAATATTCATCATGCTGTTTCGTTTGGTTGTGTAGTTTTACGGCATATCAACCCTTTTCGGGTTATTTAATGTCGAAATCAGTCATTTTGGTAAAGTTTTTATGCTTCAAATTCTTTATATTTTCAAATATTCATCATGCTGTTTCGTTTGGTTGTGTAGTTCTACGGCATATCAACCCTTTTCGGGTTATTTAATGTCGAAATCAGTCATTTTGGTAAAGTTTTTATGCTTCAAATTCTTTATATTTTCAAATATTCATCATGCTGTTTCGTTTGGTTGTGTAGTTTTACGGCATATCAACCCTTTTCGGGTTATTTAATGTCGAAATCAGTCATTTTGGTAAAGTTTTTATGCTTCAAATTCTTTATATTTTCAAATATTCATCATGCTGTTTCGTTTGGTTGTGTAGTTCTACGGCATATCAACCCTTTTCGGGTTATTTAATGTCGAAATCAGTCATTTTGGTAAAGTTTTTATGCTTCAAATTCTTTATATTTTCAAATATTCATCATGCTGTTTCGTTTGGTTGTGTAGTTCTACGGCATATCAACCCTTTTCGGGTTATTTAATGTCGAAATCAGTCATTTTGGTAAAGTTTTTATGCTTCAAATTCTTTATATTTTCAAATATTCATCATGCTGTTTCGTTTGGTTGTGTAGTTTTACGGCATATCAACCCTTTTCGGGTTATTTAATGTCGAAATCAGTCATTTTGGTAAAGTTTTTATGCTTCAAATTCTTTATATTTTCAAATATTCATCATGCTGTTTCGTTTGGTTGTGTAGTTCTACGGCATATCAACCCTTTTCGGGTTATTTAATGTCGAAATCAGTCATTTTGGTAAAGTTTTTATGCTTCAAATTCTTTATATTTTCAAATATTCATCATGCTGTTTCGTTTGGTTGTGTAGTTTTACGGCATATCAACCCTTTTCGGGTTATTTAATGTCGAAATCAGTCATTTTGGTAAAGTTTTTATGCTTCAAATTCTTTATATTTTCAAATATTCATCATGCTGTTTCGTTTGGTTGTGTAGTTCTACGGCATATCAACCCTTTTCGGGTTATTTAATGTCGAAATCAGTCATTTTGGTAAAGTTTTTATGCTTCAAATTCTTTATATTTTCAAATATTCATCATGCTGTTTCGTATGGTTGTGTAGTTTTACGGCATATCAACCCTTTTCGGGTTATTTAATGTCGAAATCAGTCATTTTGGTAAAGTTTTTATGCTTCAAATCATTTATATTTTCAAATATTCATCATGGTGTTTTGTTTGGTTGTGTAGTTTTACGGCATATCAACCCTTTTCGGGTTATTTAGTGCCGAAATCAGTCATTTTAGTAAAGTTTTTATGCTACAAATTCTTTATATTTTCAAATATTCATCATGGTGTTTCGTTTGGTTGTTTTGTTTTACGGCATATCAACCCTTTTCGGGTTATTTAATGCCGAAATCAGTCATTTTGGTAAAGTGTTTATGCTTAAAATTCTTGATATTTTCAAATATTCATCATGGTGTTTCGTTTGGTTGTTTTGTTTTACGGCATATCAACACTTTTCGGGTTATTTAGTGCCGAAATCAGTCATTTTTGTAAAGTTTTTATGCTTCAAATTCTTTATATTTTCAAATATTCATCATGGTGTTTCGTTTGGTTGTTTTGTTTTACGGCATATCAACACTTTTCGGGTAATTTAGTGCCGAAATCAGTCATTTTGGTAAAGTTTTTATGCTTCAAATTCTTTATATTTTCAAATATTCATCATGCTGTTTCGTTTGGTTGTTTTGTTTTACGGCATATCAACACTTTTCGGGTTATTTAGTGCCGAAATCAGTCATTTTGGTAAAGTTTTTATGCTTCAAATTCTTTATATTTTCAAATATTCATCATGGTGTTTCGTTTGGTTGTTTTGTTTTACGGCATATCAACACTTTTCGGGTTATTTAGTGCCGAAATCAGTCATTTTAGTAAAGTTTTTATGCTTCAAATTCTTTATATTTTCAAATATTCATCATGCTGTTTCGTTTGGTTGTTTTGTTTTACGGCATATCAACACTTTTCGGGTTATTTAGTGCCGAAATCAGTCATTTTGGTAAAGTTTTTATGCTTCAAATTCTTTATATTTTCAAATATTCATCATGCTGTGTCGTTTGGTTGTTTTGTTTTACGGCATATCAACACTTTTCGGGTTATTTAGTGCCGAAATCAGTAATTTTGGTAAAGTTTTTATGCTTCAAATTCTTTATATTTTCAAATATTCATCATGGTGTTTCGTTTGGTTGTTTTGTTTTACGGCATATCAACACTTTTCGGGTTATTTAGTGCCGAAATCAGTCATTTTGGTAAAGTTTTTATGCTTCAAATTCTTTATATTTTCAAATATTCATCATGCTGTTTCGTTTGGTTGTTTTGTTTTACGGCATATCAACACTTTTCGGGTTATTTAGTGCCGAAATCAGTCATTTTGGTAAAGTTTTTATGCTTCAAATTCTTTATATTTTCAAATATTCATCATGCTGTTTCGTTTGGTTGTTTTGTTTTACGGCATATCAACACTTTTCGGGTTATTTAGTGCCGAAATCAGTCATTTTGGTAAAGTTTTTATGCTTCAAATTCTTTATATTTTCAAATATTCATCATGGTGTTTCGTTTGGTTGTTTTGTTTTACGGCATATCAACACTTTTTGGGTTATTTAATGTCGAAATCAGTCATTTTGGTAAAGTTTTTATGCTTCAAATTCTTTATATTTTCAAATATTCATCATGCTGTTTCGTTTGGTTGTTTTGTTTTACGGCATATCAACACTTTTCGGGTTATTTAGTGCCGAAATCAGTCATTTTGGTAAAGTTTTTATGCTTCAAATTCTTTATATTTTCAAATATTCATCATGGTGTTTCGTTTGGTTGTTTTGTTTTACGGCATATCAACACTTTTTGGGTTATTTAATGTCGAAATCAGTCATTTTGGTAAAGTTTTATGCTTCAAATTCTTTATATTTTCAAATATTCATCATGGTGTTTCGTTTGGCTGTGTAGTTTTACGGCATATCAACCCTTTTCGGGTTATTTAATGTCGAAATCAGTCATTTTGGGAAAAAATGATGCTTCAACTTCTTTATATTTTCAAATATTCATCATGGTGTTTCGTTTGGTTGTGTAGTTTTACGGCATATCAACCCTTTTCGGGTTATTTAATGTCGAAATCAGTAATTTTGGGAAAAAAATGATGCTTCAAATTCTTTATATTTTCAAATATTCATCATGGTGTTTCGTTTGGTTGTGTAGTTTTACGGCATATCAACACTTTTCGGGTTATTTAGTGCCGAAATCAGTCATTTTGGTAAAGTTTTTATGCTTCAAATTCTTTATATTTTCAAATATTCATCATGGTGTTTCGTTTGGTTGTGTAGTTTTACGGCATATCAACCCTTTTCGGGTTATTTAGTGCCGAAATCAGTCATTTTGGTAAAGTTTTTATGCTTCAAATTCTTTATATTTTCAAATATTCATCATGCTGTTTCGTTTGGTTGTGTAGTTTTACGGCATATCAACCCTTTTCGGGTTATTTAGTGCCGAAATCAGTCATTTTGGTAAAGTTTTTATGCTTCAAATTCTTTATATTTTCAAATATTCATCATGCTGTTTCGTTTGGTTGTGTAGTTTTACGGCATATCAACCCTTTTCGGTTTATTTAATGCCGAAATCAGTCATTTTGGTAAAGTGTTTATGCTTCAAATTCTTTATATTTTCAAATATTCATCATGGTGTTTGGTTTGGTTGTTTGTAGAGGAAAATTGTGGTTTTTGGTTTTGGTTTTGCAGAACATGATTGGATTTTGCAAAAGGAAAGGAAAAATACAATAACATCAATGTTTGGTGGATTTTAGGTCAGAAAGGCGGAATTATCAGACAGCATGAGCTAGTAGCACCAATTCTCACGAACGTAGCAAAAAGTGTATGCATTTATGTAAATTTACAAATGTATTTATTACATGATAGTATTGTGAGTGTTTCGACGTTGTCTGTCTCTTTCTTAGACTACGGCAGCAAACAGCTCTGTTGACATTGATTGACATTTGGTTGCTTTGTGAGGTTTATTTTTGATTATTCGTGTATCCAAACATACAAATGATGAGCGTTACGTGTTGCCGTAGTTTTAGCCACAAAAAAGTAAGATGGTGGCACCCCTAACAGCATCAAGTGCAATGTTAATT
Organism: Sepiola atlantica; assembly: GCA_963556195.1. Taxonomy (NCBI): domain Eukaryota; kingdom Metazoa; phylum Mollusca; class Cephalopoda; order Sepiida; family Sepiolidae; genus Sepiola; species Sepiola atlantica. The sequence continues at coordinate 104,954,607 of OY744532.1, read as the reverse complement.
AGAAAACCATCAAATCAAAATGCACTGAGGTTCTATGAGTTTAAACTAATTGAAAATTCGATCAATTGGCCTCTTTAAAAGATAATGATGCCTGTTTTTTCATTGTTTAATAATGAACGTTCGGCTCCGATCGTACTGAATAACACTCAAAATGATTGCCAATTGTTGCTAGATAAATGTAAACGTTGAGTAAAAAGTAAGACGTATTTTTTATAAGTTGTCAGCTCTTCGTACAGCCATGTATAAAAAATGATGATGCAAGTTCTACCATCATTTACATAATTCTTAGAATACTACATGATTCGTACTACCATTATTAAAAGGGTTATTTAAAACCCATTTTTGTATTTAACTATATCAGAAACTAGTCTGTGACTGAATAAGTGTGGCGTAATACAAGGTGGTGTAAAAAAATCGTGAAATTTGTCAAACGTAATTCATATTTATAACTAATAACTTTTATAAAGTTATTCAAAGACTAAGTCTATAATGCACTCACAGATGTTCAAAACGTCGTCCGTGCAAATCGAAGAAGTGAATAAGCTAGACGTAATAAAATTTAAAGAAAATAAAATTTAATCAATAAAATTTACAACTTTCCCGCTTTTCTAGCGACTACCCTGTAATATATTCGATTATATTAAACTTTTCAGCATTAAAATGGCTGCCATTGAAACAACATAATCTTAACCGAATTAGTGTTATGTGTTTGTTTATTAAAACACATCTGTAAATCAAACTTACTTGTTTCAAATGTTCTCGGTGGTGTGTATACTGACACGCCGGCGATGTCGTCGGCATCGTCGCGTAGTGGGCTATATTTTGTACTACGAGACCAGGAATAAATATGTATATTATTGTTCCTTTATGCGTCACACTAAGGGAGGTTATTCGTACAACCGTGTATTTAATTAAAGTTACACAAAATCTGAAACACTTTTTGAACATGATCTTTTAAATAAAACATTATTTATACTATCATGACATAAACGGTTAAAGAACACATTTCTATATTTAGCTGTATCAAACACTAGCAGGGGTACTCAGTGTTGTTCGTGAAAGAATGAATGTGACATACTAATATATCCTTTAATTATTTTCAATAACAAATCGAGCGTGTCGAACCATGACGCAATCAATTTAAACTATCACTCTCCTATCGTGCTCATCGATCTTTTCTTGCCTTTGGCCGCACTGGTCACGCCTTTTTCAAAATTCGTTGCACGCATCTAATCGTTGATAATCAAAATAGTCGGAAACTTTTTTTTTTTAAGCGAGAAAAAAATAATTCAAACACGCATCACCGCATGGGCAATAGTGGTTTATTGAGTCGCACTCTTTCTTTACACAACAGTTGTTAAAGTAAAACAGTGTTAGTTAAACGTATCATTTGCTAGTTAATTACATCGCAGCCATGGTCCCTTAACTGAAGAGGGGGAAAGAGAGATGGAGAGAGAGGCGATTGATAAGCGCAAAGCTGTTAAAGTCACCATTATAAATGCTGTAAGGACGTATAAATTCTTTACATCTCGATATATTCTGGGGGGAGTTGTTTATATCAAAATTCGAAAATATGTATAAATTGTGTCATTTTTTTGCACAGCTAACAACAATAAATCTCGTTACTTCTTATGCTATGGTTGCAAAATATTTGCAGAAAGATTTGCAGAAAGATTGCAGACAAATATTCTACGTGAAATGAACGTAATCTGTATATCACTCTTTCGCCGATAGTTCACACAGCAGTAAGCACACTTTGTCCCGTTACTTTTTAGACACACCTCGAATACATTTCTCTTTATTTTTGTACTCATTCACAATGAACCTCCTAATCTCCAGATTTCTGCGTAACTTTCCAGATTGATTCTATGAACCTCAACAGTTTTATACTTCGGAGATTATTTCCTGAGGAAAATGACACTTTACTATATTTAGTAGAAGGACGCGAAAGCAGGATCTCCCTGATTTTAAACCACTTTACATTCGAAGCTCAGAATTCATTTTACATACTATCTCTCTCTCACTCTCTCTTTATATATATATATATATATATATATATATATATATATATATATATATATATATAATTTAATTACATTAAATTTTATTTTATTCTATATTCTATATTTTATATTTTATATTTTATATTTTATATTAATTTACTTTATATTATTTTTGATTTTGATTTTAAACGGCCCCAATTCTAACCACATGATTTTCTCAAATTTTGATTTGAAATTTCTTTTCTTTTCTCCCCATTTAATTCTTTCGAAATATGATCTATGGTTAAGATCGGATTTTAACTCCTCTTATGAGATCTTAGTTTACAACAGCTGTTGATCGATAACATCGATATGCCAGTGTCGCAGATTTTGTACATGTCTGTGTAAATAAAAATAGTCATTTATAAAAGCTCTATTTGATATTGAGCACTTTTTATAAGCCCGGTTAAAATTATTTGGACTACTATCCCGTGGATATTTACCTTGCTATCTATTATAATAATAAGCTGATGCAATGTCATGTTTGTGCGTACGTTATCACCATCTCAATATTTTTTTTTAAAGATGGGATCATCCGATTACCAATTAAACCATTCGGACATTATCTATTTTTTAAATTAATTGTTACCAAATACAATTGTATCATCCTGCTGACCAAAACAGTACAATTCAAATAAATACATGTAAACAAATAACATATGTTTTTTTATTGAAAGAATAGTTAGCTGGCAACTATTTTTACGGTAAAAAAGATTGAGGATATTTATTATAAAAAAAAAATTAAATTGCTACAATTGGAATAAGTTGCCAGATCAGATTAAGAACATCAATAGCGTGGATCAGTTTAAGATGAAGTTGGATGAAGTCAAAGAAAGTGGTAGGAGGGAGAAATTGAGGGGGCACTTTTGGGAGTTATCAAATGAAATATTTAAGATAATGTTATCTGAATATTGATACTGTACTAAGAGTTTGATTTTTTTTAACAGTTGAATTGAGAAGATAGTTAAAGGGGAGATGCCCAAGGAGGTATAACAAATAAATAAATAAATAAATAAATAAATTTTAAATAAATAAATAAAGAAAATACATATTCGTTTTATTTTTGTTTAAAGAATATTAAGTTGACAGGAAAAATTATCTTTACGGAAGAAGAAAGAGTCTTTTTTGTTCTTAATAGTATTGATCGTGAGAAACATTTATTATTTTAAAAAAATATTATCATTGTTACGGTGATCCACCCTATTCCCTCACTGTATGAACTCTTCGTGACTCCATTATTAGTGTCGTAATGACCAATCAGCAGAAATGAGAAGAGAAGTGAGGAAGAATCCTCTGTCAACCCATTACTTCTGTACTTTCTGTTAATACAACATTTTCTTGTTAATTACTGTCTGTTCGTCTTATTTGATCCAGCCAGTTATGGTCGCAATAATAAAATGTAAATTATACGGATGATTGTAGAAAGCACTGTCGAATTTTCAAGGGGCCCCGTTGGTATACCACGGTGCTTTCTGCACTCATCCGTATAATTTACTGTTACAATGGTGTTAATATTTCAATGAAAATCCATCTTTCCTTCGAAACGCTCCCTATGTTGTTCATTGATCTGTAACTGTGATTGTACATTATCCAAGTCTCCAGTATCTACAAAATAATAGAAGACACGGATTCGTATTCAGAATAAACAGTCCTATTTTTGCTAAGGCCTACGGGAAGAGACAGCTATAGTGGGAATTGAAATATGATTATTATTAGGAACTTCTATCGCATCGCGAAACAAAGTAATGTCAATTTATTATTTTTCTTTTTTTTTCTTACTCACTTAGTTATGTGTATATGTCTTAAGATGTGGCATGGTCACGGGCACGGCACTAAACTGACTCAGCCTCCCTTGAGCGAGCAAAGTCTGTTCGATATCTATCTATCTATCTATCTATCTATCTATCTATCAAATTACAGTTTCATTCGTATATTTTAATTGATATAATTTTCAACTCTCAAGTTATACACGGAATAATATGAAATACTGTTGTCATATTTGGCCTGGTGAATCTCTGTCCCATTTGAGGGTTCTAGATAAAGTGCAGAAACGTATATGTAATTTGATTTGCCCTACCCTTTCTTCTTTCTGAACCCCCTCTCTCACAAACGTGATGCTGCTAGTCTCAGTCTTTTCTATAAATACTATTATGGCATGTGTTCTTCAGAATTATTTGATTTATTCACCTCGTCTTACTCGGGGGTCTAGTGGTCTTCATCAATTCGCTGTTTTGATACCTCATTGTAGTACAGCTTCCTATTCCAGTAGCTTTTTTCCGAGAACCGCAGGCTTGTGGAACTCTCTTCCTCTTGACTGTTTTTCCCCTACTTATAATCTTGGTCTTTTCCAGACTAAAGTCAATAGGCATCTCCGGTCTTTGCGATAATCATATTTTTTCTTGTTAGTCCTTTGCATCAAGTTGTTTCATGCCTTGTCTGGAGCGATTTCCATAAAAAAATAAATTATACTCGTATTTTTTTGTTTGTAAATTGAGTCAGAATTTTGCATAGAGGTCGCGAAGGATTGTCTGATCTGCACAAAGTTCTCTTCATTAATCTTAGATATTCGTTAACCTGCAAGATTTAAATAAAGTGTTTACCACCTCCACAGATAACATCAAGGTTCAGAAGTTGCATGCACAGTTATGTAAGGTTTCGCCCAGAACAGACAAAAGAAATTACGCAGTAGCAATGTTGCCACTTTCATTCTATTGGTTTGCGGTTGCGCGCCTGACACGCCTTTGCTTGCAACTCGAAGATCAGAGACGACCAGACAACGACGGACCCTGATGCCGAATTCTTCTGAATTTTCATCAGAGACCTGTTAGACGGATAGCTCAGACACTATTAAGTGTCTACGTTGGTGAAGCCACTTGATGCTAAGAGCTAACAAGGAAACTATGATTATCGCAAAGACACTAGTCGAGAAAACACCAAGATTATAAGTAGGGGGAAAACAGTCAGCAGGAAGAGAGTTCCACAAGCCTGCGGTTCTCGGAAAAAAGCTGCTGGCATAGGAAGCTGTATTACAATGAGGTATCAAAACAGCGAATTGATGAAGACTATTAGACTACCGAGTCAAACGAGCTGGAACAAAAGAAGAGGGGAATAAATCAAATAATTCTGAAGAACACATGCCATAATAGTATTTAGACTTTAGGGGAGGGCTTTACAGTTTACGGACGCCCGGTTTGAATGGACATCCATTGATATTATTGTAAAATCGGTAATAGAAAATTGATACAACCATTGGGTTACTCCTAAAATTTTACTTGAGAAAAGTTGTGTTTCATCTTTGTATAAGTCTTTATTTTTTAATTTGATCCACTGTTAACGATTATTGGAATCGTTAATTGGACTCTAGGTACCTCAGATGCCATCGAATAAATGACAATATCAAATTCCATTAATATTTTTTATCCTTATTGAAACTACGTTCAATGTTCTAACTGTTAGTTTATCGATTTCAACTAAGATACAAGCAAATAAACAAATACATGTTCTCTTTCTATATAGACCAGAAAGAAATGTGGCCCCTTGAGTCACCCATTGAGTTTGGGTTAGATTTTATGAATGCAGAAACATGAGTTTGCAAGCTAGTTAAATACTAAAAACTAAACAAAATCATTAATTAGTCGCTGTCTGCTCGCTCTACTATCCCTCATTCTCTTTTCTCTCTAGGCTTCGTTTAAAATAATTTTACTACCGTGGTGTTATATTCTAATTTTTTAAAATTATTTCTTTTTTATTATTTACATTCGGGTAAGAGAAAGAGAGAGTGAGAAATGCCTTAAATGTAATTAATTCATCAAGTGACTCATTTACTCTTTTTACTCCAACGGCATATTTTTTACATCCGATCTTGTTTTATTCCGCTTCTATCACTATCGCTACGATAGTGATAGAAATGGAATAAAACAAGATCAGGTGTAAAAAATATGACGTGGGGGAAAAAATAAAGTAAATGAGTCACTTGGTGAATTAATTACATTTAAGGCTAATTAGAACCAATTAAAATGTATTTCTTTTTAAAACATAACCTTTTAAACCGAAAAATATTTCGTATAAGTAAAATGTATAGTGAAACTGTCTTATATAATAACCTTAAGACATTTAACACCAAAAATCTTGCAAAAAACAATTCCTCTCCAACCCATAACACATTAGAAATAAAATAATGTTATTTATAAGTTTTAATTCCGTGTGGGAAAATGTAACGCTTATAATAATAAAGCTAATAACTACATTGGTTATACAACCACTACCCTATCCCGCCACCTACACATGTATCTTGTAAACTCGAGCTCAATTTACTAACATCTACAAAAAATTACTGCCCCTTCTGATTTAAGAGGAAATTTAGTTAATTGAAAAACAAATACTCGAGCTATCTTACTTACAACCCAGCAAAAAAATAACATTACGTATGAAACCAGTAACAACATTTGAAAATGATTAACGTAATATAATTTGATCCTGTGACACTTATTCTGACGTCAAGGCATTTACATTGTTAACGTCTTTCCTGGAAATAGCGAGTACGTGTTTTTGGCGTTTAACTGACTTCACGATCGCGTTCTTGCTGCCTTTTGAAATTCTCTTTTTTTCTCCAACGTTTTTATTCATTTGTTTTATATTTCACCTGAATATGATTCGACGAAGAACCGGAAACGTTCGTGATACATATGGGACATGCAATAATTTATATCGTTTTTAACACAAATATCATTAGAAAAATTGCTAAAATAAGAAAACGGTATAATTAAGCGAACATTTTAGTATTTTTAACAATGTTTTCTTTAATGAAAGAGTGTTGCCTAAATACACGCAATACATATACACACACACATACACACACACATATATATATATATATATATATATATATATATATATATATATATATATTGAGACTGCCTATTCAATGATCGAGTATGGCCATTGTTTCAGCATCGAAGTGACCTTAGTGTAAAACCTCCCAGTGAGCGACGCGGACGCGGTTCTTTAGGCCTGCTAAAGTGGCAGGTGTTGAGGTGATCTGAACCCACTTCTTTTCCGTGCTAGATTTTGCAACACATGCACTCGTTGGTTATTAAAATAACCGGCACGTGACATGGTTACCAAATTTCAGGTTTGGCATGTTCGGTGTTCCATATTTACTCTTCCTCGATGCTCTCTTTAGCTGCTAGTGTTTCGACCTATTCTTTTCAAGAAGCTTGCTGCCTTCAAAAGTCGCTTTCCTCCACCTTGAACAATATACAGCTATTCTCTCCTATCTATCACCATCAATACTAAAGCACTTCACATCGTCTTTGAGATAATCTGTGAATCGCTTACGCGGTTTGTACCGTGGGCGAGTATTCCCAGTTAGTTCCCCATAAATCACCTGCTTTGGAAGTCTGTCATCAGTAAGACAGACAAGATGAGGAGCCAAACGAAGTCTGTATTTACTTATGCAAGACTTAATATTTGGCACAGCAGCTCGCTCCAACACTTCCATGTAAGGGGTAAAGCTATTCCAACGGATGTTAAACAAGTGCCTAAGGCAATTCTGATAGAAACGGTTTGACAGGCGAATATTAGCTCTGTAAGTTGTCCATGTTTAACAAGCATATAACAAATTTTATACAGCACATGCCCCATACACAGATATCTTAGTTTCCAGCCTGATATCATGTGGTGCACCCGCCCGCTTTTCCAAATGACGTAAAAACACACACCAATCTGTTTAATACATCTACTTTTCTGAGCATCCAATGACCCGTTTCTCGAAATACCATTACCAAGATAGATAAAATATCCACTTCATACAGTCTGTTGCTTTCAACAAATATATCCGCTTCCTGATAAAGGTTGCCAGGGGCCGAGCAAACATAACCCTTGTCTGACCAAGGCTTATTGTGTGATCCATGATTCTACACGCCTATGCAAAACGATCCATTATATCCTGCATATCATTTTGCGAGTGAGCTACGAGATTTACGTTATCTGCATTAGGCAAGCCTTGAACAAAAGTGGAGAATGTCTTTGACGAATTCTTAAAACGCTGTAAGTTATACAGCTGAAACGATGTGCAAAATCGAAGATACACACCTTTGTCACAATTATTGAAAGCCAGTGACAGAGTTAAAATAGATGGATAACAAAGTAGGTGCAGATAAATCACCCTGTTTATCACCTTGTCAACTGCAATGGGTTCAGAGAGGCAACCATTGCAGTTGAGACGTGCTTTCACAGTATCGTGCAGCTGACGAAGGAGTCTAACAAAGTTAGTGGGTCATCCCAATGCTTTGTACAGCGCATCCCGATTAACTGTATCGAACACTTTCGTGAAATCAACAAAGACCTGTATTTGGCGCACCGTAAAAATCATATCAGTCGTAACCTTACTTCTTCTAAAGCTTTCGTCAGATAAACAAAGACCTTATGTAGGTCTAGACAATGTTCAATACAACGCTCCTGCATTTGGCGCGCCGTAAAGATCATATCAGTGGTACCCTAACTTTTTCTAAAGCTTTCGTCATATCAACAAAGACTTTATGTAGGTCTAGACAATGTTCAATAGAACGCTCCTGCATTTGTACGGCCGAAAAGATCATATTAATGGTACCCCAACTTTTTCTAAAACCATACCGACTCTCAGGAATTAAAAGAGACAAATGTAGGAATTCAGGCGATTCAATAGGATTCTGTTAAATACGTTTCTTGTCCCATTCAAAAGAGAGATGCCGATACTTTTATACAAGGATACTACAATGGAGTCACGCCAATCTTTGTAAACATGCTCGTCAAACCAGATGTTGTCAATCAACCTTTTAATTGGCACTGCAATTTATCTTCCACCACAGCGAAATACTAATACATGTATACCATTCCCACCAGGTGTCCCGTATCTCAACTGCCATATAGCTTCCCAAATTTTCTTGAGAACAGGAGGAGAATTTATTTCGGCAATGACAGCCGTCTGATGCAAACTATCTATCACATCAGTACTGAATATCGACAGATTAGTGAACATATCTGTATAATGCTCTGTCAATCTATGAAGTAGCTTGCTTGGATCCTTAATAGACTCTGTGCCATTCTTGGATTTTAATTATGTTACACTAGATCGGCTAGAACGAAAACAAATCCTCCCCCAACATCTGACATAGCGTAAGCTGATACTCAGAGAGCCATCTTGGAAACCCGGCCCCAACTACCCCCTAAGAACACTTCTTCCCTAGCCGGCATTTACAAAATTAAATGTGCCGCATGTCCGATGTTTCATATTGTTGAAACGGCCAGAAATATAAAATCCCATATTTACGAACACAAACAGGACCTTAAACACAACAAGCTCACAAACGCACTAGTCATACACAGAAACACTTTTAACCACAATTTTGACTTTAGAACCTGTAGCCTCGAAAGCGCTATACTACTTCTCTCATCAGACAAAAACCGCACTGAAAAAATGTAATATTTAACGCCATTGTTTAAAAAACTGCGATCATGGTTGAAGTAACTATTCTTTTTTACTACATTTTATCCATATTTTCCTTTTTTTAAATTTATTTTCCCCATTTTAAGGTCCCTGCCGCACGCGTCTCATTATTCCTTTTTTTTAAATAGTTAAACACGTGCCAATGACATCCCATTCTGCGTTCTTCTTCTTCCTATGTTTCTTCCGTTATCGAATACATTTAAAATCTTCACTTTTTCCGAAAACGTTCGTTGATTCGAATGAAACCGGTAAAATCTCTCGTTTCTTGATGATTTATTCCTGTATTTAATCTTGTCGTTAACTGACAGTTCATTTTATGATATATCTTGCATTTTATCCAATATATATATATATATATATATATATATATATATATATATATATATATTAGAGAGAGAGAGAGAGAGATAGTAGGATATATATATATATATATATATATATATATAGAGAGAGAGAGATAGATAGATAGATAGATAGATAGATAGATGGATAGATCGATAGACGTATTGAACACTGTTGAAGTAAATACTGACAATATATGCACTATACATCATTTCGGCTTATACTATTATATGTGTATATACATGTAACAATAATACATAACTCCTCAAGTAGTAGAACACTTTCATAAGAATTTATTGAACCACCTGAAAAAATAAACATGGGCAAAGTTAACTGGGAGAGAAATATCAACGAATCTGATTGGTTAGTTAGCTAGACTAAACACCACGTGCATACATAAAAAACAAATAGTAACAAACAAATCTGTGCACTCAGCTTGGCGATTCCTTACGGGGATAAAACGCGGATGCCTCTGTGTAGCTTAATTGCCGTGAATAGATTTTCATACTTTTCTACGAAGCTCTATTGGCGTTTTGATTACTGTTAAAGTAAAAAATTAAAATATATACACAATATATTATATCACATTGTAATATTAATAATTGGTCCTCCGATTTATAAAATCGGGGGACCTATGTTTTGATGCATTTTCGTCCGTCTGTCCGTCTGTCCGTCTGTCCAGATTTTTCTCCGCAACCATCCATTGAATTTCTCTGAAATTTTGCATGAAGTTGTAACTTTGGTCAGGTTAGAAAGTGACATTCTCCGATTTTTGAAAAATAATCTGGTTAGCCCCCCAGGGGGTCAAAAGGCCCCGAAATGGCCGAAAATGACATTTTTTCCCAATAACTTTTCATCCATCCATTCAATTTCTCTGAAACTTAAGCAAACTGTGGAGGCAATTGTTCCTAATAGAAAATAAGTATCGCTAACCTTGGAAAAAATCTGGTTCGCGCCTCCAGGGGGTCAAAACCCACCAAAATGGCAAAAATGACCCTTATCACCCATAACGTTTGATCCATCCATTCAATTTTTCTGAAACTTGGCAAAAATGTAGAGGCAATTGTTCTGGATATACAATGAGCATCCTTGACCTCAGAAAAATTCTGGTTCGCGCCTCCAGGGGGTCAAAGGGGGGGGGGTCAAAAATGCCCCAAATTGCCCAAATGTATTGCATTTTACACTCGCCACATCGAGTCACATACAGAGGAGGGCCACGCATGCGCGGCTTGTTATATATGTAGAATTTGGTATATTCGGACTACTGTTCTCAACTTGATTGTTTTTATCACAACGTTTCCGCCGATGTAACCTCTGACCTTTTTCAGGGGTACCTTGTCGAACTCGGGAATCTTTCTGTCGAACGCGGGAATCTGGACGGAATTTCGAACGGAACCCGTTATTAATCCACGGGGATAGCACGCTCTCGTTCACTCTACCATGACTTTCTCGGCCTTTTAGCCAAGATCAAAATGTAGTATCTGTTCCGATGAATACTGCACCTCATAGACCGGTATTGTCTTCGCCTTCGAGGCTTGATTTCCGCCGGTCTATGGGTTTGTCATGTGCAGTTTTAGAAAGTCCAACCTCCTCGGCTTTGCCTTCTCACCCTTTGAGAATGGGTTAGTTTATTGCTAATTGCCTGAGGCACCCCTACCGGGGAATGCCGACGGGGCTGCCCAGGACATTATAAAAGGTAATAGATGCTCTACCTCCAGGGTGCTGACTCATCAAATCCCACTTTCCGACCTTGTGTAACACTTTAATTTGTGGAAGGTAGATCAATAACATGACTGGGAAGAAGTCTGCAGTAATTCGCAATTCGCGTTTCAAATTTCGTCCAGATTCCCGAGTTCGACAGAAAGATCTCTGAGTTCGAAAAGGTACACCTGAAGAAGGTAGGAGGTTACATCGGTCGAAACAATGTGATAAACACACCTAAGATGAGAACAGTAGTCCGAATATAACAAATTCTACAAATTATCAACCTCCATCTAAAAAATTCTGAAAAATTATAATAATTATATATATATATATATATATATATATATATATATATATATATATATATATATATATATATATATATATATAATCTTGGATATTCAAATCCACTGAAATAATCTTGATGGAAATCTAAAATTATCGAAAAGAGGCAATTGTGTCTAATCGGTATCCAGGGGACTCTGACCCCTTTGCTGAAAAATGGCGATTCGGGCCACAAGAGACTCCACGCCTATCTTCATTAGCAACCGCTGTGCTTTTCCGTTATATGCCCGGGTCATTCTGTTTGATGAAACAATCTGACCTTATGACTCCCAGAATCGCCTTACGCACTATTTCCGAAGGGCGTTGTGGCCGGAGAGGTGAAATATACTGGAGCTGTAGTAATTAACATGAATTCAATTAACGTTGATAATCTGACTGGTTGATTAAACTGGAGAAAGTCCGCCGCGGTACTTACCAAAGAGAACGGCTTCGTAAGTAGGGTCGTTGGTCAAACCCATGCAACGGAGAAAACTGACTATAAACAGAAATCTAAACCATCGACGTATAGCTTTTGTGTCGTTGGCCAAATGAAAACGACGAAGTTATCGTCCTTTGATGTCCAATCTCACTTGTACGGTAACTGATCTAATTCAATGGCAATTTTACGCGGTATTTGTGGGGCGTTGTTCAAAAGACTGATCTATCGCATACGCTGAGCTTCTTGCCATTTGTATAAAACTTCAAAGTATTACAATGTTGACAGAGTAATTGCTCTTTTTACTTGGAAGGATTATAAATCAGCTAACCAAAAGCGCGGATCATAGTAGAACGACAGGAAATTGCAGCTAGCATTAGTTTATCATCTCTTGTCTGTGTTAGACTTGATGTTTGTAAAATCGATGGCATAACCTCCGGTTTATGTTCTATAAAGAAGCCTTTTTGTGTGAGGGTCGCTCTTGTAATACCACTTCATTACTATTTTAATTTCTTTTGTCGTCCATTGTTTCCTTTGTCTGGTCTTTGATTTGATCTGATCATATGCATTTAACTGTACTTGGTCTGTTGTATTCTGTTACCTGACATAAGAAAAGTCAACATTTGTAGAATCCCCACCTATCCCCATGTTGGCTATCAAATGAGCCCTTGCAAATCATGACGCTTACATATTTCTCTGAGTCCTACGGCTTTCATATTTGTTTGTTGTTATTTTTCATCGTATTCTTATTATATGTGATTGCGCCAAGTGTAATCTTATATTACCTGTAATCCTATTGCGGAGATACTTTTCATCTATGCCGTATGTACAAATAACAGTGCATTATTGCGCGCATTGTCCGTATTAGATGTTTTGCAATTAAGATCGTTCACCAGTATTTATTTCAATAGCTGATAACTCGGAAACCAAGGATTTCCGGACATATGTACACATATAGAACGCAGTCTAAATGTTATTTCATTTAAGGAAAAATATACATTCACAACAAGCTTGTTTTTAAACCGAAACAATAATCATAAACTTCATTATTTTGCCTTAGGAATGAAGCCCAACTAATTTATGAGGAGAGTAACGTCGATAGCCATAAAAAATTCTAAAAAACTTTTAGGCATACCCAACACTACACACTCTCACCAAAATACCATATTCACTCTTAGATGATCCCTATCGATTTTCCAAACTTCTTCTATACAAAGGTTCTTGATATGAGATAGTGACTTCTACTACCAAATTTACTGCAGTTGGTATCCCTCTATATACTACTACTACTACTACTACTACTACTACTACTACTACTACTAGTTGTAGTAGTAGTACTACTACTAAACGTCTTTAGTACCATCTCCTTGGCATGTCTTTAAACTACACTCGGGCATTGGTGAGTTTTGAGTCACCCCTTTATCAAACAATTACTCCCAGGTCCACTCTGACCCCGTGTTGTAGTACTTGTTAGGGTTCCATTGACTATTTCACCAGAGTATGTCAAGAATATGACATGAAATTACATCCAGTGGTAAGCATATAAGAATTTACATAAGAAATAACTAATGAAAACAGATACAGCGTATGTGAACACATATCTGAAACTACGTTTATGTTTTAACTTATGAAGAAAAACAAATACATTTTGAGCTGTAAGGACGACAACAGTTATATAATCTCTAATTAAAATTATGAGTTGTTTCCCTGGCTGATTTCGATGTTTCGTCCATGACTGAAGACTGTTTTCATATTACCACTGGCTAGGACAACATACTTAAAAAATAAACTGTAGCAAAGTACCAATAATATGGTACAACAAGTAACAAGTGGATATCAACTAATCAGAATAAAAGTTTAGTGTGTAAGGTTGAATGCTATTTACGTCCAACTTTTAAAATCTCACAATAAAACTTAATATGTTACATAAATACCAATGCCATTTGCAAATCTTTTCTTTGCTCAATACGCAGATTATCAATGCCTTGATTCTGTCGAAAATTACAGTTTTTATCAAATATTAATTCGAAGAGATTACGAATAATAATTTTTTTTAATGACATGACTTAAGTATACGAACTGATATTACACCTAATCTTTTCTGTTCTCGGTTAGTGATTCTTCTATACTAAGGCAATTGCATATTTTGTTCCTATCCGGAGTACCCCTTTTGGGGGAGCTGAATTTTCCCCACATTAAAAACCGTCCTTACGACTAACACTAACACTAGCCTCGTAGAGAGGCAAGTAAATAGAGACTAGATTCGTAATTAAATAACTCAAAAAACTGTTATATACCCCCCTCTTTCTCTCCCCTCTCTCTCTCTCTCTCTCTTTATATATATATATATATATATATATATATATATATATAACTTAATGTATGTACGTAGAATTTGGTATATTCGGATTACAGTTCTCATCTTGGGTGTTTTCATCACAACGTTTCGGTCGATGTAACCTCCGACCTTCATTTTGTACTTTGTCCAACTTGGGAATCTTTCTGAGTTCGATAAAGTACACCTGAAGAATGGCCGGAGGTTAAATCGGCCGAAACGTTGTGATAAAAACATCCAAGATGAGAACAGTAGTTCCAATATATACCAAATTCTACGAATTATCAACCCCCATCTAAAAATTCCGAAGCTTAATGTACGTATGTATGTGTATGTTTTTGTGTTCCTTATAAAAGAAAGGTTAGAGAATATAAATCCAAAGAATAAAATCTAAACGTGTGTTATGGTGCCGTACCTACCTACAGAGAACTAATGGACTCGTCCACCTTATAAATACGGGAAGCACGTGACACTTGTTCTCTTCTTCCCAAGCAAACCGGCAATGTCGGTTGAGAGCACATCTTGTATCTCTTTCTTTGTATTATATAATATATACCTTTGTTCATTTAAACCATGTGTTCCTGTGTCATTCATTCAGCCTTACCCAGGTCCACAACAAAGTATATTCTTATCTAAAATTAAGAAGGGAACATAATAGTAGTCTTCCCAAATCTTCAAGTGCACTTCTAAAGGGGGCTATGAGAACATAAAACCCCTTAAAACTATTTTGATGGAATTTAAATTTATGTATAAAATGTTCTGAAGAAGACAATGAAAGTGGTCCTAAATCTCTAAGTGCCCTCCTAACCTAAAATAACCTATAACATAAAATATATCCTTTTTTGATGAAAGTTATTTCATACGTATTAAATTCTCCGTGGAAGACAATGGAAGTAGTTACGAATCTCTACGTTACCCACTGTGTGCCGAATATCTACGTGCTTCAGCCTCTAAGTAACTCACATAAAACAGGAAACTCTTAAAACTTAAAATATATCAATCCGATTGTTCTCATAAGTGTCATTTTAAAAGTCAACTTTACAAATGTTAGAATTGTTTAGTTTGGGAAAGTATCCGATTTAAAAAAAAATCGAGTGTGTAGTGGCGATTCTATCCGCGCCATGTTTTTTTCAAAACTAAATCAAAGAATCATTTTTTCTTTTTTTTTAATATGATAAAATGTAAGTGAAGAATGTTGGTATATTAAGCATTTAGCACATAACTCTTCTTCGTCTCTCTGTCTTTCTGCCTCTCTCTTTCTCCCTTTCTCGATCTTTATATATCTAGATCTCTCTCTCTATATATATTCTATATATTCTATATCTCTCTATATAAAAGGTTAGATAATGTATCTAAAATCTAAAAGTTTATTTATTTTCTATTATCGCTTATGTTTGAATTCATGTTTTGAAACATGGCATAAATCATAATTAATGACGTCACACCAAATCTATAATTATTTTGTCAAAGTAATAATTTCAGCTGCATTTACAAAAGAAGGTTCAAATAGCTCAATTGGTAGAACCTTGAACAGAACAGAACAGAACAGAACAGAACAAAGTTTCGGGTTCGATTTCTGGTCATGTCATCCCCTTATTTTCTCTTTTAGTCCTCACATTCTATGACCGATGTTTCTGACAAACAAGGAAGAATTGCTGTTTTCGGGGTCAGAATCTACTCATCTAGCACTTATCGTTGGTTGGTTTTTGACCTTGAAGTAGTATTTTTTTAGCTCCTAACATCAAGTGGCTTCATGCTTTGTCTGGAGTGACTTCCATAAAAAAAATGTTCACCCTTGCGTTGATCAATACTGATCGTTATTTAGTAGTCGTTACATAGTTTTTAGTAATCTTTGACAGACGTAGAGATGCCGTGCACTTTAAATATAAGTGTATTAACATGTATACTTTGCATGTGAACATAATGGAAGTAGTTCTTTGTATCTAGCTGCCCCCTAAAGAGGGTAATTGTACATGATACACAATGAAATTAATCTATTTATAAACGTTAGATTAAGAGTATTAACATCTGGATACACCAGTAGGTAAGATAGCTGACTAAAGAAAGGTCACTGTTAAGGTAAACTCTCCTTAATATGGTGTTGCATATGATGCTATCCCACACTATAATGATGGACACGCTGTATAACCCTGCCATGAAACAAACACGCTTTATTTAGTACTAAAAATACAAAACATTGACAGGGAGAACATCCTACCCATACGGAACACGTAAGGTTCAGAGCTGGCTTAACTTCTGCGAAGACCCGTTTTTACACGAAGTTTCTCTGTACTTTCTGATGACACCTCGTCTATCTTAGAGTCAGATATTTTATAGAGACAGAAAAGTTGACCCCTAAAATGTCACCGATGAAATCATTAATAAATTACACTTAAATTAAGTCTATGCCTTACTTGTCCACCAAGTTTCAGTTATAAATGCCCCACAGTCTTTGTGTTATCCCCATTAAATTATATGCTCAAAATGCTCGCTCTTGCGTTGATAAGCTAGTTAGTGGTGTTGAATAGCCGTCCCGGAATGGGCCGTGGCGGTTCTCGCTTTGTATACATGTCCAGGAATGGGCCGTGGAAGTTCTCGCTTAAACAACTGGTCATATTCAACACCAAAAATGTATATGTTGCATACCTTTTAATTTCTCGTACCTTCTCTCTTTCCTCGTCGCGTGGAGGGGTGTCGTCTCGATGTCGTCTGCTGTGTCTGCAACAAAACCTTTATACAACAATTCACGAGACAAACAATCTTTTAAACTTTTGATTCTGTTTTATTCAGGCGTCACAGAACCAGCATGCGCAGGTGCACCTTGACCCTTGATCCGAGGTCTCATCAACGTGGTGTCCCCGTCAACGTCTGTGAGCTCCGACTGTGAGAACCAGTTTGTTTTGCACTCGACTGTACGGGTCCACCCGCACTAAATCGCGCAAGCCAAACCAAACGATCTCCCCACATACGTCCACTTTAAGATGCGTCCGGCCCCACAGAGCCATTATCCAACAGTGGTCGTTAAATGTTTTTTTTAGTCATGTTTGACAGACGGAGAGACGCTGTGACGGATGAAAAGTGAGGGGTGAACAGTGGTTTCAACAAGATGGAACAACTCCACACACTTGTAATTACTATTTTGCCTGGCTTCAGGAACACTTTGTTGATCGTCTCATCAGTATGAGGTGTGATCCTGAATGTCTTTCACACTCATCGGACCATAATGACCTAGATTTTTATCTGTGAGGTTATCTCAAAGAGAATATCTACTGAAACAACTCGCAGACTATTACTGAACTGAAGAGAATATCATATTCCAAATAAGAGCAGTGCCATGACGGGAGTTTGTAAAATGGTATTTCTTTTATATGTGTGTGTGTGGGGGGGGGCGGCGGTGTCCTGTATATGTTGCTTCCAATTGACTTGCCTATCTATAGTAATAAAATAATCATGGTAGAGTCATCTTGTCGGAAAGCTCAATGAGATTTGGCTAAAAGTTACATGATTGATCGGCCTGACATATGCAATAAGATTTCCCACTATTTACCAACTTGATAATATCGATATTGTATCAAACATTTGCGTCTAGTGAAAATAATCTTATTAGTTTTGAACTTCTGAATTATACGCTTTATTTAAACCTGAAACGAAAAACCCAACAAAACAAACCAAATACTAATATTCACAAGATGCGTCCACTCAACATACGTGTTTAGCAACGGAAATGGTATTTCAAACTTAAGCATGATCGAAACTGTTGTCAACTGAGATTTTCTAAAACCGGCTAGATCGGATATCTCACTAGATGTCAACTTTTCATCGTGTATATAAGATATTGCGAAAATATATAACATTCAGAAGTTTTTATAAACATTTTTTAATTTAAATGTTATTAAATTTTTATTTGCCACTTTAATGTTTAATGTTTTGTATTTCATTTAAATGTCTAAAAAAACGATGTCATTGATAAACGATTTATTTTAATGTTATTTTTTGTTACAAATGATTGACACAAGGCCGATGGGGTATGTTATACTAAGTGTGGGGATAGACTTGCGACGTTTTCTCGTGATACAGTTACAAACAAACAAACCAGAGGTGTAAGAGAACGACTTGTTTTAATGTTATTTTACAAATGATTAGGACAAGGCGGAGGGAGTATTGATTTACTCCTCTCCAGAAGTTAAGCACAAGGCGTAAATCAAGCCCCGAAGGCCAAGACAATACCAGTCTATGGGGTGCAGTATACATCGGAACAGATACTACACTTTGATCTTAGCCAAAAGGCCAAGTATCTCATACGTAGTATGGAGATATACTTCCGGTTTTGCTGAACGTTTATAAATTGATTTTTACCGTTAAAAATTTAGGTATTCTGAGAAGGCGTCATGATCGTTTTCAGTCTTTTTGTGTTTAGGATACGTGTTACTAGTAAATACTTGTTGATGTCGGTGTATGCCAGAGGCGACTCGTTTTTCGCTAGACACTACCTGAAATTGCGGATATGTGGGTGACAAAATAAAGCAGCAGATTTTACAGAAAACAAAACCGTTATCAGCTAGATCAACATTTTATTAGCTAGATTTCTAAATAATATCTCCAGATCTAGCGGGAAAACCGCTAAACTGGCAACACTGGTTATAGGCAAACGAGGCGATAAACCACCAGACGTGTTTTCATCTAATACACTAACAAGAACATACACCAGTTTCGACACTACACACCTCCGCCTGACAACGTAATACTGTGCCCTACTACTCCATATTGTATGAAGTATTCTACAAGTTATTCCATATAAACGTGGATAACTCAACACCTATTTATCTGATCAGGCTGAACTCTTTGATGGTGGTTACTGTTATCAACGAGCATCCGGTTCATACATCGACATTTTGACGTTCAATTTCAATGCTTAAGGTCAATATCATAAAAGATGTTAGAATATGTGTCAAGTAGCGAGACTCTGATTAACAGAACCGAAGTTATCGCCAAGATTTGACTTTCGGCTTTTCCGTGACCTTCACCTCGATCTTGGACCTATATATCCAATAAATTAAATCACATTTAAGTTAGATTATAGCTGATATTTTAACCAAGGTTGGTCAAGATGGGTCAATCGATATTGATGTTAGGCTGTACAGAAACAAACGAACGAACGAACGAACAAACAAACAAACAAACAAACGAACGAACGAACGAACGAACGAACGAACGAACGAACGAACGAACGAACGAACGAACAAACAAATTCGACATAAAACATTTATTTACCTCTTTATTAATGCTCAACCCCTCCTCAATAACTTTATTCACTTCGAGTCTCATCCAATGTTTTGGTTAGTAAAACAAACATGCCTTCAGAAACACGTGCACAATGGAATACCTACTCTCACTGCCTCATTCTTCTAGTCGACTAGTGTTCAGGCTACTTTTAAGTGGACCACCCTATATTTTAAACTCTATCGCGACAGACGGACTGACACACCCTCGACACATCTATTACAAGCTATTATAATCTATTATAAGCTATTATAATCTATTATAAGCTATTATAAGCTATTATAAGCTATTATAATCTATTATAAGCTATTATAATCTATTATAAGCTATTATAAGCTATTATAAGCTATTATAATCTATTATAAGCTATTAGTTTTTTTTAGACGGCGTTGACCAGGAGTCTTTTTACTTTCGATTTTTGTGTCGATTTTTACTAACCATGCAGTTGTTTTTTTTAATATGACATTTGACGTTAAATCTAATTACAGCGTGATCCTACCCCCCCCTCCAAATAAAAAACAACGTCACCCATGGAATAGTTGAATGGAATTCACAATCCTTGCTACAAACGAACCATATTTGGTAGAAATAAAATTCACTCTAGACATGACATGTCCACCACGTTTGAGTCATAAATATTCAACATTCTTTGTTTTATATCAGTTCAATCATAAGCACTTCTGGATACGACATGTAACATTCCTCTGTTGCCATTGTCTTAATTTAATGTTTAGTTTAGAAATAGTCTGCGAATTGTTTCGATATACATTATCCTTGAAATAACTACACGGATAACAATCTTTGCGGGGGGGGGGGTTAGAGTTCGGTGAGTGTTAAGCCCTTTCAGGATCAAACTCCCTACTGATGAGACGATCACCAGAGTGACCTCATATATCACTAAAAAAAAACTATTGTAAATTTCACGGTGGAACACAATATCGCGGGTCTGCCTCCCTGCTGACTATAGCATGGTTGTTTTCAAGCCTAATGTAAACATATTTTTGTTAGACATCTTCTTAAATAATCAAGTTCTGACTAATTTCCACCATCACTACCAATCATCACGGTTGTGTCTCACCGCCTACCTGACGCTCATTGCCCATTATCCTCGAGTGGCCTTTGGGCCTTGATAAGCGATGACTCTTTAGTAAAAAAGATTACGCTGACAAGTTAGCCATAGAGTGCAGTGTTTTGTATCGCATATGGTTTGATTGCTAAAATAGTTGCGTATTCCATGGGTGGCATTTCTTGGGGTCACTCTGTACTTTGGTATTTGGTATCGGTTAGCATTAACTCATAATTTAAATCAAACTCCCATTAAACTATACATAATCTTGTAAGGTTATATTTGTATCTTTATATATATATGTATATATATATATATATATATATATATATATATATATATATATATAAACTGTTTGATAAAATAAATTCATTTCTTTTTCGTATCGTGCGGATGCCACATAAAAATGGTACCTGCCCTGTGTATATATTTTACGGGAGTATTATGTCCGAATTTCTAAGGATTGCTCGTGTTACCTTAAAATTGGTAGATTTTATGCCCCCAATTTCTGACCTAATAATAAGAATGATTAAACAAGGTGGCGACGACGCGCGCTGCCCCTCTATTTAAAAATAAAAATTATAAATAAACAAATTAAAAAAAGGTTTTAATAAAATAAAGCACTTAATAAATCACACACAGAACCTTAACTACGCCATACAGTTATCCCTATAGAAATAAACACACATGGTAAGCGGTGTTATATAATGGGACGCATGTGATGATGGACGTATGAGAGATTGCTAAGCTTGCGCGATTTGTAACGAAGTCATCTCGTGCAAGTTTAGTGCAATGTTGTTTCTAACGGTCGCAGTGACGGGTGATGAGACCTTAGTTCAAAGGTTAGGTCACACCTGCGTTTTGATCACGAGATTTTGTGACGTCATAGTTTTCCCGGTTGGAAAACTGGAGTTGAGATTTTAGTTTTGACTTGGAAGTCGACTAGTCAAGTCGCCTTAGCCATGTAGCGCTTACATAAGCTAGGGGATTTCAGATCCCCCAAAATGAGAGCCAGACGATGTCCCCCTCTTCCTTCCCTTACAAGTAATTAAATTAACTAGCGTAAGCTTCTCTCTCTACTACAAGATAATAGAAAATAAATAGCTCAAACTAAAAAGAAAGGCTTGTTATCTTTTATCGTGTACGGGGAGATTCGATTTCAGCTTACGGAGAAATCGCCAGGGACATGAGATGATGGAGATTGTGACCACAGACAATGTGGCCGAAAGAAAACAGATAGCAGCCCGACACAAGCTGCAGGCGACAACAACAGAGCCGACATATAAACGTGTTATAAACCTGTTGTTCAACAGCGGTAAAGCAGATAACATCGATCACCAATAATTACATTATTTAAATAAAATCGAATTACGAGTAAGACCCGTATATTAATATATAACCCTGACTTCTTTTTGTTAAAGCAGTGACCGAGACCGTATGATTGACACTGCGGCCAGTGTCGAAATAAAGCATCGGATTCGAACCGTGTAGTAAATGTAAATGAACGTAAGACTACACACCGACTGGACTATTTCAAATATTCCCTCTCTCTTCTAATTTAGTATTACTCAATCAACCAGATTCCCTGGTATATCTCAGCCTACATTCTCTATATAACAATTGTTCTAATATTGTCTTTTTCTAATTGGCTATCTATTGTCTTGCGATCTATGTGGGATGAAGCGCAGACGGGTGATTGATGTCGCCTATAAATTCCATTCTTTCTCGCCATTAAAACGGAATAGAGAGGAGAAAGGTTTAACGACCATGTTTTGCAATCAATCAAATTGGCTCGGCGATGTTTCTGTAGGAGGAATACAAATGAAGATGTTAGATTAATCAGAGATTTTTGTAAAGTCAGTTTAAACAGGATCTTAACTTTGGAATGTTTTTGTTCTTAAATGTTGCGTATTACGTAGCGTAATACTTCTTAGGTAGGATTGACAAAGCTTGATCCCGAGATTAACATATTGTCTGATACGAAAAGAAGATAGCTCTGATTGGTTGAATTATTTCATGTGATATAGTAGGATTTGATGTTAAAATGGTTGAGAATTATAATTTAGAATACATAAACTAACTTAGGTATTTTTTAATGGAAATCGCTCCAGACAAAGCATGAAGCCACTTGATGTAAGGGGCTAAAAAATATTACTTTTAGGTAAGAAAACAGCCAACGATAAGTGTTAGATTGATAGATTTCGACGTAGAAAACAGCAATTCTTTCCCCTTTTGCAATAACATCGCTTATGGAATGTGAGGACTAAAGGATAAAATAAGGGAAGCAAGAGTTACAAGGCTGCCGGAAGCAAACCTAAAGTTCACTTTCTACTCTTCTGATATGATTGGCAAAGTGTGTCCTTAGCTTCACCTGTCACCATATACGAAGGTAGATCGCTCTGATTGGTTGTTTTTCCTAATGTCTGATAGAAGGATTTGTAGTTAGTTTAACAGTTGCAGATTGAAACATTAGAGATCGATCGTCACGTTAATTCCCGATAAGTAGGGAGATTAGAATCCCCTGACGTAACCTATATATGAGGAAATAGATCCACATTTAGGTATGATAAAATAAGTGAAAACGTTGTATTCGTCGTCATTCCTTTATCTGTTCGAGATACTTAAGGTGGAGTAACGCTGCCACATCTAAGGAGGTGCCGATCAGAGCACATGTTCTTGCCTTGACAGAGTAAAAAAGTCGACTTGGCAATCCAGTGAGTGAACATATTTTCTGTTCTCTACAGCTTCTCTCTCGGAGACAAGACGTTGCTAGTCTTTCTCTACTCTATCGTTATTTCCATGGAAGGTACTTGACTGAACTTTAACTTCATTGGAAGAGTATAATGACAAGAACTCGCCTTCTACCACAATTGACTGCGACGGGATTACGTACTTGCAAGCTATAACATGTATTTCTTCATATTCAATGTGAACAAATATTTGTCATGAACCGCCCCCATATATAATCAACGTTTGCTCATTCCATTAATCATTTTCAATCCTCTCGTAATCTTCTTCGTGAATTAATTAACAATCTATCAATATCGTTTATCCCCATCCTTGAGTGTAATTTTGACTTGATAAGTGGTGACTTATTAGTAATATATATATATATATATATATATATATATATATATATATATATATATATATATTAGAGATAGATAGATAGATAGGCATCCACATGCAGGCTGTGTCGCTATATCACAGCTTATCTAGACCGGTTAGTGCATCAAGCTGGGATTGAAACTCAACCGTCGAACTGACAGTTGGCGCCTCTACCCCTGCGATATTATACGACACTAACAGAATGTAACTGATATCTCAATGTAAATATTGTCAAGTGCTGGGAGCTCCCATTACTTTTACATAATGAGCTATATGTATATTTAGGCAGTAACTCATTATTTAATGACACGGAATTCTCACATTTTTTAATTTCATTTCAGTAGTATTCTTGATGCATCGAGAAAGCTTTTTGGTCCACTGGCGGTAGCTATTATAGTATATTTCCAAGTGTTGTAGATTCGGCCACTACTCGAGCGCTTTCGACATATATATATATATATATATATATATATATATATATGTATACATATGTATATATATATATATATATATATATATATATATACACCTGTTCGAGAATGGATAAGTGTTTCAACACTGGCCCGAAGGGGTTTAATTAAATAAATACCCCCCCATTATTAATGCCCTATATGAGTATTTGATTGTTCTCACACCTAACATTTGTTCTCAGACCTGACATTATCCTATATCTCTACAAAGCCACCATCCGCCCATGCATGGAGTATTGTTGCCATATATTGGCTGGTGCATCATCCACTAGTCTCCCCCTCTTAGACAAGGTCCAAAAAAGAGTCGCCAACTTGATAGATCCTTCACTATCCACCAAGATCCATCCCCTATCCCACCGCCGCAATGTTGCTTCCTTGTGCTTGTTTTACAAGTACTTCAATCGACTGTGCTCTGATGAACTTGCTGCACTAGTGCCCCAACGACGCAAATTCACTAGACCAACCCGACAGTCTGCCAAATCCCATCCATTCACTGTCGATGTCCCCAGATGCCGAAGAGCTTTCTACTCTAAAAGCTTTATTCCTCGTGCCGCTGGACTCTGAAACTCTGGAACTCCCTCCATGCTCCCTGTTTTCCTGACGGTAGTGACATGCAGAAATTTAAAACTAATGTAAACAGACATCTCGCTTCACAGCTCACGATTTAGGTTGCCCCCCTAAAAAGAAAACAAAAAAATACTCAAACCGTTTGTCTCAGTGGCCCCTTACGTATACAGTGGCGGCCTGCCTTGTTTGGGTGAACTATGTTAATATATATATATATATATATATATATATATATATATATGAATATATATATATATATATATATATATATATATATATATATATATATATATATATATATATATATATATAACGTGAAGTAATATGTCTTCAAGAAGAGAGTAAACTCATTTCGTCTGGTGCATCGAATCATTAGGTATGATTGACATGTTATGACCTTTAAGCTTAGTTGTACCCAAATATTTGAGAAGTGGATTCTGATTGGCTAGTTTAAATATTTCACATAGAAAATGTTAGCATTTAAATAATCAGGGAAGGTTGGAAATTAGACTTTATTTAAGTTAGATGACCATGTTAAGTTCGTATAGCCTGAGGCGTTTAAACCCCATGTGGATAGGGTGAAGCACTAATCTCAGCTGAGTGATGAAGCCTCAGCGGTGAAAAGTTTGAGTTTGTTAATATTTTTATAACTAACGAATATTTACGTTAAAATCTCAAAAGTTTAGATGATCTTCTTATTTATTAATAATAACTTTTAAATTTCTGCAGAGTTAAGGAATCTTCATGGCCCAATTATTACAGCAAGTTTCGAAGTAACATTTCAGCAAAGGAAATAAAAAGAGAAAATTTTTTTTTAAATCAACAAGGGCCTAAGTCAGTCGTAAGAGTGCATACCTTCGACCGACAACGTAAGGATTGGCCAAAGTTTTATCTTGGCCTTACCTCAACAGAGTGTATGAAGTATTCCCGAAATGATGTTATGGAAATATTCATAACTAAAAAAACTATTAATCAGATCGGACTGAAAATTGTGATGGTGGTAACCGTTAGCAAAGAGCACCAGGTTCCACATCCCATCTCCCACCGACACACCATGAACTTTCTTAACTCTATCTCAATTAACTCACATTTACAATAATTTAACTCCCTCCTCTAATTTAAGATACATTTTAATTTATAACACTGAAATAATACATTCTGAAACCAAATTAAAACATTAAAAATACTCAAAGCTAGCTTTATTAAAATCCAGAAACCGACAATTAATAACACTATGTATGAAATTAGTAACAACATTTTACAATGATTAACGTATCACAATTTATTCTGTGACGCTTATTCTGGCGTTCCGGAATTTAATTTGTAAATGTTTCTCCTGAACTGAATCGGTTTGTTCTTTTGACGTTAACTGACTTCACATGCGCGTTCTCGACTGTTTTAAAAAAAAATTCTATCTTTCTTCAGCTTTTTGTTCATTTGTTTTCGTCATCTGAAAATGATTCGACGAAGAATCGAAAGTGTTAGTGATATTATCGAACATACATTATTTCTTTTGATTTTGACACAAGAAATCAATAGAAAAATTGAAATAAAAATGCTGCAATCAAGCCGGGAATTCTGTTATGTTACCTACTGTTTGCTTAAGTTAAATAAAGCTGACTAAATACACACACTATATGTATCTTGCTCTCTCTATCTCTATCTCTCTCTCTCTCATATATATATATGAGAGAGAGAGAGCGAGAGCGAGCGAGATCGAGTGAATTTAATAACAAGCGGTACTACTAGCTTCATTGCGAGATCCAACACGCTTGCTGTGAATACTTGGTATCTACAAAGTTAAATTCCTCCTAAATTCTGAGCTGATTTCAGGTGGCCAACTGGTAACTCTCCTGACTTGCGAATCAGTGGCGATTTGTAGTCGGAGTTCGCGCCCGTCGACGGTCGGGAATTGCACTGAAGATTGCGTAAGCATGAAACATCGATGTATGTAGGTAATAAATAATTAATATTTATTTATAAATATTATTACATACATATGTATATATATTTTTGAAACAATGTTCAAATTTTGTTGATCTAAACCCACGTGTGTGTGTGTTTATATATATATATATATATATATATATATATATATATATATATATATATATATATATATGCATGCGTGGGTTGAGATCAACAAAATTCGAACATTGTTTCAAAAATTCAAAACCAACGGATTATATGGCGTACAATCGTTTCCGAGATAATTTGGAAATATTCTATTCTGTATAATTGTTTTGAAACCTCTAACCTATCTGTTCGTTAGCGCCTTTGAAGACATCACATACAGCAGTCCCTGAAGAAAAAACAGGATCCAGTAATATCTGATAAAAAGACATATATTCAGACAATACTGGTGACATGACCTCTCATCATGTAATCATATATTTTACCACCAGCCAGCTTAAAATAGATAATAACAGTGAAGGTACCTTAGAAGCAGTAAATTAAAACCAGCGGCAAATTAAATATTTAAAATATTCCCACTATGAGATAAATCAGGAGGAAAAAATACATTAATAGATAAATAGAAAATTATGAAATTAAATTGAGTAAAAGAATTAAAAAATAGCAAAAAAAACGAACATTTTAAATTTATTTGCCCTATAATTTATTTCGGCCTAGAACGGGGCTCTTTATGTACTTTTCGATAGCTTACCACTCGTTTAGTGACAAAATGATAATATTTACACCGTTTAATGATTTTGGCTACTGCTTCCAACTACTAGTGTATCTTCTCTATCGGAAAGGTAAACGCCTCCTTCACCATTTTTCCATTGAGTAAGCTGGACTTTTAATAGCGCCGCAACTGAAACATGCATGCACATATGTAGCTATTGAGCACTATTGATAAACATAATAGGTTCATTGGATTAACATTTATGAACAAACAACCATACCAAGTATATAAATATATATATATTAAATTCCCGAAACAGTTTTTCATGGTAAACAACTGATGATCCCTTAAAATAGTGTTAGAAATAAACTAATATAATAACTGTAAAAAATAAATTGATTTACATGAGTGATTTTCCACTGGAAGACTTGGGACTATAAGTTTTTTTTGTTTTTTTTAATATAGTTTTAATGGTTAAGAAACCACCGAGACTATATATATATATATATATATATATATATATATATATATATATATATATATATATATATTAATATTTCATGTATCCATATACACTTTTATACGGTAATATAATTTTTTATGTATTAATTTTCAGTATTTCCTTCAACAGTGCACAACACATAAGTAGAGCTAGGTAGTAAGCTGCGAAAACCTAGAAATAGTTTACCAAGCCACAATATTTGCCAAGGAAAGACCGAATAACAAGAAGTACTACGTGGGTATGACCTCCCTAGATTTTAACACCAAATATTATGACCACAAAAGCACATTTAAAACCAGAGAACGTCGAATTAAAACAGCACTAGCAAACCACTATTGGGAGTTCAAAGAAAATAGACGACCCGTGTAGATTATTCCTGGATGAAAAATTTGAAATCCTAAACTTTAAAGATCTCGGAAATCTATTAAACTGTAGAAGTGAGATAGCAAACAGCTGCTTACACAGAAATAAATTTACCTTAGGATAACGATAAATAAATAAATAAATACACAAACAAATAAGTAAAAAACAAAACAAAACTAAACAAAATCTTAACTAAAATCTAAAATTGAAACACAAGGAACCACGTGTAAAAATAAATTCACCTATTATATTGACACAACAAAAGAAACAGGATTTAGGCCAATCTATAGAAAATAAAACAATAGCACAGGATATAGGACGTATTGGCTGAGAGAATAACAAATAATCTTATTGGTTAACTAGCTAGTTGTGTATATAAACACATCCGGCAAAAATAACTCAATGCATTTTAGCCTGAAGATTCTTCTCGGGGATGAAACGCGGGAGCCTCTGTGTAGCTTAATTGCCATAAATATATTTTCATAGCTTACTATATATATATATATATAATATTATTTATTTAAAATTAATTTATATATATATATATATATATATATATATATATATATATATATATATACCGTGTTATCGATTGTGCATATTTTCTACGGTATTTTTACGGCAATGCATGGTGAACACATCGGTACGCGCACCGACTACGTAGTTAAATATGACTTTTGTATTTGGGTTCGAGCCATGTGACCGGCAGGGATGGTCTCCTTCCATACTGATGATTGTAGGTTTGGCATGAAACACATGTGTATATGTGTTAATTTAAAAATATTATTTATAAATAATTATATATATATATATATATATATAATATATATATATATATATATATATATATTATATATTAATAATCACATAAACGATATTATAATCTACGCCAACTAATAAATGGTTCGATGTCATCACATCTCTTCACATACTGAATAACACTAAAATATTTGAAGAGATGTAAACACACTGAAACGTTGGTTTATTGGAATAGACTATAATATCGTTTATGTGATTTTATAAATTCTCTACTTGTTATTTAGCACTTTTTAAAATACTAGTTTTATGTTCATTTTATTAATGTATTTGAACTTGATTAATTAATTAATTAATATATATATATATTTAAATATATATATACTTATATATATATGAATAATCGAATATATATATATATATATATATATATATATATATATATATATATAAGACGTCACGATGCATATCATCATTAATAACTTGAACATACTTTAGACGATCAGAATAACGTTGAGAGGCGGCATAAGGACGGGAAATAACAGCCAGAATGACGCCCACGTTGGCGCCCAGACTTTTGGACAGAAATAGATGCGCACATCTTTCATTTTCATGAATCAATTTTGTGGACGTATTTACTTAGATTTTCTCCAATTTTAATCACAATGTTGACAGTTGATCATAGAAAGCGTTAGCAAACATTTAATCACGAGAAAAATCGAACAGATAAGACACAAATAAATATCGAATATAGACTTAGTAACTCTTTCACACCTTCTTCTATTGAAAATGTCGACAGCAAAACTAAGTAAATCTGTACTTATAAGGTTTATCTATATAATAAAGAAAATAATTTCCCCCTGCAACTAAATTCATTATATCCCATTAAACACAAGCGCTATATAGAATCGCTATATAGCACGCTTTATGCCAACAACTGATGCATGTTTTCACAAATTATCAGGCAGTTTCATTCGATTTAATAATATCCTACATTAAATCCGGCATACCTGATTCTTTCAAAAATTCATACATACAGGAAGCCGGAGTAACTTTTACTCACACGCAAAAATCTACTACTTCCTTAAACCGGGACTTTTTCTTCATCGGATACATTTTCCAGCTCTGTTCGTTATTGTTTCATCTTTTGATTCCGTGATATTGTCTTTCACCCATTATATCTTAACTAATTAAATACGGATCGCTCCCTTGAGCTTATTCTCCTTCTTTTATGGCCAGCTGACTGGTTACAATCCTATTCGTGAATAATCGAATATAATTACAGAATAATAAACAAACAAAAAATTGTAATTGAAAGGTGGCGTCTCCTATCCCTCCATTCAGTAAAACGTATTCATTTACAAAACTAATTATTTTACTAACATAATTCTCGTTTTACAAACATATTATTAAAAAAAAACAATTTATTTATTCGTATGAAAACAACGTTCAATTATTCATATACATAACGAACGTTTTCTCAATTTCATTTTCGTTCTTTCAATCGTTATGACTATATTCGTAGAATAAAGGAATATCGGAGTGTCTCAATTTCGTTTGAAGACAACTATTGGATATGTTCTTATTAACGAAAACACATCAGACGTTTTTCATAATTCAAAGTAGAATTAACGTTGATCGATTTTCCCTGATTAATATAAGGTATTTATTGTTTTGATTTTAGATTTACGATTTCTGGACTGCTAAAAATCACCTCTTTGATAATTGCCTCAATCCAAGAAGATCTCGCCCCGGACATAACACAGCACAGATGAAATCCAGTATCCCAACAGAGCGGGAAAACGTGACATTTTAGTTGTTTCGGTTTATTTATTTACTAGCATAGCCCGTGTCCCGTCGTTGCCTGGGTGGTAATATAATAGAATCATTAAACATTTAAACAGTAACAATTAAAAAAAACAACAGAAAAATCATCCAATATCAGTAATTTACGTGACTTAAATTTTATTTACAGTGCTGTAAAATACTTTAACTCCTCCCCAAAAATAAAGGTCATAAATTATATTAAATATTACTAATTCAATGCATATGAAAAGAAAAATGTTTTGACGCATATCCCAAGCTTAATTGCTTTAAAACTATGTTTGTTTTTTAAAGTTTTTTCAAGTGATAGACTAATATTTATTTTTTTATTGTCTAATCATTATTTCATATTCTCGCGACAACGCCGGGGCACGGTTTCATAATATATATATATATATATATATATATATATATATATATATATATATATATATATATATATATATATATATATATGAAGCAATCCAACAAAAGGTATAAGCGTCAACTAATATCTTATCATTAGTGAAACATCCGGATAAAAACTGAAGCGCAATATACTGGATAGAGTATTAATATTATAATATGAAATGAAGTAATAAAATAAGGTGTCAATCAAATTTTATTAGAATTCAAAGTTCAAGCAAAGTATCTTAGCTCATGAGTTTTCAAAGATAATTCTTCTCTTCAAGGGACAATTACCGCAGTTATACAACTACAGGTAATAAAATAAAACTTTGAATATATATAAAAATATATACAAAAATACATAAAAATATATAACATCAAATATATCAACCCAAAAACATACTTTTTTGTTAAAGCTATATAATCCATCCAAGTCATACAATTTGAAAAACATAACCAGGATAGACATCCAGAGGGTTGACTGAAGATTAATCCAGGCGATGAGTACCAGTCCAAATACGAGAAATTGAAAGAGCTGACAAAGTTATCCAGTCGCGAAATGCGTCAACAATCGATGAAATGAAAAGTATCCAATGTTTATGTTAATTATTACAACGATAAATAAATCAAATCAAATAATATAGAAAGTTCAATAAACTCACTTAAAATTCCAAAGTCTTATTATATTATGATATATATATATATATATATATATATAGATATATTTTTATGTATATATATATATTTATATGTATATATATATTTATATGTATATATATTGTTACAAAATGTAGAGAGAGCTATCGGGATTCGAACTAACGACCTCCGGTTTACGGAGAGAGATGGGATTCATTTTTGCATATTTATACACGACCGAGAAATTATAATAATGCGACTCGAATGACGTCAGAAAAAGAGAGATAAAAAGAGAGAGTGAAGACAAACACTTCAGCCGCACGCGAAGCCGCACGCGAAGCCGCCCTCGGCTCGGGCGAGACGAGCCTATTGAAAATGGAATTATAGCCGCCCTCATCTCGGGCGGGACGAGCCTGTTGAAAATGGAATTATAGCCGCCCTCGGCTCGGGCGAGACGAGCCTGTTGAAAATGGAATTATAGCCGCCCTCGGCTCGGGCGAGACGACCCGCTGAACCAAGCAGAGAACAACTAACCAGCCAGGAATTGTTTTTCCTGAGAAAAAAATGTATTTCAAAACTACAGGTGCATCCATTTGTAAGTAACAACCTGAATATCGCTTCACGGACATTCGTCCCCTAGGGCTGTTATATATGTGTATATTTTTTTGTGTAGAAATGAATCCTGCTACTATAGGGATAGGATAGACAATCCCCCCCTCTTCTTAAGAATATACTTTTGTTTTGATGTTTATTTCGTTTTGTTTTATAGATACACTCCCCTTTTTTCTAGTATACAGTTTCATTAAATAAATGAATATAAATTTAAGTCCTAATGTCTTTTTGTCGTTTCTTCGTATCTTTTGTTTGTTTCCTGACGGTATTTTATATTGGAGAAATCCCCATCCCATATCACGTTTTATTTGAACCTGGGATAATACGAGCCACTCCGGACTTTTTTAAAAAACTTTTTTTTATCATTGTCACGTAATGTCTTTCGGTGGTCCCGACCGGCGGCATTCGTGACAAGATGTATATATATGTATATATACATATATATATGTATATATATATGTATATATATATGTATATATATACATATGTATATATACATTTATATATATATACATACATATATATATACACATATATATATGCATATATATACATATATATATACATATATATATGCATATATATACATATATATATGCATACATATACATATATATACATATATATATATATATATATATATGCATATATATACATATATATATACATATATATATATATATATATATATATATATATATATATATATATATATTGGTCTTTTATACTTATTTTCTTTTCGTACCTTTGATTTTGTACGAAACCATCGGTGATTATCATAGTCTTTAATCCCACCTCCTTGAGACTGACATCACTTACTCCAGCATTAAGCTGACCGATAGTGCCAATCCCGTTCCATCCTTGAAATTATCCTATGATATTTAGCACAGAAGTTCGTTGCCGTATTTGTATAATTTGATAACCTTTAAAATGCCGATTTCTGTTTGCATACATTGAAAATTGTGAGCAATATCGGTTAATTTTAAATTCTACGTGTTTAGTAAACATACTGAAAAAATCTGCAAGCAAGCAAATGAAATAATTATGATTTTTAGTTGGGGGATCACTTTCCTATATAAATTTAACGTAAAATAAGCACCCTTTACAGCACCGTTAGTGATGAATTGAGACGTATAACCAGCTAGTTTCTCAATTTTGTGAACGGGAAACTTGTAGTGGGGGGATTTACTTTTATTGTCTCATCCAAATTACTTTTTTTGTTTTAAATATCAATGGTGGTGATTCTACTTTTAAATAATCTTTAATTTTTAATTTTGGGGGGTTGGGTTTATTTTTAATTCATACATTAGCGACGACATAACACAAAAAATGACCCTGATGGAAAATACCTGTTTTTGGCTAAGTAAAAGTGACGATAATGTTCGTTAACGAACTTCACCTAACAATCAAACAGTTTTATTTCTATTTTATCACCCTAACCTAACCGTAAACTAAAAATAACTCAACCCGAAACTAACCTGAATTCTCAGTGATTATTTTTAGTAAAATTAAATGTGAAGAGTTCGACCGCAAAACGCGATAAACGCCATTTTCAAAATTACGAAACTATCACGATTTATAGTGTGCCATTTCAACACTCGACTACGTCCCCAAATTATGGTTTGCATAATATGATACCGGCATGATTTCTGTTTGCTTTCAAATAAAATAAGCTTTTAGTTGAAGTCTACCTTTGATAGGGTTATCTCTTTTATTGTTTTATGCCTCAATTTAAACAGATTGGATTTATCGCGTTTTGCATTCGAACTCGTCATGTAATTTTAAACAAATATCGTAATATTAATCAAAATCTTATATCATGATTATTATTATGATACTGATTATTATGAAAAATGTATTCTTTTAACAAATATGACAAATGTATTAACCCTTTTTATTATTAAAAGATGTAAAATTTGTATTATAACTATTATTATTATGAAGTGTTTTTAGTTAGTATTAATAGTAACTGTCATTAATATAAATAGTATCAAAAATATCAGTGGCATATTTTATTATTACCATTGATATTATTATTATTAATGGTATTTATTAGAATTATCATAAAATTTATTTATTCACTAATATTACAACTGTATTAGCGTTTTATTGTTATTATTTCTGTTTACATGAATTATGTTTCATATATTTATTAAACGGTATTCTTATTCGTCGTGAATGTCATTATGCAGATTAATATAATCAGCAGCATATTTTCTTCTTCTTCTTCACCTTCTTCTTTCTCTTCTTCTTCTTCTTCTTCTTCTTCTTCTTCTTCTTCTTCTTCTTTGTTCTATTTTTTTCTTCTTCTTCTTCTTCTTCTTTTTTCTTTTTTCTTCTTTCTTTTCTTCTTCTTTTTTGTTTTCTTCTTTTTCTTCTTATTATTATCATTATTATCTATATAATAAGATGCTAAGGCATTCCATGTTCGTACGTACGTTATCACCTTTCACACACCTAATAAACCATGTGAATGTCATTATGAAGATTAATATAATCAGCAGCATATTTTTCTTCTTCCTCTTCACCTTCTTCTTTCTCTTCTTCTTCTTTGTTCTATTTTTTTTCTTCTTCTTCATCTTCTTCTTGCTTTTTTCTTCTTTCTTTTCTTCTTCATCTTTCTTTTTTCTTCTTCTTTTTTGTTTTCTTTTTTTTTCTTATTATTATTATCATTATTATCTATATAATAAGATGCTAAGGCATTCCATGTTCGTACGTACGTTGTCCGGGCCTTTGGGTCTGGATTTACGCCGGTCTATTGGGGTTGTCTGGTCCTGTGTAGTTCTAGGAGGTGCACCCTCTCAGGCTTCGCCTCCCCTCTTTCGGGAGGAGTAAGTTTATTGCTTACTGTCTGAGGCGCCCCTACCGGGGTATGCCGACGGGGCTGCGCAGGCAATTTTTAATGGGCGAAGTGCTCAAATTCTCGAGCGCTGGTTTTTCAAATCCTACTTTCCCGACCTTGTGTCACATCTTACCTTGTGGGAGGAAGATAACTAACCAATGAGATTGTGCGATCAGCAAAGATTGTGGCTGATGATTAATCTGATGTCGCGATGGTAACAAAATTCTGACTTTACCCATTTTAGAATGACCGTTTTTTTCATAGAAATCGCTCATGAAACCACTTGATGTAAAGAGCTAACAAGAACGAAATATAATTATCACAAAGAGAGGGGATGCCTATTGGCCTTAGTCTTGAAAAGGACCAAGGCTATAGCCAGAAAAAAAAACAGTCAGCAAGAAGAGAGTTCCATAAATCTGTATTACAATGAGGCATCCAAACATCGAAATGATGGAGACCACTAGACCAATTAGTCAAACGAGCTGGCAGAAAAGAAGCGTGGAATGTTCCAAAAGCGGACTTGTTCCAAAATCAAATGATGTCGTCCCGTGGACTAAAACTGTTCAATTCAAAATAAGTACATTTAAAAAATTGACATTAGTTTTATTGATTTCATGAATGTTTAACTGCCAATAAGACAGGGAATGTTTATTGTTTTAAAAACAATTAAATTACTGAAATTAAAAAAAAACAACTATAGGAGGGGCATATTCGTCTTATTTATTTAAGAATAATTAGATGAAAATGACACTTATTTTTACGGAAGAAGAAAGAGTCAATTTGTTTTTAATAGTATTGCCTCTGACAGACATTTATTAAGTAAAAAGGAATATAATCATACAGATTAATATAGAAAGCAACGTGGACTTTCCACAGGTCCCGATAATATTTTATTATTATCTTTAATATAAGTATTAAGTCATTATCATCATTATTATTCATAAAAAATATTTCTTATTAATATTAGAACTGTATCAAAATTTACTGTTATTATGCTTAATATGTTTATTATCATTATTAGTGAATGCCATTATTAAGATTAATATCATGATCAGCATAGTTTCCTCTTGTTATTATTATTATTTGTTGTGAAGTTGTTCCACAGTAAATAATAAATAAAGGAAGTCAAGTCGAGGGTTAGTTTAACAAGTGTATTAACAAAGTAAGAAAGTGACTAGCTCTTGGCTAGACAGTTACAAGGTGGTGCCTTGTCTTCAGTGTCTCTGGTGACTCGCACTATTTATAGTGACAACCGGTGTAGTTTCTCCTGTGTAAGAACGGCCGGTGTAACATTATTATTATTATTATTATTATTATTATTATTATTATTATTATTATTATTATTATTATTATTATTATTATTATTATTATTATTATTATTATTATTATTATTATGAACTCGTCAAACAAGCGAAACTATTGCCTTTGATTTCTTGGAAATGGCTTGTGTTCAATGCGCCAAGGCTATCATCCGCATTAGCATAAATGAAGAATTTCTATTTCCGATTTAGGGTGTCTTTCTTTGGCTTATTCTAATAAAGACAGCAAAACAATAAAAAAATAAATACAAATAAAAAACTGAAAGAAAAGTTTTAATCAACTCATGTGAAACTGTCGTGATTATAAGACGGTTATGGCGATTCACCAGCTTCCAAATGACCGCGTGACACGATTCAAGAAGGCGAATAAGTGATTTACGTTCGATACTTTTGTTTACATAACGAGCGCCGTGTTTGGGCCGAAGGGTTTGAGTGATACCTTAAAGGTCAGAAGTCCTCCCCAGAGGAAGTCGATGA
The DNA here is from genome assembly GCA_963556195.1 of Sepiola atlantica. Classification (NCBI taxonomy): domain Eukaryota; kingdom Metazoa; phylum Mollusca; class Cephalopoda; order Sepiida; family Sepiolidae; genus Sepiola; species Sepiola atlantica. The sequence continues at coordinate 104,917,103 of OY744532.1, read as the reverse complement.
AACCAATCGATGTATGGTCGATGCTGTCTGTTTTCACAGGCGAGCCTCAAGTAGAGAAGAAGTGTCTAGGTGTTGTCCCCAACCAAGGTTCACGACGACGACGACACGGGTATATAACAGTTTATACACACCCATCGGAAAAGTGAAAATGCAACACTTTCATTTGGTGTAACTTGGAAATAGAGAAGGGAAATTTGTTTCAGTCCTTCTTGAATTTTAGAAGTTGATACTCGCAGTTCAGAAATTGAGGACAATACCTCCGAAACTTCTGTTAATATCAAAAGAACATGAGGAGATGGATCCACAAGCGATCGGACAGTACGATTTCTGGAAAATCTAATGGTGCGGTGAATAATGGACAGCCGACAATTCCTGTTATATACAAAAACCACAATGATGAAACTGAACTGCTTGTCCAGCGGTTAGTCTTACACTCTACCTTGGACTCAAGAAACCATTCCCTCGACACTTTCCCACTACGGACAGAAGCTACACTTCTCATGTCCTTGATATCATAAAAACCTTTGCACCGTAGCATGTGGGTCGGATCCTATGCCTTTTATAATATTAAAGAAATGCTTTGCTGAGCTGTCCTTTGTCCTATCCGAACTATATACCAAATCCCATGTCGAATCTTACTTCCCTGATAGCTGGGAAATTTCTTCTGTTGTACTAGTGTTCAAGAATTTTACTTAAAGAATTGACCGCATAATTATCGCTCCATCAGTCTACTCCAGCTCTTTACTAAAATCTTTGAATTATTAATCAATATAACAATAGTCCGCCACGTCGTAATTACTAAACTTTTTTCTGACCAACAGTATAGATTTAAGCAAGCCTGTTCTACTGCAGATATCCTAACGGTCATCTCTGAACGCATATACTATACGCTGAATAAAGCAAGTTAAGCTAGGATTAAAGCGCTTGATATATCCAAAGCTTTTGACAACGTCTGGCATGAAGGTTTTCTAATGAAAATTAATTATTTTATATAATAAAATCCTTCTTAGCCAAAAGAAAAACACAGGTTGTCTTCGATAGCCGTACATCTAAAGAATATAACATTAATGCGGGTGTGCCCAGGGGTCGATTTTTGGAAAGTTATTATTCCTGGTTTTTATAAAAGACCTCTGTGATGCAATTGCGCCCGAAAGGAGTATATCTCCTGCTGATATAACGCTCTATTCTTGACATGTAGACAAAACGAACACACACATATTAAACACAATGGCCGACTCTTTAGATAATGACCTCCAGTCTGTTGTGAAATATAGCCAACATTGGATAGTTACATTTAATGCTACTAAAATAAAGCTCCGTTCTTTTAACAATTATAACAAACCTCTCAAATCGCTGATTGCCATGACTAATAATGTTGCATAGTTGCTCTGCTTGGGCCGCGGCAGTACTCGGTTTGTATACTATTCATGGAACGGGCTGTGGCGGTTCTCGTTTAAACACTCGTCATTTATTTAACACCATAAATCATATAGTTTGCATACCTTTACATTTCTCGTACTTTCTCTTCTTTCCTCGTCGCGTGGAGGGGCGTGTAATCTAGTGGTTAAATTCTTTCTTCTTTCTTTCTGCCGAAACAACAAAAACTTCATGACCGACTACGAAGACAAACAATCTTTTAAATTTAATTTCTGTTTCATTTCAGGCGTTAGTTATTCGTCAGCTGGGAGATATTCACTAACGTTGAGAGAGAGAGAGAGAGCAAATTACTGCTTTCGTAATAACTTATCAATTAAGTCTTAACCATTCGTGGGGGGGAAGATCTCTCGCCTGTATTTTCTTAGGGAAATAATTCCCCTATGTAAGTTGCAGACTACATGGTAAAAATCACGTCTGATAGGTTCGCCTCCAAAACGCAGACTGCTAAAACTCGCTTCTTACGAAGAACGAGTGACGTCACGGATCCCTCTGCTTCCCACACAAAGGCCCGTGACGTCACAGAGCCTCTCGCAGGTGCGCATTGACCCTTGATCTGAGGTCTCGTCACGCGGTGACCCTGTCACGTCTGTGAGCTCCGACTGTGATAACAGCCCTTATTCTGCACTCGACTGCACGGGTCCACTCACGCTAATTCGCGCAAGTCAAGTCAACGATTTCCAACAGATACGTCCATTCCCATAGGGCCATTATCCAACAATAGCACCCTACCTGAGAGTCCAACATCCAAACTTCTCACACTAAAATTCACAGGTAACATGAATTTGAATACATACATAAAATATACTGTCAAGTCTGTTTCAAAGATAGCGGGAGTTCTCTACCAGGCTAGACAACTTCTCTCACCTGTCAGTATCATATATATATATATATATATATATATATATATATATATATATATATATATATATATATATATATAAACAAACCATTAGCCCATGTATGGAGTATTGTTGCAACATTTCGTGTGAATCAGGTGAGTCTAGTGTGTGCATTAGTTTCCCCGATGTTTTTTCTAGTTAGAAATCTTTCTGGAAAGACATCGAGTACTTACGGGAAGGACCACGAGAAGGTTGCCAACACCCCTAAGTGAAAGTGGTACCGTGGAACCGACTGGATTCGAACTTAACACCCAGGTCTTCAGTCCATATCGTTATTCACTTAACCACCGTCACCACCCACATCTGGACTGATCCATCAACTACTAGCCTTACTCTGTTTGACAAGATCCCACAAAAGGGCCTATAATCTAATAGACCCCACATTATCTACCAAGCTGTAGACCCTGCCCCATCACTAGAATGTTTCATCCCTTGTTTTACAAGCACTTCAATGGTATGTGCTCCGACGAACTACCTTAGTATCCATGAATAACCCTACAATTAGCAAAAAGAGGTTCCCAGGTAATAGTTGCTATCCTCGAATTGGAATTTCCTCTCTTCTCCCTGTTTCCCTGAATGCAGAAATTTAAAGGTAATGCGAACAAACATCTCGCTGCTCAACTCCCCACTTAGAATGCCCCTATTAATCTGGCCTTTTCGTCTCAGTGATAATGCTCCTTGTTTGGAGTTAATTTAATTAAATAAAAATATTACCCAAATTTTAGTTTCTTGTGGGTATTTTAATGGGGTTTTAGGGGGCATACTATGGGCACAATCTCTCAGTTGAAAATTAAAATATATCAGATTTTCATTTAATTTCAGATTTTAATCTTCGTAAGGAGACATAAAAGTGATGCAAAATTGTTTTGTTTAGAGAACTAAGATTACCTGCCCTGGGACGGATATTTTTCTAGTTATTACTAAGTCCAGAAAGGTGAAGTCTGTTTAAACAAAGGGTAAAAGAGACAATGAAAATCTGCTAAAATACCATCACAACACATTGGAGAGTTGCACGAGGAGAAATAGTGAGAGAGGAAGAAAGGGACAGCCAGAGAAGGAGGGTGTTATAATGCTAGAACTGAATAACGGGAAAGAGTGGAGGGTTGAGTTGAATAGAGTGATATAAAGACAACTTCCTGAATCTCTTGTAGATGAAATGAATAGAGGAAGGGGAGGAGGCGGACGTTTGATTGAAACTTCAATTAATTTTACATCTTAATTAGATTCGAGCGGACAGAAAAATCACTTGAAAGCCACATTGTTTATTGTGGCGTAAAACAGCAAGCTAACACCATCAGACGTACTCACATGCACATTCATGCATTCGTACACATACATTCATATAAATACTCTATTACAATGACACACACATTCACACACACACACACATATATATATATATATATAATGATAAATATTTTTTAATTCTTATCTACATACACATGTGTTATATCCTTTTCCGGAAATCATCAGTGTGTACTGCCAGTCACAAGATTCGAACCTCATACACATTCGGACGGAACTTCGCATTACGCATTAAATTGGGCAGCCTAATTATAATTCTCTTAAAGAGCCCGTCCTAGCATTAAGAGGGGTATAAACAATATTATGATAAATATTTAAACCATTCTTATCCACATACACATGTGTTTCGTCCATTTCTGGAACCATCGGTGTGGAGGATAATTGTTCTGCCGGTCACACGAGTCGAAACTCAGACACAAGTCAACATTTAAATTTCCGTCCGAACCATGCGCCCAACCTAACAACTACATTGAAAAGAAGAATATTAAGGTCTATTTATGTCTTTACGAGCGGACATACTAAAACGGCTGTCATAAACAGTGTTCAACGACCAAGTCGGACGGAACTTCGTATTACGAATTAAATTTTACAGTTTGGTTTTAATTTTTTAAATGGCCCTTCCTAACACAAAGGGGGCTATAAACAAGATTATGATGAATATTTGTAAAATTCTTATCCACATACACATGTGTTTCATCCTTTTCCGAGAATCATCAGTGTAAAGGATGATTGTACTACCGGTCACACGATTCGAACTTCACACCTAAATCAACATTTTAACTCCCGTCTGTAAACCCTAGGACCATGCGGCCAACCTAACAACTACGGAGAAAGGAAGATAATGAATGTCTATGTATGTCTTTACAAGCGGACATACCGAGAATTCTGTTATAAACAGTGTTTAACGATCCGGTCGGACAGATATAAAAACACACACACATTCGCAGAAACGCCAAATTGTTAAAAAAAAGCCATTTTTTTCAAATGGAAAGAATATCTTAAGAGAGCCAAGATGCCCGAAACGGCTTGTAAAATTATAAAATCATAAAATAATGAAATAATAAAACAATTTTACAAAAATATTTTGAAAAAATTTACAGATGTAGGTAGTCTCACGTTTTAAAATTATATATACATATATATAATATATATATATATATATATATATATATATATATATATATATATATATATATACTGACACATAGCTATTAGTCATGTTCTGACAACATTCTTTAATCTTTCGTCAGTCTTTCTATACATGACTCCATTCACATAAATAGAACTTAAATTCCATTCTTGACGTTGTAATGTCTAGTGGCCGTATGGTTATGACACTTGCTTGCGGAGCCTAGGTTGATTCTGTAGCAGGATCGTCTGAGATCATCGTTCCTTACACTGATGAGAGCAAAAGCTTGAAACGTTGGCGTATGTAAGTAACAATAATTTAATATCATTCATTTAAATATATATACATATCTCTCTCTCTCTCTCTCTCTCTATATATATATATATATATATATATATATATATATATATATATATATATATATATATATATAATCCAGGTAAAACATCCACAGGGTTATACTCCAAAGCTTTTATATATGATTATTTTTATTTACACAGACATGTACAAAATCTGCGACACTGGCATGTCGATGTTATCGATCAACAGATATGATAAACTGAGATCTCTTTCCATATATGATCTAAAGATAAGATCGGATTCTAACTCTCAGTTTATAATAGCTGTTGATCGATAACATCGACATGCCAGTGTCGCAGATTTTGTACATGTCTGTGTAAATAAAGATAATCATATATATATATATATATATATATATATATATATATATATATATATATATATATATATATATGGGACAAGTATTTGGTTCTCTTGTTTTAATGTATTAAAAATAATAATGATGTATTTCATTCAACTGAGCTTTCAGGTTACAAGTTATTGCTCCCGGGCAACATCGAGTTTCTTGTTCAACCCCTTCTTTAAAATACGATGTAATTTATATTTGTTTTAATTTATTCCAGGGCAACGCTGAGTTTCTTATTTTCTTTTTATAATACAATGTTATTTATATTTATATTAGTGAATTCCCGGGCAACGCGGAGTTTCTTTTATTCGCTTTCTCGATCAAGCATATAACACATTGAAAATATACTAATGTATTATTGCACGCACCTGCTCTCTCTAGGATATTGAAGACTGACTCCCGAACAACGCAGAATACCTTTTCTTATATAGAACAGTAAAATGAAATAAAGTTTAAATATTTCTTCTGGCCAACACAGCGTTCAAAAACACCTGCTCTATGAAGGATTACTCTATCTAGGATATTGATGACTCCCGGGTAACGCTGTGTAAACAAACATGATCTATCTTGGATATTAAGCACTATGTATTGACTTACCCCACTTATCAAATATAATACTTTATTATTACCACTATGGCTCCAGGGCAACACCGGGATAACAAAAGAAAGATTAATTTCGCAGACAAAGCTGCTCTATATTGATCACTATACAACTTACCAAATGTAATACTGTAATCTTACATTTATTGCTCCCGTTTAGAGCGCTACTGAACCCACACATCCCAAAAGCATTTAGGATGCCTCCAGAGCACTACTACATCCACCCTTTTCTGAGTTTTTTGCGCATTAATCTCCATAGTTCAGAAAGAAGCGTAAGAAATGTTAAATAATTTTGAAAGACAATTCGGAGCGAAAGGAATACATTGTAATTACAGTGTTTTCTTTCAAAATTATGGCCGAAAAACTTGCCGCCGCTGGCAAAAATTTCTCCATCGTCCATTTAGGTGTGCAATTAGATATTTGGGACTACTTCCCTTATCTTGCTTGGTTAATTTCACGTGACAATACACTTTTAGATTTGATGTAGATTGTATAACCTTTTTTTCCTATCGGGCACACACACATGCACAGAGACATTGAGTTATATATATATATATATATATATATATATATATATATATATATATATATATATATATATATATTTCATCGTTGGTCTCCGTTTACGCATGGCATCCATAAAGAAGGAATGCAATGTTTTACCTTATTTTATTCTATTTTTAACTTGAAAATTGTAGAAATATTAATTAGCTGTAATAGTCCGGGTTCCATATCGATTCTCAGAAAACACCGGGAGTGCCTCAAGTGATATTTAATATCATAAATTTAGCGACATTTACCCTTACTCTCACTTAATCAATGTTTAATACATTATTGTCTAAATCCTCCAAATTAAGTGATTTATTTTTTATTAGTCTAATAATTATATCATACGGCATATCAACCCTTTTCGAGTTATTTTATACAAATATGTAATACCTATCGTAAATGTTTCTTTGTATAAAATTATGAGCACAAGTTGTCTGCGAGGTATCCATTAGGCCTATCATACACTCCCTGTTTTCATTGCTCTCCTTTTGGTCGAACACGAGGAACTCGTATTTATCGGCAAGAATACTTAAATCCATGGCTATACGAGCGATGCCCTTAAACGCGATCTTTTGTTAAAGTTAAACATACAAGTGAAACTCAATTGATGTTCAGGATTTGAAACCGATCTATATGAGAGAAGTTTGTACCTCATGGCATCTCGGAAGTGTGAAATCCGAATCTGTATGGCAAGTAATTGACGGCTCATCTCTTGAATTGCGGGTTTAACCGACCGGCTTGTTAAGAGGTGCGTTGAGGAAACATGGCGTCCAACTGAAGGTTGGCTTGTCAAGATGAAATAACTAAAATTGCCTCACCGCTTCCATTTCATGCGTCATTTATAACGCCGATAAATGATTTATGGGCCTAATCTCGTAAGATGATTGCACACTATACACGTACGACTAGCAATTGTACTCGGCGTTGTATTCAGTAGTGTATTCGTAGAACTACATATCTATGTTGACAAAAAGTCTCAACAAGATTTGATAAGGTAGGTTCCCATCTCTCCCTTTCCCTCCCTCTTTCACCCTCACACACACATACATATATATATATATATATATATTTATATATATATATATATATATATATATATATATGTATATATACACATATATATGTATATAAAATATATAAAAAATAAAATATAAATATACATTATATATATACACACACACACATATATATATATATTTAGATTTAATTTTTTCAATGTTTAAAATATAAATTTTATAACATAGGCTTTCATAATAGCTCAATAGTGCTGTATGCTTGCTGTAATAGAAAGTATTTTAATGTAATTCAAACTACATCAAATGTAGGGAAAACTCACACCAATATCACCAAAAATAATTTCATTGTGTGCAGCGTACAATTGTTTCGGCCTATCACCAATATATATATAATAGTGTTTTAAGTGTTCAAAGCATTCATTTCTAGGTTAGGTTATCATCAGTGCTAGTAAAACAGAAGGTAGTACTCCAGGTAGTAATCCATATTTATTCATATTTTAATATGTTTAGTTTGTGTATGTATGATTTTCATATATATATATATATATATATATATATATATATATATATATATATATATATATATATATATTTTAATCTATAAAGACATGTACAAAGTCACCTACACTGGTTTGTCGATGTTATCGATCATTTGTTATTCGAAACTAAGATCACATCAGGCGGAAATAGTCTGATATTTTTCACTTAGATGTTCATATTGCAAAAGCTTTTTTTGCAATATGAACATCTAACTGAAAGATCATACTTTTTCTGCGTGATGAGATCTTACTTCTTAATAACTACTGATCGATAAAATCGACATGTAAGTGTAGTTGCTTTTTGTACATGTCTGTATAAATAAACATTAATATAAATAGCTCTATTTACTATTGAGCACTATTGCGGTTGAGATTCTTTGGCATTTTATCTTGTGGATGCTTACTTTAATTTTTTAATTTTTTAAAACGTAATTATATATATATATATATATATATATATATATATACATATATATATATATATATATATATATATATAACTGTACTTTAATTTCAGACCCATACCTGATTAACCTCATTCCCCTGAAGATGGACCCGGACGGGTCTGAAAGTACTTGGGAGACAAATCCAAACTATGGCAAATTCATTAGCCAATTCCCCTCCGAAACCAAGATCCTGATTCGGACTATTGAAAGGATCTACCAAAGGATATCTAGACATGAGTTGTTTCTTATATTCAACAATATATATATATATATATATATATATATATATATATATATATATATATATATATATATATATATATATATATAATGTCGTAAAGTGTGTATTGAATGTTAATAATGAACCGATTTATGTATGGGAGAACGTTTTTAAGGAGTGTCGGGCAAAGCACAACGCAGTCGGGATGAAACTTGTCTCATGTCTATGTAAGCTAATCGCTGATTGGATGTTTTACAATTGGTGAAAGTGGATCTCATTTTCTCGTGAATTAATCGCAAAGCTGTGTTCGAGGAATGTAAGAGTTAATAATTCATAGAGAGCAATTAGCATGCTACCTTCTCATTCAGGAGAGTTAGTCATATAGAATAAATAATAGGAATTAATGTTATATATTAAAAATATATGTAAGTTGCTGATATTACGGTTGAGGTAAGGCTGTATAGGTAGTGTTGACTTTCGATGTGTTTGACGCGTTAATTTTCTTGCCTACTCAAACTTATTTTGAATGGGGAAAACTAACTCTATTTCATATATATATATATATTATTATATTTTTCTTGGAAAAAACCATAACAATGGTGGTGTAAAATAAATAAAATTTATTTTAATCTTAGCTTTCGAGACTATACATCCCATTTTCAAAGAGTGTTTTTCTTTTCTTTTTTTTCTTCATCGTCCGATGGAAATGGAGTTTTTGGTTAGAAAATCACGTTATGTCTGCCAGCGAGGATACGCCGGTTAGGATAAGAAAGGGTGTTTAGACATATTTTTAAAACCATTGTTTCGTAATAGTATTATATTATTTTTTTTGAAAAAAACATAACCAAAAAACCATATATATATATATATATATATATATATATATATATATATATATATGGTATAACTGGTACATCGTTTGAATGAAACTTCCTTATTAATTTCATATAATGTTTTGGTATATTATATACATTTTTCTGATATGTAAAAAACCGCCAAGAGCAAACCGTCATTTTCACGTCAATTATACAAATAAATATAGAAAATAAAGAAAATATAATAACAGAATTCTGTTTTTCTTTCAAAGAAAAGAAGGAAACTTGTCAACTTCTTTAGTTTGAAGGAAGGAAATTTTTAAAAAATATTAAAAAGTGGTGTTTTTAAGAGCGAGCTCATATTGATTGATTCACTTCGGATAGCAGAGAAAGAATATTAAATACGATAAAAAATATCGTCTTAAATAAAATAAAAATTGATTTTTTCAGAGCTTATAGTTTACTTATTTGTCTGATCATCGGAAATTTCAGAAGTTCAAAGTATTTTATAACAAACGGGTTTTCAAATAAACACTATAATCTTACGTCATATCTGGTGTGAGAAACATTTTTTACCCTATCAACCATCTCTTATATTTTGATGCGTCACGCAAAATGTCACCCCCTTAAAGTATGGTAAAATGAAATGCATATATTTTATTTGTTTTTATAAATATATATAATAAAGTCAGTTGTTACATCGATGGATTATATCATACAAAATCAATATTTCATTCTAAATAGCCAGTCATTTACGAAAATTTTCAGATTTGTCTTCTTTACATTCAAAAAGAAATCCACTAGATTTCATCGATGATGTATTCTATCCGGATCGATAATTATTTCAGTAACACAGACTTCCAGCGATTCACTATTTATTGTCATTCGATATTCACCAAATATGATTAGCTAATGAAATCACTCTTTTTTTTAAAAATTGGATAATGCAAATGTGCACAAAATCATTTAGTAATTCTAAAGTTATTCATACATTTACATTTGTTTTCTTGTGATATCAAGAAATATTGTGAAAAAGATAGAGAATGTGAGACGGCGAGAGTGTTACAGATACAAAGACAGACAGATTCTACGTGTTTCGGACAACGAGTTCGTTGCACCAGTTCACAACACTACAGTTGTGCATCATAGTAATAATCTGCCTCAATCTTAAAATAAAGAACATAAGTCAACAATACCTTTTTCACTAATTGATGAACTTAAAGCAACTATCGAATATGTCGTAGTCTTTATTCTTAAATTAGTTACACAAAATACAACATTACATACAATGAACATATTAGACGTTATATACCATCAACATTTTAGAAGTTATATACAATCAACATAATAGACTTTATATGCGATCAACATAATAGACGTTATATACAATTAACGCATAAGAGTGTTATCCTTATTGCGTCTGCTTCCTTCGTATATCGTTCAAGGCTTATTCTGTCACGACAATAAAACGATACATACACTTACTGCCTAGCAATTATGAAACAGACAAATGCTTATTGATCCCCCGATTTAAACAATTGGGAGATCTATGTTTTGAGGCATTTCCGTCCGTGTGTGTGTCCGTGTGTGTCCGTGTGTGTGTCCGTCCAGATTTTTCTCCGCAACCATCCATTGAATTTCTCTGAAATTTTGCATGAAGTTGTAACTTTTGTCAGGTTAGAAAGTGACATTCTCCGATTTTTGAAAAAAAATCTGGATAGCCCCCCAAGGGATACAAATGGCCCCGAAATGGCCGAAAATGACATTTTTTGCCCCATAACTTTTCATCCACCCATTCAATTCCTCTGAAACTTGACCAAAATGTGGAGGCCATTGTTCCTAATAGAAACTAAGTATCGCTGACCTTGGAAAAAATCTGGTTCGCGCCCTCAGGGGGTCAAAAGCCCACATAAATGACAAGAAATTACCCTTTTCTCCAATAACGTTTGATCCATCCATTGAATTATTCTGAAACTTGGCCAAAATGTAGACGCAATTGTTCTGGAAATACAATGAGCATCCTTGACCTCAGAAAAATTCCGGTTCGCGCCCCAGGGGGTCAAAGGGGTGTCAAAAATGCCCTAAATTGCCTAAATTTATTGCATTTTACACTCGTCACATACAGAGGGGGACGACGCATGCGCGGCTTGTTTACAATAATGGAATACACGAACACACACTTATTAATGTGTCTACCAGTTATAAATAATTATTTCTAAACCTGGCGTATTGAGGTAATCGTTCGACGTGCAGCGCTTATAAATAGAAATAGTAAATTCGACTTTTACTCTGGTTTTGTGCAAAATCGAACTAATTGAATACATTACAATATTAAACGGTTTCTTTACTCGCAGTTTTGTTTTCTTTTACTCGTACATTTCTCGAGTTAGTGGAAAATGTGCGCAATTGATCCTTTCCGATCGCCTGTGCAACTTAATGAGTTTAACACCTGATGCGCTTTGCACAGAACCACCCATACGTTTTGAACTGTCTGATGACAGAAGAGTTGTGAAAATCAATGCCAACAATCTAATGAACAACAGGTGTCAGTTTTCAGTTCAAAGTAAGTTTTTCTTCTGAAGTGGTTGTCTCTTTCGAGTTCAAAGGTGACGTCTACCATACTATTAAGCCCATAGATTAGCTGAGAACTTGATTCATATCTTTTATACCTTCCTCAGATGAAGTAGTTAAATTAACACATGTCAAACCCATCGCTTCAAAAAGCTATCATATTTATAATTAATGATCCCCCTCCTAAAAAACGAAATTATTCTTGTCTTCCCTTGTGCTATTCATCAATTGATAATGAAATATTAACGAAGTTCGAACGTCATGATGCTCGCTCACTAATTGCGGCCAGAAGCTCCAATCCCGAGAGGCCAGTGTACGTCACCAGAAGAGTCTTGATCGTAATATGAGGTCTCCCAGCCCGTCGCTCGATCTCTGGAGACCACAATATTTTTCCTTCAGGTTGGTCATGTCTAGATAAATGCCCAAATCAGCGCCCCAAATCGGCGTTGAACAATTGCAGATATGCGCGGAAGGCAAGTACATAACATTTTGTGTGTTATGTTGTCCAGTCACGACGCGCCGTGTTCTGGTGTGGGATCCATCAAGTTTCTTTGATCAAGCTACATTTAGTGTCCAAGATTTTGATCCATAGAGTAACATGGATCCGAACGATTCCTTAAAAATTTTAGATTTACTTTTAATTCTTAATAACAGCTTTCCGGATTTTGTCGAGAGGGTGATTGCGTTCTATCCCTGGGTAATATATGCACTCATATCACAAGCTGAGTGAAAGAAATTAAAGCATAACAGCGTTCCTTTATCTTCAGAGCAGAAAGAATAAACTATATATGGACATCAATTCTTAAACTAAACGTGTATGTATACAAGGACAAATAAAAAGATCGTTCCATTATGAAGGGAATGTTATAAAGAACAACATTAGGATCTATCACAATACGTTTTCTTCACACACAGAGCAATCGAGTCTTGAAATACAGAGTAGTGTGAAAGTATTGATATCTATACAAAAAAAAACTAACAACAACACAAAAAAAGTAATACAGCAATACAACATCTGTTCATTAATTATGCGTGTTGATTTTAAGGAGATCAAAACTAAATAAGACATCTCGGATAACATAGTCAAGTAGGACAGTAACAAACAAGAACATACAATGGATTCAATTTATTCGCTTTCATTGACACTGTCAGCGATCGCGAAGACCAACATGAACGCCATCATTTTTCTGGCCTTACATAATGCAGCCTCATTATCTGTGTTTTATTTTATGAAGCTGTGCTTTCGTTCCAACTATTTAAACTTAGTTGTATCTTACCCCCACCCCCACCCCCCCCAAAAAAAAATCACTTCAAGCTTATATACATTACTTTTAGAAATGAAGAATATTGCATTAATAGTAAATGATAAATTCCGCACAAATAAAGAAAATACCCTAATAAAATAATTATGGCTTTGGCGTTACGTAATTAGTTTATGGTTTACGTCATGTTTCAAAACATGAATTCAAACATAAGTGATAGTCAAAAATAAATACATAAATAGGTAAATATCATAAATAGCGTTGGAAATTATTTTAATAGCCCCCCCAAAATTATTTTGCTTTAACTACGCATTGTATGTACTTCTTTCACAATTATATAATCCTCCCAACCTAGCAAAATAAATATATATACGTTATTGCCTAAAACTAGCGATATATATATATATATATATATTTGGCATAATGGTTACAGTGTTCCGTAATACGGCGCGATACCAGAATTCAATACTCGGTCGAATCATAAAGGCTAAAATATAATTGTAGTTGATGCCCACTTGGTTAAACACTCGGAATGATAACATGTGAATCAAGTGTAAGTGGACTTAATTTAATTTTAGCGTCATTCCCTATAGTATGACTATTCACTACCGGTCACAGGATTCGAAACCCTGGATTACAAGTATTTTTCAACCCCAATCCAACGTCGCTAACCGATAGGCCAATTCTTAACAGCTTATAAACAATGATAATTTTAACACATTTAAAGCGGCGAGACATACAGGCATTCAACTTCTATAAGTGAAGGAATGATGCATATAAAGCAAGTGACGTCACGCTGTGTTAGTACTACCATTTACAGTGCTCTACTTTGTAACAAGGAGCTTCATATATATATATATATATATATATATATATATATATATATATATATATATATATATATATATATATATATATATATATATATATTTGGCATGATGGTTACAGTGTTCCGTAATGCGGCGCGGTCGAATCATAAAGACTAAAATATAATTGTACTTAATGCCCACTTGGTTAAACACTCGGAATGATAACATGTGAATCAAGTGTAAGTGGACTTAACCTAAGAAAGGAGTAGCGTCATTCCCTATATCTCGGTGTAGTAGCCAAGTTTAAGAAAACCATTGAATCGTCTTCGATTACGGTCACCCAGTTTACCTTTATTTTATGTAGTGTTAAATTTTGAGTGCGAGACCCGATGATGTAGTCAATTTGAATGGGTTAAAGTGGATGCGAGTAAAGTGACATCAATTGATATAATTTTCGCTCTTTATTGTTCATCTCAAAACACACCAGGCGTTTTCTCGGGGATCAATGGGGCTTTTGTGCAATCCTGCCTGAAGCTTATTTACATATCATGCTTCTTTTACATTTATATATTTGCTACTATGATTTCTTGGCCTTTTGGCTAAGATCAAAGTGTAGTATCTGTTCCGATGGATACTGCACCCCATAGATTGGTATTGTCTTGGCCTTCGGGCTGGATTTACGCCGGTGTATGGGTCTGTCCTGTGCAGTTCTAGGAGGTCCACCCTCCCAGGCTTTGCCTCCCTCTCCTTGGGTAGGAGTAAGTTTATTGCTTACTGCCTGAGGCGCCCCTACCGGGGAATGCCGACTGGGCTGCCCAGACAATTTTTAAAACCCACTTTCCCGACCCGACCTTGGGTCACATCTTACTTGTGAGAGTAAGATAAAAACTGGCCTTGTGGTTAATTCCTGGAGAGGAGTAAATGAATACTATATGCGAGGCTTTGTCACGAGGTTTTCTCACTGCTTTATACACCAGCACATTTTATAGCTCCGAACACATTCATGAGGGCAACTGCTTACTTCAAAAAGCAGGTTCGATTAATTGATGATGTGGTTCAAAGTTTTGCGAGTTATTTAAACCAACTTACCAGAAATTAACAGAAGTAAAATTAACTTTAAAAAAGTTTCATAGATTGCGAGTTAGAATATGTTTGGTAAAGCAAGGTAGAAAAATGTAAGTTTTTAATTTTTCTAAATGTTTTTTAAGGAGTGATACTTTCTACACACACATTTGTGGAACAATATCTTCGTGTAGCTCGCATTAAGTTACAGAATTTTCGAGATGAATATTGTGAAGTTGGTTTAGTTGGATTAATTTGACTAGTATCCTAATCTTTACCGTTTTTGTCACAACATTTCGGCCAATCAAATCCCCGGCCGCTGACGTGCTGCTTATAAAAATGTCTGCTTACTAACATAAATAAGTTTATTTCGAATTATTTCGTATAAGTATTCATGCTGGCCTAATCGGTTAAAGCGTCGTATTTGGAGTTATAAACACACGGCTCTTGTTCCGTGCGACAAGCTTGAATGGTTATCTCTACACTGATGATTCTACAAGGATGAAACGTATACGTATGTACATAATAATTAAATATTTATTATTAAATAATTATATATATATATATATATATATATATATATACAAATATATATATATATATATATATATATATATATATATATATATATATATATATAGAGAGAGAGAGAGAGAGAGAGAGAGAGAGAGAAAATAAAACCTATCGAAACACTGATCAACCAGGGAGCTAGAGGTTTCTGTAATGCACACTTTGATATACACCAAACTCTAACTGACAAACTACATTCTGAACCTTATGAAACGGATAATTCCAATACCGGACTACTGCACAGACAAGATAAACTAGAGTTAATAAATGCCGGCAACACGAGGATAGAAGCTATTGGAGTACAAGGCTCTCCGAGTTGGTCGAGTGTATTTACGTCGAGGAGGCACGAGAGTAGCAAGTTCATTGGAACACAATACATTGAAGTACTTGTAAAACAGGCACAAGGATGCAATATTGCAGCGATGGGACAGGGGCTAGATATTGGTGGATAGCGAGGCACCTATTAAGTGTGCGACTCTTTTTTGGACCTTGTCTAAGAGGGAGAGACTAGCGGTTGATGCACCAGCCCAGATGTGGCAACAATACTCCATGCATGGGCGGATGGTTGCAAAGTAGAGATATAGAATAATGTCAGGTGTGAGAAGTTTACGAGCACAGTAGAAGGAACCCATCTTATTGGCAACAGCCTTGGCAATGTCTTCAATTTGGAGGAAAATGAACGATACCCACTTAGTATTTTATTAATAATAGATTGACGAGTATTTGATGAAAATAAAATTACATAAATATAAAAACTATAGAAAAGTTTTTCAAAAATGTTATCTTTCTATTTAGGATTTCATCTGAGCGACGAGGAGTTACGTGTCGAGTTGTGGGGCGGACCAGCGGGAGTTAGATAAGCGCGGAATGATATGAAGAGAGGTTACTTGATTTTCGCCCTTGATGGTAGATAAGGGAATTCGGAGCGTTGATATTCGTTGGAATCGATAGCTGGAAAAAGAATAATAAAAGGATAAAGAGATAAAACGTAGCCTTATCTGCGAGGGAAAGTGCAATGATAAAAAATGAATGAACACAAACGAGTGAACGTAAAAACAATTTTCCCAGTAAAGTGAGATAGTTGATAAGACACGTTTTAATATTGAGGGTCGCCAGTCAACAAAGAAACTAAACAGATTACCCATATAGACGCGTACACACAAACACATGCCCACGCAAATGCGTACTGTCAATGTAACGCACAGATGCACGCAGAAACCTCAGAGATATACATAAACACATATTCACACGCACACACACATAATACGCTATCAGAGATAGACACGTATAAACTGAAACACGCACAATTATATTCAGAAACGTATACGCACAGACACGCGCGCAGAGACTTACTTTCACTTCTTGTAAAAATTCACGCATGAATGCACAATCAGAGACACGCTCACATACGCGAATACACACATTTATTATCAGACAAACAAATTATTACAGATAGGCTTCCATGCGCAGACTCAGACACGTACATTCAATCGCAAACACTTTTTTTATACTAACGGGTCACCGCTTATCAAGGCCCTGGTGTGACTCGACAATAAAGGTTAAAGTTTGTTGAACGATAAGCGCCACCACCAGAAGATTTGAAACAATGGACGGAATAGGTAAACAATTACTGAAGAAGAATCGATTATCCAGGAAGACAGCTCAACAGGTATTTGTTTACATTAGACTTGAAGACGACCATGTTGTTATCTATTGGAAAGCAGCATCGTTGTATTTTGTTTCACAGATAGAATTTCTTGGAAATAACTTTTGAAGTTCCGTTTGGTCTTTAGTAAATATATATATATATATATATATATATAGAGAGAGAGAGAGAGAGGGAGAGAGAGAGAGAGACATAGAGAGCGACAGGGAGATGAAGGTTGTTTTCTGTGGTAGTAGCTAGGCTGTTCTATCTTGTGAATGCGTTACTGGGAGACTAGGGACTAGAGTTTAGCCGAGCACCTATAATGAACATAACTCTACAGTAGGACCATCTCTTCCGAGTGAAATCGGCTGTAGGTAAGAAAAAAGACCATTCTCTATTAGATCGTGAAGTCCATTTTGTAGTCTATCAGGTTAAGTAAGAGTTCCCCGAGCAGAACCGTCTCCAGATATGACAGCAGTACTCCATCTTAGGACGGCCTAGCTATTATATTGTGGAGCGGTAGATTGATCTAACCATTATTCGAGCGACGATAGTAACAAATCTGATGCAAACCTATTTCAGATCTTGAGTGCAAGTTGGTCTTTATCAAGAAAAAGGGCTTCATATCGACTGAGGAGAAGTGAAGATCCATACATCGGATATAAAAGGAGAAAAGGTTGATTTAGAGGTGCTAATAGTAACAAACTACTTGCTTCCCATTGCTACGTGATCCAAGAGTATAAGAAAAGTCTTGGTTATCAATGATCTTCGAAGTGCTGCCATAGATAGTTGTGTCGTCTGCATAGATATCAACGAATGATCTCAGAATATGATTTGGAAGGCTACTTATGAACGTTTTTGATAAGTTTGTCAACATCCCGGAGAGTTATTCGGATGAGAGTTTTTCGGATGAAAGTTTTTCGGATGAGAGTTATTCGGATGAGAGTTTTTCGGATGAGAGTTTTTCGGATGAGAGTTATTCGGATGAGAGTTATTCGGATGAGAGTTTTTCGGATGAGAGTTATTCGGATGAGAGTTTTTCGGATGAGAGTTATTCGGATGAGAGTTTTGGGTCATAGGTGGAATTCAGAGAGCAGGTAACCCTGATTGCAAACGTGGAATTATTTTTCACAGTTATTTGTGAAAAGTTTCACCTCATCAGATGCTGAGGAGATCACCTCTGGTTCCTTAATAATGGTCGGGATAGAGGTCTTACATCTGTTCAGACCCCGTTTGTTATATTCCTAAACTCGCACACACACTCACACATTATCACAGATATCAGAGAGTGTAATTACTTACTAGACATCATCCCTGAGTGTGTTCGATCTCTCTGTACAGAGGTTTGTTAGGACAACCTGACATAAAGATACTTTACCTTACAGGTAAATCCTGACCAAATATCGAAAAGTACATATTATTCAAAGCACATACTCATACGAGGAATAGTGCACCTTATTCTAATGCTGTTGCCTCAAGTAACCGCACTTAGCTGGATACTCCACCAGACTAGAAGAATTATTGTCCTGGAATCCGGTAATATCAAGGGACCGCAAGAAAGATATATTGGTCAATTGGTGAGAGGAAAATTAATGTTCTTAACTTCTTTACTAACTCAACGTTTGAAAAATAAAGGAGAACTTTAACAGAATATTCGAATATGTATGTATCTCATATAGAAATCAAGTGTTAGCCCTAGAAAGGGTCCTCTTGAGTTCTGAGAACTTCGACTGAAGTAAAATGAAACTAAAAACGGATACTCTCACATACAGAAAAAAGTTTCGTTCACACGGGCCAATTCTATGACACTTACACAAGTGCGTATACAGATATACACACGCACTCATTATCACGTGTAAGCTCACATACAAGCAGAGGTTCGAACACATGGATTCATTAGCGGACACTTACACACGCGCGTACATAGCACACACACGCATTATCACATATACGTTTACATATAAGCAGTAGCTCACACACATGAAGTAATGATCGGACATTTACCCACGATAATACACAGACAAACACACACGCATTATCATATACACGCTCAGATACAGGAAGAGATTAGTACCCACGTGTTAATCCTCGAACACTTACGCACGGCTAACACAGACACACCCACTCGTGCATAATAACATATACGCTCACATACATTCAGAGGCTCGTGCATATGCATTACGGAAACTTACGCAAGCGCGAACACAAACACACACACAATGATTATCGCATATACAGTCACATAGAGGCAGATACTCGTACACATGTATTTTATTTTGGAAAGTTACATACGCGCGTACACAGAGACGCATATATACATATTATTTCAAATGCGCTCACATACACGAATAAACTCATCCATTTATTATCTTAGACCTGTACACGCAGATTTTGTGTTACCATATAAAACAACAGTAACTAGTAAGTAATAAACTTAACAAACCCCACTGACTATTTGATTTGAGACGAAATATATTATTCAAACTAAAACTAAAACATTTTATCTCCATTAAACACAAAGTGTTGTAACAATCGACGTCATAACTTCAGGATTATGTTCTATATGTGTAAATAATGAAAATGTCCCCATAAATATAAGCCCCCAAACGCTCAGTTTCGGAGTTATAGGCGAGAACAAATAATAATCACCATCATCAATTGTAAACATCTTACACGTCCAATGCGTGTGATAGTGCACTATTATTTCTACATTTAACATCATCTCCGTGACAGAATCACAGGCAAAAAGGTACCTGGGTCTGGTGTTGCTATATACACCAAACAGATCATAACAAATGAAAACCGAGAAAATTTAAAAGCCGTAAGGACCAGAAGCAAAATCTGGGCTCTATGATCGGCAGAGGATTTTCTGATAGCCAACATGAGAGACACGGATGGAATCCTGCGAATGTTGGCCCTTCTTATTTCAGGTAACACAATACCACGGAGCAAATGCAGGTAATAAATATGTTCAACGCATGCATTATTGTTAGAATATTTTTGAGTCGATCACAGAGGCGCTTTGACACATATAGAACATATCCTGAAGTTATCGATTTTCAAACAGCCTGTAGTTGTAAAAAATGATTAAAAAGTATAAAGTTCTTCGAATTTGCTTCGACCAGAAACATCTGTAATTCACGCCATTATGAATTCTGAAACTTAAATCGATTGTTTTTCCCATTTACAGAATTTAAACTTAAATTTAAACTATATGCTAAAATAAATGTTTTAAATTTGGTAATAGGTA
Source organism: Sepiola atlantica (assembly GCA_963556195.1). Classification (NCBI taxonomy): domain Eukaryota; kingdom Metazoa; phylum Mollusca; class Cephalopoda; order Sepiida; family Sepiolidae; genus Sepiola; species Sepiola atlantica. The sequence continues at coordinate 104,896,270 of OY744532.1, read as the reverse complement.
TTAAAAAAACTATATGCAAAACTAGCTGTTTTAAATTTGGTTATACTAAATTAAAAATAACTATATGCTAAAATAATGTTTTAAATTTGGTAATACTGTATTAAGAAAAACTATATTCGACAATAACTGTTTTACATTTAGGAATATTCGTGTACCTGTAAGGGGTTAGGAAAGAAGACACGAACTCGCTATTAACTAACACAAGGTATATTGAAAAAAAGTATGAATACATTATATAAAGAGACTGGTTGAACGTCTGTCTGCTGCCAGTATTAGACTTGGGTAGTTAAGGTTAGTGTTAGGGTTAGCCTTTGGTAGTTAAAGTTAGTGTTAGGGTTAGCCTTTGGTAGTTAAGGTTAGTGTAAGGGTTAGACATGGGTAGTTAAGGTTAGTGTTAGGATTAGCCTTTGGTAGTTCCAACACCGATAGGAATTTGCTCTCGGTATTTATCGTGAAGCGAATGAGTTAATGTAGTTCATAAGATAGGTTCCATAACAGTAATACTATATTAAGAAAAATCTATATGCGAAAATAACTGTTTTAAATTTGGTAATAGTATATTAAGAAGAACTATATGCGAAAATAACTGTTTTAAATTTGGTAATAGTATATTAAGAAGAACTATATGCGAAAATAACTGTTTTAGTAATACTATATAAGGAGGAACTATATGCGAAAATAACTGTTTTAGTAATACTATATAAAGTGAAACTATATGCGAACATAACTGTTTTAGTAATACTATTTAAGGAAGAACTATATGCGAAAATAACTGTTTTAGTAATACTATATAAGGGGGAACTATATGCGAAAATAACTGTTTTAGTAATCTATTATATAAATCCCACCTGTCTGTATGGATGTATGTATGTATGTATGTATGTATGTAAAGCTTCTCCTCCGAAAGTACCCAACAAACGGTCACACGGGTGACATCATTCCGATCGGCCAGCCCAGGCGCGTCTAATATCTCGGAACCGGAAAAAAAAATTGACTCTTCCGGGGTCGACTGAGCACTTTTCTCCAATGGGGGGTGGCTTTTAACTCCATTTTTCAACGTTATTTATACTAATAATTTGAGAAGAAATCAAATGCAAAGTCACGATAAACCAGAAATGACGTCAGAGAGTGGCAGGAGGAAATTCACTCACACTACAACCAGTTTTCAGACGCTAATATTCCTCCCCCCCTCCCTTCCTATACCTCCTCCTTTCAGGCCAAATTGGGGGGGTCGGCATTCGCCGGTGTGAGCGCCTCAGACCAAATTTGTAGGGAGAGCGGAGTATCGGTATTCGCCGGTAGGGCGCCTCAGGCCAAATTTGGGGAGGGGGAGTTTCGACATTCGCCGGTGTGAGCGCCTCAGGCCAAATTTGGGGGAGGGGGAGTGTCGGCATTTGGCGGTATGAGCGCCTAAGGCCAAATTTGGGGGAGTGTCGGCGTTGTCCGGGAGAAAAGTGCTTAATATCCTAGATAGAGCTACTGTAGTGATAGGTTTAGAACATATTTTAACCCCATCTTCGTTCCCCTTTGGACAATTTTGCAGATGAAAAGGAGAGAATGATACCTAAGTGATTTCAGTAGTCCCCAAGAGGCCTCTTTGATTTTCAAAGTACTCGGCGTTGTCCGGGAAAAAAGTGCTCAATGTCCTAGATAGAGCTACTGTAGTGATAACTTTGGATAATATTTTAACAGCATCTACGCTGAAAAGGATGGGGGAATGGATAAGAATTATTTCAGTAGTCCATAGGAGGCCTCTTTGATTTTGAAATACTCGGCGTTGTCCGGGAGAAAAGTGCTCAATATCCTAGATAGAGCTACTGTAGTGATAGGTTTGGAAAATATTTTAACGCCATCTTCGTTCCCCTTTAGACTATTTCGCAGATCAGAAGGAGAGAGGATACCAAAGGGATTACAGGAGTGCTCATGAAGCCTCCTCGATTTTCAAAGTACTCGGCGTTGTCAGGGAGAAAAGTGCTCAATATCCTAGATAGAGCTACTGTAGTGATAGGTTTGGAAAATATTTTAACGCCATCTTCGTTCCCCTTTGGACTATTTCGCAGATCAGAAGGAGAGAGGATACCTAAGTGATTTCAGTAGTCCCCAGGAGGCCTCCTTGATTATCAAAGTACTCGGCGTTGTCCGGGAGAAAAGTGCTCAATATCCTAGATAGAGCTACTGTAGTGATAGGTTTGGAAAATATTTTAACGCCATCTTCGTTCCCCTTTGGACTATTTCGCAGATCAGAAGGAGAGAGGATACCTAAGTGATTTCAGTAGTAGTAGGGGGGAACTTTCCTATATAAGTTATACGTAAAGTGAGCACGCATTTCTGGTCCACAGAATCTCAACTCTCGTATTTCGACCTCTAAAAGAAAAAAAAAGTTTCTACTTTTTTGGCAAAATTACATGTAAACAGCCTCAACAAATATCCGTTATGAAAAAAAATTTATGAAATTTGTTATTTTAGATGTTTGGAGGGGGGGGGTCACTTTCCTATATAAGTTATACGTAAAGTGAGCACGCATTTCTTGACCACTTAGAATCGCACCTCTCGTATTTCGACCCCTAAAAAAAAAAAAAGTTTCTACTTTTTTGGCAATATTACATGTAAACTACCTCAACAAATATCCGCTATGAAAAAAAAATTATTAAAATTATTATTTTAGATGTTAAGAGGGGGGGGGGTCACTGTTTTAAGAGTTTTTAATCTATGCATTTGTATGTTTTTGAATGTTTTTAATGTTTTAAATGTTTTTTTTTATTCTATGCATTTTGGGCGCTTATGGTCACGTTTTGCAAAATGAATGTCGCAGAAAAAATAAGAATGTTTTATTTATTATACAGTTTTATTCTTTTAAATGCTTAATTTTTTTGCTTAGTTGGATATTCCGAACAAAGCAACACTAACCCTAACCCTTACAAAAAAAATTGTATTTGTGAAAAGTCTCAAAATTTTAAAAAGTTTCTTTTTTCGGAATATCCAACCAAACACTAACCCTAACCCCAAAAATGTAAGCATTTAAAAAGAATAAGTCTGTTTTTGTCCGTTTCAAAAGCTATATCAGTACCAAAATGCCCAAATGTGTACCTGCCCCCCCTTCGCCCCAAATAAAATCTAAAATAACGTTTGTTGAATATTTCTTTCAACACGTGTTCGCTAGGGTGCGATTCTAAGTGGTCAAGAAATGCGTGCTCACTTTACGTATAACTTATATAGGAAAGTGCCCCCCCCCCCTCCTAACATCTAAAATAACAAATTTCATTTTTTTTTTTCATAGCGGATATTTGTTGAGGCTGTTTACATGTAATTTTGCCAAAAAAGTAGAAACTTTTTTTTTTTTTTTAGGGGTCGAAATACGAGAGTTGAGATTCGGTGGACCAGAAAGGCGTGCTCACTTTACGTATAACTTATATAATAAAATACCCCCCCCTCCTAAATTCTAAAATAATAACAATTTTCATACATTTTTTTCTTAGCAGATATTTTTTGAGGCTGTTTACATGTAATTTGCCAAAAAAAGTAGAAACTTTTTTTTTTAGGGGTCGAAATACGAAAGGTGCACTTCTATAAATTTACCAAAAAAATTATACTCTAACATATAAGATACAATTTTTTTAACGTTTTCCTTCTGTTAAGAAATATACACCTCAAGAATCAATATATACCAATAATTATACCTTTCACTTCTTTTATAAACAAACAAATATGTGACTTCTACACTATTTGGACCGGACTGATTAGTTTATACTAAGCAAATACTTTTTACAAATGGGATTTCAATTATCCTTTCATTTTTTTTTTTAAAAACAAATCTGTGACTTCTATACTATTTGGACCGACCTGTTTGGTAGAATTCGTTCGTAAACTAAGCAAATACTTTTTACAAATGGGATTTCCATTAACGACTATGAGAAAAAAATATTCAAAAAACGACATCCTTGAATTTTATTGTAATAAATACGCGTGGACATGTATTCAATTTACACGGATTTTCTATTTTCGTCATCATTACACGTAACGGACATCGACTACCTATAACTAAGCCGACGTAATCAAATACGAATTTGTAAACGTCGCTAATTAAATATGATATACTTCTACAAAAAACAAAATGAATAATTCCGATATTTCATATTATAATAATTAAAAAAAAAAAAAACACCTAACAATTAATATAAAGATTTACATTTTACTTATTTACATGAAGTTAAAACAACTGTTACTTATACAGAATTTGAACTTTCTTAGAATCGTTTTAAACGATCACTATTGACTAATCACTAACTACTCATTTCATTGATAAATTTTCACTTCAGAAATTACTGTTGCCTACTTTCAGAAACTTTTCATTCATACAATAAGATAAATCAATGACTTTACATTCAGTTTGGCACTTCCGGTTGACTCGGTGGAATGAATGGAACTCTTCAATTATTAAGTCCAAGTGACGTTTGAAATGCAGAACTACCCTTACTTATTACAATAAAAAATATTCCCCCACCCACCCCCACCTAAATATATAAGACAGCGACTACATAATAACGTGCCACCCATTATAAATAATATTACAATATTTTTATAAATAATATTACAATATTTTTAAGTATAAAAACTCATCCGACATAATCAAATATGAATTCGTAAACGTCGATAATAAAATATGATACACTTCTTTTTAAGGCATTAGAACTTTACACGATAAAAAAACAATTAACAAATTCGGATATTTTCCATTATAATAAATTTTTTTAAAAAACCCATTAAACTCACAAAAAAAATAAAAAAACAATTGCTGAAATTTTTTAATAAACACTTACTCTGTCTGTGATAAGGGGGCCTTTGAAAATTAAAGAGGCCTACAGAGCCACATTACAATCACCCCCCCCCCCTCCCAAAACTGCTGCCCTTATATTAAATACATTTTCTTCTTTTTTCAACATACACTAATTGACATTAATTTAGACTTAGATTTACCCGTGAGGCGGTGGCAAGCGACATATTGTCGATAGTGTTCACCACTCGACTACAACAATATTTCTGTTTCACACTTACTACAATAACTTCCAGTAGTATTTACTGACCAACACATCAGATTTGTTTGCCTTTCAAGCTCCATACGGAAATAGAATTTACATGCTTTAAATAGTTATTAATGCCCCCCCTTTATTTGCCCAATTGATACACATCAGAAACATATTACATACAATAACATATCCTTTGGACTTTTAACACAATACATGGTTCAGATCAAAATTGGTTTAATTTCTTGCAAATCAGACGTGACTAACCTGCCACATTTTCAAGATTTTCATAGCAAGAGTTTTCCATCTAAAGCTAGGTATCCAACTCCTAATGAAAGGAAACATTTTAGGAGTGGTCATAGCATACATGTACACTGTTGAGTGGCAGAAAAGAGGATTGCCACATGCTCATTGTCTGGTTTGGCTTCAACAAAAATTGAGATCCTCTGACATAGATTCAGTTATCAGTGCGGAAATTCCGGATCCAGTGGCAGATCCGGTTTTACATGATATCATTAGGCACCATATGATTCATGGACCATGTGGAAACATAAACAGATGTTCACTCTGTCTCAAAGATGGACACTACAGTAAGAGATATCCCAGACACTTCTTGAGTGAAACTCAATCGGATACAAATGGCTACCCACAATATCGACTATCTCCTTTAGCTGGAGGTTTTGAGACGACAGTTACCCTACCTGGCAACATAACGGTTCCTGTAGACAACCGATGGGTTGTACCACATAATAAACTGCTTTGTAAGATTTTTGATGCACATATCAATGTTGAATACTGCAACAGCGTGAAATCAATAAAATACATTTGTAAATATGTAAATAAAGGTAGTGATCAAGCTATCTTCACAATTGAAAGTAATGCTCATGATGAAGTTAAGAGATACGAAACAGGACGTTACATATCAACCAATGAAGCCATTTGGAGAATACTTAACTTTCACATACATGTACATCATCCCCCAGTTATTCACCTATCAGTTACTCTAGAAAATTGACAGCGGATATACTTTACTGAAAGTACTGCAGCAGATAGAGTTGCAAATCCACCTACAACCACTCTAACAGCTTTCTTCAAATTGTGTCAAACAGATTTTTTTGCACGTACACTTTTTTACTCGGAAGTTCCACTTTATTATACCTGGGACAGTAAAACTAAGCTCTTCAAGCGACAACTGAACTGTGTGGAACACAATAAAAATTCCAATATTCATTGCCACCATGTTCTTTTTCAGTAAGTCACAAATTTCAAACTCATCAAGAGTTTTTAGAATTCTAAATTCATTTTAACTACATTTTGTTTATACAAATTACCAATTCTAAAATGACAACTCTCCCAGAGTTTAGAATAATTAAATAATGAATGATGCCCCCCCCCTGAGTTGAGAATAATTAGAAAATGAATGACACATCCACCAGAGTTGAGAATGACTTAAAAATGAATGACACCTCTCCAGAGTTGAGAATAACTAAAAATGAATGACAGTTGAGAATTGACTAAAAGAACATGGTTTTGGTTGCTTAACATCCAAACATGCCTCCCAAAATTCAACCTCTGGTCCCTGTTCTGGAAGGTGGTAACAGGGTAAAACAGTGTAAATGCTTAGGAGGTTATGGATGTAACTTTACACCAGTTCTTATAGCCCGTTTCACTCTGTATAACCCTGGCTAACAAGGCTCTGGTAATGTATTCTTCAACTATTTTGTTTCAAACAAGTATTTTTATTTGCTTGCTATTTATTCTATTAGTTTGTCGATGTTACATTCAATAAACAGCATGTGTATTATTCTATTAACTATGCAACACCATATAAATACTGCCACATGATATAAACCAAACCATGCACACAAATGAAGCAAGGGAGACAGTCGGACAGATAGGGGAAAACAGTCATTATCAGAGAAAATATTTTTTTTACTTTTTTGGTGCACATTCTTTTTTTTATAATTATTTTCACTTTCTAAGTAAATGTTTGAAAACTATTAGCACTGAAACTTAGTGAAAACAATGGCACTTTGGTGAGAAGTGAAATGACTGTATAGTCCCATTGAGACTCCCTCGTGAATATAGTAAGGCACCTCACCCAACAGGCAATAGTAAATACATCTCCTATTAGAAAGTTACACAAAGGAAAACGTCAACACAAATTTACACTAGAGTATTGATTTACTCCTCTCCAGGAGTTAGGCACAAGGTCAGTTTTTATCTTACTCCCACAATAAAAAAAATCACTAACTACTCATTTCATTGATAAATTTTCACTTCAGAAATTACTGTTGCCTACTTTCAGAAACTTTTCATTCATAGAATAAGATAAATCGATGATTTTACATTCAGTCTGGCACTTCCGGTTGACTCGGTGGAATGAATGGAACTCTTCAATTATTAAGTCCAAGTGACGTTTGAAATGCAGAACTATCCTTACTTATTACAATAAAATATCAGAATTTGTTAAAGTTTTTGTATTGTTTTTTTTCTTATTTTTTAGAGTTTAAAGTTTTATTTTTTTTTTATTTTTTTAAATGAAAGATCCGTGTAAACGGATTAAATGTTCCCCCACCCACCCCACCTAAATATATACGACAGCGACTACATAATAACGTGCCACCCATTATAAATAATATTACAATATTTTTATAAATAATATTACAATATTTTTAAGTATAAAAACTCATCCGACACAATCACATATGCATTCGTAAACGTCGATAATTAAATATGATACACTTCTTTTTAAGGCATTAGAACTTTACACGATAAAAAAACAATTGACAAATTCGGATATTTTCCATTATAATAAATTTAAAAAAAAATAAAATTAAACTCACAAAAAAAAAATAAAAAAACAATTGCTGAAATTTTTTAATAAACACTTACGACAATTAAGAGAAATTCAGACTAACACAGGACTCACTGCTTCAGTTATTTTTTTTGTGTGTGTGTAATCATTATGAACAATTTCTTTTTAATACATGACTTTAGTTTGATGTATGATTAGTAAAAAAAAAAAGATCACTGATCATCACAAACGAAGGACTCTATAATAATAACTCTATTGCAATAATAACTACGTCATAGCTCTCAATAAACAGCATGTGTATCATTCTATTAACTATGCAACACCATATAAATACTGCTACATGATATAAACCAAACCATGCACACAGATGAAGCAAGGGAGACAGTCGAAGAGAGAGGGGAAAACGGTCATTATCAGAGAAAATATTTTTTTTTACTTTTTTGGTGCACATTCTTTTTTTTATAATTATTTTCACTTTCTAACTAAATGTTTGAAAACTATTAGCATTGAAACTTAGTGAAAACAATGGCACTTTGGTGAGAAGTGAAATGACTGTATAGTCCCATTGAGACTCCCTCGTGAATATAGTAAGGCACTTCACCCAACAGGCAATAGTAAATACATCTCCTATTAGAAAGTTACACAAAGGAAAACGTCAACACAAATTTACACTAGAGTATTGATTTACTCCTCTCCAGGAGTTAGGCACAAAGCCAGTTTTTATCTTACTCCCACAAGTCTGGTTGGGAAAGTGGGGTTTAAAAATTGCCTGGGCAGCCCTGTCGGCATTCCCCGGTAGGGGCGCCTCAGGCAGTAAGCGATAAACTTACTCCTCCCCAAAGAGGGGAGGCAAAGCCTGGGAAGGTGGACCTCCTAGAACTGCACAGGACAGACCCATAGACCGGCGTAAATCAAGCCCCGAAGGCCAGACGATACCAGTTTATCGGGTGCAGTATCCATCGGAACAGATACTACACTTTGATCTTAGCCAAAAGGCGTTATTTAACCCCTACCCACAATAGGAATATGTGACACAAGGTCGGAAAGTGGGATTTGAAAAGCCAGCGCTCGAGAAGGTGAGCACTCTGGCCATTAAAAATTTCCTGGGCAGCCCCGTCGGCATTCCCCGGTAGGGGCGCCTCAGGCAGTAAGCAATTAACTTACTCCTCCCCAAAGAGGGGAGGTAAAACCTGGGAGGGTGGACCTCTTAGAACTGCACAGGACAGATCAGACCCAAAGATCACTGATAATCACAAACGAAGGACTCTGTTCTTGCAATAATAACTACGTCATAGCTCTCATGTTTTTAATTATCTATTCCTCAAAATCATAAAAGAAAGAACATTCTTTGGGGTGGATTCTTGATGATAGCAAGTCACTAATAAGAACTTAACACAAACATTTCAGTACTTTCATATTTTGAGTTTTAAAAAGTGATTATTAATGATGTACATTTTTAGCCACATCATTTTGATTACTGTACTAATTCAATTGAATAATATATTTTCTAATTTTATCTTCCATTTCAGACAATTTGGTTGTTTTTCCCAATTACATCTTTCATTTAAGTGAATTTGCCTACTTAGTTTCATTAACCACACAATCAACCTGGAGATTTCGATGATGACAATGTAGCTTGAAATTTATTTTTATATTCTTTTATATAAAATGAAGACTATAGCAAAAATCTTATTACAAATAATCAAAATGAGGACGGTTAAAAAAACGTTTTATTACTAAAACATCACGGTTGAACAATGTGTTTCTGTGATTGATATCATTAAGTGCTGCAGTTCCTTTTGTAAATTTGTGTTTTTATCTTTTGACACAATTACACATTCTCAAAAGACACATTAAAATAAAAATCACCCATTTAAATATAAAATTGTTTTTGTTTTTTTTTCATTATATTCTTGCTTGAAAGTGGTGAACAAACTTAAAATAAATGTGTTTCAATATATTGAGCAATAAACTAATCATTTTTCATAAATATGTTAAGCACATTTTTTGACTATTGTTTTGTTGTTCATGCCTAGGTTTATAATCTGAAACAAACTCAGGAGCAATAAATTATTACTGCACTAGGACACTTTCTAAATGTTATATTTTGTAGAAAACACTGATCAGTTCCCTAGATGCAACAGATGTGTGCAATAATGCAGTAGGACACTCAAAATATAGTCAATGCTGCATTCAGATGTACTTAATACTCTAGATAGAGCAAGTATGTGTTAGAATATAGTGTGACTCTTAGTATGTCTTATGGTGAATCTAACAGTGCACAATATCATAGAGATAGCATGTGTGTAATTTACTAATGGATATATACTAAATCAGTAACTGTTCAATATGTTAGATAGAACAGTGTAACACTTGGTAAGGTGTACCTGCTTAATCTGTCGATGTTCTTTACCCTAAATACAGCAGTTTTCTGTAAATTCGGTCTATTCTACTTTTAACTAGAATGATCAGTCACCACAATACGACATTTACTCATAACCTTATATTTGCTTTTTGCTTTATTGAACAAGTTGTAAACTTTCATTCTTTTTAGTTTTTACGGACGTTAACCAAACACTTAGACTGGTACCGACTTCAGTTACCAATTAAGGGTTGTAGCATCCATCTGAACAAATACTAAACTTTGAATTATTTACTTGCAGAAAATATGAAAAAATTACATTCAAAACAAGGCTTTCAAAAGTGTTCTAAAGTAATAAAAATGTATATCCTACTATAACTAGAATGTTAGTCACCACAATACCACATTTACTCATAACACAAATTAGACACAAGACAGTCAGAAGTGTGGGAAAGAGTGTCGTCGGTCATCATTGTTCTAACATATGAAAAAAAAATAATATATATATGTTAAATAACCCAGCTAAGACATTTGTTGCTGAGCAAGGTTAGTGGAAGGTTAACATAAAATAGTAAATTCTTTACAGTAAGGTAACATTGGCATTTTCCCTTTAATGTTATCAATAATTAAACACTGCTTTTAATGTTATCCAGTAAAAGAGAATAGCAAATCAGTCAGCATTTTTTTACATTGAAATTTAACAAGTTCTAGGCGCTTGATTGTGATAGTGCTCTCTTGGCCTCCTTATTTTAAAAGTGCTCATTATCCTACATAGAACGAGTGTTTAATTAAATAGAGTTCAATATCCTAGATAGAGCAGATGTGTTTATTATACACACCATAGCACAGGATTAAAAAAAAAAAAACTGATGTTCGGGGAGCAGTGAAACAGTGAAACAGTCAAAGCTGGAGGTTTGGGAAAAGATTCACAGCTTGCAGTATATGAAAGAGTCACCCTGATGTTTAAGGAGTCGGAGCCAGCTCTTCAGGAAGTAGTCAGGTCCTAATTGTTCGGGTAGGAGTCAGAGCCTGATGTTTAGGAAAGAGTCAAGGCCTGGAGTTCAACCCGAATGGTATATTACGGAGTCTGAGTAGAATGGTATAGGAAGGATCCCCATTGTTAGCACTATTATTTATATTCATATAAAATAATGTCTCGATCGGTGAATTTAAAAGAAAAAATTATTCTTCCCCATTGATACCATTTATTATATTCATATAAAATATTTAATCGGTGATCAACCTAGGTTATTTAATCTAACATACACAAACATGAAAGAAGTAAATAGACACCATTATTATCATTAACAAAGACTGCTGTCAGAGGGGCCTGATCGACCTAGGTTATTTTATCTAACATACACGGACATGAAGAAGTAAATAAACAAACACCCTTATTAACAATACTAATGAAGACAAATATGGTACTTTTAATAGAAATGTTACATTTTTACTCCAGGGAATGGAGAGGTAGTGCAGAGTTTTGGGGAGGCCGGAGATAGTGTAGCCAGGGTGAATTGGCAACCATGTACGTGACATCTTTTACTCCTGGCAACTGTGGAAGGAGGCGACTGGAGAAGTGATCGCCGTGCAACGCCAATAGGTACGTATATAGTATGCGCACCGGGGCTGTAATAGGTACGTAAGAATCTAAAACAAACGAATAAACAAAACAAAATTGACAACTGAAATGTGTAGAACACAATAAAAATACCAATATTCATTGTCATCATGTTCTTTTTCAGTAAGTCACCAATTTCAAACTCCTCAAGAGTTTTCAGAATTCTACATTTTGTTTATACAAATTACCAATTCTAAAATGACAACTCTCCCAGAGTTTAGAATAATTAAATAATGAATGATGCCCCCCCCCCTGAGTTGAGAATAATTAGAAAATGAATGACACATCCACCAGAGTTGAGAATGACTTAAAAATGAATGACACCTCTCCAGAGTTGAGAATAACTTAAAAATGAATGACAGTTGTGAATTGACTAAAAGAACATGGTTTTGGTTGTTTAACATCCAAACATGCCTCCCAAAATCCAACCTCTGGTCCCCGTTCTGGGAGGTGGTAACAGGGTAAAACAGTGTAAATGCTTAGGAGGTTATGGATGTAACTTTACACCAGTTCTTATAGCCCGTTTCACTCTGTATAACCCTGGCTAACAAGGCTCTGGTAATGTATTCTTCAACTATTTTGTTTCAAACAAGTATTTTTATTTGCTTGCTATTTAATCTATTAGTCTGTCGATGTTACATTCAATAAACAGCATGTGTATTATTCTATTAACTATGCAACACCATATAAATACTGCTACATGATATAAACCAAACCATGCACACAGATGAAGCAAGGGAGACAGTCGGACAGATAGGGGAAAACAGTCATTATCAGAGAAAATATTTTTGTTTACTTTTTTGGTGCACATTCTTTTTTTTATAATTATTTTCACTTTCTAAGTAAATGTTTGAAAACTATTAGCACTGAAACTTAGTGAAAACAATGGCACTTTGGTGAGAAGTGAAATGACTGTATAGTCCCATTGAGACTCCCTCGTGAATATAGTAAAGCACCTCACCCAACAGGCAATAGTAAATACATCTCCTATTAGAAAGTTACACAAAGGAAAACGTCAACACAAATTTACACTAGAGTATTGATTTACTCCTCTCCAGGAGTTAGGCACAAGGCCAGTTTTTATCTTACTCCCACAAGTCGGGTTGGGAAAGTGGGGTTTAAAAATTGCCTGGGCAGCCCCGTCGGCATTCCCCGGTAGGGGCGCCTCAGGCAGTAAGCAATAAACTTACTCCTCCCCAAAGAGGGGAGGCAAAGCCTGGGAAGGTGGACCTCCTAGAACTGCACAGGACAGACCCATAGACCGGCGTAAATCAAGCCCCGAAGGCCAAGACGATACCAGTTTATGGGGTGCAGTATCAATCGGAACAGATACTACACTTTAATCTTAGCCAAAAGGCGTTATTTAACCCCCACCCACAATAGGAATATGTGACACAAGGACTGAAAGTGGGATTTGAAAAGCCAGCGCTCGAGAAGGTGAGCACTCTGGCCATTAAAAATTGCTTGGGCAGCCCCGTCGGCATTCCCCGGTAGGGGCGCCTCAGGCAGTAAGCAATTAACTTACTCCTCCCCAAAAAGGGGAGGTAAAACCTGGGAGGGTGGATCTCCTAGAACTGCACAGGACAGATCAGACCCACAGACCGGCGGAAACCAAGCCCCAGAAGGCCAAGACAATACCGATCTATGAAGTGCAGTATCCATCGGAACAGATACTACACTTTGATCTTAGCCAAAAGGCGTTATTTAACCCCCACCCACAATAGGAATATGTGACACAAGGTCTGAAAGTGGGATTTGAAAAGCCAGCGCTCGAGAAGGTGAGCACTCTGGCCATTAAAAATTGCCTGGCAACCCTGTCGACATTCCCCGGCAGGGGCGCTTCAGGCAGCAAGCAATTAACTTACTCCTCCCCAAAGAGGGGAGGTAAAGCCTGGGAGGGTGGACCTCCTAGAACTGCACAGGACAGATCAGACCCACAGACCGGCGGAAACCAAGCCCCGAAGGCCAAGACAACACCGATCCATGAAGTGCAGCACCCATCACAACAGATACCACACTTTGATCTTAGCCAAAAGGCCAAGCTATTTTACTACTAAACAATATCTTAGTTCTGTTTAAGTTTGGAATTGCTTAACAGCCTGAGACCCCCCAGTACCAGAAAATCTCAATTGAAGCAGCCTTTTTCAATAGAGTACAGCATTTGTTCTTTGTAATTTTATATCTTTTACTACAAAACTATCTATTTTTAAACAAACTGCATTTTATCCTTTTCTATTCACAATTCAGAACACCTTTGAAATAGATTCCTTTATGTTCTATATATTTGATGCTTTCTTTCCTTCAGATTTGATTATCAGAGTCCGGCTATACCACAATTTGAATTAAGAGAAATTCAGACTACTCATTACCTTTTGCATGGATTAATAGACACCATTTATTCTTATAAACACAGGACTCACTGCTTCAGTTATTTTTTTTTGTGTGTGTAATCTTTATGAACAATTTCTTTTTAATACATGACTTTAGTTTGATGTATGATTAGTAAAAAAAAAAAAAAAATCACTGATCATCACAAACGAAGGACTCTGTTCTTGCAATAATAACTACGTCATAGCTCTCATGTTTTTAATTACCTATTCCTCAAAATCATAAAAGAAAGAACATTCTTTGGGGTAGATTCTTGATGATAGCAAGTCACTAATAAGAACTTAACACAAACATTTCAGTACTTTCATATTTTGAGTTTTAAAAAGTGATTATTAATGATGTACATTTTTAGCCACATCATTTTGATTACTGTACTAATTCAATTGAATAATATATTTTCTAATTTCATCTTCCATTTCAGACAATTTGGTTGTTTTTCCCAATTACATCTTTCATTTAAGTGAATTTGCCTACTTAGTTTCATTAACCACACAATCAACCTGGAGATTTCGATGATGACAATGTAGCTTGAAATTTATTTTTATATTCTTTTATATAAAATAAAATGAAGACTATAGCAAAAATCTTATTACAAATAATCAAAATGAGGACGGTTAAAAAAACGTTTTATTACTAAAACATCACGGTTGAACAATGTGTTTCTGTGATTGATATCATTAAGTGCTGCAGTTCCTTTTTTAAATTTGTGTTTTTATCTTTTGACACAATTACACATTCTCAAAAGACACATTAAAATAAAAATCACCCATTTAAATATAAAATTGTTTTTGTTTTTTTTTCATTATATTCTTGCTTGAAAGTGGTGAACAAACTTAAAATAAATGTGTTTCAATATATTGAGCAATAAACTAATAATTTTTCTTAAATATGTTAAGCACATTTTTTGACTATTGTTTTGTTGTTCATGCCTAGGTTTATAATCTGAAACAAACTCAGGAGCAATACATTATTACTGCACTAGGACACTTTCTAAATGTTGTATTTTGTAGAAAACACTGATCAGTTCCCTAGATGCAACAGATGTGTGCAATAATGCAGTAGGACACTCAAAACATAGTAAATGCTGCATTCGGATGTATTTAATACTCTAGATAGAGCAAGTATGTGTTAGAATATAGTGTGACTCTTAGTATGTCTTATGGTGAATCTAACAGTGCACAATATCATAGAGATAGCATGTGTGTAATTTACTAATGGATATATACTAAATCAGTAACTGTTCAATATGTTAGATAGAACAGTGTAACACTTGGTAAGGTGTACCTGCTTAATCTGTCGGTGTTCTTTACCCTAAATACAGCAGCTTTCTGTAAATTCGGTCTATTCTACTTTTAACTAGAATGATCAGTCACCACAATACGACATTTACTCATAACCTTATATTTGCTTTTTGCTTTATTGAACAAGTTGTAAACTTTCATTCTTTTTAGTTTTTATGGACGTTAACCAAACACTTAAACTGGTACCGACTTCAGTTACCAATTAAGGGTTGTAGCATCCATCTGAACAAATACTAAACTTTGAATTATTTACTTGCAGAAAATATGAAAAAATTACATTCAAAACAAGGCTTTCAAAAGTGTTCTAAAGTAATAAAAATGTATATCCTACTATAACTAGAATGTTAGTCACCACAATACCACATTTACTCATAACACAAATTAGACACAAGACAGTCAGAAGTGTGGGAAAGAGTGTCGTCGGTCATCATTGTTCTAACATATGAAAAAAAAATAATATATATATGTTAAATAACCCAGCTAAGACATTTGTTGCTGAGCAAGGTTAGTGGAAGGTTAACATAAAATAGTAAATTCTTTACAGTAAGGTAACATTGGCATTTTCCCTTTAATGTTATCAATAATTAAACACTGCTTTTAATGTTATCCAGTAAAAGAGAATAGCAAATCAGTCAGCATTTTTTTACATTGAAATTTAACAAGTTCTAGGCGCTTGATTGTGATAGTGCTCTCTTGGCCTCCTTATTTTAAAAGTGCTCATTATCCTACATAGAACGAGTGTTTAATTAAATAGAGTTCAATATCCTAGATAGAGCAGATGTGTTTATTATACACACCATAGCACAGGATTAAAAAAAAAAACTGATGTTCGGGGAGCAGTGAAATCGTGAAACAGTCAAAGCTGGAGGTTCGGGAAAAGATTCACAGCTTGCAGTATATGAAAGAGTCACCCCGATGTTTAAGGAGTCGGAGCCAGCTCTTCAGGAAGTAGTCAGGTCCTAATTGTTCGGGTAGGAGTCAGAGCCTGATGTTCAGGAAAGAGTCAAGGCCTGGAGTTCAACCCGAATGGTATATTACGGAGTCTGAGTAGAATTGAATAGGAAGGGTCCCCATTGTTAGCACTATTATTTATATTCATATAAAATAATGTCTCGATCGGTGAATTTAAAAGAAAAAATTATTCTTCCCCATTGATACCATTTATTATATTCATATAAAATATTTAATCGGTGATCAACCTAGGTTATTTAATCTAACATACACAAACATGAAAGAAGTAAATAGACACCATTATTATCATTAACAAAGACTGCTGTCAGAGGGGCCTGATCGACCTAGGTTATTTTATCTAACATACACGGACATGAAGAAGTAAATAAACAAACACCCTTATTAACATTAATAATGAAGACAAATATGGTACTTTTAATAGAAATGTTACATTTTTACTCCAGGGAATGGAGAGGTAGTGCAGAGTTTTGGGGAGGCCGGAGATAGTGTAGCCAGGGTGAATTGGCAACCATGTACGTGACATCTTTTACTCCTGGCAACTGTGGAAGGAGGGCGACTGGAGAAGTGATCGCCGTGCAACGCCAATAGGTACGTATATAGTATGCGCACCGGGGCTGTAATAGGTACGTATATAGCATGTGAACAGGGATGGTGATAAGTAAGTACATACCATGCGCACCTGGGCGACAATAGATACGGATTTAGCATTCACACCAGAGTGGCGATAGGTACTTATATATTATGTACCTATATAGAAGGCACAGACAGAGGTGGTACTTTTTATAGAAATATGTCATACTTTTGCCCTGGCCAACGTAAGAGGAATGGTGGAGAAGAAACAGCTTTCGCAAAAGGCAAAATGAGAAAGTAGCTGTGAAATTGGGCGACCAGAGAAGAGAAAAGTAGAACGATAAAGAGACGGCTATAGAGAAAGGGAGAGAAATAGAAGTTTGAATATAAAGATGTTACACACGCGATTTTTCTTCTATTCTATAACCTGAGCAACGCCGGGTAGCCCTGCTAGTACTATATAAGGAGGAACTATATGCGAAAATAACTGTTTTAGTAATACTATATAAAGTGAAACTATATGCGAACATAACTGTTTTAGTAATACTATATAAGGAAGAACTATATGCGAAAATAACTGTTTTAGTAATACTATATAAGGGGGAACTATATGCGAAAATAACTGTTTTAGTAATCTATTATATAAATCCCACCTGTCTGTATGTATGTATGTATGTATGTAAAGCTTCTCCTCCGAAAGTACCCAACAAACGGTCACACGGGTGACATCATTTCGACCGGCCAGCCCAGGCGCGTCTAATATCTCGGAACCGGAAAAAAAAATTGACTCTTCCGGGGTCGACTGAGCACTTTTCTCCAATGGGGGGTGGCTTTTAACTCCATTTTTCAACGTTATTTATACTAATTTGAGAAGAAAAATAATGCAAAGTCACGATAAACTAAATATGACGTCAGAGTAAGGGAGTGGCGGGTAGAAATTCACTCACACTACAACCATTTTTTTTCTTTCTTTCTTCTTCCCCTCTCACTCCCACTTCCTCACTATGGCCGTTCTGTTATCCTGATATAATACTTCCAGGCATTACCTCCTCCTTTCAGGCCAAATAGGGGGGGGGGGGATGTCGGCATTCACCGATGTGAGTGCCACAGGCCAAATCTGGGGAGAGGGAGTGTCGGCATTCGGCGGTGGGGCGCCTCAGACCAAATCTGAGGAGGGGGAATGTCGGCATTCGCTGGTATGAGCGCCTCAGGCCAAATTTGGGGGAGGGGGAGTGTCGGCATTCGGGCGCCTCAGACCAAATTTGGGGAGGGGGAGTGTCGGCATTCGTCGGTGTGAGCGCCTCAGGCCAAATTTGGGGGCGGGGGAGTGTCGGCATTCGGCGGTATGAGCGCTTAAGGCGAAATTTGGGGGAGAGGGAGTGTCGGCATTCGGTGGTTGGGCGCCTCAGGCCAAATCTGGGGAGGGGGAATGTCAGCAGTCTGGCCCCTCAGGCCGAATTTAGGGAGGGGGAATGTCGGAATTCGCAGGTATGAGCGCCTCAGGCCAAATTTGGGGGAGGGGGAGTGTCGGCATTCGGGCGCCTCAGTCCAAATTTGGGGAGGGGGAGTGTCGGCATTCGTCGGTGTGAGCGCCTCAGGCCAAATTTGGGGGCGGGGGAGTGTCGGCATTCGGCGGTATGAGCGCTTAAGGCGAAATTTGGGGGAGAGGGAGTGTCGGCATTCGGTGGTGGGGCGCCTCAGGGCAAATCTGGGGAGGGGGAATGTCAGCAGTCGGGCCCCTCAGGCCGAATTTAGGGAGGGGGAATGTCGGAATTCGCAGGTATGAGCGCCTCAGGCGAAATCTGGGGAGGGGGAATGTGGGCATTCACCGGTATGAGCGCCTCAGGGGAAATCTGGGGAGGGGGAATGTCGGCATTTGTCGGTATGAGGGCCTCAGGCCAAATCTGGGGATGGGGGAATGTCGGCATTCGCGGTATGAGCGGCTCAGGCGAGTTGGCGTGAGAGAGATCCCTACCGTGGGCGCGATCAGCCGTACTTTAGGGGAGAGGAAGTGCACCAAAGGAAAAGGGATTAAAAAATAAAATGATAATCTGATTTTTGATTCGAGAGTGTAAGATCGACACCTATCGGATAGGACTAGATAATACACTTGATCTCAAGGCAAAAATGCCGAGAACAGATACTACACTTTGATCTTAGCCAAAAGGCCGACAATTTATTTAGATGGATGCATCCTGGAAAACATTAACTCCTAGAGTTAAGATTACATTCCCAGAATGCATACCACCTTAGGCATAAAAGCCCACTGTGGAAGGGGGGAAGGTGGGGGTCGGGGGTCATTGTGACATTTAAAAAAACAACAGTTTGACATTTTTTATTTCAAACAAAGACAAAACAAAGACATTTTTTATTTGACAAAAAGCACAGAAAATGCACAATGACAAAAACCTACTCTACCCTAAGCTAGACATTCACACTAAAAAATTCACAGTCACTCTATGGCTTAACCCTACTTAAAATATCCCCAAAATGATACATGAAACCATGAAATAACGTGGGATTGGGATACACATTAAAAACACCCAAAAAGAAAGAAAAATAAAGAACCAAATAAAATGATAAGGGGTGGTTAGTAGGACCCTTCCCTACCCTCTTGCTAAGTGCTGACCGCCCACTGTTTTCCGGCTCAAAGCCGAAAACAAGCAGGTCGACCCCTAAATGGGAGTGGGAATAAAGCGGGGCGTTCTGAAAATAAATTAATCGGGATCTGGGTACGGGAATGGATGGCGTCTTCCAAGATAATATTGCCAAGGGTTTCATCAGCCGGGGACAAAATAAATATGTGGAGTGGGCATCTTTGGAAGCTCTCTAGTGCCTGCAGAAAAAACAAAGTTGGGACAGGACATCATTTACTCCTACTAGCTTATAGTTCGACTAGGCTAATAAAAAATAATTTTGTTTTATACTGGGCTGGGTTCCGTAGGACCCAGTACCGTCTGCGACATGCTAAGGCGGGAAAACGTATTCAAACCTGGACCCTCGTCGAATGCACAAACTAGTGTTGTGCACCCATCTTCTATTGAACTCCATGCGATGTAGTCGTTTCCAATCGCATCTGATTTTCACTTTAAGCTGATGCTTAAAGTAAACAACCAGATCACGATCCGAAACAGACCCAACCCCATGAACCTCATCTAGACGTGTAACCCACGTCACTAACCTAGCTACGGCCAGAATCACAAGAAACACCATTCGCTTCTCTCTAGACCACGGCGGCGCTACGTTGTTGATGACGAATGCTACATCCAGGACCAGCGGCTGCTCGGCGTCGATGCGAGCCGTTACCTCTCTGACATACTCCCAGAGAAGACGTAATTTTCTGCAAGTGAAGAAGGCGTGCTCGGCCGTTTCTTCCTCATTGTCCTCACAGCGCGGGCACAAGGGGACGTCCCTTATGCCATCCCTGCATAATCTGCCATAGAGGGGCAGTGCGTTCCGAACAAGTCGCCAGGTCAGAGAGTACTCAGAATTGTTGAGATAACTCTGGCCTGGCGCCCAACTCCACTGGGAGCGAGCCTCCTCCGTCGACAATCCAAGCCGTCTCCCAAGTGGATCCGAAGCGGACCCCTCCACTAGATCCCGATACAGTCTCTTCCTAGACCGGGCAAGGTCACTGGACCCCGGCAACGCCTTAAGCGCGGCTCGGCATTCGGTGACGAACAGCGACTCTCCTCTTGGCCTACGTCGACCTTCGACCGAGTGGTCGGGTATGAGGTTGGGAAAGGCGTCCTCAACCGCAGGGACCCACTGAGCGTCTTCCGTCAAAGTACGACTCAGGAAAGCCAGTCTCTCAGCATGTCTATGACTTGCCAAGTCAGGCATCCCCAAGCCTCCATCACACGGACGTTGCGTACAGACCTGTCTGCGGACGTATGCTTTCCGCCCATTCCACAGAAGTGAAAAGAGCAAGCGCGTGAAAGCAAGAAGGCGGTCCGCAGGCAGCGGGAGTACAGACAGTCGGTAAAGGATGAGAGGAAAGACGTAAGTGGCGCACGCCTCCGCTCTCCCCTTCAAGGAAAGTTTCCTTCGAATCCAAGTCCTCACAGACGATTCGACCTTTGCCTGTACTTCCGACCAATTCTTCTCCAGCTGGAGACCCGGTCCGAACCAAACGCCAAGGATCCGAACCGGGCCATCGGTCCAGTTGAAGTCACCTGGAAGTGCGGTCTCTCCGCTCCAGGCAGCCAACCGCAGGCCATTGGACTTGCTGCGGTTGACAATGGCCCCTGTCACTTCTTCGTACCGAGCGAGCGCCTTAATCACCGCTTCTATGTCTTCACGGCTGGACACAAAAACGGTGACATCATCGGCATACGCGGAAACCCTGGCTCGCGCATAGTGAGGAGGGATAGCGATTCCGCGCAGGACTGGTGTTGCCGCCCCGTCCCTTAATTTGCGAAGGAAGGGCTCCAACGCCAGGACATAAAGCAGGGGCGACAGCGGACAACCCTGACGTACCGAACGAGAAACCACGAACGACTCCGAAAGCCTACCGTTTACTTGCACCGCTACCGTCGGCAGACGGTACAGAATCGAGACCCACTTGCGGAAGTCCGGATTAAAACCGGCAGCCTCTAGAACAGATTCCAAGAAACCATGGTCGACCCTATCGAAAGCCTTGGACTGATCTAAATTGATCAGCGCGGCTTCAGTGTCGTCTTCTATACCCTCTAGGATCGTGCGAACCAGATGCAAATTGTTTTGAATTGACCTCCCCTTCACAGCATAGTTCTGCTCAGGTTCGATCAAGTCAGCGATAGCAACCTGCAAACGATTCGCAAGAACACGGGCCAAAATCTTTAACTCTGTGTTTAGCAGAGTTATGGGCCTGTAATCATCTAAATTCCCCCCACCAGGTTGGCCCCCCTTCTTCAACAATGTGACCACTCCTTTGGTAACCTGCCCAGGGATCGAGCCCTGAACAAACCAGTGGTTAAACACATCCTTCAGAAGAGGAACAAACATGGGCGACAGCCTCAAGTAAACTTCGTATGGCAGACCATCGAGTCCTGGAGATTTGTTGTAGCCGACCTGCTTCAACGCAGTAATGATCTCACCCTCTGTAACGTCCCCATCACAGCCAGCTGCTCGGGCCGCCTCTAGGCGGGGCGAGTCAGCCAAATAGCTGTCAAACTCCTGGCCGCGGAGTCTGGGTAGTTGGGTGAAGCGATCCTCCAAATGCTCGCGGAACCCCTCGCAAATCTCACGAGTAGATACCAGGGTATGTCCTTCCAGGTTATTCACCTTCCGAATGTACCCATCCGAGCCACGACGTAAAGCAGCCTTACGCTCAACAGCGTCAACGTTCACAGCTTCGTTAGAGACTTTCTTTAACCTAGCTCGAACTACTTGACCTTCATATCGCTCGCTAGCCAAGCGATTGAGGTCCCCCTTAATTAAGGCTATCTCTAGGGGATCCCCCCCAGCCACCGCCCGGGTCATCTTATCATCTACACGCTTCTGTGTCCTAGCCCTATCTTGAGCGAGGCGCTGGCTATAGCGGACACAAAAGCGTCTAACATAAACCTTAGTTTTCACCCACCAACTACTCCCGATAACCGCCCCCACTAAAGCCCGCTGAAGTAGTAACGTTAGCTTGTCCCGGAAGTCGGGTATCTCCAGTAAGGAGGCATTCAACTTCCAGTACCCAGCTAACCTAGGCCTATCGCTTAAACTCAAACGGGCCATAACCAATTTATGGTCCGAGTGACCTAACCAAGTGAACGTGGGACAAGATAAGAAATCTATGTCGCCTCTTCTAACTAACATTCTGTCCAAGTAAGTACTCGAAAAGAAGGCCGCGCTAGTATGCCACGTCCACATCTCCCGCCCTGGGTGATCAACGCGAAATCTGTCGACAAGATCGCATGAGGCGATCAGGTCAGACAGACTGCTATCACACCTATCCGACCCTCTATTACCCCCGACCTTATCTATCTTGGGGTCAAGGATGGCATTCCAATCCCCCATTAATACTACACGCTCCGGACCCCCGAGAAACGTCTCCAACCGTCGAAAAAAGGAAACCCTCTCACCAACAGCGTTAGGCGCATAAACCGCAACGATCCGAAACTTGCTGCTGTCAACGGCAACATCGACTACGACCAACCGTCCTTCCGCATCCGTATGAACAACGCGCACTGTCGCGGACAGAGTGCGTCTCACTAGCAAAGAGACACCACAACTACGGACATTGCCATATGCTGAGATGACGTCATAGTCGTCAGTCAGCACATCACAATCCCCATACGAAACGAAGTGGGTCTCCTCGATCGCAGCTATATCTACCTTAAGGGCCACGAGATCCCTCAGCACGCGAACAGCCTTGCTTCGAGATCTCATGCCCCTCACATTCAATGTGGCCAGGTTTAAAGCCATTATTCTTTATTTATATGTCGCAGACGGGCCTAAAGTCCTCGGGAGTGAGGACGCCGAAGGCCTGACCAAGACTGCCAGTCAGCAGTTCGGACGAAATCCGTCCGTCTCGAGCCAGACCTCCCACGTCCAGGGGAAAGGTTAGCTTTAAAGCCCGAAAAAATGAGGGATGAACATAAATGGGGACCCTCCCCGGACATTTCGAAGCCAATTTCTTTTTTGATGGATGCTCCTCGTCAACTAAGGTAACCCCCGGAATAGCCATCCTTCCCTCCTCCACCATTCTCCAAAGGGCGCGTGCCCTACTACCTTTATCATGCCTGATAAAGGTAGTTATCATTGGGGCATCCCGGAAGTTCAGAGGGTTATCGACTCTTTTCCCTTTCACATGTGTGAACGCTCCTAACTGTTTCAGATAACCCCTCTGCTTATTACTTAGGTCCGACTGGACAAGTGTTGCGTCCGCCTCACAAATTCTTCCCCCAGGCAGGAAAGGGAGCTTCCGGGATCTTTCTTGTCTAACTGGTGGAGGAGTGGGTGCAGTTTTCGCCGTAACTTCTTCCGGCACTTCCTCGTCAGCAACAGTTTCCTCCATAGCTACCTTGTCGGCAACAGCTTCCTCCGCCGCTACCTTGTCGGCAACAGCTTCCTCCGCCGCTACCTTGTCGGCTACAGCTGCCTCTGGTTGTTTGGCAGTTTTATATGGGCTTTTAGGCGGTTCATCTGCCTCGGCCGATGCTACGGCCATGGATATCTCTTCAGGGGTGTTGGATTGGGGAGGGGTATTTCGTTCAACCACAACTTCGGGTTCTGGAGATTGGGGTTTGGGTGGTTGAACGATTTCCTTGTCTGGACATGTCGCTTTCTGGTCTCGGCTCTTCTTTGCCCTGGTGTCCTTCTTGGGCTTCTGGACCGGCGGTACTCCTTCCACAGTCATGTCCTCCTCAGAGTCGTTATTTTCGTCTGATCCTGATGAGGGGAACTGAAACTTCCGTTTGACCGCAGGTGCAGGCTGATCTCCTGCTGCGGTTGGGTGTTTAGCGGGTTTCTCGCTCGTGCTTGGAGTCGTCTTTTTCCCCTTCTTGGCTGCCACCTTGTTCCAACCTTTTTCTTCTTCCGGTACTTCCGGTACTTCTTCCGGTACTGTTGGTTCTGTTGGTTTTGGGACATTTGTTGTCACTGTTGGCACTGCCACCGAGGTCTTTGGTGGGTTCCTTTTGGGGCACTCCTTTGCCATATGCCCCGACGTCTGACAGTGCCAACAAACCGGCCTCCTTCCCTCCACTATCACTGGCATCGACCAGGTTTCGCAGTATAGCTGCGCCGGTATCTCCCGGAATCCTTCACGGGTGAGTCGCATAAGGATTTTGTAGTCCCCCGTCTGGATATTTCGGGGACCACGGACTGGGAACACTGCCTCAACGTCGCCATACTGTGACATAATGGCGCCTATGTGTTCGAAGGCGACACAGCATGGGACGCCGAGAACTGACACAGTTGTCCTCCTCTTGGATAAATATTCGGGAGTCAATTTTATCCCGTTACTCGTATGCTCCCATTTCGCCACTCTTTCGGCTTCTGCCACGTTAGGGAGCAGAATATCATACATAGCGTATGATCGCTTTACTACGTAAGTAGCTGGGATCTTCAGATCCCCAAGTATTTTCATTATTTTGTCCTTGGGGACCCCAGTCAGCCCCTTCGTCTTTGTATCAGTTGTAACCAATGAGACTATTCGTCTCTTTAGTCTCTCCAGAGTGCCCGGGACTACTTTGATTGTACTTCCGTCGGTGAAGTCGGCGTATTTATCTCTGAAGAGTCGCCTATACTCCTCTGGAGTCTTCTGGGCCTGGGGTCCCCACGTCGATGTGGTTCCTTTGGAGTCCTTATTAAGTGTCTTTTCTGGCAAGACCTTTTTGGCCCCTTTCCTAACTCTTGGTCTTTCAGGCCTACTCTCGTCTCCCTCAGAGCTGTCGGTTGATGATCCCCCCGAGGAGCACCCAAGAAACGACTTTGGCCTATACTGTCTCTGTGCCACCTCCAAGTCCAGAGACTGGCACTTTCTTATTGGCTTCTGATTAAAGAATGGGGTGTCACTGAATTCGCCAAAACTTATGGTTTGGGTGCATTCGGGCATGCTACCCCCTGCCATAGAAAACGACCCGACTGGAGTGCCGCTCGGTGCGACCCCCCCCATAACTGAAACTGAGGTGCCTGGCGAGGCAACACCTCCTGGGGCGCACTCGGGTGTGCAACCCCCCTCCAACACGACTGAGGCGCACTCGGGCGTGCAACCCCCCTCCAACACGACTGGGGCGCACTCGGGCGTGCAACCCCCCTCCAACACGACTGGGGCGCACTCGGGCGTGCAACCCCCCTCCAACACGACTGGGGCGCACTCGGGTGTGCCACCCCCCTCCAACACGACCGGGGCGCACTCGGGTGTGCAACCCCCCTTCCAGGTCGGAGAATCGCTCGGCACGGTTATCCCCACCATCATTAGGTCGTACTCAGGAGTACGATTCACCAAATCTAACAAGGTGCCCTCCGCGGTCACACCTTCCTCGCTGTTGTCAACGACAACACAGTTTTTTGAAGCCCGGGTGGCTTCCATCTATAAACGGGTCTGTAAGAGGCACGACACCCGCCGATTCGGAGACGAGGAGACCTTCACCGTTTTACGGGTTCGTCAGTCTCCCCGAAACCTGCCAGCTGCTTAAGTGCGCACCTCAGACAGACGCTGAAAGAAAGAATAAAAAATAATTAATGGCCCAAGAGGGGCGAACGAACCTGACTGTCGGACTAGACCCGCCGATTCGGAGACGAAGAGACCTTCACCGTTTTACGGGTTCGTCAGTCTCCCCGAAACCTGCCAGCTGCTTAAGTCAGCCCAACAGTCAGGGAAAAGAAGAAAAGAAAAAAGTCCCAAGAGGGGACAAAAAGGTGACAAAAGCCCCAAAAGGGGGCTTGGTCAAAGAAAAACGCTTTGAACCTCGCCGCAAGGCTAGGTAAGCGGAAAGCCTGGTCTTTGGGAAAACGAGAATGTTTTATCTGAGAACAGATACTACACTCTGATCTTAGCCAAAAGGCCGACAAAGCTTAAAAAATTTTATGCGATTTACTGGATTATTTATAACAAATCTACTGCAGTACAGCAGCCTATCCACTATACACTGTTCAAATTACTTTAATAAATTAATGAGTAATAATAACTATGATTTTCTTTCAACAAACATTGTACAATACTATTTAACAAATTATTACATGAGTTTTAAATATCAACAAAATTTTTTAGACTCCTCTAGGCCGTTTTTCTCTAATTCAACATAGCTTTTATACGCCATTTTTTTAACATATTCGAAATAATCTAATGTATTTCACCTCTCGGGCGCTGGCTTTTCAACCCCCACTTTCCGACCCGAGCTTGGGTCACATCTTACTGGTGGGAGTAGGATAAACACTGGCCTTGTGCCTAACTCCTGGAGAGGAGTAAATTACTCTAATGTATTTGTGTACTAATCCGATAAAAATGCAGTCACTGTAAACATCCCATAATCCCTTGCCGGATGTACCCGGTCTTGCCCTAAATTGTGTCCGGTTGTATCAGATCATCCAATAACTTCTGTCCGGATGCATCAATAACAACATAGGAATCCTATGTTAAGTGTGTGTAGTGAAACAAGGGTTGCTCAATCACATCCGCACCTGTCCCATAATCCCTTGCCGGATGTACCCGGTCTTGCTCTAAATTGTGTCCGGTTATATCAGGTCATCATGACGTCAGAGAGTGGCAGATAATTTGAAAAATAATGCAAAGTGTCAGGAAGAAATTCACTCACACTACAACCTTTTAATAGACGCTAATATTCCTCCCCCTCCCTTCCGTTATCATGATAGGCATTACCTTTTCCTTTCGTGCCAAATTGGGAGGGGGGTGACGGCATTCGCCGGTGTGAGCGCCTCAGGCCAATTTTTTTCTTGGGGGGGGGGGATATTAAGAAAATCTATAATAAAGACCAATGTGCATTTAATTGTATCTATAATAAAGACCAATGTGCATTTATTTGTATCTATAATAAAGACCAATGTGCATTTATTTGTATCTATAATAAAGACCAATGTGCATTTATATTTATCTATAATAAAGACCAATGTGCATTTATATTTCATCGGAGGGGGGGGGGCTTTTCATTTATTTTTCATTATATTTTATAGTAATTTGAAATTGCTGAGTCATATTTAATTACGTAATACCTCAAGTTCATAAACCAATTAATGTTTTTTAATGAAATTTATTTTTTAGAGGGTAGCTAAGGAAGTGCGTTAACTCACGTTTAAAACACACAATTAAGGTGTTTAAAACAAGGTTAGAGAATATATACATAACATATAAAAGTGTATTCTTATGTAAAATTCACAGAGTAAGATGATGAGAGTATTCTCGAATCTATTAACCCAGCCCTTAGGGGTCCATGGGGAATATTTCATCGGGGGGGGGGGGGCTTTTCATTTATTTTTCATTATATTTTATAGTAATTTGAAATTGCTGAGTCATATTGTAATTTAATTACGTAATACCTCAAGTTCATAAACCAATTAATGTTTTTTAATGAAATTTATTTTTTAGAGGGTAGCTAAGGAAGTGCGTTAACTCACGTTTAAAAACACAATTAAGGTGTTTAAAACAAGGTTAGAGAATATATACATACCATATAAAAGTGTATTCTTATGTAAAATTCACAGAGTAAGATGATGAGAGTATTCTCGAATCTATTAACCCAGCCCTTAGGGGTCCATGGGGAATATTTCATCGGGGGGGAGGGGGCTTTTCATTTATTTTTCATTATATTTTATAGTAATTTGAAATTGCTGAGTCATATTGTAATTTAATTACGTAATACCTCAAGTTCATAAACCAATTAATGTTTTTTAATGAAATTTATTTTATAGAGGGTAGCTAAGGAAGTGCGTTAACTCACGTTTAAAAACACAATTAAGGTGTTTAAAACAAGGTTAGAGAATATATACATAACATATAAAAGTGTATTCTTATGTAAAATTCACAGAGTAAGATGATGAGAGTATTCTCGAATCTATTAACCCAGCCCTTAGGGGTCCATGGGGAATATTTCATCGGGGGGGGGGGGCTTTTCATTTATTTTTCATTATATTTTATAGTAATTTGAAATTGCTGAGTCATATTGTAATTTAATTACGTAATACCTCAAGTTCATAAACCAATTAATGTTTTTTAATGAAATTTATTTTTAGAGGGTAGCTAAGGAAGTGCGTTAACTCACGTTTAAAACACACAATTAAGGTGTTTAAAACAAGGTTAGAGAATATATACATAACATATAAAAGTGTATTCTTATGTAAAATTCACAGAGTAAGATGATGAGAGTATTCTCGAATCTATTAACCCAGCCCTTAGGGGTCCATGGGGAATATTTCATCGGGGGGGGGGGGCTTTTCATTTATTTTTCATTACATTTTATAGTAATTTGAAATTGCTGAGTCATATTGTAATTTAATTACGTAATACCTCAAGTTCATAAACCAATTAATGTTTTTTAATGAAATTTATTTTTAGAGGGTAGCTAAGGAAGTGCGTTAACTCACGTTTAAAACACACAATTAAGGTGTTTAAAACAAGGTTAGAGAATATATACATAACATATAAAAGTGTATTCTTATGTAAAATTCACAGAGTAAGATGATGAGAATATTCTCGAATCTATTAACCCAGCCCTTAGGAGTCCATGGGGAATATTTCATCGAGGGGGGGGGGGAATTTTCATTTATTTTTCATTATATTTTATAGTAATTTGAAATTGCTGAGTCATATTGTAATTTAATTACGTAATACCTCAAGTTCATAAACCAATTAATGTTTTTTAATGAAATTTATTTTTTAGAGGGTAGCTAAGGAAGTGCGTTAACTCACGTTTAAAAACACAATTAAGGTGTTTAAAACAAGGTTAGAGAATATATACATACCATATAAAAGTGTATTCTTATGTAAAATTCACAGAGTAAGATGATGAGAGTATTCTCGAATCTATTAACCCAGCCCTTAGGGGTCCATGGGGAATATTTCATCGGGGGGGGGGGGCTTTTCATTTATTTTTCATTATATTTTATAGTAATTTGAAATTGCTGAGTCATATTGTAATTTAATTACGTAATACCTCAAGTTCATAAACCAATTAATGTTTTTTAATGAAATTTATTTTTTAGAGGGTAGCTAAGGAAGTGCGTTAACTCACGTTTAAAAACACAATTAAGGTGTTTAAAACAAGGTTAGAGAATATATACATACCATATAAAAGTGTATTCTTATGTAAAATTCACAGAGTAAGATGATGAGAGTATTCTCGAATCTATTAACCCAGCCCTTAGGGGTCCATGGGGAATATTTCATCGGGGGGGAGGGGGCTTTTCATTTATTTTTCATTATATTTTATAGTAATTTGAAATTGCTGAGTCATATTGTAATTTAATTACGTAATACCTCAAGTTCATAAACCAATTAATGTTTTTTAATGAAATTTATTTTATAGAGGGTAGCTAAGGAAGTGCGTTAACTCACGTTTAAAAACACAATTAAGGTGTTTAAAACAAGGTTAGAGAATATATACATAACATATAAAAGTGTATTCTTATGTAAAATTCACAGAGTAAGATGATGAGAGTATTCTCGAATCTATTAACCCAGCCCTTAGGGGTCCATGGGGAATATTTCATCGGGGGGGGGGCTTTTCATTTATTTTTCATTATATTTTATAGTAATTTGAAATTGCTGAGTCATATTGTAATTTAATTACGTAATACCTCAAGTTCATAAACCAATTAATGTTTTTTAATGAAATTTATTTTTAGAGGGTAGCTAAGGAAGTGCGTTAACTCACGTTTAAAACACACAATTAAGGTGTTTAAAACAAGGTTAGAGAATATATACATAACATATAAAAGTGTATTCTTATGTAAAATTCACAGAGTAAGATGATGAGAGTATTCTCGAATCTATTAACCCAGCCCTTAGGGGTCCATGGGGAATATTTCATCGGGGGGGGGGGGGCTTTTCATTTATTTTTCATTACATTTTATAGTAATTTGAAATTGCTGAGTCATATTGTAATTTAATTACGTAATACCTCAAGTTCATAAACCAATTAATGTTTTTTAATGAAATTTATTTTTAGAGGGTAGCTAAGGAAGTGCGTTAACTCACGTTTAAAACACACAATTAAGGTGTTTAAAACAAGGTTAGAGAATATATACATAACATATAAAAGTGTATTCTTATGTAAAATTCACAGAGTAAGATGATGAGAATATTCTCGAATCTATTAACCCAGCCCTTAGGAGTCCATGGGGAATATTTCATCGAGGGGGGGGGGAATTTTCATTTATTTTTCATTATATTTTATAGTAATTTGAAATTGCTGAGTCATATTGTAATTTAATTACGTAATACCTCAAGTTCATAAACCAATTAATGTTTTTTAATGAAATTTATTTTTTAGAGGGTAGCTAAGGAAGTGCGTTAACTCACGTTTAAAAACACAATTAAGGTGTTTAAAACAAGGTTAGAGAATATATACATACCATATAAAAGTGTATTCTTATGTAAAATTCACAGAGTAAGATGATGAGAGTATTCTCGAATCTATTAACCCAGCCCTTAGGGGTCCATGGGGAATATTTCATCGGGGGGGGGAGGGGGCTTTTCATTTATTTTTCATTATATTTTATAGTAATTTGAAATTGCTGAGTCATATTGTAATTTAATTACGTAATACCTCAAGTTCATAAACCAATTAATGTTTTTTAATGAAATTTATTTTTTAGAGGGTAGCTAAGGAAGTGCGTTAACTCACGTTTAAAAACACAATTAAGGTGTTTAAAACAAGGTTAGAGAATATATACATAACATATAAAAGTGTATTCTTATGTAAAATTCACAGAGTAAGATGATGAGAGTATTCTCGAATCTATTAACCCAGCCCTTAGGGGTCCATGGGGAATATTTCATCATCGAGGGGGGGCTTTTCATTTATTTTTCATTATATTTTATAGTAATTTGAAATTGCTGAGTCATATTGTAATTTAATTACGTAATACCTCAAGTTCATAAACCAATTAATGTTTTTTAATGAAATTTATTTGTTAGAGGATAGCTAAGGAAGTGTGTTAACTCACGTTTAAAAACACAATTAAATTTTAGGGGTCAGGACAAATTTTTTAGGGGTCAGGCCAAATTTTATTTTTTATTTTTTTTTAACTTAAAATATTTCTCAGGGTTGTGGGACACTGAAAAAAAAAGTTGGTGGGGGGGCTGGAGAGATTAGGGGGTTGGGGAAAATTTAAGGGTCAAGCCAAATTGTTTAGGGGTCCGGCCAAATTTTTTTTTTTCTTTTTTTGAACTTAAAATATTCCTCAGGGGAAGAGTGAAAAAAAGTTGGAGGGGGGGGGCTGGAGAGATTAGGGGGTCGGGGAAAATTTTAGGGGTCAGGCCAAATTTTTTTTTTTTCTTTGAACTCAAAATATTTCTCATGTTTGGGAGAGTAAAAGAAATTGATGGGGGCTGGAGAGATTGGGGGGTCGGAGAAATTTTCAGGGGTCAGGACAAACTTTTAAGTGGTCGGGCCAATTTTTTTTATTTTTTGAACAAAAATATTACTCAGGGTGGGCGAGAGTAAAAAAACTGTGGGGGGGGGGGGCTGGAGAGATTGGGGGGGGGTCGGGGAAATTTTTAGGGGTCAGGACAAACTTTTTATAGGTCGAGCCAAATTTTTTTTGTTTTTTTATTTTTTTAACTAACAATATTTCTTAGGATTGGGAGAGAATAATAAAAAAGTTGGGGGCGTTCTGAAGAGATTGGGGGCTCGGGGAAATGTTTAGAGGTCAGGACAAACTTTTTAGGGGTCGGGCCAAATTTTTTTATTTTTTTATTTTTGGAACTAAAAATATTACTCAGGGTTGGGCGAGAGTAAAAAAAAGTTGGGGGGCCTGGAGAGATTGGTGGTCGTGGAAATTTTTAGCGGCGATATAAACGTATTTAGCATTCGCACCGGGGCGGCGATAGGTACCTATTTAGCATTCGCACCGAGGAGACTATAGGTACGTATTTAGCATTCAGCGGTGGCGATAGGAACGTATATAGCATGTGCACATGGGATGCCATAAGTACGAATATAGCATGCGCACCGGGAGTGTAAAAAAAAATTGGGGTGGGGGGCAACATTTTTTTCCTTTTCTTTTATCTTTTTCATTGACAATATTTATATGTATGGAGCAGGATGAAAAAAAAAATTTTCGGGGCGGGGGAGCTAAAAAAATTTTTTTTTTCTTTTTTTAAACTAAAAATATTTCTATGTATGGGGGGAACATAAAATTTTTGGGGCGGGTCAAAAAGTTTTCTTTTCTTTTTTATTTCTTTTAAATTAAAAATATTTCTAAGTATGTGGGAGGATGGAAAAAAATGTTCGTGGGGGGAGGCAAAAACATTTCTTTTTTTCTGTTTTTAACTAAAATTATTTATATTGTTGATAGTGACAATACATGAATGAACACTATTTTGTTTTTCAAACACGACGGGTGCACTAATATGAGTTCTTACGTGTGGGAACTGGGCTGGAGATAGGTACATATATAGTATGTGCACCCTTGCAGAGATAGGTAAGTATGTAGTATGCACACCAGAGCCGCGATAGGTACGAATATATTATGCGCACCAGGCCGGCGATAGGTTTATATATAGTATGTGCCCTGGGGTGGCATAGGTACGTATATAGTAGTGTATAGGGGTGGCGATAGTTACGTATTTAGCATTCGCCCTGGGGTTGCGATAGGTACGTATTCAGCATTCGCACAGGGGCGGCGATATGTACATATTTAGTATTCACACTGGGGCAGTGATAGGTACATATGGTGTATGCACACCGGGGCGGCAATATGTACGTATTTAGCATTCACCCCTGGGCGGAGATAGGTACTTATTTTGCATTCAGCGGTGGCGATAAGTACGTATATAGCATGTGCACATCGGCGGCAATAAGTATGTATATAGTATGTGCACCGGGGCGGTGATAGGCATGTATTTAGCATGTTCACTGGGGCAGCGATCGGTTCATATATAGCACGTGCACCAGGGCGCTGATAGGTACGTATATAGCACGCGCACCGGGGCGGCGAAAGGTACGTATTTAAAATTCACACCGGGGCGGCGATAGGTACGTATATAGCACGCGCACCGGGGCGGCGAACGGTACGTACTTAAAATTCACACTGGAGCGGCGATAGGTACGTATTTAGCATTCACACCGGGGCGGCGATAGGTATGTATTTAGCATTCACACCGGGGCGGCGATAGGTATGTATTTAGCATTCACACCGGGGCGGCGATAGGTACGTATTTAGCATTCACACCAGGGTGGCGATAGGTATGTATTTAGCATTCACACCGGGGCGGCGATAGGTATGTATTTAGCATTCGCACCAGGGTGGCGATATGTACGTATTTAGCTTCCGACCCGGGGCAGCGATAGGTACGTATTTAGAATTCACACCGGGGCAGTGATAGGTACGTATTTAGAATTCACACCGGGGCGGCGATAGGTATGTATTTAGCATTCGCACCGGGGCAGCAATTAGTACCTATTTAGCTTCCACACCGGGGCGGCTATAGGTACGTATTCAGAATTTAGGGGTGGCGATAGCTACGTATATAACATGTACACATGGGCAGCAATAAGTACGTACATAGCATGCGCTCTGCGGCGGCAGTCAGTACATATATAGCACGCGCACCGGGGCGGCGATATGGACGTATATAGCACGTGCACCGGGGCGGCGATAGGTACGTATATAGCACATGCACCGGAACGGCGAAAGGTATGTATTTTGCATTCGCACCGGGACGGCTATAGGTACGTATTTAGCATTCGCACCGGGCCGGCGATAGGTACGTATTTAGCATTCGCACCAAAGCGGCGATAGGTACGTATTTAGCATTCGCACCAAAGCGGCAATATGTACATAATAATTATTCGCACTAGGGCAGCGATAGGTACTTATGTAGCATGCACACCGGGACGGCGATAGGTACTATTTAGCATTCGCACCGAGGCGGCGATAGGTACTTAAATAGTATCTGCACTGGGGCGGCGATAGGTACATATATAGTATGTGCACTGGGGCGGCGATAGGTACGTATATAGTATGCGCACCGGGGTGATGATAGATACGTATATAGTATGAACACCGGGGCGGAGATAAGTTCTTATATAGAAGGCGCAGATAGAGGTGTTACTTTTTATAGAAATATGATATACTATTGCCCTGGCCAACGTAGGAGAAATGGTGGGGGGAGAAACAGCTTTCGCAAAATTAGAAAGTAGCGCTGAAATGGGGTGACCAGGGAAGAGAAAGGTAGAAAGATAAAGAGATGGCTATAGAGAAAGGGGGGGGGGGAGAAATAGAAGTTTGTATATAAAGATGTTACACACACGATTTTTCTTCAATTATATGTTTTTATGACCCCGAGCAACGCCGGGTAGCCCCGCTAGTCTATTATATAAATCCCACCTGTCTGTATGGATGTATGTATGTATGTATGTATGTATGTATGTATGTAAAGCTTCTCCTCCGAAAGTACCCAACAAACGGTCACACGGGTGACATCATTCCGATCGGCCAGCCCAGGCGCGTCTAATATCTCGGAACCGGAAAAAAAAATTGACTCTTCCGGGGTCGACTGAGCACTTTTCTCCAATGGGGGGTGGCTTTTAACTCCATTTTTCAACGTTATTTATACTAATAATTTGAGAAGAAATCAAATGCAAAGTCACGATAAACCAGAAATGACGTCAGAGAGTGGCAGGAGGAAATTCACTCACACTACAACCAGTTTTCAGACGCTAATATTCCTCCCCCCCTCCCTTCCTATACCTCCTCCTTTCAGGCCAAATTGGGGGGGTCGGCATTCGCCGGTGTGAGCGCCTCAGACCAAATTTGTAGGGAGAGCAGAGTATCGGTATTCGCCGGTAGGGCGCCTCAGGCCAAATTTGGGGAGGGGGAGTTTCGACATTCGCCGGTGTGAGCGCCTCAGGCCAAATTTGGGGGAGGGGGAGTGTCGGCATTTGGCGGTATGAGCGCCTAAGGCCAAATTTGGGGGAGTGTCGGCGTTGTCCGGGAGAAAAGTGCTTAATATCCTAGATAGAGCTACTGTAGTGATAGGTTTAGAACATATTTTAACCCCATCTTCGTTCCCCTTTGGACAATTTTGCAGATGAAAAGGAGAGAATGATACCTAAGTGATTTCAGTAGTCCCCAAGAGGCCTCTTTGATTTTCAAAGTACTCGGCGTTGTCCGGGAAAAAAGTGCTCAATGTCCTAGATAGAGCTACTGTAGTGATAACTTTGGATAATATTTTAACAGCATCTACGCTGAAAAGGATGGGGGAATGGATAAGAATTATTTCAGTAGTCCATAGGAGGCCTCTTTGATTTTGAAATACTCGGCGTTGTCCGGGAGAAAAGTGCTCAATATCCTAGATAGAGCTACTGTAGTGATAGGTTTGGAAAATATTTTAACGCCATCTTCGTTCCCCTTTAGACTATTTCGCAGATCAGAAGGAGAGAGGATACCAAAGGGATTACAGGAGTGCTCATGAAGCCTCCTCGATTTTCAAAGTACTCGGCGTTGTCAGGGAGAAAAGTGCTCAATATCCTAGATAGAGCTACTGTAGTGATAGGTTTGGAAAATATTTTAACGCCATCTTCGTTCCCCTTTGGACTATTTCGCAGATCAGAAGGAGAGAGGATACCTAAGTGATTTCAGTAGTCCCCAGGAGGCCTCCTTGATTATCAAAGTACTCGGCGTTGTCCGGGAGAAAAGTGCTCAATATCCTAGATAGAGCTACTGTAGTGATAGGTTTGGAAAATATTTTAACGCCATCTTCGTTCCCCTTTGGACTATTTCGCAGATCAGAAGGAGAGAGGATACCTAAGTGATTTCAGTAGTCCCCAGGAGGCCTACTTGATTATCAAAGTACTCGGCGTTGTCCGAGAGAAAAGTGCTCAATGTCCTAGATAGAGCTACTGTAGTGATAGGTTTAGAACATATTTTAAGCCCATCTTCGTTCCCCTTTGGACAATTTTGCAGATGAAAAGGAGAGAATGATACCTAAGTGATTTCAGTAGTCCCCAAGAGGCCTCTTTGATTTTCAAAGTACTCGGCGTTGTCCGGGAAAAAATTGCTCAATGTCCGAGATAGAGCTACTGTAGTGATAGGTTTGGATAATATTTTAACGCCATCTTCGTTCCTCTTTGGACTATTTCGCAGATCAGAAGGAGAGAGGATACCTAAGTGATTTCAGTAGTCCCCAGGAGGCCTCCTTGATTATCAAAGTACTCGGCGTTGTCCGGGAGAAAAGTGCTCCATGTCCTAGATAGAGCTACTGTAGTGATAGGTTTGGAAAATATTTAAACGCCATCTTCGTTCCCCTTTGGACTATTTGGCAGATAAGAAGGAGAGAGGATACCTAAGGGATTTTAGGAGTGCTCATGAAGCCTCCTCGATTTTCAAAGTACTCGGCGTTGTCCGGGAGAAAAGTGCTCAATATCCTAGATAGAGCTACTGTAGTGATAGGTTTAGAAAATATTTTAACGCCATCTTCGTTCCCATTTGGACAATTTTGCATATGAAAAGGAGGGAGGATACCTAACTGATTTCAGTTGTCCCCAGGAGGCCTCTTTGATTTTCAAAGTACTCGGCGTTGTCCGGGAAAAAAGTGCTCAATGTCCTAGATAGAGCTACTGTAGTGATAACTTTGGATAATATTTTAACAGCATCTACGCTGAAAAGGATGGGGGAATGGATAAGAATTATTTCAGTAGTCCATAGGAGGCCTCTTTGATTTTGAAATACTCGGCGTTGTCCGGGAGAAAAGTGCTCAATATCCTAGATAGAGCTACTGTAGTGATAGGTTTTGGAAAATATTTTAACGCCATCTTCGTTTCCCTTTGGACAATTTTGCAGATTGTAAGGAGGGAGGATACCTAACTGATTTCAGTAGTCCCCAGGAGGCCTCCTTGATTATCAAAATACTCGGCGTTGTCCGGGAGAAAAGTGCTCAATGTCCTAGATAGAGCTACTGTAGTGATAGGTTTGGAAAATATTTTAACGCAATCTTTGTTCCCCTTTGGACTATTTCGCAGATCAGACTGAGAGAGGGTACCTAAGGGATTTCAGGAGTGCTCATAAAGCCTCCTCGATTTTCAAAGTACTCGGCGTTGTCCGGGAGAAAAGTGCTCAATATCCTAGATAGAGCTACTGTAGTGATAGGTTTAGAAAATATTTTAACGCCATCTTCGTTCCCCTTTTGACAATTTTGCAGATGAAAAGGAGGGGGGATACCTAACTGATTTCAGTAGTCCCCAGGAGGCGTCTTTGATTTTCAAAGTACTCGGCGTTGTCCGGGAAAAAAGTGCTCAATGTCCTAGATAGAGCTACTGTAGTGATAGGTTTGGATACAATTTTAACAGCATCTACGCTGAAAAGGATGGGGTAATCGATAAGAGTTATTTCAGTAGTGCTCAGGAGGCCTCTTTGATTTTGAAATACTCGGCGTTGTCCGGGAGAAAAGTTCTCAATATCCTAGATAGAGCTACTGTAGTGATAGGTTTGGAAAATATTTTAACGCCATATCGTTCCCTTTTGGACTATTTCGCAGATCAGAAGGAGAGAGGATACCTAAGTGATTTCAATAGTCCCCCAGGAGGCCTCCTTGATTATCAAAGTACTCGGCGTTGTCCGGGAGAAAAGTGCTCAATGTCCTAGATAGAGCTACTGTAGTGATAGGTTTGGAAAATATTTTAACGCCATCTTCGTTCCCCTTTGGACTTTTTCGCAGATCACAAAGAGAGAGGATACCTAAGTGATTTCTGTAGTCCCCAGGGGGCCTCCTTGATTATCAAAGTACTGGGCGTTGTCCGGGAGAAAAGTGCTCAATATCCTAGATAGAGCTACTGTAGTGATAGGTTTAGAAAATATTTTAACGCCACTTTCGTTCCCCTTTAAACAATTATTGCAGATGAAAATGGGGGGAGGATACCTAACTGATTTCAGTAGTCCCCAGGAGGCCTCTTTGATTTTCAAAGTACTCGGCGTTGTCCGGGAAAAAAGTGCTCAATGTCCTAGATAGAGCTACTGTAGTGATAGGTTTGGATAATATTTTAACAGCATCTACGCTGAAAAGGATGGGGTAATCGATAAGAGTTATTTCAGTAGTGCTCAGGGGGCCTCTTTGATTTTGAAATACTCGGCGTTGTCCGGGAGAAAAGATCTCAATATCCTAGATAGAGCTACTGTAGTGATAGGTTTTGGAAAATATTTTAACGCCATCTTCGTTTCCCTTTGGACAATTTTGCAGATTGTAAGGAGGGAGGATACCTAACTGATTTCAGTAGTCCCCAGGAGGCCTCCTTGATTATCAAAGTACTCGGCGTTGTCCGGGAGAAAAGTGCTCAATGTCCTAGATAGAGCTACTGTAGTGATAGGTTTGGAAAATATTTTAACGCCATCTTCGTTCCCCTTTGGACAATTTTGCAGATGAAAAGGAGGGGGGATACCTAACGGATTTAAGTAGTCCCCAGGTGGCGTCTTTGATTTTCAAAGTACTCGGCGTTGTCCGGGAAAAAAGTGCTCAATGTCCTAGATAGAGCTACTGTAGTGATAGGTTTGGATAATATTTTAACAGCATCTACGCTGAAAAGGATGGGGTAATCGATAAGAGTTATTTCAGTAGTGCTCAGGAGGCCTCTTTGATTTTGAAATACTCGGCGTTGTCCGGGAGAAAAGTGCTCAATATCCTAGATAGAGCTACTGTAGTGATAGGTTTGGAAAATATTTTAACGCCATCTTCGTTCCCCTTTGGACTATTTAGCAGATCAGAAAGAAAAGAGTGGATACCTAAGTGATTTCAATAGTCCCCCAGGAGGCCTCCTTGATTATCAAAGTACTCGGCGTTGTCCGGGAGAAAAGTGCTCAATATCCTAGATAGAGCTACTGTAGTGATAGGTTTGGAAAATATTTTAACGCCATCTTCGTTCCCCTTTGGACTATTTCGCAGATCACAGAGAGAGAGGATACCTAAGTGATTTCTGTAGTCCCCAGGGGGCCTCCTTGATTATCAAAGTACTGGGCGTTGTCCGGGAGAAAAGTGCTCAATGTCCTAGATAGAGCTACTGTAGTGATAGGTTTAGAAAATATTTTAACGCCATCTTCGTTCCCCTTTGGACTATTTCGCAGATCAGAAGGAGAGAGGATACCTAAGTGATTTCAGGAGTGCTCATTAAGCCTCCTCGATTTTCAAAGTACTCGGCGTTGTCCGGGAGAAAAGTGCTCAATATCCTAGATAGAGCTACTGTAGTGATAGGTTTTGGAAAATATTTTAACGCCATCTTCGTTCCCCTTTGGACAATTTTGCAGATGAAAAGGAGGGAGGATACCTAACTGATTTCAGTAGTCCCCAGGAGGCCTCTCTGATTTTCAAAGTACTCGGCGTTGTCCGGGAAAAAAGTGCTCAATGTCCTAGATAGAGCTACTGTAGTGATAGGTTTGGATAATATTTTAACAGCATCTACGCTGAAAAGGATGAGGTAATCGATAAGAGTTATTTCAGTAGTGCTCAGGAAGCCCATTTGATTTTGAAATACTCGGCGTTGTCCGGGAGAAAAGTGCTCAATATCCTAGATAGAGCTACTGTAGTGATAGGTT
The DNA here is from genome assembly GCA_963556195.1 of Sepiola atlantica. NCBI lineage: Eukaryota > Metazoa > Mollusca > Cephalopoda > Sepiida > Sepiolidae > Sepiola > Sepiola atlantica. The sequence goes on along the minus strand of OY744532.1, from coordinate 104,856,036 downwards.
TGGAAAATATTTTAACGCCATCTTCGTTCCCCTTTGGACTATTTCGCAGATCAGAAGGAGTAAGGATACCTAAGGGATTTCATGGGTGTTCATGAAGCCTCCTCGATTTCTAAAGTACTCGGCGTTGTCCGGGAGAAAAGTGCTCAATATCCTAGATAGAGCTACTGTAGTGATAGGTTTGGAAAATATTTTAACGCAATCTTCGTTCCCCTTTGGACTATTTCGCAGATCAGAACGAGAGAGGATACCTAACTGATTTCAGTAGTCCCCAGGAGGCCTCCTTGATTATCAAAGTACTCGGCGTTGTCCGGGAGAAAAGTGCTCAATGTCCTAGATAGAGCTACTGTAGTGATAGTTTTAGAAAATATTTTAACGCCATCTTCGTTCCCTTTGGACAATTTTGCAGATGAAAAGGAGGGAGGATACCTAACTGATTTCAGTAGTCCCCAGGAGGCCTCTTCGATTTTCAAAGTACTCGGCGTTGTCCGGGAAAAAAGTGCTCAATGTCCAGGATAGAGCTACTGTAGTGATAGGTTTGGATAATATTTTAACAGAATCTACGCTGAAAAGGATGATGAATCGATAAGAGTTATTTCAGTAGTGCTCAGGAGGCCCATTTGATTTTGAAATACTCGGCGTTGTCCGGGAGAAAAGTTCTCAATATCCTAGATAGAGCTACTGTAGTGATAGGTTTAGATAATATTTTAACGCCATATTCGTTCCCCTTTGAGCTATTTCGCAAGTCATTAGGAGAGAGGATACCTAAGTGATTTCAGTAGTCCTCAGGAGGCCTCCTTTATTATTAAAGTACTCGGCGTTGTCCGGGAGAAAAGTGCTCAATGTCCTAGATAGAGCTACTGGAGTGATAGGTTTGGAAAATATTTTAACGCAATCTTCATTCCCCTTTGGACTATTTCGCAGATCAGAAGGAGAGAGGATACCTAAGAGATTTCAGGAGTGCTCATGAAGCCTGCTTGATTTTCGAAGTACTCGGCGTTGTCCGGGAGAAAAGTGCTCAATATCCTAGATAGAGCTACTGTAGTGATAGGTTTGGAAAATATTTTAACGCCATTTTCGTTCCCCTTTGGACTATTTAGCAGATCACAAGGAGAGAGGATACCTAAGTGATTTCCGTAGTCCCCAGGAGGCCTCCTTGATTATCAAAGTACTCGGCGTTGTCCGGGAGAAAAGTGCTCAATGTCCTAGATAGAGATACTGTAGTGATAGGTTTGGAAAATATTTTAACGCCATCTTCGTTCCCCTTTGGACTATTTTGCAGATCAGAAGGAGAGACTATACCTAAGTGATTTCAGGAGTGCTCATAAAGCCTTAACGATTTTCAAAGTACTCGGCGTTGTCCGGGAGAAAAGTGCTCAATGTCCTAGATAGAGCTACTGTAGTGATAGGTTTGGAAAATATTTTAACGCAATCTTCGTTCCCCTTTGGACTATTTCACCAATCAGAAGGAGAGAGGATACCTAAGGGATTTCAGGAGTGCTCATGAAGCCTCCTCGATTTTCAAAGGACTCGGCGTTGTCCGGGAGAAAAGTGCTCAATATCCTAGATAGAGCTACTGTAGTGATAGGTTTAGAAAATATTTTAACGCCTTCTTCGTTCCCCTTTGGACAATTTTGCAGATGAAAAGAAGAGAGAATACCTAAGTGATTTCAGTAGTCCCCAGGAGGCCTCTTTGATTTTCAAAGTACTCGGCGTTGTCCGGGAGAAAAGTGCTCAATATCCTAGATAGAGCTACTGTAGTGATAGGTTTGGAAAATATTTTAACGACATCTTCGTTCCCCTTTGGACTATTTCGCAAATCACAAAGAGAGAGGATACCTAAGTGATTTCCGTAGTCCCCAGGGGGCCTCCTTGATTATCAAAGTACTCGGCGTTGTCCGGGAGAAAAGTGCTCAATGTCCTAGATAGAGCTACTGTAGTGATAGGTTTGGAAAATATTTTAACGCCATCTTCGTTCCCCTCTGGACCATTTCGCACATCAGAAGGAGAGAGGATACCTAAGTGATTTCAGGAGTGCGCATTAAGCCTCCTCGATTTTCAAAGTACTCGGCGTTGTCCGGGAGAAAAGTGCTCAATATCCTAGATAGAGCTACTATAGTGATAGGTTTAGAAAATATTTTAACGCCATCTTCGTTCCCCTTTGGACAATTTTGCAGATGAAAAGGAGGGGGGATACCTAACTGATTTCAGTAGTCCCTAGGAGGCCTCTTTGATTTTCAAAGTACTCGGCGTTGTCCGGGAAAAAAGTTCTCAATGTCCTTGATAGAGCTACTGTAGTGATAGGTTTGGATAATATTTTAACAGCATCTACGCTGAAAAGGATGGGGTAATCGATAAGAGTTTCTCCAGTAGTGCTCAGAAGGCCTCTTTGATTTTGAAATACTCGGCGTTGTCCGGGAGAAAAGTTGACAATATCCTAGATAGAGCTACTGTAGTGATAGGTTTGGAAAATATTTTAACGCCATCTTCGTTCCCTTTTCAACTATTTCGCAGATCAGAAGGAGAGAGGATATCTAAGTGATTGTAGTAGTCCCCAGGAGGTATCCTTGATCATCAAAGTACTCGGCGTTGTCCGGGAGAAAAGTGCTCACTGTCCTAGATAGAGCTACTGTAGTGATAGGTTTAGAAAATATTTTAACGCCATCTTCGTTCCCTTTTGGACAATTTTGCAGATGAAAAAGAGGGGGGATACCTAACTGATTTCAGTAGTACCCAGGAGGCCTCTTTGATTTTCAAAGTACTCGGCGTTGTCCGGGAAAAAAGTGCTCAATGTCCTAGATAGAGCTACTGTAGTGATAGGTTTGGATAATATTTTAACAGCATCTACGCTGAAAAGGATGGGGTAATCGATAAGAGTTATTTCAGTAGTGCTCCGGAGGCCTCTTTGATTTTGAAATACTCGGCGTTGTCTGGGAGAAAAGTGCTCAATATCCTAGATAGAGCTACTGTAGTGATAGGTTTGGAAAATATTTTAACGCCATCTTCGTTCCCCTTTGGACTATTTCGCAGATCACAAAGAGAGAGGATACCTAACTGATTTCAGTAGTCCCCAGGAGGCCTCTTTGATTTTCAAAGTACTGTGCGTTGTCCGGGAGAAAAGTGCTCAATGTCCTAGATAGAGCTACTGTAGTGATAGGTTTGGAAAATATTTTAACAGCATCTACGCTGAAAAGGATGGGGTAATCGATAAGAGTTATTTCAGTAGTGCTCAGGAAGCCTCTTTGATTTTGAAATACTCGGCGTTGTCCGGGAGAAAAGTGCTCAATATCCTAGATAGAGCTACTGTAGTGATAGGTTTGGAAAATATTTTAACGCATCTTCGTTCCCCATTGGACTATTTCGCAGATCAGAAGGAGAGAGGATACCTAAGGGATTTCATGTGTGTACATGAAGCCTCCTCGATTTCCAAAGTACTCGGCGTTGTCCGGGAGAAAAGTGCTCAATATCCTAGATAGAGCTACTGTAGTGATAGGTTTGGAAAATATTTTAACGCAATCTTCGTTCCCCTTTGGACTATTTCGCAGATCAGAAGGAGAGAGAATACCTAAGTGATTTCAGTAGTCCCCAGGAGGCCTCCTTGATTATCAAAGTACTCGGCGTTGTTCGGGGAGAAAAGTGCTCAATGTCCTAGATAGAGCTACTGTAGTGATAGGTTTAGAAAATATTTTAACGCCATCTTCGTTCACCTTTGGACAATTTTGCAGATGAAAAGGAGGGGGGATACCTAACTAATTTCAATAGTCCCCAGGAGGCCTCTTTGATTTTCAAAGTACTCGGCGTTGTCCGGGAAAAAAGTGCTCAATGTCCTAGATAGAGCTACTGTAGTGATAGGTTTGGATAATATTTTAACAGCATCTACGCTGGAAAGGATGGGGTAATCGATAAGAGTTATTTCAGTAGTGCTCAGGAGGCCTCTTTGATTTTGAAATACTCGGCGTTGTCCGGGAGAAAAGTTGACAATATCCTAGATAGAGCTACTGTAGTGATAGGTTTGGAAAATATTTTAACGCCATCTTCGTTCCCCTTTGGACTATTTCGCAGATCAGAAGGAGAGAGGATACCTAAGGGATTTCATGGGTGTTCATGAAGCCTCCTCGATTTCCAAAGTACTCGGCGTTGTCCGGGAAAAAAGTGCTCAATGTCCTAGATAGAGCTACTGTAGTGATAGGTTTGGATAATATTTTAACAGCATCTACGCTGAAAAGGATGGGGTAATCGATAAGAGTTATTTCAGTAGTGCTCAGGAGGCCACTTTGATTTTGAAATACTCGGCGTTGTCCGGGAGAAAAGTGCTCAATATCCTAGATAGAGCTACTGTAGTGATAGGTTTGGAAAATATTTTAACGCCACATTCGTTCCCCTTTGGACTATTTCGCAGATCAGAAGGAGAGAGGATACCTAAGGGATTTCATGGGTGTTCATGAAGCCTCCTCGATTTCCAAAGTACTCGGCGTTGTCCAGGAGAAAAGTGCTCAATATCCTAGATAGAGCTACTGTAGTGATAGGTTTGGAAAATATTTTAACGCAATCTTCGTTCCCCTTTGGACTATTTCGCAGATCAGAACGAGAGAGGATCCCTAACTGATTTCAGTAGTCCGCAGGAGGCCTCCTTGATTATCATAGTACTCGGCGTTGTCCGGGAGAAAAGTGCTCAATGTCCTAGATAGAGCTACTGTAGTGATAGGTTTAGAAAATATTTTAACGCCATCTTCGTTCCCCTTTGGACAATTTTGCAGATGAAAAGGAGGGAGGATACCTAAATGATTTCAGTAGTCCCCAGGAGGCCTCTTCGATTTTCAAAGTACTCGGCGTTGTACGGGAAAAAAGTGCTCAATGTCCTAGATAGAGCTACTGTAGTGATAGGTTTGGATAATATTTTAACAGAATCTACGCTGAAAAGGATGGGGAATCGATAAGAGTTATTTCAGTAGTGCTCAGGAGGCCCATTTGATTTTGAAATACTCGGCGATGTCCGGGAGAAAAGTGCTCAATATCCTAGAAAGAGCTACTGTAGTGATAGGTTTGGATAATATTTTAACGCCATATTCGTTCCCCTTTGAGCTATTTCGCAGATCAGTAGGAGAGAGGATACGTAAGTAATTTCAGTAGTCCTCAGGAGGCCTCCTTTATTATTAAAGTGCTCTGCGTTGTCCGGGAGAAAAGTGCTCAATGTCCTAGATAGAGCTACTGGAGTGATAGGTTTGGAAAATATTTTAACGCAATCTTCGTTCCCCTTTGAACTATTTCGCAGATCAGAAGGAGAGAGGATACCTAAGGGATTTCAGGAGTGCTCATGAAGCCTCCTCGATTTTCGAAGTACTCGGCGTTGTCCGGGAGAAAAGTGCTCAATATCCTAGATAGAGCTACTGTAGTGATAGGTTTAGAAAATATTTTAACGCCATTTTCGTTCCCCTTTGGACTATTTCGCAGATCACAATGAGCGAGGATACCTAAGTGATTTCCGTAGTCCCCAGGAGGCCTCCTTGATTATCAAAGTACTCGGCGTTGTCCGGGAGAAAAGTGCTCAATGTCCTAGATAGAGCTACTGTAGTGATAGGTTTGGAAAATATTTTAACGCTATCTTCGTTCTCCTTTGGACTATTTCACCAATCAGAAGGAGAGAGGATTCCTAAGGAATTTCAGGAGTGCTCATAAAGCCTCCTCGATTTTCAAAGTACTCGGCGTTGTCCGGGAGAAAAGTGCTCAATATCCTAGATAGAGCTACTGTAGTAATAGGTTTAGAAAATATTTTAACGCCATCTTCGTTCCCCTTTGGACAATTTTGCAGATGAAAAGTAGAGAGGATACCTAAGTGTTTTCAGTAGTCCCCAGGAGGTTTCTTTGATTTTCAAAGTACTCGGCGTGGTCCGGGAGAAAAGTGCTCAATATCCTAGATAGAGCTACTATAGTGATAGGTTTGGAAAATATTTTAACGCCATCTTCGTTTCCCTTTGGACTATTTCGCAGATCACAAAGAGAGAGGATACCTAAGTGATTTCCGTAGTCCCCAGGGGGCCTCCTTGATTATCAAAGTACTCGGGGTTGTCCGGGAAAAAAGTGCTCAATGTCCTAGATAGAGCTACTGTAGTGATAGGTTTGGAAAATATTTTAACGCCATCTTCGTTCCCCTCTGGACTATTTCGCAGATCAGAAGGAGAGAGGATACCTAAGTGATTTCAGGAGTGCTCATGAAGCCTCCTCGATTTTCAAAGTACTCGGCGTTGTCCGATGGAAAAGTGCTCAATATCCTAGATAGAGCTACTGTAGTGATAGGTTTTGGAAAATATTTTAACGCCATCTTCGTTCCCATTTGGACTATTTTGCAGATGAAAAGGAGGGAGGATACCTAACTGATTTCAGTAGTCCCCAGTAGGCCTCTGTGATTTTCAAAGTACTCGGCGTTGTCCGGGAAAAAAGTGCTCAATGTCCTAGATAGAGCTACTGTAGTGATAGGTTTGGATAATATTTTAACAGCATCTACGCTGAAAAGGATGGGGTAATCGATAAGAGTTATTTCAGTAGTTCTCAGGAGGCCACTTTGATTTTGAAATACTCGGCGTTGTCCGAGAGAAAAGTGCTCCTTATCCTAGATAGAGCTACTGTAGTGATAGGTTTGGAAAATATTTTAAAGCCATCTTCGTTCCCCTTTGGACTATTTCGCAGATCAGAAGGAGAAAGGATACCTAAGGGATTTCATGGGTGTTCATGAAGCCTCCTCGATTTCCAAAGTACTCGGCGTTGTCCAGGAGAAAAGTGCTCAATATCCTAGATAGAGCTACTGTAGTTATAGGTTTGAAGAAAATATTTTAACGCCATCTTCGTTCCCCTTTGGACTATTTCGCAGATCAGAAGGAGAGAGGATACCTAACTGATTTCAGTAGTCCCCAGGATGCCTCCTTGATTATCAAAGTACTCGGCGTTGTCCGGGAGAATAGTGCTCAATGTCCTAGATAGAGCTACTGTAGTGATAGGTTTAGAAAATATTTTAACGCCATCTTCGTTCCCCTTTGGACAATTTTGCAGATGAAAAGGAGGGAGGATACCTAAGTGATTTCAGTAGTCCCCAGGAGGCATCTACGATATTCAAAGTACTCGGCGTTGTCCGGGAAAAAAGTGCTCAATGTCCTAGATAGAGCTACTGTAGTGATAGGTTTGGATAATATTTTAACAGCATCTAGGCTGAAAAGGATGGGGAATCGATAAGAGTTATTTCAGTAGTGCTCAGGAGGCCCATTTGATTTTGAAATACTCGGCGTTGTCCGGGAGAAAAGTGCTCAATATCCTAGATAGAGCTACTGTAGTGATAGGTTTGGATAATATTTTAACGGCATATTCGTTCCCATTTGAGCTATTTCGCAGATCAGTAGGAGAGAGGATACCTAAGTGATTTCAGTAGTCCTCAGGAGGCCTCCTTTATTATTAAAGTACTCGGCGTTGTCCGGGAGAAAAGTGCTCAATATCCTATATAGAGCTACTGGAGTGATAGGTTTGGAAAATATTTTAACGCCATCTTTGTTCCCCTTTGGACTATTTTGCAGATCAGAAGGAGAGAGGATACCTAAGTGATTTCAGTAGTGCTCATGAGGCTTCCTTGATTTTCAAAGTACTCGACGTTGTCCGGGAGAAAAGTGCTCAATATCCTAGATAGAGCTATGATAAAGACTATCATGATAGGATTGAAAATGATGAAGACTATCATGAGAGGATTGAAAATGATGAAGACTATCATGAGGGGATTGAAAATGATGAAGACTATAATGAGGGGATTGAAAATGATGTACACTATCATGAGGGGATTGAAAATGATGAAGACTATCATGAGGGGATTGAAAATGATGAAGACTATCATAAGGGGATTGAAACTGATGAAGAATGTCATGAGAGGATTGAAAATGATGAAGAATGTCATGAGAGGATTGAAAATGATGAAGAATAGACTGACAGGATTGGAAATGATGAGGAATACCATGAGGGGATTTAAAATGATGAATAATATCATGAGAGGATTGAATATGATGAAGAATATCATGAGAGGATTGAAAATGATGACGACTATCATGAGAGGTTTGAAAATGAGGAAGACTATCATGAGAGGATTAAAAATGATGAAGACTCTCATGAGAGGATTAAAAATGATGAAGACTATCATGATAGGATTAAAAATGATGAAGACTATCATGAGGGGATTGAAAATGATGAAGAATGTCATGAGAGGATTGAAAATGATGAAGAATGTCATGAGAGGATTGAAAATTATAAAGAATAGACTGACAGGATTGGAAATGATGAAGAATACCATGAGAGGATTGAAAATGATGAATAATATCATGAGGGGATTGAAAATGAGAAGAATATCATGAGGGGATCGAAAATGATTAAGAATATCATGAGGGGATTGAAATTAATGAAGAATATCATGAGAGGATTGAAAAAATGAAGAATATCATGAGAGGATTGAAAATTATTAAGAATATCATGAGCGGATTGAAAATGATGAGGAATATTACAAGAGGATTGAAAATGATGAAGAATATTATGAGGGGATTGAAAATGATTAATAGTATGAGGAGATTGAAAATGATGAAGAATATTATGAGGGGATTGAAAATGATTAATAGTATGAGGAGATCGAAAATGATGAATACAACGAGGGGAGTTAAAATGATTAAGGATATCATGAGGGGATTCAAAATATATAGTATGAACACCGGGGCGGTTATAAGTACCTATATAGAAGGCGCAGACAGTGGTGGTACTTTTTATAGAAATAAGTCATACTATTGCCCTGTGAAACGTAGGATGAAATGGTGGGGAAGAAACAGCTTTCGCAAAAGGCAAAATTTAAAAGTAGCGACCAGGGTAGAGAAAAGTAGAAAGATAAAGAGACAGCTATAGAGAGAGAAGGAGAGAAATAGAAGTTTTAATATAACGATGTTACACACACAATTTTTCTTCAATTATGTTTTTATGACCCCGAGCAACGCCGGGTAGCCCCGCTAGTCTATTATATAAATCCCACCTGTCTGTATGGATGTATGTATGTATGTATGTATGTATGTATGTAAAGCTTCTCCTCCGAAAGTACCCAACAAACGGTCACACGGGTGACATCATTCCGATCGGCCAGCCCAGGCGCGTCTAATATCTCGGAACCGGAAAAAAAAATTGACTCTTCCGGGGTCGACTGAGCACTTTTCTCCAATGGGGGGTGGCTTTTAACTCCATTTTTCAACGTTATTTATACTAATAATTTGAGAAGAAATCAAATGCAAAGTCACGATAAACCAGAAATGACGTCAGAGAGTGGCAGGAGGAAATTCACTCACACTACAACCAGTTTTCAGACGCTAATATTCCTCCCCCCCTCCCTTCCTATACCTCCTCCTTTCAGGCCAAATTGGGGGGGTCGGCATTCGCCGGTGTGAGCGCCTCAGACCAAATTTGTAGGGAGAGCAGAGTATCGGTATTCGCCGGTAGGGCGCCTCAGGCCAAATTTGGGGAGGGGGAGTTTCGACATTCGCCGGTGTGAGCGCCTCAGGCCAAATTTGGGGGAGGGGGAGTGTCGGCATTTGGCGGTATGAGCGCCTAAGGCCAAATTTGGGGGAGTGTCGGCGTTGTCCGGGAGAAAAGTGCTTAATATCCTAGATAGAGCTACTGTAGTGATAGGTTTAGAACATATTTTAACCCCATCTTCGTTCCCCTTTGGACAATTTTGCAGATGAAAAGGAGAGAATGATACCTAAGTGATTTCAGTAGTCCCCAAGAGGCCTCTTTGATTTTCAAAGTACTCGGCGTTGTCCGGGAAAAAAGTGCTCAATGTCCTAGATAGAGCTACTGTAGTGATAACTTTGGATAATATTTTAACAGCATCTACGCTGAAAAGGATGGGGGAATGGATAAGAATTATTTCAGTAGTCCATAGGAGGCCTCTTTGATTTTGAAATACTCGGCGTTGTCCGGGAGAAAAGTGCTCAATATCCTAGATAGAGCTACTGTAGTGATAGGTTTGGAAAATATTTTAACGCCATCTTCGTTCCCCTTTAGACTATTTCGCAGATCAGAAGGAGAGAGGATACCAAAGGGATTACAGGAGTGCTCATGAAGCCTCCTCGATTTTCAAAGTACTCGGCGTTGTCAGGGAGAAAAGTGCTCAATATCCTAGATAGAGCTACTGTAGTGATAGGTTTGGAAAATATTTTAACGCCATCTTCGTTCCCCTTTGGACTATTTCGCAGATCAGAAGGAGAGAGGATACCTAAGTGATTTCAGTAGTCCCCAGGAGGCCTCCTTGATTATCAAAGTACTCGGCGTTGTCCGGGAGAAAAGTGCTCAATATCCTAGATAGAGCTACTGTAGTGATAGGTTTGGAAAATATTTTAACGCCATCTTCGTTCCCCTTTGGACTATTTCGCAGATCAGAAGGAGAGAGGATACCTAAGTGATTTCAGTAGTCCCCAGGAGGCCTACTTGATTATCAAAGTACTCGGCGTTGTCCGAGAGAAAAGTGCTCAATGTCCTAGATAGAGCTACTGTAGTGATAGGTTTAGAACATATTTTAAGCCCATCTTCGTTCCCCTTTGGACAATTTTGCAGATGAAAAGGAGAGAATGATACCTAAGTGATTTCAGTAGTCCCCAAGAGGCCTCTTTGATTTTCAAAGTACTCGGCGTTGTCCGGGAAAAAATTGCTCAATGTCCGAGATAGAGCTACTGTAGTGATAGGTTTGGATAATATTTTAACGCCATCTTCGTTCCTCTTTGGACTATTTCGCAGATCAGAAGGAGAGAGGATACCTAAGTGATTTCAGTAGTCCCCAGGAGGCCTCCTTGATTATCAAAGTACTCGGCGTTGTCCGGGAGAAAAGTGCTCCATGTCCTAGATAGAGCTACTGTAGTGATAGGTTTGGAAAATATTTAAACGCCATCTTCGTTCCCCTTTGGACTATTTGGCAGATAAGAAGGAGAGAGGATACCTAAGGGATTTTAGGAGTGCTCATGAAGCCTCCTCGATTTTCAAAGTACTCGGCGTTGTCCGGGAGAAAAGTGCTCAATATCCTAGATAGAGCTACTGTAGTGATAGGTTTAGAAAATATTTTAACGCCATCTTCGTTCCCATTTGGACAATTTTGCATATGAAAAGGAGGGAGGATACCTAACTGATTTCAGTTGTCCCCAGGAGGCCTCTTTGATTTTCAAAGTACTCGGCGTTGTCCGGGAAAAAAGTGCTCAATGTCCTAGATAGAGCTACTGTAGTGATAACTTTGGATAATATTTTAACAGCATCTACGCTGAAAAGGATGGGGGAATGGATAAGAATTATTTCAGTAGTCCATAGGAGGCCTCTTTGATTTTGAAATACTCGGCGTTGTCCGGGAGAAAAGTGCTCAATATCCTAGATAGAGCTACTGTAGTGATAGGTTTGGAAAATATTTTAACGCCATCTTCGTTCCCCTTTGGACTATTTCGTAGATCAGAAGGAGAGAGGATACCTAAGGGATTTCAGGATTGCTCATGAAGCCTCCTCGATTTTCAAAGTACTCGGCGTTGTCAGGGAGAAAAGTGCTCAATATCCTAGATAGAGCTACTGTAGTGATAGGTTTAGAACATATTTTAACGCCCTCTTCGTTCCCCTTTGGACTATTTTGCAGATGAAAAGGAGGGAGGATACCTAACTGATTTAAGTAGTCCCCAGGAGGACTCTTTGATTTTCAAAGTACTCGGCGTTGTCCGGGAAAAAAGTGCTCAATGTCCTAGATAGAGCTACTGTAGTGATAGGTTTGGATAATATTTTAACAGCATCTACGCTGAAAAGGATAGGGGAATGGATAAGAGTTATTTCAGTAGTCCCCAGGAGGCCTCTTTGATTTTACAATACTCGGCGTTGTCCGGGAGAAAAGTGCACAATATCCTAGATAGAGCTACTGTAGTGATAGGTTTGGAAAATATTTTAACGCCATCTTCGTTCCCCTTTGGACTATTTCGCAGATCAGAAGGAGAGAGGATACCTAAGGGATTTCAGGAGTGCTCATGAAGCCTCCTCGATTTTCAAAGTACTCGGCGTTGTCCGGGAGAAAAGTGCTTAATATCGACGATAGAGCTACTGTAGTGATAGGTTTAGAACATATTTTAACCCCATCTTCGTTCCCCTTTGGACAATTTTGCAGATGAAAAGGAGAGAATGATACCTAAGTGATTTCAGTAGTCCCCAAGAGGCCTCTTTGATTTTCAAAGTACTCGGCGTTGTCTGGGTAAAAAGTGCTCAATGTCCTAGATAGAGCTACTGTAGTGATAACTTTGGATAATATTTTAACAGCATCTACGCTGAAAAGGATGGGGGAATGGATAAGAATTATTTCAGTAGTCCATAGGAGGCCTCTTTGATTTTGAAATACTCGGCGTTGTCCGGGAGAAAAGTGCTCAATATCCTAGATAGAGCTACTGTAGTGATAGGTTTGGAAAATATTTTAACGCCATCTTCGTTCCCCTTTGGACTATTTTGTAGATCAGAAGGAGAGAGGATACCAAAGGGATTTCAGGAGTGCTCATGAAGCCTCCTCGATTTTCAAAGTACTCGGCGTTGTCAGGGAGAAAAGTGCTCAATATCCTAGATAGAGCTACTGTAGTGATAGGTTTAGAACATATTTTAACCCCATCTTCGTTCCCCTTTGGACAATTTTGCAGATGAAAAGGAGAGAATGATACCTAAGTGATGTCAGTAGTCCCCAGGAGGCCTCTTTGATTTTCAAAGTACTCGGCGTTGTCCGGGAAAAAAGTGCTCAATGTCCTAGATAGAGCTACTGTAGTGATAGGTTTGGATAATATGTTAACAGCGTCTACGCTGAAAAGGATGGGGAATCGATAAGAGTTATTTCAGTAGTGTTCAGGAGGCCTCTTTGATTTTGAAATACTCGGCGTTGTCCGGGAGAAAAGTGCTCAATATCCTATATAGAGCTACTGTAGCGATAGGTTTGAAAAATATTTTAACGCCATCTTCGTTCCTCTTTGGACTATTTCGCAGATCAGAAGGAGAGAGGATACCTAAGTGATTTCAGTAGTCCCCAGGAGGCCTCCTTGATTATCAAAGTACTCGGCGTTGTCCGGGAGAAAAGTGCTCCATGTCCTAGATAGAGCTACTGTAGTGATAGGTTTGGAAAATATTTAAACGCCATCTTCGTTCCCCTTTGAACTATTTGGCAGATCAGAAGGAGAGAGGATACCTAAGGGATTTCAGGAGTGCTCATGAAGCCTCCTCGATTTTCAAAGTACTCGGCGTTGTCCGGGAGAAAAGTTCTCAATATCCTAGATAGAGCTACTGTAGTGATAGGTTTAGAAAATATTTTGACGCCATCTCTGTACCACTTTGGACTATTTTGCAGATTAAAAGGAGGGAGGATACCTAAGTGATTTCAGTAGTGCTCAGGAGGCGTCCTTTATTTTGAAAGTACTCGGCGTTGTCCGGGAGAAAAGTGCTTAATATCCTACATAGAGCTACTGTAGTGATAGGTTTGGATAATATTTTAACAGCATCTATGCTTTAAAGTATGGGGGAATCGATAAGAGTTATTTCAGTAGTGCTCATAAGGCCTCCTTTATTTTCAAAGTACTCGGTGTTGTCCGGGAGAAAAGTGCTCAATATCTTAGATAGAGCTACTGTACTGATAGGTTTGGAAAATATTTTAACGCCATATTCGTTCCCCTTTGGACTATTTTGCAGATGAAAAGGAGGGAGGATACCTAAGTGATATCAGTAGTGCTCAGGAGGCGTCCTTGATTTTGAAAGTACTCGGGGTTATCCAGGAGAAAAGTGCTCAATATCCTAGATAGAGCTACTGTAGTGATAATTTTGGATAATATTTTAACAGTATTTACGCTGAAAAGGATGGCGGAATAGATAAGAGTGATTTTAGAGTAATAAGAGTGATATGCACCAGCGCGGCAATAGGTACGTATATAGTCTGCGCACCACGGTGGTTATACATACGTATATAGTATTAATACCGGAGCGGAAATAAGTACCTATATAGAAAGCGCAGATAGAGGTGGTACTTTTTATAGAAATATGTCATACTATTGCCCTGGGCAACGTAGGAGAAATGGTGGGGAAGAAGCAGCCTTCCCAAAAAGCAAAATTAAAAGTAGCGGTGAAATGGGGCGACCAGGGAAGAGAAAGGTAGAAAGATAAATAGACGGCTATAGATGAGAGGGGGAAATAGAAGTTTGAATATAAAGATGTTACACACGCGATTTCTTCTCAATTATATGTTTTTATGACCCTGAGCAACGCCGGGTAGCCCCGCTAGTACTATATAAGGAGGAACTATATGCGAAAATAACTGTTTTAGTAATACTATATAAGGAGGAAGTATATGCGAAAATAACTGTTTTAGTAATACTATATAAGGAGGAAGTATATGCGAAAATAACTGTTTTAGTAATCTATTATATAAACGTCACCTGTCTGTATGGATGTATGTATGTATGTATGTATGTATGTATGTATGTATGTATGTATGTATGTATGTATGTATGTAAAGCTTCTCCTCCGAAAGTACCCAACACACGGTCACACGGGTGACATCATTCCCACCGGCCAGCCCAGACGCGTGTAATATCTCGGAACCGGAAAAAAAAAATTGACTCTTCCGGGGTCGACTGAGCACTTTTCTCCAATGGGGGGGTGGCTTTTAACTCCATTTTTCAACGTTATTTATACTAATTTGAGAAGAAAAATAATGCAAAGTCACGATAAACCAGATATGACGTCAGAGTAAGGGAGTGGCGGGTAGAAATTCACTCACACTACAACCATTTTTTTTCTTTCTTTCTTCTTTCCCTCTCACACTTTCTTTCTTAATTATTAATAAACGCTAATATTCCTTCCCCCTCCCTTCCTCACTATGGCCGTTCTGTTATACTTCCAGGCATTACCTCCTCCTTTCAGGCCAAATAGGGGGGGGGGAAATGTCGGCATTCACCGATGTGAGCGCTACAGGCCAAATCTGAGGAGGGGGAATGTCGGCATTCGGCAGTATGAGCGCCTAAAGCGAAATTTGGGGATGGGGGAGTGTCGGCATTCGGTGGTGGGGCCCCTCAGGCCAAATCTGGGGAGGGGAAATGTCGGCGGTGGGGTTCTTCAGGCCAAATCTGGGAAGGGGGAGTGTCGGCATCAGGCCAAATCTGGGGGGGGGGGGAATGTCAGCATTCTCCGGTATGAGCGCCTCAGGCCAAATCTGGGGAGGGGGGTGTCGGCATTTGCACGTATGAGCGCCTCAGGCGAAATTTAGGGGAAGAGGAGTGTCGACATTCGCCGTTGGGGCGCATCAGGCCAAATCTGGGGAGGGGGAGTGTCGACATTCGCCGGTGTGAGCGCCTCAGGCCAAATCTGGGGAGGGAGTGTCGACATTCGCCGGTGTGAGCGCCTCAGGCCAAATTGGGGGGGGGGGGAGCGTCGGCATTCGCCGGTATGAGCGCCTCAGGCCAAATCTGGGGATGTGGGAATGTCGGCATTCGCCGGTATGAGCGTCTCAGGCCAAATCTGGGGGAGTATCGGTATTCGCCGGTGGGGCGCCTTAGGAAACATTTGGGGCGGGGGGGTATCGGTATTCGACGGTGGGGCGCCTCAGGCGAAATAGCCCGACCTGTACTTTAGGGGAGCAGAAATGCCCAAAAGGAAAAGGGATTAAAAAATATAATGATTCGAGAGTGTAAGATCGACACCTATCGGATAGGACTAGATAATACACTTGATCTCAAGGCAAAAAATGCCGAGAACAGATACTACACTTTGATCTTATCCAAAAGGCCAACAAAGGATCCGAAATTCAAAATTTTGAGGTTATTTACTATAACCAATCTACACCTGAACAGCGGTCTATCCACTAGACACTGTTTAAATTACATTATTAAATTAACAAGTAATAATAACTATGATTTTCTTTCAACAAACATTGTATAATACTATTTAACAACTTATTACATTAGTTTTGAATATCAACAAATAATTTTAAACTCCCCCAGACCGTTTTTCTCTAATTCAACATAGCTTTTAGACGCCATTTTTTTTTTTACCGAAAATTACATTAATTCACTTCTTTTGGCTAATATCAAGGTGTAGTATCTTCCGATGGATACTGCACCCCATAAACTGGAATCGTCTTGGCCATCGGGGCTTCATTCCGCCGGTCTATGAGTTTGTCATGTGCAGTTCTAGGAGGTCCACACTCCCAGGCTTTGCCTCCCCTCTTTGGGGAGGAGTAAGTTTATTGCTTACTGCCTGAGGCGCCCCTACCGGGGAATGCCGAATAACAGCTTCTACGTTTCTCTTGGGACTATTTTGCAGATGAAAAGCGGGGGGGGTGGTGGATCGGTAAGAGTGATTTCATTACTGCTCCAGAAGCCTCCTTGATTTTTTTAAATACTCGGCGTTGTCTGGGAGAAAACTGCTCAATATCCTAGATAGAGCTACTGTAGTGATAGGTTTGGAAAATATTTTAACGCCATCTTCGTTCCCCTTTGGACTATTTTGTAGATGAAAAGGAGGGAGGATACCTAAGTAATTTCAGTAGTGCTCATGAGGCCTCTTTGATTTGCAAAGTACTCGGCGTTGTCCGGGAGAAAAGTGCTCAATATCCTAGATAGAGCTACTGTAGTGTTAGGTTTGGAAAATATTTTAACGCCATCTTCGTTCCCCTTTGGACTATTTTGCAGATGAAAAGGAGGGAGGATACCTAAGTAATTTCAGTAGTGCTCATGAGGCCTCCTTGATTTTCAAAGTACTCGGCGTTGTCCGGGAGAAAAGTGCTCAATATCCTAGATAGAGCTTCTGTAGTGATAGGTTTGGAAAATATTTTAACGCCATCTTCGATCCCCTTTGGACTATTTTGCAGATGAAAAGGAGGGAGGATACCTAAGTAATTTCATTAGTGCTCAGGAGGCCTCCTTGATTTTCAAAGTACTCGGCGTTGTCCGGGAGAAAAGTGCTCAATATCCTAGATAGAGCTACTGTAGTGATAGGTTTGGAAAATATTTTAACGCCATCTTCGTTCCCCTTTGGACTATTTTGCAGATAAAAAGGAGGGACGATACCTAAGTAATTTCAGTAGTGCTCAGGAGGCCTCCTTGGTTTTCAAAGTACTCGGCGTTGTCCGGGAGAAAAGTGCTCAATATCCTAGATAGAGCTACTGCAGTGATAGGTTTGGAAAATATTTTAACGCCATCTTCGTTACTCTTTGGACTATTTTGCAGATAAAAAGGAGGGACGATACCTAAGTAATTTCAGTAGTGCTCAGGAGGCCTCCTTGATTTTCAAAGTACTCGGCGTTGTCCGGGAGAAAAGTGCTCAATATCCTAGATAGAGCTACTGTAGTGATAGGTTTGGAAAATATTTTAACGCAAATTTCTATCCCCTTTAGACTATTTTGCAGATGAAAAAGAGGGAGGATACCTAAGTAATTTCAGTAGTGCTCAGGAGGCCTCCTTGATTTTCAAAGTACTCGGCGTTGTCCGGGAGAAAAGTGCTCAATATCCTAGATAGAGCTACTGTAGTGATAGGTTTGGAAAATATTTTAACGCAATCTTCTATCCCCTTTGGACTATTTTGCAGATGAAAAAGAGGGAGGATACTTAAGTAATTTCAGTAGTGCTCAGGAGGCCTCCTTGATTTTCAAAGTATTCGGCGTTGTCCGGGAGAAAAGTGCTCAATATCCTAGATAGAGCTACTGTAGTGATAGGTTTGGAAAATATTTTAACGCCATCTTCGATCCCCTTTGGACTATTTTGCAGATGAAAAGGAGGGAGGATACCTAAGTAATTTACGTAGTGCTCAGGAGGCCTCCTCGATTTTCAAAGTATTCGGCGTTGTCCGGGAGAAAAGTGCTCAATATCTTAGATAGAGCTACTGTAGTGATAGGTTTGGAAAATATTTTAACGCAATCTTCTATCCCCTTTGGACTATTTTGCAGATGAAAAGGAGGGAGGATACCTAAGTAATTTACGTAGTGCTCAGGAGGCCTCCTTGATTTTCAAAGTATTCGGCGTTGTCCGGGAGAAAAGTGCTCAATATCCTAGATAGAGCTACTGTAGTGATAGGTTTGGAAAATATTTTAACGCCATCTTCGATCCCCTTTGGACTATTTTGCAGATGAAAAGGAGGGAGGATACCTAAGTAATTTACGTAGTGCTCAGGAGGCCTCCTTGATTTTCAAAGTATTCGGCGTTGTCCGGGAGAAAGGTGCTCAATATCCTAGATAGAGCTACTGTAGTGATAGGTTTGGAAAATATTTTAACGCCATCTTCGATCCCCTTTGGACTATTTTGCAGATGAAAAGGAGGGAGGATACCTAAGTAATTTACGTAGTGCTCAGGAGGCCTCCTTGATTTTCAAAGTATTCGGCGTTGTCCGGGAGAAAAGTGCTCAATATCCTAGATAGAGCTACTGTAGTGATAGGTTTGGAAAATATTTTAACGCAATCTTCTATCCCCTTTGGACTATTTTGCAGATGAAAAAGAGAGAAGGATACCTAAGTAATTTCAGTAGTGCTCAGGAGGCCTCCTTGATTTTCAAAGTACTCGGCGTTGTCCGGGATAAAAGTGCTCAATATCCTAGATAGAGCTACTGTAGTGATAGGTTTGGAAAATATTTTAACGCAATCTTCTATCCCCTTTGGACCATTTTGCAGATGAAAAAGAGGGAGGATACCTAAGTAATTTCAGTAGTGCTCAGGAGGCCTCCTTGATTTTCAAAGTACTCGGCGTTGTCCGGGAGAAAAGTGCTCAATATCCTAGATAGAGCTACTGTAGTGATAGGTTTGGAAAATATTTTAACGCCATCTTCGATCCCCTTTGGACTATTTTGCAGATGAAAAGGAGGGAGGATACCTAAGTAATTTACGTAGTGCTCAGGAGGCTTCCTTGATTTTCAAAGTACTCGGCGTTGTCCGGGAGAAAAGTGCTCAATATCCTAGATAGAGCTACTGTAGTGATAGGTTTGGAAAATATTTTAACGCCATCTTCGTTAATCTTTGGACTATTTTGCAGATGAAAAGGAGGGAGGATACCTAAGAAATTCAGTAGTGCTCATGAGGCCTCTTTAATTTGCAAAGTACTCGGCGTTGTCCGGGAGAAAAGTGCTCAATATCCTAGATAGAGCTACTGTAGTGTTAGGTTTGGAAAATATTTTAACGCCATCTTCGTTCCCCTTTGGACTATTTTGCAGATGAAAAGGAGGGAGGATACCTAAGTAATTTCAGTAGTGCTCATGAGGCCTCCTTGATTTTCAAAGTACTCGGCGTTGTCCGGGAGAAAAGTGCTCAATATCCTAGATAGAGCTTCTGTAGTGATAGGTTTGGAAAATATTTTAACGCCATCTTCGATCCCCTTTGGACTATTTTGCAGATGAAAAGGAGGGAGGATACCTAAGTAATTTACGTAGTGCTCAGGAGGCCTCCTTGATTTTCAAAGTATTCGGCGTTGTCCGGGAGAAAAGTGCTCAATATCCTAGATAGAGCTACTGTAGTGATAGGTTTGGAAAATATTTTAACGCCATCTTCGTTAACCTTTGGACTATTTTGCAGATGAAAAGGAGGGAGGATACCTAAGTAATTTCAGTAGTGCTCAGGAGGCCTCCTTGATTTTCAAAGTATTCGGCGTTGTCCGGGAGAAAAGTGCTCAATATCCTAGATAGAGCTACTGTAGTGATAGGTTTGGAAAATATTTTAACGCCATCTTCGATCCCCTTTGGACTATTTTGCAGATGAAAAGGAGGGAGGATACCTAAGTAATTTACGTAGTGCTCAGGAGGCCTCCTTGATTTTCAAAGTATTCGGCGTTGTCCGGGAGAAAAGTGCTCAATATCCTAGATAGAGCTACTGTAGTGATAGGTTTGGAAAATATTTTAACGCCATCTTCGATCCCCTTTGGACTATTTTGCAGATGAAAAGGAGGGAGGATACCTAAGTAATTTACGTAGTGCTCAGGAGGCCTCCTTGATTTTCAAAGTATTCGGCGTTGTCCGGGAGAAAAGTGCTCAATATCCTAGATAGAGCTACTGTAGTGATAGGTTTGGAAAATATTTTAACGCCATCTTCGATCCCCTTTGGACTATTTTGCAGATGAAAAGGAGGGAGGATACCTAAGTAATTTACGTAGTGCTCAGGAGGCCTCCTTGATTTTCAAAGTATTCGGCGTTGTCCGGGAGAAAAGTGCTCAATATCCTAGATAGAGCTACTGTAGTGATAGGTTTGGAAAATATTTTAACGCCATCTTCGTTAACCTTTGGACTATTTTGCAGATGAAAAGGAGGGAGGATACCTAAGTAATTTCAGTAGTGCTCAGGAGGCCTCCTTGATTTTCAAAGTATTCGGCGTTGTCCGGGAGAAAAGTGCTCAATATCCTAGATAGAGCTACTGTAGTGATAGGTTTGGAAAATATTTTAACGCCATCTTCGATCCCCTTTGGACTATTTTGCAGATGAAAAGGAGGGAGGATACCTAAGTAATTTACGTAGTGCTCAGGAGGCCTCCTTTATTTTCAAAGTATTCGGCGTTGTCCGGGAGAAAAGTGCTTAATATCCTAGATAGAACTACTGTAGTGATAGGTTTGGAAAATATTTTAACGCAATCTTCTATCCCCTTTGGACTATTTTGCAGATGAAAAAGAGGAAGGATACCTAAGTAATTTCAGTAGTGCTCCGGAGGCCTCCTTGATTTTCAAAGTACTCGGCGTTGTCCGGGAGAAAAGTGCTCAATATCCTAGATAGAGCTACTGTAGTGATAGGTTTGGAAAATATTTTAACGCAATATTCTATCCCCTTTGGACTATTTTGCAGATGAAAAAGAGGGAGGATACCTAAGTAATTTCAGTAGTGCTCAGGAGGCCTCCTTGATTTTCAAAGTATTCGGCGTTGTCCGGAAGAAAAGTGCTCAATATCCTAGATAGAGCTACTGTAGTGATAGGTTTGGAAAATATTTTAACGCCATCTTCGATCCCCTTTGGACTATTTTGCAGATGAAAAGGAGGGAGGATACCTAAGTAATTTACGTAGTGCTCAGGAGGCCTCCTTGATTTTCAAAGTATTCGGCGTTGTCCGGGAGAAAAGTGCTCAATATCCTAGATAGAGCTACTGTAGTGATAGGTTTGGAAAATATTTTAACGCCATCTATGTTAACCTTTGGACTATTTTGCAGATGAAAAGGAGGGAGGATACCTAAGTAATTTACGTAGTGCTCAGGAGGCCTCCTTGATTTTCAAAGTATTCGGCGTTGTCCGGGAGAAAAGTGCCTAATATCTTAGATAGGGCTACTGTAGTGATAGGTTTGGAAAATATTTTAACGCCATCTTCGATCCCCTTTGGACTATTTTGCAGATGAAAAGGAGGGAGGATACCTAAGTAATTTACGTAGTGCTCAGGAGGCCTCCTTGATTTTCAAAGTATTCGGCGTTGTCCGGGAGAAAAGTGCTCAATATCCTAGATAGAGCTACTGTAGTGATAGGTTTGGAAAATATTTTAACGCCATCTTCGTTAACCTTTGGACTATTTTGCAGATGAAAAAGAGGGAGGATACCTAAGTAATTTACGTAGTGCTCAGGAGGCCTCCTTGATTTTCAAAGTATTCGGCGTTGTCCGGGAGAAAAGTGCTCAATATCCTAGATAGAGCTACTGTAGTGATAGGTTTGGAAAATATTTTAACGCCATCTTCGATCCCCTTTGGACTATTTTGCAGATGAAAAGGAGGGAGGATACCTAAGTAATTTACGTAGTGCTCAGGAGGCCTCCTTGATTTTCAAAGTATTCGGCGTTGTCCGGGAGAAAAGTGCTCAATATCCTAGATAGAGCTACTGTAGTGATAGGTTTGGAAAATATTATAACGCCATCTTCGTTCCTCTTTGGACTATTTTGCAGATGAAAAGGACGGAGGATACGTAAGTAATTTTAGTAGTGCTCAGGAGGCCTCCTTGATTTTCAAAGTATTCGGCGTTGTCCGGGAGAAAAGTGCTCAATATCCTAGATAGAGCTACTGTAGTGATAGGTTTTGAAAATATTTTAACGCCATCTTCGTTAACCTTTGGACTATTTTGCAGATGAAAAGGAGGGAGGATACCTAAGTAATTTACGTAGTGCTCAGGAGGCTTCCTTGATTTTCAAAGTATTCGGCGTTGTCCGGGAGAAAAGTGCTCAATATCCTAGATAGAGCTACTGTAGTGATAGGTTTGGAAAATATTTTAACGCCATCTTCGATCCCCTTTGGACTATTTTGCAGATGAAAAGGAGGGAGGATACCTAAGTAATTTACGTAGTGCTCAGGAGGCCTCCTTGATTTTCAAAGTATTCGGCGTTGTCCGGGAGAAAAGTGCTCAATATCCTAGATAGAGCTACTGTAGTGATAGGTTTGGAAAATATTTTAACGCCATCTTCGTTCCCCTTTGGACTATTTTGCAGATGAAAAGGAGGGAGGATACCTAAGTAATTTCAGTAGTGCTCATGAGGCCTCCTTGATTTTCAAAGTACTCGGCGTTGTCCGGGAGAAAAGGGCTCAATATCCTAGATAGAGCTTCTGTAGTGATAGGTTTGGAAAATATTTTAACGCCATCTTCGATCCCCTTTGGACTATTTTGCAGATGAAAAGGAGGGAGGATACCAAAGTAATTTACGTAGTGCTCAGGAGGCCTCCTTGATTTTCAAAGTATTCGGCGTTGTCCGGGAGAAAAGTGCTCAATATCCTAGATAGAGCTACTGTAGTGATAGGTTTGGAAAATATTTTAACGCCATCTTCGTTAACCTTTGGACTATTTTGCAGATGAAAAGGAGGGAGGATACCTAAGTAATTTCAGTAGTGCTCAGGAGGCCTCCTTGATTTTCAAAGTATTCGGCGTTGTCCGGGAGAAAAGTGCTCAATATCCTAGATAGAGCTACTGTAGTGATAGGTTTGGAAAATATTTTAACGCCATCTTCGATCCCCTTTGGACTATTTTGCAGATGAAAAGGAGGGAGGATACCTAAGTAATTTACGTAGTGCTCAGGAGGCCTCCTTGATTTTCAAAGTATTCGGCGTTGTCCGGGAGAAAAGTGCTCAATATCCTAGATAGAGCTACTGTAGTGATAGGTTTGGAAAATATTTTAACGCCATCTTCGATCCCCTTTGGACTATTTTGCAGATGAAAAGGAGGGAAGATACCTAAGTAATTTACGTAGTGCTCAGGAGGCCTCCTTGATTTTCAAAGTATTCGGCGTTGTCCGGGAGAAAAGTGCTCAATATCCTAGATAGAGCTACTTTAGTGATAGGTTTGGAAAATATTTTAACGCCATCTTCGATCCCCTTTGGACTATTTTGCAGATGAAAAGGAGGGAGGATACCTAAGTAATTTACGTAGTGCTCAAGAGGCCTCCTTGATTTTCAAAGTATTCGGCGTTGTCCGGGAGAAAAGTGCTCAATATCCTAGATAGAGCTACTGTAGTGATAGGTTTGGAAAATATTTTAACGCCATCTTCGTTAACCTTTGGACTATTTTGCAGATGAAAAGGAGGGAGGATACCTAAGTAATTTCAGTAGTGCTCAGGAGGCCTCCTTGATTTTCAAAGTATTCGGCGTTGTCCGGGAGAAAAGTGCTCAATATCCTAGATAGAGCTACTGTAGTGATAGGTTTGGAAAATATTTTAACGCCATCTTCGATCCCCTTTGGACTATTTTGCAGATGAAAAGGAGGGAGGATACCTAAGTAATTTACGTAGTGCTCAGGAGGCCTCCTTGATTTTCAAAGTATTCGGCGTTGTCCGGGAGAAAAGTGCTGAATATCCTAGATAGAACTACTGTAGTGATAGGTTTTGAAAATATTTTAACGCCATCTTCGTTAACCTTTAGACTATTTTGCAGATGAAAAGGAGGGAGGATACCTAAGTAATTTACGTAGTGCTCAGAAGGCTTCCTTGATTTTCAAAGTATTCGGCGTTGTCCGGGAGAAAAGTGCTCAATATCCTAGATAGAGCTACTGTAGTGATAGGTTTGGAAAATATTTTAACGCCATCTTCGATCCCCTTTGGACTATTTTGCAGATGAAAAGGAGGGAGGATACCTAAGTAATTTACGTAGTGCTCAGGAGGCCTCCTTGATTTTCAAAGTATTCGGCGTTGTCCGGGAGAAAAGTGCTCAATATCCTAGATAGAGCTACTGTAGTGATAGGTTTGGAAAATATTTTAACGCCATCTTCGTTAACCTTTGGACTATTTTGCAGATGAAAAGGAGGGAGGATACCTAAGTAATTTACGTAGTGCTCAGGAGGCCTCCTTGATTTTCAAAGTACTCGGCGTTGTCCGGGAGAAAAGTGCTCAATATCCTAGATAGAACTACTGTAGTGATAGGTTTGGAAAATATTTTAACGCCATCTTCGTTACCCTTTGGACTATTTTGCAGATAAAAAGGCGGGAGGATATCTAAGTAATTTCAGTAGTGCTCATGAGGCCTCCTTGATTTTCAAAGTACTCGGCGTTGTCCGGGAGAAAATTGCTCAATGTCCTAGATAGAGCTACTGTAGTGATAGGTTTGGATAATATTTTAACAGCATCTACGCTGAAAAGGATGGGGGATCTATAAGAGTGATTTCAGTAGTGCTCAGGAGGCCTCATTGATTTTCAAATTACTCGGCGTTGTCCGGGAGAAAATTGCTCAATGTCCTAGATAGAGCTACTATAGTGATAGGTTTGGAAAATATTTTAACAGCATCTACGCTGAAAAGGATATGGAATCGATAAGAGTGATTTACGTAGTGCTCAGGAGGCCTCCTTGATTTTCAAAGTACTCGGCGTTGTCTAGGAGAAAAGTGTACAATATCCTAGATAGAGCTACTGTAGTGATAGGTTTGGAAAATATTTTAACGCTATCTTTGTTCCCCTTTGGACTATTTTGCAGATGAAAAAGTAGGGAGGATACCTAAATGATTTCAGTAGTTCTCAGGAGGCTTCCTTGATTATCAAAGTACTCGGCGTTGGCCGGGAGAAAAGTGCTCAATGTCCTAGATAGAGCTACTGTAGTGATAGGTTTGGAAAATATTTTAACGCCATCTTTGTTCCCCTTTTGACTATTTCGCAGATCAGAAGGAGAGAGGATACCTAAGTGATTTCAGTAGTGCTCATGAGGCCTCCTTGATTTTCAAAGTACTTGGCGTTGTCCGAGAGAAAAGTGCTCAATATCCTAGATAGAGATATGATAAAGACTATCATGAGAGGATTGAAAATGATGAAGACTATCATGAGAGGATTGAAAATGATGAAGACTATCATGAGAGGATTGAAAATGATGATGACTATCATGAGAGGATTGAAAATGATGAAGACTATCATTAGGTGATTGAAAATGATGAAGACTATAATGAGGGGATTGAAAATGATGAAGACTATAATGAGGGGATTGAAAATGATGTACACTATCATGAGGGGATTGAAAATGATGAAGACTATCATGAGAGGATTGAAAATGATGATGACTATCATGAGAGGATTGAAAATGATGATGACTATCATGAGAGGATTGAAAATGATGAAGACTATCATGAGAGGATTGAAAATGATGAAGACTATAATGAGGGGATTGAAAATGATGAAGACTATAATGAGGGGATTGAAAATGATGAAGACTATAATGAGGGGATTGAAAATGATGTACACTATCATGAGGGGATTGAAAATGATAAAGACTATCATGAGGGGATTGAAAATGATGAAGACTATCATGAGGGGATTGAAAATGATGAAGACTATCATGAGGGGATTGAAAATGATGAAGAATTTCATGAGAGGATTGAAAATGAGGAAGAATAGACTGACAGGATTGGAAATGATGAAGAATACCATGAGGGGATTTTAAATGATTAATAATATCATGAGGGGATTGAAAATGATTAATAATATCATGAGAGGTTTGAAAATGATGAAGACTATCATGAGAGGATTGAAAATGATGATGACTATCATGAGAGGATTGAAAATGATGATGACTATCATGAGAGGATTGAAAATGATGATGACTATCATGAGGGGATTGAAAATGATGAAGACTATCATGAGAGGATTGAAAATTATGAAGAATGTCATGAGAGGATTGAAAATTATGAAGAATAGACTGACAGGATTGGAAATGATGAAGAATACCATGAGAGGATTGAAAATGATGAATAATATCATGAGGGGATTGAAAATGAGAAGAATATCATGAGGGGATCGAAAATGATGAAATATACCATGAGAGGATTGAAACTTATTAAGAATATCATGAGCGGATTGAAAATGATGAGGAATATTACGAGAGGATTGAAAATGATGAAGAATATTATGAGGGGATTGAAAATGATTAATAGTATGAGGAGATTGAAAATAATGAAGAATATTATGAGGGGATTGAAAATGATTAATAGTATGAGGAGATCGAAAATGATGAATACAACGAGGGGAGTTAAAATGATGAAGGATATCATGAGGGGATTCAAAATATATAGTATGAACACCGGGGCGGTTATAAGTACCTATATAGAAGGCGCAGACAGTGGTGGTACTTTTTATAGAAATAAGTCATACTATTGCCCTGTGAAACGTGGGATGAAATGGTGGGGAAGAAACAGCTTTCGCAAAAGGCAAAATTTAAAAGTAGCGACCAGGGTAGATAAAAGTAGAAAGATAAAGAGACAGCTATAGAGAGAGAGGGAGAGAAATAGAAGTTTTAATATAAAGATGTTACACACGCGATTTTTCTTCAATTATGTTTTTATGACCCCGAGCAACGCCGGGTAGCCCCGCTAGTCTATTATATAAACGTCACCTGTCTGTATGGATGTATGTATGTATGTATGTATGTATGTATGTAAAGCTTCTCCTCCGAAAGTACCCAACACACGGTCACACGGGTGACATCATTCCCACCGGCCAGCCCAGACGCGTGTAATATCTCGGAACCGGAAAAAAAAAATTGACTCTTCCGGGGTCGACTGAGCACTTTTCTCCAATGGGGGGTGGCTTTTAACTCCATTTTTCAACGTTATTTATACTAATTTGAGAAGAAAAATAATGCAAAGTCACGATAAACCAGATATGACGTCAGAGTAAGGGAGTGGCGGGTAGAAATTCACTCACACTACAACCATTTTTTTTCTTTCTTTCTTCTTTCCCTCTCACTCCCACACTTTCTTTCTCAATTATCAATAGACGCTAATATTCCTTCCCCCCTCCCTTCCTCACTATGGCCATTCTGTTATACTTCCAGGCATTACCTCCTCCTTTCAGGCCAAATAGGGGGTGGGGGAATGTCGGCATTCACCGATGTGAGCGCCACAGGCCAAATCTGGGGAGAGGGAGTGTCAGCATTCGGCGGTGGGGCGCCTCAGACCAAATCTGAGGAGGGGGAATGTCGGCATTCGCTGGTATGAGCGCCTCAGGCCAAATCTGGGGATGGGGGAGTGTCGGCATTCGGCGATAGGGCACTCACGCCAAATTTTAGAGGACGGAGAGTGTCGGTATTCGGTGGCGAAATTTGGGGGAGGGGGTGTGTCGGCATTCGCCGGTATGAGCGCCTCAGGCGAAATTTGGGAGGGGAGTGTCGGCATTCGGCAGTATGAGCGCCTAAGGCGAAATTTGGGGGAGGGGGAGTGTCGGCATTCGGTGGTGGGGCGCCTCAGGCCAAATCTGGGGAGGGGAAATGATAATCTGATTTTTGATTTGAGAGTGTAAAACCGACACCTATCGGATAGGACTAGATAATACACTTTATCTCAAGGCAAAAATGCCGAGAACAGATACTACACTTTGATCTTAGCCAAAAGGCCAACAATTTATTTAGATGGATGCATCCTGGAAAACATTAACTCCTAGAGTTAAGATTACATTCCCAGAATGCATACCACCTTAGGCATAAAAGCCCACTGTGGAAGGGGGGAAGGTGGGGGTCGGGGGTCATTGTGACATTTAAAAAACAACAGTTTGACATTTTTTATTTCAAACAAAGACAAAACAAAGACATTTTTTATTTGACAAAAAGCACAGAAAATGCACAATGACAAAAACCTACTCTACCCTAAGCTAGACATTCACACTAAAAAATTCACAGTCACTCTATGGCTTAACCCTACTTAAAATATCCCCAAAATGATACATGAAACCATGAAATAACGTGGGATTGGGATACACATTAAAAACACCCAAAAAGAAAGAAAAATAAAGAACCAAATAAAATGATAAGGGGTGGTTAGTAGGACCCTTCCCTACCCTCTTGCTAAGTGCGGACCGCCCACTGTTTTCCGGCTCAAAGCCGAAAACAAGCAGGTCGACCCCTAAATGGGAGTGGGAATAAAGCGGGGCGTTCTGAAAATAAATTAATCGGGATCTGGGTACGGGAATGGATGGCGTCTTCCAAGATAATATTGCCAAGGGTTTCATCAGCCGGGGACAAAATAAATATGTGGAGTGGGCATCTTTGGAAGCTCTCTAGTGCCTGCAGAAAAAACAAAGTTGGGACAGGACATCATTTACTCCTACTAGCTTATAGTTCGACTAGGCTAATAAAAAATAATTTTGTTTTATACTGGGCTGGGTTCCGTAGGACCCAGTACCGTCTGCGCCATGCTAAGGCGGGAAAACGTATTCAAACCTGGACCCTCGTCGAATGCACAAACTAGTGTTGTGCACCCATCTTCTATTGAACTCCATGCGATGTAGTCGTTTCCAATCGCATCTGATTTTCACTTTAAGCTGATGCTTAAAGTAAACAACCAGATCACGATCCGAAACAGACCCAACCCCATGAACCTCATCTAGACGTGTAACCCACGTCACTAACCTAGCTACGGCCAGGATCACAAGAAACACCATTCGCTTCTCTCTAGACCACGGCGGCGCTACGTTGTTGATGACGAATGCTACATCCAGGACCAGCGGCTGCTCGGCGTCGATGCGAGCCGTTACCTCTCTGACATACTCCCAGAGAAGACGTAATTTTCTGCAAGTGAAGAAGGCGTGCTCGGCCGTTTCTTCCTCATTGTCCTCACAGCGCGGGCACAAGGGGACGTCCCTTATGCCATCCCTGCATAATCTGCCATAGAGGGGCAGTGCGTTCCGAACAAGTCGCCAGGTCAGAGAGTACTCAGAATTGTTGAGATAACTCTGGCCTGGCGCCCAACTCCACTGGGAGCGAGCCTCCTCCGTCGACAATCCAAGCCGTCTCCTAAGTGGATCCGAAGCGGACCCCTCCACTAGATCCCGATACAGTCTCTTCCTAGACCGGGCAAGGTCACTGGACCCCGGCAACGCCTTAAGCGCGGCTCGGCATTCGGTGACGAACAGCGACTCTCCTCTTGGCCTACGTCGACCTTCGACCGAGTGGTCGGGTATGAGGTTGGGAAAGGCGTCCTCAACCGCAGGGACCCACGGAGCTTCTTCCGTCAAAGTACGACTCAGGAAAGCCAGTCTCTCAGCATGTCTATGACTTGCCAAGTCAGGCATCCCCAAGCCTCCATCACACGGACGTTGCGTACAGACCTGTCTGCGGACGTATGCTTTCCGCCCATTCCACAGAAGTGAAAAGAGCAAGCGCGTGAAAGCAAGAAGGCGGTCCGCAGGCAGTGGGAGTACAGACAGTCGGTAAAGGATGAGAGGAAATACGTAAGTGGCGCACGCCTCCGCTCTCCTCTTCAAGGAAAGTTTCCTTCGAATCCAAGTCCTCACAGACGATTCGACCTTTGCCTGTACTTCCGACCAATTCTTCTCCAGCTGGAGACCCGGTCCGAACCAAACGCCAAGGATCCAAACCGGGCCATCGGTCCAGTTGAAGTCACCTGGAAGTGCGGTCTCTCCGCTCCAGGCAGCCAACCGCAGGCCATTGGACTTGCTGCGGTTGACAATGGCCCCTGTCACTTCTTCGTACCGAGCGAGCGCCTTAATCACCGCTTCTATGTCTTCACGGCTGGACACAAAAACGGTGACATCATCGGCATACGCGGAAACCCTGGCTCGCGCATAGTGAGGAGGGATAGCGATTCCGCGCAGGACTGGTGTTGCCGCCCCGTCCCTTAATTTGCGAAGGAAGGGCTCCAACGCCAGGACATAAAGCAGGGGCGACAGCGGACAACGCTGACGTACCGAACGAGAAACCACGAACGACTCCGAAAGCCTACCGTTTACTTGCACCGCTACCGTCGGCAGACGGTACAGAATCGAGACCCACTTGCGGAAGTCCGGATTAAAACAGGCAGCCTCTAGAACAGATTCCAAGAAACCATGGTCGACCCTATCGAAAGCCTTGGACTGATCTAAATTGATCAGCGCGGCTTCAGTGTCGTCTTCTATACCCTCTAGGATCGTGCGAACCAGATGCAAATTGTTTTGAATTGACCTCCCCTTCACAGCATAGTTCTGCTCAGGTTCGATCAAGTCAGCGATAACAACGTGCAAACGATTCGCAAGAACACGGGCCAAAATCTTTAACTCTGTGTTTAGCAGAGTTATGGGCCTGTAATCATCTAAATTCCCCCCACCAGGTTGGCCCCCCTTCTTCAACAATGTGACCACTCCTTTGGTAACCTGCCCAGGGATCGAGCCCTGAACAAACCAGTGGTTAAACACATCCTTCAGAAGAGGAACAAACATGGGCGACAGCCTCAAGTAAACTTCGTATGGCAGACCATCGAGTCCTGGAGATTAGTTGTAGCCGACCTGCTTCAACGCAGTAATGATCTCACCCTCTGTAACGTCCCCATCACAGCCAGCTGCTCGGGCCGCCTCTAGGCGGGGCGAGTCAGCCAAATAGCTGTCAAACTCCTGGCCGCGGAGTCTGGGTAGTTGGGTGAAGCGATCCTCCAAATGCTCGCGGAACCCCTCGCAAATCTCACGAGTAGATACCAGGGTATGTCCTTCCAGGTTATTCACCTTCCGAATGTACCCATCCGAGCCACGACGTAAAGCAGCCTTACGCTCAACAGCGTCAACGTTCACAGCTTCGTTAGAGACTTTCTTTAACCTAGCTCGAACTACTTGACCTTCATATCGCTCGCTAGCCAAGCGATTGAGGTCCCCCTTAATTAAGGCTATCTCTAGGGGATCCCCCCCAGCCACCGCCCGGGTCATCTTATCATCTACACGCTTCTGTGTCCTAGCCCTATCTTGAGCGAGGCGCTGGCTATAGCGGACACAAAAGCGTCTAACATAAACCTTAGTTTTCACCCACCAACTACTCCCGATAACCGCCCCCACTAAAGCCCGCTGAAGTAGTAACGTTAGCTTGTCCCGGAAGTCGGGTATCTCCAGTAAGGAGGTATTCAACTTTCAGTACCCAGCTAACCTAGGCCTATCGCTTAAACTCAAACGGGCCATAACCAATTTATGGTCCGAGTGACCTAACCAAGTGAACGTGGGACAAGATAAGAAATCTATGTCGCCTCTTCTAACTAACATTCTGTCCAAGTAAGTACTCGAACAGAAGGCCGCGCTAGTATGCCACGTCCACATCTCCCGCCCTGGGTGATCAACGCGAAATCTGTCGACAAGATCGCATGAGGCGATCAGGTCAGACAGACTGCTATCACACCTATCCGACCCTCTATTACCCCCGACCTTATCTATCTTGGGGTCAAGGATGGCATTCCAATCCCCCATTAATACTACACGCTCCGGACCCCCGAGAAACGTCTCCAACCGTCGAAAAAAGGAAACCCTCTCACCAACAGCGTTAGGCGCATAAACCGCAACGATCCGAAACTTGCTGCTGTCAACGGCAACATCGACTACGACCAACCGTCCTTCCGCATCCGTATGAACAACGCGCACTGTCGCGGACAGAGTGCGTCTCACTAGCAAAGAGACACCACAACTACGGACATTGCCATATGCTGAGATGACGTCATAGTCGTCAGTCAGCACATCACAATCCCCATACGAAATGAAGTGGGTCTCCTCGATCGCAGCTATATCTACCTTAAGGGCCACGAGATCCCTCAGCACGCGAACAGCCTTGCTTCGAGATCTCATGCCCCTCACATTCAATGTGGCCAGGTTTAAAGCCATTATCCTTTATTTATATGTCGCAGACGGGCCTAAAGTCCTCGGGAGTGAGGACGCCGAAGGCCTGACCAAGACTGCCAGTCAGCAGTTCGGACGAAATCCGTCCGTCTCGAGCCAGACCTCCCACGTCCAGGGGAAAGGTTAGCTTTAAAGCCCGAAAAAATGAGGGATGAACATAAATGGGGACCCTCCCCGGACATTTCGAAGCCAATTTCTTTTTTGATGGATGCTCCTCGTCAACTAAGGTAACCCCCGGAATAGCCATCCTTCCCTCCTCCACCATTCTCCAAAGGGCGCGTGCCCTACTACCTTTATCATGCCTGATAAAGGTAGTTATCATTGGGGCATCCCGGAAGTTCAGAGGGTTATCAACTCTTTTTCCTTTCACATGTGTGAACGCTCCTAACTGTTTCAGATAACCCCTCTGCCTATTACTTAGGTCCGACTGGACAAGTGTTGCGTCCGCCTCACAAATTCTTCCCCCAGGCAGGAAAGGGAGCTTCCGGGATCTTTCTCGTCTAACTGGTGGAGGAGTGGGTTCAGTTTTCGCCGTAACTTCTTCCGGCACTTCCTCGTCAGCAACAGTTTCCTCCATAGCTACCTTGTCGGCAACAGCTTCCTCCGCCGCTACCTTGTCGGCAACAGTTTCCTCCGCCGCTACCTTGTCGGCTACAGCTGCCTCTGGTTGTTTGGCAGTTTTATATGGGCTTTTAGGCGGTTCATCTGCCTCGACCGATGCTACGGCCATGGATATCTCTTCAGGGGTGTTGGATTGGGGAGGGGTATTTCGTTCAACCACAACTTCGGGTTCTGGAGATTGGGGTTTGGGTGGTTGAACGATTTCCTTGTCTGGACATGTCGCTTTCTGGTCTCGGCTCTTCTTTGCCCTGGTGTCCTTCTTGGGCTTCTGGACCGGCGGTTCCTCTTTCCACAGTCATGTCCTCCTCAGAGTCATTATTTTCGTCTGATCCTGATGAGGGGAACTGAAACTTCCGTTTGACCGCAGGTGCAGGCTGATCTCCTGTTGCGGTTGGTGGTTTAGCGGGTTTCTCGCTCGTGCTTGGAGTCCGCTTTTTCCCCTTCTTGGCTGCCACCTTGTTCCAACCTTTTTCTTCTTCCGGTACTTCCGGTACTTCTTCCGGTACTGTTGGTTCTGTTGGTTTGGGGACATTTGTTGTCACTTCTGGCACTGCCACCGGGGTCTTTGGTGGGTTCCTTTTGGGGCACTCCTTTGCCATATGCCCCGACGTCTGACAGTGCCAACAAACCGGCCTCCTTCCCTCCACTATCACTGGCATCGACCAGGTTTCGCAGTATAACTGCGCCGGTATCTCCCGGAATCCTTCACGGGTGAGTCGCATAAGGATCTTGTAGTCCCCCGTCTGGATATTTCGGGGACCACGGACTGGGAACACTGCCTCAACGTCGCCATACTGTGACATAATGGCGCCTATGTGTTCGAAGGCGACACAGCATGGGACGCCGAGAACTGACACAGTTGTCCTCCTCTTTGATAAATATTCGGGAGTCAATTTTATCCCGTTACTCGTATGCTCCCATTTCGCCACTCTTTCGGCTTCTGCCACGTTAGGGAGCAGAATATCATACATAGCGTATGATCGCTTTACTACGTAAGTAGCTGGGATCTTCAGATCCCCAAGTATTTTCATTATTTTGTCCTTGGGGACCCCAGTCAGCCCCTTCGTCTTTGTATCAGTTGTAACCAATGAGACTATTCGTCTCTTTAGTCTCTCCAGAGTGCCCGGGACTACTTTGATTGTACTTCCGTCGGTGAAGTCGGCGTATTTATCTCTGAAGAGTCGCCTGTACTCCTCTGGAGTCTTCTGGGCCTGGGGTCCCCACGTCGATGTGGTTTCTTTGGAGTCCTTATTAAGTGTCTTTTCTGGCAAGACCTTTTTGGCCCCTTTCCTAACTCTTGGTCTTTCAGGCCTACTCTCGTCTCCCTCAGAGCTGTCGGTTGATGATCCCCCCGAGGAGCACCCAAGAAACGACTTTGGCCTATACTGTCTCTGTGCCACCTCCAAGTCTAGAGACTGGCACTTTCTTATTGGCTTCTGATTAAAGAATGGGGTGTCACTGAATTCGCCAAAACTTATGGTTTGGGTGCATTCGGGCATGCTACCCCCTGCCATAGAAAACGACCCGACTGGAGTGCCGCTCGGTGCGACACCCTCCATAACCGAAACTGAGGTGCCCGGCGAGGCAACACCTCCTGGGGCGCACTCGGGTGTGCAACCCCCCTCCAACACGACTGGGGCGCACTCGGGCGTGCAACCCCCCCTCCAACACGACCGGGGCGCACTCGGGCGTGCAACCCCCCTCCAACACGACTGGGGCGCACTCGGGCGTGCAACCCCCCTCCAACACGACTGGGGCGCACTCGGGCGTGCAAACCCCCTCCAACACGACTGGGGCGCACTCGGGTGTGCAACCCCCCTCCAACACGACCGGGGCGCACTCGGGCGTGCAACCCCCCTCCAACACGACTGGGGCGCACTCGGGCGTGCAACCCCCCTCCAACACGACTGGGGCGCACTCGGGCGTGCAAACCCCCTCCAACACGACTGGGGCGCACTCGGGTGTGCAACCCCCCTCCAACACGACCGGGGCGCACTCGGGTGTGCAACCCCCCTTCCAGGTCGGAGAACCGCTCGGCACGGTTATCCCCACCATCATTAGGTCGTACGATTCACCAAATCTAACAAGGTGCCCTCCGCGGTCACACCTTCCTCGCTGTTGTCAACGACAACACAGTTTTTTGAAGACCGGGTGGCTTCCATCTGTAAACGGGTCTGTAAGAGGCACGACACCCGCCGATTCGGAGACGAGGAGACCTTCACCGTTTTACGGGTTCGTCAGTCTCCCCGAAACCTGCCAGCTGCTTAAGTGCGCACCTCAGACAGACGCTGAAAGAAAAAATAAAAAATAATTAATGGCCCAAGAGGGGCGAACGAACCTGACTGTCGGACTAGACCCGCCGATTCGGAGACGAAGAGACCTTCACCGTTTTACGGGTTCGTCAGTCTCCCCGAAACCTGCCAGCTGCTTAAGTCAGCCCAACAGTCAGGGAAAAGAAGAAAAGAGAAAAGTCCCAAGAGGGGACAAAAAGGTGACAAAAGCCCCAAAAGGGGGCTTGGTCAAAGAAAAACGCTTTGAACCTAGCCGCAAGGCTAGGTAAGCGGAAAGCCTGGTCTTTGGGAAAACGAGAATGTTTTATCTGAGAACAGATACTACACTCTGATCTTAGCCAAAAGGCCAACAAAGGATCCGAAATTCCAAAATTTTACTGAGGTATTCATAACCAATCTACACCTGAACAGCGGTCTATCCACTAGACACTGTTTAAATTACATTATTAAATTAACAAGTAATAATAACTATGATTTTCTTTCAACAAACATTGTATAATACTATTTAACAACTTATTACATGAGTTTTGAATATCTACAAATAATTTTAAACTCCCCCAGACCGTTTTTCTCTAATTCAACATAGCTTTTAGACGCCATTTTTTTTTTTACCGAAACTGACATTAATTCACTTCTTTTGGCTAAGATCAAGTGTAGTATCTTCCGATGGATACTGCACCCCATGAACTGGAATCGTCTTGGCCATCGGGGCTTCATTCCGCCGGTCTATGAGTTTGTCATGTGCAGTTCTAGGAGGTCCACACTCCCAGGCTTTGCCTCCCCTCTTTGGGGAGGAGTAAGTATATTGCTTACTGCGCCTGAGGCGCCCTTACCGAGGAATGCCGAATAACAGCATCTACGTTTCTCTTTATACTATTTAGCAAATCAAAAGCGGGGGGGGGGGGGGAATCGGTTAGAGTGATTTCATTAGTGCTCAAGAAGCCTCCTTGATTTTCAAAGTACTCGGCGTTGTCCGGGAGAAAAGTGCTCAATATCCTAGATAGAGCTACTGTAGTGATAGGTTTAGAAAATATTTTAACGCCATCTTCGTTCCCCTTTGGACTATTTTGCAGAGGAAAAGGACGGAAGGATACCCAAGTGATTTCAGTAGTGCTCAGGAGGCCTCCTTGATTTTCAAAGTACTCGGCGTTGTCCGGGAGAAAAGTGCTCAATATCCTAGATAGAGCTACTGTAGTGATAGGTTTGGATAATATTTCAACAATCTACGCTGAAAAGGATGGGGGAATCGATAGGAGTGATTTCAGTAGTGCTCAGGTGCCTCTTTGATTTTGAAATACTCGGCGTTGTCCGGGAGAAAAGTGCTCAATATCCTAGATAGAGCTACTGTAGTGATAGGTTTGGAAAATATTTTAACGCCATCTTCGTTCCCCTTTGGACTATTTCGCAGGTCAGAAGGAGAGAGGATACCTAAGTGATTTCAGTAGTCCCCAGGAGGCCTACTTGATTATCAAAGTACTCGGCGTTGTCCGAGAGAAAAGTGCTCAATGTCCTAGATAGAGCTACTGTAGTGATAGGTTTGGAAAATATTTTAACGCCATCTTCGTTTCCCTTTGGACTATTTGGCAGATCAGAAGGAGAGAGGATACCTAAGGGAGTTCAGGAGTGCTCATGAAGCCTCCTCGATTTTCAAAGTACTCGGCGTTGTCCGGGAGAAAAGTGCTCAATATCCTAGATAGAGCTACTGTAGTGATAGGTTTAGAAAATATTTTAACGCCATCTTCGTTCCCCTTTGGACATTTTTGCAGATTAAAAGGAGGGAGGATACCTAACTGATTTCAGTTGTCCCCAGGAGGCCTCTTTGATTGTCAAAGTACTCGGCGTTGTCCGGGAAAAAAGTGCTCAATGTCCTAGATAGAGCTACTGTAGTGATAGGTTTGGATAATATTTTAACAGCATCTACGCTGAAAAGGATGAGGGAATGGATAAGAATTATTTCAGTAGTCCCCAGGAGGCCTCTTTGATTTTGAAATACTCGGCGTAGTCCGGGAGAAAAGTGCTTAATATCCTAGATAGAGCTACTGTAGTGATAGGTTTGGAAAATATTTTAACGCCATCTTCGTTCCCCTTTGGACTATTTCGCAGATCAGAAGGAGAGAGGATACCTAAGGGATTTCAGGAGTTCTCATGAAGCCTCCTCGATTTTCAAAGTACTCGGCGTTGTCCGGGAGAAAAGTGCTCAATATCCTAGATAGAGCTACTGTAGTGATAGGTTTAGAAAATATTTTAACGCCCTCTTCGTTCCCCTTTGGACAATTTTGCAGATGAAAAGGAGGGAGGATACCTAACTGATTTCAGTAGTGCTCAGGAGGCCTCTTTGATTTTCAAAGTACTCGGCGTTGTCCGGGAAAAAAAGTTCTCAATGTCCTAGATAGAGCTACTGTAGTGATAGGTTTGGATAATATTTTAACAGCATCTACGCTGAAAAGGATGGGGGAATGGATAAGAATTATTTCAGTAGTTACCAGGAGGCCTCTTTGATTTTACAATACTTGGCGTTGTCCGGGAGAAAAGTGCTCAATATCCTAGATAGAGCTACTGTAGTGATAGGTTTGGAAAATATTTTAACGCCATCTTCGTTCCCCTTTGGACTATTGCGCAGATCAGAAGGAGAGAGGATACCTAAGGGATTTCTGGAGTGCTCATGAAGCCTCCTCGATTTTCAAAGTACTCGGCGTTGTCCGGGAGAAAAGTGCTCAATATCCTAGATAGAGCTACTGTAGTGATAGGTTTAGAACATATTTTAACCCCATCTTCGTTCCCCTTTGGACAATTTTGCAGATGAAAAGGAGAGAATGATACCTAAGTGATTTCAGTAGTCCCCAGGAGGCCTCTTTGATTTTCAAATACTCGGCGTTGTCCGGGAAAAAAAGTGCTCAATGTCCTATATAGAGCTACTGTAGTGATAGGGTTGGATAATATTTTAACGCCATATTCGTTCCCCTTTGGACTATTTCGCAGATCAGTAGGAGAGAGGACACCTAAGTGATTTCAGTAGTCCTCAGGAGGCCTCCTTTATTATCAAAGTACTCGGCGTTGTCCGGGAGAAAAGTGCTCAATGTCCTAGATAAGGCTACTGTAGTGATAGGTTTGGAAAATATTTTAACGCCATCTTCGTTCCCCTTTGGACTATTTCGCAGATCAGAAAGAGAGAGGATACCTAAGTGATTTCAGTAGTCCTCAGGAGGCCTCCTTTATTATCAAAGTACTCGGCGTTGGCCGGGAGAAAAGTGCTCAATGTCCTAGATAGAGCTACTGTAGTGATAGGTTTGGAAAATATTTTAACGCCATCTTTGTTCCCCTTTGGACTATTTTGTAGATCAGAAGGAGAGATGATACCTAAGTGATTTTAGTAGTGCTCATGAGGCCTCCTTGATTTTCAAAGTACTTGGCGTTGTCCGAGAGAAAAGTGCTCAATATCCTAGATAGAGCTATGATAAAGACTATCATGAGAGGATTGAAAAAGATGAAGACTATCATGAGAGGATTGAAAATGATGAAGACTATCATGAGAGGATTGAAAATGATGAAGACTATCATGAGAGGATTGAAAATGATGAAGACTATCATGAGGGGATTGAAAATGATGAAGACTATAATGAGGGGATTGAAAATGATGAACACTATCATGAGGGGATTGAAAATGATGAAGACTATCATGAGGGGATTGAAAATGATGAAGACTATCATGAGGGGATTGAAAATGATGAAGACTATCATGAGGGGATTGAAAATGATGAAGACTATCATAAGGGGATTGAAAATGATGAAGAATGTCATGAGAGGATTGAAAATGATGAAGAATTTCATGAGAGGATTGAAAATGAGGAAGAATAGACTGACAGAATTGGAAATGATGAAGAATACCATGAGAGGATTTAAAATGATGAATAATATCATGAGGGGATTGAAAATTATGAAGAATATCATGAGAGGATTGAAAATGATGAAGACTATCATGAGAGGATTGAAAATGATGAAGACTATCATGAGAGGATTGAAAATGATGAAGACTATCATGAGAGGATTAAAAATGATGAAGACTATCATGAGAGGATTGAAAATGATGAAGAATGGCATGAGAGGATTGAAAATGATGAAGAATGTCATGAGAGGATTGAAAATTATGAAGAATAGACTGACAGGATTGGAAATGATGAAGAATACCATGAGAGGATTGAAAATGATGAATAATATCATGAGGGGATTGAAAATGAGAAGAACATCATGAGAGGATTCAAAATGATGAAGAATACCATGAGAGTCTTGAAAATGATGAAAAATACCATGAGGGGATTAGAAATGATGAAGAATACCATGATAGAATTGAAGATGATGAAGAATATAATGAGAGGATTGAAAATGATGAATAATATCATGAGAGGATGGAACATGATGAAGGACATCATGAGAAGATTTAAAATGATGAAGAATATCATGAGAGGATTGACAATGATGAAGAACATCATGAGAGGATTGACAATGATGAAGAACATCATGAGAGGATTGACAATGATGAAGAACATCATGAGAGGATTGAAAATGATTAAGAATATCATGAGAGGATTGAAAATGCTGAAGATTCACATGAGAGGATTGAATATGATGTAGTATATTATGAGAGGATTGAAAATGCTAAAGAATACCATGAGGGGATTGAAAATGATGAAGAACATCATGAGAGGATTGAAAATGATGAAGAACATCATGAGAGGATTGAAAATGATGAAGAATACCATGAGGGGATTGAAAATGATGAAGAACATTATGAGAAGATTGAAAATGATGAAGAATATCATGAGAGGATTCAAAATGATGAAGAATACCATGAGAGTCTTGAAAATGATGAAAAATACCATGAGGGGATTAGAAATGATGAAGAATACCATGATAGAATTGAAGATGATGAAGAATATAATGAGAGGATTGAAAATGATGAATAATATCATGAGAGGATGGAACATGATGAAGGACATCATGAGAAGATTTAAAATGATGAAGAATGTCATGAGAGGATTTAAAATTATGAAGAATACCATGAGAGGATTGAAACTGATGAAGAATATCATGAGAGGATTGAAAATGATGAAGAATACCATGAGGGGATTGAAACTGATGAAGAATATCATGATGGGATTGAAAATGATGAAGAATATCCTGAGAGGATTTAAAATGATGAAGAACATCATGAGAGGATGTAAAATGATTAAGAACATCATGAGAGGATGTAAAATGATGAAGATCATCATGTGGGTATTGAAAATGATGAAGAATATCCATGATACATGATATATGATACATATCTATGATACATATACATGATACATATCTATGATACATACTACATATCTATGATACATACTACATATCTATGATACATGATACATATCTATGACAAATGATACATGATACATATCCATGATACATATAAATGATACATATCCATGATACATGATACGTATCCATGATACATGATACGTATCCATTATACATGATACATATCAATGATACATTATACATATCCATGATACATATCCATGATACATTATACATATCCATTATACATTATACATATCCATGATACATATCCATGATACATATCCATGATACATATCCATGATACATTAGATATCCAGGATACATATCCATGATACATATCCATGATTCATATTAACGATACATATCCATGATACATGATACATACCTATGATACATGATACATATACATGACACATGATACATATCCATAATAAATATCAATGACAAATGATACATATCCATGATACATATCCGTGATACATGATACATATCGATGATATATATACATGATACATATCTATGATACATGATACATATCAATGATACATGATACATATACATATCCATGATACATATCCATGATACATATCCATGATACATATCTATGATACATAACACATATCTATGATACAGGATTCATGATACATATGATACATGATACATATACATGATACATATCCATGAAACATATATATATCCATGATACATATACATATCCATGATACATGATACATACTCATGATACATATACATGATACATATCAAGGATAGATGATACACATCCATGATATATATCCATGATACATACCCATGATACATATACATACCCATGATACATATACATATACATGATACATATACATGATACATGATTCATATCTATGATACATAACACATATACATGATACATATC
Organism: Sepiola atlantica; assembly: GCA_963556195.1. Classification (NCBI taxonomy): domain Eukaryota; kingdom Metazoa; phylum Mollusca; class Cephalopoda; order Sepiida; family Sepiolidae; genus Sepiola; species Sepiola atlantica. Next base: position 104,814,813 of record OY744532.1, on the reverse strand, counting down.
CATGATACAGTATACATGATACATACCTATGATACATGATACATATCAATGATACATATCCATGATACATACTACATATCCATGATACATATCCATGATACATATTCATGATACATATCCATGATACATGATACATATCCATGATACATATCCATGATACATGATACATATCCATGATACATGATACATATCCATGATATATTATACATATCCATGATACATGATACATATCCATGATACATATCCATGATACATGATACATATCCATGATACATGATACATATCCATGATACATGTCCATGACACATGATACATATACATATCCATGATACATATACACATACATGATACATATACATTATACATATACATGATACATATCCATAATACATATACATGATACATATCCATGATACATGTCCATGATACATGATACATATCCATGATACATGATACATATCCATGATACATAATACATATACATATCCACGATACATGATATATATATATACCTATACATGATACATATCCATGATACATATACGTATACATGATACATACACATGATACATATACATGCTACATATACATGATACATATACATGATACATATACATGCTACATATACATAGTACATATACATGATACACGATATATATACATGATACATATACATGATACATATACATGATACATGATACATATCCATGATACATATCCATTTTTTCAACGTTAATTGTGTGGGAGAAAAGTGCTCAATATCCTAGATTGAGCTACTGTAGTGATAGGTTTGGAAAATATTTTAATGCCATCTTCGTTCCCCTTTGGACTATTTTGCAGATGAAAAGGATGTATACCTAAGTGATTTCAGTAGTGCTTAGGAGGCCTCCTTGACTTTCAAAGTAGCCGGCGTTGTCCAGGAGAAAAGTGCTCAATATCCTAGATAGAGCTACTGTAGTGATAGGTTTGGAAATTATTTTAACGCCATCTCAATATCCTAGCGTGTGCTTCTGCTGTATAGAAACGGGGGGGGGGGGGTGCTTCTGCAATATAGCAACTGGGGGGTACTTCTGTGGTATAACAACCGGAGGGTGGTTCTGCAATATAGAAACTTGAGGTTTCTGCGGTATAGCAACCGGGGGAGGGGGGGGGTGCTTCTGCGGTATAGGAGCCTGGGGCTTCTGCGGTATGGCCCTCAGGGGGTGCGTCTGCGGTATAGGGGTGCCTCTATGGTATTGCACTCGGGGGGTGCTTCTGCAGTATAGGAATCTTAAGCTTCTGCGGTATAGCAACCAAGGGTGGGATGCTTCTGCGGTATAGGACCACAAGGCTTCTGCGGTATAGCAACAGGTGGGGGGTTCTTCTGCGGTATAGGACCACGAGGCTTCTGCAGTATAGCAACCAGGGGGTTCTTCTTCGGTATAGCAACGGGGGGAGGGGTGCTTCTGTTGTATGGCACCTGGGGGGTGTTTTTGCAGTATAGGAACCTGAGGCTTCTGTGGTATGCACCCAGGGGGGTGCTTCTGCGGTATGGAACCCAGGGGGTTTCTTCTGCGGTATGGCAGCCAGGGGGGTGCTTCTGCGGTATAGAATCATGAGGCTTCCGCTGTATAGCAACCAGGGGTGGGGAGCTTCTGCGGTATAGTACCACAAGGCTTCTGCGGTATAGTATCTGCACTGGGCTGGTGATTGGTACGTATTTCGCATTCGCACTGGAGCTGCGATAGGAACATATGTAGCATTGCACCGGGGCAGCAATAGGTACGTATGTTGCATTCACACCGGGGCAGCGATAGGTACGTATATAGCATGCATACCGGGGCAGCAATGGGTACTTATATAGTATATGCACCGGGGCGGCAATAGGTACGTATATAGTATGCGCACTGGGGCGACGATAGGTACGTATATAGTCTGCGAACCACGGTGGCGATACATAGGTATATAGTATGAATACCGGAACGGAGATAAGTACCTATATAGAAAGCGCAGATAGAGGTGGTACTTTTTATATAAATATGTCATACTATTGCCCTGGGCAACGTAGGAGAAATGGTGGGGAAGAAGCAGCCTTCCCAAAAGGCAAAATTAGTAGTAGCGGTGAAATGGAGCGACCAGGGAAGAGAAAGGTAGAAATACAAATAGACGGCTATAGAGGAGGGGGGGCAATACAAGTTTGAATATAAAGATGTTATACACGCGATTTCTCCTCAATTATATGTTTTTATGACCCCGAGCAACGCCGGGTAGCCCCGCTAGTACTATATAAAGAGGAACTATATGCGAAAATAACTGTTTTAGTAATACTATATAAGGAGGAAATATATGCGAAAATAACTGTTTTAGTAATACTATATAAGAAGGAACTATATGCGAAAATAACTGTTTTAGTAATCTATTATATAAATCCCACCTGTCTGTATGTATGTATGTATGTATGTATGTATGTATGTATGTATGTATGTATGTATGTATGTATGTAAAGCTTCTCCTCCGAAAGTACCCAACAAACGGTCACACGGGTGACATCATTCCAACCGGCCAGCCCAGGCGCGTCTAATATCTCGGAACCGGAAAAAAAAATTGACTCTTCCGAGGTCGACTGAGCACTTTTCTCCAATGGGGGGGGGGGGGGCTTTTAACTCCATTTTTCAACGTTGTTTAGTACTAATTTAAGAATAAATCAATGCTATCATGTATAATTTGAAAAATAATGCAAAGTCACGATAAACCAGAAATTACGTCAGAGAGTAGCAGGAAGAAATTCACTCACACTACAACCATTTGTTCCTTTCTTTCTTTTTTCCCTCTCACTCCCACACTTTCTTTCTTAATTATTAATAGACGCTGATATTCCTCCCCCCTCCCTTCCTATGGCCGTTCTGTTATCATGATAGGCATTACCTCCTCCTTTCAGGCCAAATTGTGGGGGGGGTCGGCATTAGCCGGTGTGAGCGCCTCAGGCAAACTTTGGGGTAGAGGCGAGTATCGGTATTCGCCGGTGGGACGCCTCAGGCCAAATTTGGGGAGGGGGAGTGTCGGCATTCGCCGGTGGGGCGCCTCAGGCGAAATTTAGGAGTGGGGGAGAGTCGGCATTTGCCGGTGTGAGCGCTTCAGGCCAAATCTGGGGAGGAGGAATGTCGGCATTCGCCGGTATGAGCGCCTCAGGCCAAATCTGGGGAGTGTCAGCATTCGGCGGTGGGGAGCCTCAGGCCAAATTTGGGGAGGGGGAGTGTCGGCATTCGCCGGTGTGAGCGCCTCAGGCGAAATTTTGGGGAGGGGAGTATTCGTCAGTGAGAGAGAGAGATCCCGACCTGTACTTTAGGGGAGAGGAAGGTCGCCACAGGAAAAGGGATTAAAAAATAAAATGATAATCTGATTTTTGATTCGACATTGTAAGATCGACACCTATCGGATAGGACTAGATAATACACTTGATCTCAAAGCAATAAAATGCCGAAACAGGTACTACACTTTGATCTTAGCCTAAAGGCCAAGAAAGCGCCCGAAATTCAAAATGTTTATGTATTTACTGGAGTATTTATAACCAATATACAACAGTACAGCGGTCTATCCACTAGACACTGTTCAAATTACATTAATAAATTAACAAGTAATAATAACTATGATTTTCTTTGAACAAACATTGTATAATACTATTTAACAAATTCTTACATGAGTTTTGATGATCAACAAAGAATTTTAGACTCCCCTATGCCGTTTTTCTCTAATTCAACATAGCTTTTATACGCCAATTTTTAAACCGAAAATGACATTAATGTAGTATCTGTTTAGTATTAGTGTAGTATCTTTTTTGATTTACGATGGATACCCATCGTGCACCCCATGGACTGGTATCGTCTTGGCCTTCGGGGCTTCATTCCACCGGTCTATGGGTCTGTCCTGTGCAGTTCTAGGAGGTGCACCCTCCCAGGCTTTGCCTCCCCTCTTTGAGGAGGAGTAAGTGTATTGCTTACTGCCTGAAGCGCCCTACCGGGGAATCCCGACAGAGCTGCCCAGGAAATTTTTAATGGCCAGAGTGCTCACCTTCTCGGGCGCTGGCTTTTCAAGTACCACTTGAAATTATTTGTTCGAGGATAGCTAAGGAAGAACGATAACTCACGTTTAAAAACACAATTTAGGTTTTTAAAACAAGGTTAGAGAATATACATAACATATAAAAGTGTATTCTTATGTAAACTTCACAGAGTAAGATGATGAGAGTATTCCCGATCTATAAACTTACCACTTAGGGGTCCATGGGACATATTTAATCCAGGGGGGGGGGTCAGTTATTTTTCATTATATTTTATAGTAATTTGAAATTGCTGAGTCATATTGTAATTTAATTACGTAATACCTCAAGTTCATAAAACAATTCATCATTTTTAATGAAATTTATTTGTTAGAGGAGAGCTAAGGAAGAACGATAACTCATGTTTAAAAACACAATTTAGGTTTTTAAAACAAGGTTAGAGAATATACATAACATATAAAAGTGTATTCTTATGTAAACTTCACAGAGTAAGATGATGAGAGTATTCCCGAATCTATAAACTTACACTTAGGGGTCCATGGGACATATTTCATCAGGGTGGGGGGCTTTTCAGTTATTTTTCATTATATTTTATAGTAATTTGAAATTGCTGAGTCATATTGTAATTTAATTACGTAATACCTCAAGTTCATAAAACAATGAAATTTATTTGTTAGAGGATAGCTAAGGAAGTACGATAACTCATGTTAAAAACACAATTTAGGTTTCTACAGAATAGGGACAATGGGTGCTTCTCCAGTATAGGGACCAGATGTGCTTCTACAACATAGGACCCAGCACCGAGGGTGCTTCTACAATATAGGACCCGGAGGCTTATGTAGAATAGGGGCCATGGGTGCTTCTGCAGTATAGGGCCTAGGGGCGCTTCTACAGGATGAAAAAAAAATTTTCTTGGGGGAGCAAAAAAAATGTATTTTTTTTTTCTTAACTAAAAATATTTATATTTATGATAGTGACAATACATGAATGAACACTATTTTGTATTTCTGACACGACAGGGGCGTATTAATGAGTTCTTAGGTATGCGAACTACGCTGGAGATAGGTACATATACAGTATGTGTGCCCTTGCAGAGATAGGTAAGTATATAGTATGCGCACCACAGTGGCGATAGGTACTAATATAGTATGCGCACTGGGCCGGCGATAGGTATATATATATTATGTGCACTGGGGTGGCAATAGGTACATATATAGTAGTGCATAGCGGTGGCGATAGGTGTGTATTTAGCATTCGCACCGGGTCGGCGATATGTACATATTTAGTATTTGCACTGGGGCAGCGATAGGTACATATGTAGTATGCACACCGGGTCGGCAATAGGTACATATATATCATGTGCACATGGGCGGCAATAAGTACGTATATAGCATGCACACCAGTGCGGTGATAGGTATGTATTTAGCATGCGCTCCAGGGCGGCGATCAGAACGTACATAGAACGCGCACCGGGGCGGCGATAGGTACATATATAGAATGGGCACCAAGGCAGCAAAAAGTACGTATTTAGCATTCGCACCGGGGCGGCGATAGGTACTTATATAGTATCTGCACCGGGGTTGTGATAGGTATGTATATATTATGTGCACTGGGGCGGCGATAGGTATGTATATAGTATGAACACCGGGGCGGATATAAGTACCTATATAGCAGGCGCAGACAGAAGTGGTACTTTTTATATAAATATGTCATACTATTGCCCTGGGAAACGTAGAATGAAATGGTTGGGAAGAAGCAGCTTTCGCAAAAGACAAAATGAGTAAGTAGCGGTGAAATAGGGCGACCAGGGAAGAAAAAAGTAGAAAGATAATAAGACGGCTATAGAGAGAGGGAGAGAAATAGAAGTTTCAATATAAAGATGTTACACACACGATTTTTCTTGTTGGGTTAGCACTTTTTATGGTTAGGTCACTACGTTTATTTGTCGCGTCACCACTTTTTATTGCAGAGTCACCACTTTTATTGTTGGGTAACCACTTTTTATGGTTGGGTCACTACGTTTTATTGTTGGCTCACCTCTTTTTTTGGTTGGGTCACAACGTTTTATTGTTGAGTCACCACTTCTTATTGCTGGGTCACCACTTTTATTGTTAGTAACCACTTTTTATGGTTGGGTCACCACTTTTTCTTGCTGGGTCACAACGTTTTATTGTTGGGTAACCACTTTTTATTGCTGGGGCACTACGTTTTATTGTTGGTTCACCTCATTTTATGGTTTGGTCAGTACGTTTTATTGTTGGGTCAGTACGTTTTATTGTTGGGTCACTACGATTTATTGTTAAATCACCACTTTTTATTGTTGGGTCACCACTTTTTATTGCTGGGTCACTACGATTTATTGTTGGGTCACCACGTTTTATTGCTGGGTCACTACGTATTATTGTTGGGTCACCACTTTTTATGGTTGGGTCACCACGTTTTATGGTTGAAAAATAATAGTATGATGTGAGAACTAGGAAAGGTCAAGCAGAGGATCGGGCGAATGGTTTACATAATCGAAGGTCCAAAATTCACTCACAAGAAGCATTTGAACAAAATTCGGTAACGTGTCACTGATGACGACAGACAACCTCCTGTTGAACAAGAAGAAGTAATGGACCATATATATGACACGTTCGACCTGGTAAATACCACAAGCAGCCGGACAACGCCGATCTTCCAGAGAAAGAAAAAGGATCGATCCCATAGAGATCAATCCCAGGAAAAAGAGCTATACGATCATTCCAGGGGAATGAAAAGCTCGGGAGGAGGGTGTTGTGGGGTACAAATCAACCCTATTGAAGAACTAATGGAAGCAACCATCTATAATAAATACCATGTTTGCAAAGACTCAAAGAGAGGACATTCCTATCATGTGAGTGTCCACGTGTGGTATCTGTTCCGATGGATACTACACCCTATAGACCGGTGTTGTCTTGGCCTTCGGGGCATGATTCCGCCGGTCTATGGGTCTGTCCTGTGCAGTTCTAGGAGGTCCACCCTCCCAGGCTTTGCCTCTCCTCTTTGGGGAGGAGTAAGTTGATAGCTTACTGCCTGAGGCGCCCCTACCGGGGAATGCCGACGGGGCTGTCCAGGCAATTTTTAATGGCTAAAGCGCTCACGTTCTCGGGCGCTGGCTTTTCAAATCCCACTTTCCGACCTTGTGTCACATACTCCTAATGTGGGTAGGTGTTAAATATCGAGGACATTCCTATCATGTGAGTGTCCACGTGTGGTATCTGTTCCGATGGATACTACACCCTATAGACCGGTGTTGTCTTGGCCTTCGGGGCATGATTCCGCCGGTCTATGGGTCTGTCCTGTGCAGTTCTAGGAGGTCCACCCTCCCAGGCTTTGCCTCTCCTCTTTGGGGAGGAGTAAGTTGATAGCTTACTGCCTGAGGCGCCCCTACCGGGGAATGCCGACGGGGCTGTCCAGGCAATTTTTAATGGCTAAAGCGCTCACGTTCTCGGGCGCTGGCTTTTCAAATCCCACTTTCCGACCTTGTGTCACATACTCCTATAGTGGGTAGGTGTTAAATATCGAGGACATTCCTATCATCTGAGTGTCCACGTGTGGTATCTGTTCCGATGGATACTACACCCTATAGACCGGTGTTGTCTTGGCCTTCGGGGCATGATTCCGCCGGTCTATGGGTCTATCCTGTGCAGTTCTAGGAGGTCCACCCTCCCAGGCTTTGCCTCTCCTCTTTGGGGAGGAGTAAGTTGATAGCTTACTGCCTGAGGCGCCCCTACCGGGGAATGCCGACGGGGCTGTCCAGGCAATTTTTAATGGCTAAAGCGCTCACGTTCTCGGGCGCTGGCTTTTCAAATCCCACTTTCCGACCTTGTGTCACATACTCCTATAGTGGGTAGGTGTTAAATATCGAGGACATTCCTATCATGTGAGTGTCCACGTGTGGTATCTGTTCCGATGGATACTACACCCTATAGACCGGTGTTGTCTTGGCCTTCGGGGCATGATTCCGCCGGTCTATGGGTCTGTCCTGTGCAGTTCTAGGAAATCCACCCTCCCAGGCTTTGCCTCTCCTCTTTGGGGAGGAGTAAGTTGATAGCTTACTGCCTGAGGCGCCCCTACCGGGGAATGCCGACGGGGCTGTCCAGGCAATTTTTAATGGCTAAAGCGCTCACGTTCTCGGGCGCTGGCTTTTCAAATCCGACTTTCCGACCTTGTGTCACATACTCCTAACGTGGGTAGGTGTTAAATATCGAGGACATTCCTATCATGTGAGTGTCCACGTGTGGTATCTGTTCCGATGGATACTGCACCCTATAGACCGGCGTTGTCTTGGCCTTCGGGGCATGATTCCGCCGGTCTATGGGTCTGTCCTGTGCAGTTCTAGGAGGTCCACCCTCCCAGGCTTTGCCTCTCCTCTTTGGGGAGGAGTAAGTTGATAGCTTACTGCCTGAGGCGCCCCTACCGGGGAATGCCGACGGGGCTGTCCAGGCAATTTTTAATGGCTAAAGCGCTCACGTTCTCGGGCGCTGGCTTTTCAAATCCCACTTTCCGACCTTGTGTCACATACTCCTAACGTGGGTAGGTGTTAAATATCGAGGACATTCCTATCATGTGAGTGTCCACGTGTGGTATCTGTTCCGATGGATACTGCACCCTATAGACCGGCGTTGTCTTGGCCTTCGGGGCATGATTCCGCCGGTCTATGGGTCTGTCCTGTGCAGTTCTAGGAGGTCCACCCTCCCAGGCTTTGCCTCTCCTCTTTGGGGAGGAGTAAGTTGATAGCTTACTGCCTGAGGCGCCCCTACCGGGGAATGCCGACGGGGCTGTCCAGGCAATTTTTAATGGCTAAAGCGCTCACGTTCTCGGGCGCTGGCTTTTCAAATCCCACTTTCCGACCTTGTGTCACATACTTCTATAGTGGGTAGGTGTTAAATATCGAGGACACTCCTATCATGTGAGTGTCCACGTGTGGTATCTGTTCCGATGGATACTACACCCTATAGACCGGTGTTGTCTTGGCCTTCGGGGCATGATTCCGCCGGTCTATGGGTCTGTCCTGTGCAGTTCTAGGAGGTCCACCCTCACAGGCTTTGCCTCTCCTCTTTGGGGAGGAGTAAGTTGATAGCTTACTGCCTGAGGCGCCCCTACCGGGGAATGCCGACGGGGCTGTCCAGGCAATTTTTAATGGCTAAAGCGCTCACGTTCTCGGGCGCTGGCTTTTCAAATCCCACTTTCCGCCATTGTGTCATATACTCCTATAGTGGGTAGGTGTTAAATATCGAGGACACTCCTATCATGTGAGTGTCCACGTGTGGTACCTGTTCCGACGGATACTACACCCTATAGACCGGTGTTGTCTTGGCCTTCGGGGCATGATTCCGCCGGTCTATGGGTCTATCCTGTGCAGTTCTAGGAGGTCCACCCTCCCAGGCTTTGCCTCTCCTCTTTGGGGAGGAGTAAGTTGATAGCTTACTGCCTGAGGCGCCCCTACCGGGGAATGCCGACGGGGCTGTCCAGGCAATTTTTAATGGCTAAAGCGCTCACGTTCTCGGGCGCTGGCTTTTCAAATCCCACTTTCCGACCTTGTGTCACATACTCCTATAGTGGGTAGGTGTTTTATTGTCGGGTCACCACTTTTTATTGTTGGGTCACCACTTTTTATGGTTTAATCACTATGTTTTATCGTTGGGTCACCACTTATTATTGCTGGGTCACTACGTTTTATTGTTGGGTCACCACATTTTTTGGTTGGGTCACTACGTTTTATTGTTTGGTCACTACGTTTTATGGGTAGGTCACTAAATTTTATTATTGGGTCACCACTTTTTATTGTTGGGTCACCACTTTTTATAGTTGGGTCACCACGTTTTATTGTTGGGTCACCACTTTTTATTGTTGGGTCACGATTTTATTGTGTGGTCACCACTTTTTATGGTTGGGTCACTACGTTTTATTGTTGGTCACTACGTTTTATGGATAGGTCACTACGTTTTATTGTTGGGTCACCACTTTTTATGGTTGGGTCACTACGTTTTATTGTTGGGTTACTACGTTTTATTGCTGGGTCACCACTTTTTATTGTAGGGTCACGATTTTATTGTTGGGTCACCACTTTTTATTGTTGGGTCACCACTTGTTTGGTTGGGTCACTACGTTTTATTGCTGGGTCACCACTTTTTTGGTTGGGTCACCACTTTATTGTTGGGTCACCACTTTTTATAATTGGGTCACTACGTTTTATTGCTGGGTCACTACGTTTTATTGTTGGGTCACCACTTTTTATGGTTGGGTCACTACGTTTCATGGTTGGGTCACTACGTTTTAGTTTTGGGTCACCACATTTTTTGGTTGGGTCACTACGTTTTATTGTTGGGTCACCACTTTTTATGGTTTAATCACTGTTTTATCGTTGGGTCACCACTTTTTATTGGTAGTCACTCCATTTTATTGTTGGTCACTCACTTTTTATTGTTGGGTCACCACTTTATCGTTGGGTCACCACTTTTTATTGGTGGTCACTCCATTTTAATGTTGGGTCATTACATTTTATTGTTGGGTCACTACGTTTTATTGTTGGGTCACCGTTTTTTTATGGTTTTCACTACGTTTTAATGTTGGGTCACCACGTTTTATTGCTGGGTCACTACGTTTTATTGTTAGGTCACCACTTTTTATGGTTGGTCACTACGTTTTATTGTTGGGTCACTACGTTTTATTGTTAGGTCCCCTGTGTTTATTGTTGGGTCACTACGTTTTATGGTTGGGTCACCACTTTTTATTGTTGGGTCACCACTTTTTATGGTTTAATCACTATGTTTTATCGTTGGGTCACCACTTATTATTGCTGGGTCACCACTTTTTTTGTTGGGTCACCACTTTTTATGGTTGGGTCACTACGTTTTATTGTTGAGTCACCACATTTTTGGGTCACTACGTTTTATTGCTGGGTCACCACTTTTTATTGTTGGGTCACGATTTTATTGTTGGGTCACCACTTTTTATTGTTGGGTCACCACTTTTTTGGTTGGGTCACTACGTTTTATTGCTGGTCACTACTTTTTTGGTTGGGTCACCACTTTATTGTTGGGTCACTACTTTTTATAATTGGGTCACTACGTTTTATTGCTGGGTCACCGTTTTTTTATGGTTGGGTCACTACGTTTTAATGTTGGTTCACCACGTTTTATTGCTGGGTCACTACGTTTTATTGTTAGGTCACCACTTTTTATGGTTGGTCACTACGTTTTATTGTTGCGTCACTACGTTTTATTATTAGGTCCCCTCTGTTTATTGTTGGGTCACTACGTTTTATGGTTTGGTCACCACATTTTTTTGTTGGGTCACTTCGTTTTATTGTTGAGTCACTACGATTTATGGTTAGGTCACTACGTTTTATTGTTGGGTCACCACTTTTTATTGTTGCGTCACCACTTTTTATGGTTTAATCACTATGTTTTATCGTTGGGTCACCACTTATTATTGCTGGGTCACTACGTTTTATTGTTGGGTCACCACATTTTTTGGTTGGGTCACTACGTTTTATTGTTGGGTCACCACTTTTTATAGTTGGGTCACAACGTTTTATTGATGGGTCACCACTTTTTATTGTTGGGTCACGATTTTATTGTGTGGTCACCACTTTTTATGGTTGGGTCACTACGTTTTATTGTTGGTCACTACGTTTTATGGTTGGTCACCACATTTTTGGGTTGGGTCACTACGTGTTATTGTTGGGTCACTACGTTTTATGGATAGGTCACTACGTTTTATTGTTGGGTCACCACTTTTTATGGTTGGGTCACTACGTTTTATTGTTGGGTCACTACGTTTTATTGTTGGGTCACTACGTTTTATTGTTGGGTCACCACTTTTTATTGTTGGGTAACGATTTTATTGTCGGGTCACTACGTTTCATTGCTGGGTCACCACTTTTTTGGTTGGGTCACTATTTTATTGTTGGGTCACCACTTTTTATAATTGGGTCACTACGTTTTATCGCTGGGTCACTACGTTTTATTGTTGGGTCACCGTTTTTTTATGGTTGGGTCACTACGTTTCATGGTTGGGTAACTACGTCTTAGTTTTGGGTCACCACATTTTTTGGTTGGGTCACTACGTTTTATTTTTGGGTCACCACTTTTTATGGTTTTATCACTGTTTTATCGTTGGGTCACCACTTTTTATTGGTGGTCACTCCATTTTATTGTTGATCACTGCATTTTATTGTTGGGTCACTACTTTATCGTTGGGTCACCACTTTTTATTGGTGGTCACTCCATTTTAATGTTGGGTCACACTATTTTATTGTTAGGTCACCACTTTATTGTTGGGTCACCACTTTTTATTGTTGGGTCACTACGTTTTAATGTTGGGTCACCACGTTTTATTGCTGGGTCACTACGTTTTATTGTTAGGTCACCACTTTTTATGGTTGGTCACTACGTTTTATTGTTGGGTCACTACGTTTTATTGTTAGGTCCCCTCTTTTTATTGTTGGGTCACTACGTTTTATGGTTGGGTCACCACATTTTTTTGTTGGGTCACTACGATTTATGGTTGGGTCACTACGTTTTATTGTTGGGTCACCACTTTTTATTGTTGGGTCACCACTTTTTATGGTTTAATCACTATGTTTTATCGTTGGGTCACCACTTATTATTGCTGGGTCACCACTTTTATTGTTGGGTCACCACTTTTTATGGTTGGGTCACTACGTTTTATTGTTGGGTCACCACATTTTTTGGTTGGGTCACTACGTTTTATTGTTGGGTCACCACTTTTTATTGTTGGGTCACCACTTTTTATGGTTGGGTCACTACGTTTTAGTGTTGGGTCACTACGTTTTATTGTAAGGTCACCACTTTTTATGGTTGGGTCACTACGTTTTATGGTTGGGTCACTACGTTTTATTGTTGGGTCACTACGTTTTATTGTTAGGTCACCACTTTTTATGGTTGGGTCACTACGTTTTATTGTCGGGTCACCACGTTTTATTGTCGGGTCACCACTTTTTATGGTTTAATCACTCTGTTTTATCGTTGGGTCACCACTTATTATTGCTGGGTCACCACGTTTTATTGTTGGGTCACCACATTTTTGGTTGGGTCACTACGTTTTATTGTTTGGTCACTACGTTTTATGGGTAGGTCACTAAATTTTATTATTGGGTCACCACTTTTTATTGTTGGGTCACCACTTTTTATAGTTGGGTCACCACGTTTTATTGTTGGGTCACCACTTTTTATTGTTGGGTCACGATTTTATTGTGTGGTCACCACTTTTTATGGTTGGGTCACTACGTTTTATTGTTGGTCACTACGTTTTATGGATAGGTCACTACGTTTTATTGTTGGGTCACCACTTTTTATGGTTGGGTCACTACGTTTTATTGTTGGGTCACTACGTTTTATTGCTGGGTCACCACTTTTTATTGTAGGGTCACGATTTTATTGTTGGGTCACCACTTTTTATTGTTGGGTCACCACTTGTTTGGTTGGGTCACTACGTTTTATTGCTGGGTCACCACTTTTTTGGTTGGGTCACCACTTTATTGTTGGGTCACCACTTTTTATAATTGGGTCACTACGTTTTATTGCTGGGTCACTACGTTTTATTGTTGGGTCACCACTTTTTTATGGTTGGGTCACTACGTTTCATGGTTGGGTCACTACGTTTTAGTTTTGGGTCACCACATTTTTTGGTTGGGTCACTACGTTTTATTGTGCGGTCACCACTTTTTATGGTTTAATCACTGTTTTATCGTTGGGTCACCACTTTTTATTGGTAGTCACTCCATTTTATTGTTGGTCACTCACTTTTTATTGTTGGGTCACCACTTTATCGTTGGGTCACCACTTTTTATTGGTGGTCACTCCATTTTAATGTTGGGTCATTACATTTTATTGTTGGGTCACTACGTTTTATTGTTGGGTCACCGTTTTTTTATGGTTTTCACTACGTTTTAATGTTGGGTCACCACGTTTTATTGCTGGGTCACTACGTTTTATTGTTAGGTCACCACTTTTTATGGTTGGTCACTACGTTTTATTGTTGGGTCACTACGTTTTATTGTTAGGTCCCCTGTGTTTATTGTTGGGTCACTACGTTTTATGGTTGGGTCACCACTTTTTATTGTTGGGTCACCACTTTTTATGGTTTAATCACTATGTTTTATCGTTGGGTCACCACTTATTATTGCTGGGTCACCACTTTTTTTGTTGGGTCACCACTTTTTATGGTTGGGTCACTACGTTTTATTGTTGAGTCACCACATTTTTGGGTCACTACGTTTTATTGCTGGGTCACCACTTTTTATTGTTGGGTCACGATTTTATTGTTGGGTCACCACTTTTTATTGTTGGGTCACCACTTTTTTGGTTGGGTCACTACGTTTTATTGCTGGTCACTACTTTTTTGGTTGGGTCACCACTTTATTGTTGGGTCACTACTTTTTATAATTGGGTCACTACGTTTTATTGCTGGGTCACCGTTTTTTTATGGTTGGGTCACTACGTTTTAATGTTGGTTCACCACGTTTTATTGCTGGGTCACTACGTTTTATTGTTAGGTCACCACTTTTTATGGTTGGTCACTACGTTTTATTGTTGCGTCACTACGTTTTATTATTAGGTCCCCTCTGTTTATTGTTGGGTCACTACGTTTTATGGTTTGGTCACCACATTTTTTTGTTGGGTCACTTCGTTTTATTGTTGAGTCACTACGATTTATGGTTAGGTCACTACGTTTTATTGTTGGGTCACCACTTTTTATTGTTGCGTCACCACTTTTTATGGTTTAATCACTATGTTTTATCGTTGGGTCACCACTTATTATTGCTGGGTCACTACGTTTTATTGTTGGGTCACCACATTTTTTGGTTGGGTCACTACGTTTTATTGTTGGGTCACCACTTTTTATAGTTGGGTCACAACGTTTTATTGATGGGTCACCACTTTTTATTGTTGGGTCACGATTTTATTGTGTGGTCACCACTTTTTATGGTTGGGTCACTACGTTTTATTGTTGGTCACTACGTTTTATGGTTGGTCACCACATTTTTGGGTTGGGTCACTACGTGTTATTGTTGGGTCACTACGTTTTATGGATAGGTCACTACGTTTTATTGTTGGGTCACCACTTTTTATGGTTGGGTCACTACGTTTTATTGTTGGGTCACTACGTTTTATTGTTGGGTCACTACGTTTTATTGTTGGGTCACCACTTTTTATTGTTGGGTAACGATTTTATTGTCGGGTCACTACGTTTCATTGCTGGGTCACCACTTTTTTGGTTGGGTCACTATTTTATTGTTGGGTCACCACTTTTTATAATTGGGTCACTACGTTTTATCGCTGGGTCACTACGTTTTATTGTTGGGTCACCGTTTTTTTATGGTTGGGTCACTACGTTTCATGGTTGGGTCACTACGTCTTAGTTTTGGGTCACCACATTTTTTGGTTGGGTCACTACGTTTTATTTTTGGGTCACCACTTTTTATGGTTTTATCACTGTTTTATCGTTGGGTCACCACTTTTTATTGGTGGTCACTCCATTTTATTGTTGATCACTGCATTTTATTGTTGGGTCACTACTTTATCGTTGGGTCACCACTTTTTATTGGTGGTCACTCCATTTTAATGTTGGGTCACACTATTTTATTGTTAGGTCACCACTTTATTGTTGGGTCACCACTTTTTATTGTTGGGTCACTACGTTTTAATGTTGGGTCACCACGTTTTATTGCTGGGTCACTACGTTTTATTGTTAGGTCACCACTTTTTATGGTTGGTCACTACGTTTTATTGTTGGGTCACTACGTTTTATTGTTAGGTCCCCTCTTTTTATTGTTGGGTCACTACGTTTTATGGTTGGGTCACCACATTTTTTTGTTGGGTCACTACGATTTATGGTTGGGTCACTACGTTTTATTGTTGGGTCACCACTTTTTATTGTTGGGTCACCACTTTTTATGGTTTAATCACTATGTTTTATCGTTGGGTCACCACTTATTATTGCTGGGTCACCACTTTTATTGTTGGGTCACCACTTTTTATGGTTGGGTCACTACGTTTTATTGTTGGGTCACCACATTTTTTGGTTGGGTCACTACGTTTTATTGTTGGGTCACCACTTTTTATTGTTGGGTCACCACTTTTTATGGTTGGGTCACTACGTTTTAGTGTTGGGTCACTACGTTTTATTGTAAGGTCACCACTTTTTATGGTTGGGTCACTACGTTTTATGGTTGGGTCACTACGTTTTATTGTTGGGTCACTACGTTTTATTGTTAGGTCACCACTTTTTATGGTTGGGTCACTACGTTTTATTGTCGGGTCACCACGTTTTATTGTCGGGTCACCACTTTTTATGGTTTAATCACTCTGTTTTATCGTTGGGTCACCACTTATTATTGCTGGGTCACCACGTTTTATTGTTGGGTCACCACATTTTTGGTTGGGTCACTACGTTTTATTGTTTGGTCACTAGGTTTTATGGGTAGATCACTACATTTTATTGTTGGGTCACCACTTCGTATTGTTGGGTCACCACTTTTTATAGTTGGGTGACCATGTTTTATTGTTGGGTCACTACGTTTTATTGCTGGGTCACCACTTTTTGTCGTTTAATCACTGTTTTATCGTTGGGTCACCACTTTTTATTGGTGGTCACTCCATTTTATTGTTGGGTCACCACTTTATCGTTGGGTCACCACTTTTTATTGGTGGTCACTCCATTTTAATGTTGGGTCACTCTATTTTATTGTTGGGTCACCACTTTATTGTTTGGTCACCACTTTTTATTGTTGGGTCACCACGTTTTAATGTTGGGTCACAACGTTTTATTGCTGGGTCACTACGTTTTATTGTTAGGTCACCACTTTTTATGGTTGGGTCACTACGTTTTATTGTTAGGTCCCCACTTTTTATTGTTGAGTCACTACGTTTTATGGTTAGGTCACTACTTTTTATGGTTGGGTCACTACGTTTTATTGTTGGGTCACTACATTTTTTGGTTGGGTAACTACGTTGTATGGTTGGGTCACCACTTTTTATAGTGGGGTCACCACGTTTTATTTTTGGGTCACGACGTTTTATTTCTGGGTCACCACTTTATTGTTGGGTCACCACTTTTTATTGTTGGGACACTACGTTTTAATGTTGGGTCACCACGTTCTATTGCTGGGCACTACGTTTTATTGTTAGGTCACCTTTTTATGGTTGGATCACTACGTTTTATTGTTGCTTCACCACTTTTTATGGTTGGGTCACTACGTTTTATGGTTGGGTCACTACGTTTTATTGTTGGGTAACCACATTTTTTGGTTGGGTCACTACGTTTTATAGTTGGGTCACCACGTTTTATTGTTGGGTCACTACGTTTTATTGTTGGGTCACAACTTTTTATTGTTGGGTCACGATTTTATTGTGTGGTCACCACTTTTTATGGTTGAGTCACTACGTTTTGATGTTGGTCACTACGTTTTATGGTTGGGTCACCACATTTTTGGGTTGGGTCACTACGTGTTATTGTTGGGTCACTACGTTTTATGGATAGGTCACTACGTTTTATTGTATGGTCACCACTTTTTATGGTTGGGTCACTACGTTTTATTGCTGGGTCACCACTTTTTATTGTTAAGTCACGATTTTATTGTTGGGTCACCACTTTTTATTGTTGGGGTACCACTTTTTGGTTGGGTCACAACGTTTTATTGCTGGGTCACCACTTTTTTGGTTGGGTCACCACTTTATTGTTGGGTCACCACTTTTTATAATTGGGTCACTACGTTTTATTGCTGGGTCACTACGTTTTATTGTTGGGTCACCACTTTTTTATGGTTGGTCACTACGTTTTATGGTTGGGTCACTACGTTTTAGTTTCGGGTCACCACATTTTTTTGTTGGGTCACTACGTTTTATTGTGTGGTTACCACTTTTTATGGTTTAATCACTGTTTTATCGTTGAGTCACCACTTTTTATTGGTAGTCACTCCATTTTATTGTTGGTCACTCAATTTTATTGTCGGGTCACCACTTTATCGTTGGGTCACAACTATTTATTGGTGGTCACTCCACTTTAATTTTGGGTCACTCCATTTTATTGTTGGGTCACCACTTTATTGTTGGGTCACCACTTTTTATTGTTGGGTCACTACGTTTTAATGTTGGGCACTACGTTTTATTGTTGGGTCACTACGTTTTATTGTAAGGTCCCCACTTTTTATTGTTGGGTCACTACGTTTTATGGGTAGGTTACTACTTTTTATGGTTGGGTCACTACGTTTTATTGTTGGGTCACTACATTTTTTGGTTGGGTCACTACGTTGTATGGTTGGGTCACCACTTTTTATAGTGGGGTCACCACGTTTTATTGTTGGGTCACTACGTTTTATTGCTGGGTCTCCACTTTATTGTTGGGTCACCTCTTTTTATTGTTGGGTCACTACGTTTTATGGTAAGGTCCCAACTTTTTATTTTTGGGTCACTACGTTTTATGGTTAGGTCACCACATTTTTGGGTTGGGTCACTACGTGTTATTGTTGGGTCACTACGTTTTATGGATAGGTCACTACGTTTTATTGTTGGGTCACCACTTTTTATAATTGGGTCATTACGTTTTATTGCTGGGTCACCACTTTTTTGGTTGGGTCGCCACTTTATTGTTGGGTCACCACTTTTTATAATTGGGTCACTACGTTTTATTGCTGGGTCACCACTTTTTTGGTTGGGTCACCACTTTATTGTTGGGTCACCACTTTTTATAATTGGGTCACTACGTTTTATTGCTGCATCACCACATTTTTGGTTGGGTCACCACTTTATTGTTGGGTAACCACTTTTCATGGTTTAATCACTATGTTTTATCGTTTGTTCACCACTTTTTATTGGTGGGTCACAACTTTTTTGGTTGGGTCACTCCATTTTATTGTTGGGTCACCACTTTTTATTGTAGGGTCACCACATTTTTGGGTTGGGTCACTACGTGTTATGGTTGGGTCACTATGTTTTATGGATAGGTCACTACGATTTATTGTTGGGTCACCACTTTTTATGGTTGGGTCACTACGTTTTATTGTTGGGTCACTACATTTTTTGGTTGGGTAACTACGTTGTATGGTTGGGTCACCACTTTTTATAGTGGGGTCACCACGTTTTATTTTTGGGTCACGACGTTTTATTTCTGGGTCACCACTTTATTGTTGGGTCACCACTTTTTATTGTTGGGACACTACGTTTTAATGTTGGGTCACCACGTTCTATTGCTGGGCACTACGTTTTATTGTTAGGTCACCTTTTTATGGTTGGATCACTACGTTTTATTGTTGCTTCACCACTTTTTATGGTTGGGTCACTACGTTTTATGGTTGGGTCACTACGTTTTATTGTTGGGTAACCACATTTTTTGGTTGGGTCACTACGTTTTATAGTTGGGTCACCACGTTTTATTGTTGGGTCACTACGTTTTATTGTTGGGTCACAACTTTTTATTGTTGGGTCACGATTTTATTGTGTGGTCACCACTTTTTATGGTTGAGTCACTACGTTTTGATGTTGGTCACTACGTTTTATGGTTGGGTCACCACATTTTTGGGTTGGGTCACTACGTGTTATTGTTGGGTCACTACGTTTTATGGATAGGTCACTACGTTTTATTGTATGGTCACCACTTTTTATGGTTGGGTCACTACGTTTTATTGCTGGGTCACCACTTTTTATTGTTAAGTCACGATTTTATTGTTGGGTCACCACTTTTTATTGTTGGGGTACCACTTTTTGGTTGGGTCACAACGTTTTATTGCTGGGTCACCACTTTTTTGGTTGGGTCACCACTTTATTGTTGGGTCACCACTTTTTATAATTGGGTCACTACGTTTTATTGCTGGGTCACTACGTTTTATTGTTGGGTCACCACTTTTTTATGGTTGGTCACTACGTTTTATGGTTGGGTCACTACGTTTTAGTTTCGGGTCACCACATTTTTTTGTTGGGTCACTACGTTTTATTGTGTGGTTACCACTTTTTATGGTTTAATCACTGTTTTATCGTTGAGTCACCACTTTTTATTGGTAGTCACTCCATTTTATTGTTGGTCACTCAATTTTATTGTCGGGTCACCACTTTATCGTTGGGTCACAACTATTTATTGGTGGTCACTCCACTTTAATTTTGGGTCACTCCATTTTATTGTTGGGTCACCACTTTATTGTTGGGTCACCACTTTTTATTGTTGGGTCACTACGTTTTAATGTTGGGCACTACGTTTTATTGTTGGGTCACTACGTTTTATTGTAAGGTCCCCACTTTTTATTGTTGGGTCACTACGTTTTATGGGTAGGTTACTACTTTTTATGGTTGGGTCACTACGTTTTATTGTTGGGTCACTACATTTTTTGGTTGGGTCACTACGTTGTATGGTTGGGTCACCACTTTTTATAGTGGGGTCACCACGTTTTATTGTTGGGTCACTACGTTTTATTGCTGGGTCTCCACTTTATTGTTGGGTCACCTCTTTTTATTGTTGGGTCACTACGTTTTATGGTAAGGTCCCAACTTTTTATTTTTGGGTCACTACGTTTTATGGTTAGGTCACCACATTTTTGGGTTGGGTCACTACGTGTTATTGTTGGGTCACTACGTTTTATGGATAGGTCACTACGTTTTATTGTTGGGTCACCACTTTTTATAATTGGGTCACTACGTTTTATTGCTGGGTCACCACTTTTTTGGTTGGGTCGCCACTTTATTGTTGGGTCACCACTTTTTATAATTGGGTCACTACGTTTTATTGCTGGGTCACCACTTTTTTGGTTGGGTCACCACTTTATTGTTGGGTCACCACTTTTTATAATTGGGTCACTACGTTTTATTGCTGCATCACCACATTTTTGGTTGGGTCACCACTTTATTGTTGGGTAACCACTTTTCATGGTTTAATCACTATGTTTTATCGTTTGTTCACCACTTTTTATTGGTGGGTCACAACTTTTTTGGTTGGGTCACTCCATTTTATTGTTGGGTCACCACTTTTTATTGTAGGGTCACCACATTTTTGGGTTGGGTCACTACATGTTATGGTTGGGTCACTATGTTTTATGGATAGGTCACTACGATTTATTGTTGGGTCACCACTTTTTATGGTTGGGTCACTACGTTTTATTGTTGGGTCACTACGTTTTATTGTTGGGTCACCACTTTTTATGGTTGGGTCACTACGTTTTATTGTTAGGTCACCACTTTTTATGGTTCGGTCACTACGTTTTATGGTTCGGTCACTACGTTTTATGGTTGGGTCACTACGTTTTATTGTTGAGTCACTACGATTTATGGTTAGGTCACTACGTTTTATTGTTGGGTCACCACTTTTTATTGTCGGGTCACCACTTTTTATGGTTTAATCACTATGTTTTATCGTTGGGTCACCACTTATTATTGCTGGGTCACTACGTTTTATTGTTGGGTCACCACATTTTTTGGTTGGGTCACTACGTTTTATTGTTTGGTCACTACGTTTTATGGGTAGGTCACTACATTTTATTGTTGGGTCACCACTTTTTATTGTAGGGTCACCACTTTTTATAGTTGGGTCACCACGTTTTATTGTTGAGTCACTACGTTTTATTGCTGGGTCACCATTTTTATTGTTGGGTCACGATTTTATTGTGTGCTCACCACTTTTTATGGTTGGTCACTACGTTTTATTGTTGGTCACTACGTATTATGGTTTCGTCACCACATTTTTGGGTTGGGTCACTACGTGTTATTGTTGGGCCCATATTTTTTATGGATAGGTCACTACGTTTTATTGTTGGGTCACCACTTTTTATGGTTGGGTCACTACGTTTTATTGTTGGGTCACTACGTTTTATTGCTGGGTCACCACTTTTTATTGTTGGGTCACGATTTTATTGTTGGGTCATAACTTTTTATTGTTGGGGTACCACTTATTTGGTTGGGTCACTACGTTTTATTGCTGGGTCACCACTGTTAAGGTTGGGTCACCACTTTATTGTTGGGTCACCACTTTTTATAATTGGGTCACTACGTTTTATTGCTGGGTCACTACGTTTTATTGTTGGGTCACCACTTTTTTATGGTTGTGTCACTACGTGTTATGGTTGGGTCACTACGTTTTAGTTTTGGGTCACCACATTTTTTGGTTGGGTCACTACGTTTTATTGTTGGGTCACCACTTTTTATGGTTTAATCACTGTTTTATCGTTGGGTCACCACTTTTTATTGGTGGTCACTCCATTTTATTGTTGGTCACTCAATTTTATTGTTGGGTCACCACGTTATCGTTGGGTCACCACTTTTTATTGGTGGTCACTCCATTTTAATGTTGGGTCACTCCATTTTATTGTTGGGTCACCACTTTATTGTTGGGTCACCATTTTTTATTGTTGGGTCACTACGTTTTAATGTTGGGTTACCAGGTTTTATTGCTGCGTCACTACGTTTTATTGTTAGGTCACCACTTTTTATGGTTGGTCACTACGTTTTATTGTTGGGTCACTACGTTTTATTGTTTGGTCACTACGTTTTATTGTTAGGTCCCCACTTTTTATGGTTGGGTCACTACGTTTTATTGTTGGGTCACTACATTTTTTGGTTGGGTCACTACGTTGTATGGTTGGGTCACCACTTTTTATAGTGGGGTCACCACGTTTTATTGTTGGGTCACTACGTTTTATTGCTGGGTCACCACTTTATTGTTGGGTCACCACTTTTTATTGTTGGGTAACTACGTTGTATTGTTAGGTCCCCACTTTTTATTGTTGGGTCACTACGTTTTATGGTTAGGTCACCACATTTTTGGGTTGGGTCACTACGTGTTATTGTTGGGTCACTACGTTTTATGGATAGGTCACTACGTTTTATTGTTGGGTCACTACGTTTTATTGTTGGTTCACTACGTTTTATTGTTGGGTCACTACGTTTTATTGTTGGTTCACTACGTTTTATTGCTGGGTCACCACTTTATTGTTGGGTCACCACTTTTTATTGTTGGGTAACTACGTTTTATTGTTAGGTCCCCACTTTTTATTGTTGAGTCACTACGTTTTATGGTTAGGTCACCACATTTTTGGTTGGGTCACTACGTGTGATTGTTGGGTCACCACTTTTTATGGTTGGGTCACTACGTTTTATTGTTGGGTCACTACGTTTTATTGCTGGGTCACCACTTTTTATTGTCGGGTCACGATTTTATTGTTGGGTCACCACTTTTTATTGTTGGGTCACCACTTTTTTGGTTGGGTCACTACGTTTTATTGCTGGGTCACCACTTGTTTGGTTGGGTCACCACTTTATTGTTGGGTCACCACTTTTTATAATTGGGTCACTACGTTTTATTGTTGGTCACCATTTTTTCATGGTTGGGTCACTACGTGTTATGGTTGGGTCACAACGTTTTATGGTTGGGTCACTACGTTTTAGTTTTGGGTCACCACATTTTTTGGTTGGGTCACTATGTTTTATTGTTGGGTCACCACTTTTTATGGTTTAATCATTGTTTTATCGTTGGGTCACCACTTTTTATTGGTGGTCACTCCATTTTATTGTTGGTCACCACTTTATCGTTGGGTCACCACTTTTTATTGGTGGTCACTCCATTTTATTGTTGGTCACCACTTTATCGTTGGGTCACCACTTTTTATTGGTGGTCACTCCATTTTAATGTTGGGTCACTCTATTTTATTGTTGGGTCTCCACTTTATTGTTGCGTCACCACTTTTTATTGTTGGGTCACTACGTTTTGATGTTGGGTCACCACGTTTTATTGCTGGGTCACTACGTTTTATTGTTAGGTCACCACTTTTTATGGTTGGTCACTACGTTTTATTGTTAGGTCCCCACTTTTTATTGTTGGGTCACTACGTTTTATGGTTAAGTCACTTCTTTTTATGGTTGGGTCACTACGTTTTATTGTTGGGTCACCACATTTTTGTGTTGGGTCACTACGATGTATGGTTGGGTCACCACTTTTTATAGTGGGGTCACCACGTTTTATCGTTGGGTAACCACTTTTTATTTTTGGGTCACTACTTTTATTGTTGGGTCACCACATTTTTTGGTTGGGTCACTACGTTTTATTGTTTGGTCACTACGTTTTGTGATTAGGTCACTACGTTTTATTGTTGGCTCACCACTTTTTATGGTTTAATCACTATGTTTTATCGTTGGGTCACCACTTTTTATTGTTGGGTCACTACGTTTTAATGTTGGGTCACCACGTTTTATTGTTGGGTCACAACGTTTTATTGTTAGGTCACCACATTTTATGGTTGGGTCACTACGTTTTATTGTTGGGTCACCACATTTTTTGGTTGGGTCACTACGTTTTATTGTTTGGTCACTACGTTTTATGGTTAGGTCACTACGGTTTATTATTGGGTCACCACTTTTTATAGTTGGGTCACCACGTTTTAATGTTGGGTCACCACGTTTTATTGCTGGGTCACTACGTTTTATTGTTAGGTCACCACTTTTTATGGTTGGGTCACTACGTTTTATTGTTGGGTCACTACGTTTTATTGTTAGGTCACCACTTTTTATTGTTGGGTCACTACGTTTTATGGTTGGGTGACTACGTTTTATTGTTGAGTCACTACGATTTATGGTTAGGTCACTACGTTTTATTGTTGGGTCACCACTTTTTATGGATTAATCACTATGTTTTATCGTTGGGTCACCACTTATTATTGCTAGGTCACCACTTTTATTGTTGGGTCACCACTTTTTATGGTTGGGTCACTACGTTTTATTGTTGGGTCACCACATTTTTTGGTTGGGTCACTACGTTTTATTGTTTGGTCACTACGTTTCATTGCTGGGTCACCACTTTTTATTGCTGCTCACGATTTTATTGTGTTGTCACCACTTTTTATGGTTGGGTCACGTTGTAGGGTTGGGTCACCACTTTTTATAGTTGGGTCACCACGTTTTATTGTTGGGTCACTACGATTTATTGCTGGGTCACCACTTTTTATTGTTGGTAACGATTTTATTGTGTGGTCACCACTTTTTATCGTTGGGTCACTACGTTGTATGGTTGGGTCACTACGTTTTATTGTTGGGTCACCTCATTTTTTGGTTGGGTCACTACGTTTTATTGTTGGGTCACTACGTTTTATGGTTAGGTCACTACTTTTTATGGTTTAATCACTATGTTTTATCGTTGGGTCACCACTTTTTATTGGTGGGTCACCACTTTTTATTGGTCTGTCACTACGTTTTGTGGTTAAGTCACTACGTTTTATTGTTGGGTCACCACTTTTTTGGTTGGGTCACTACGTTTTATTGTTGGGTCACCACGTTTTATTGCTGGGTCACTACGTTTTATTGTTAGGTCACCACTTTTTATGGTTGGGTCACTACGTTTTATGGTTGGGTCACTACGTTTTATTGTTGAGTCACTACGATTTATGGTTAGGTCACTACGTTTTATTGTTGGGTCACCACTTTTTATTGTTGGGTAAATCTTTTTTATGGTTTAATCACTATGTTTTATCGTTGGGTAACCACTTTTTATTTTTGGGTAACTACTTTTTATTTTTGGGTCACTACGTTTTATTGTTGGGTCACCACATTTTTTGGTTGGGTCACTACGTTTTATTGTTTGGTCACTACGTTTTGTGCTTAGGTCACTACGTTTTTTAGTTGGCTCACCACTTTTTATGGTTTAATCACTATGTTTTATCGTTGGGTCACCACTTTTTATTGCCGGGTAACCACTTTTCTTGTTGGGTCACCACTTTTTATGGTTGGTTCACTACGTTTTATTGTTGGGTCAGTACGTTTTATTGCTGGGTCACCACTTTTTATTGTTGGGTCATGACTTTTTGGGTTGGGTCACCACGTTTTATTGCTGGGTCACCACTTTTTATTGCTGGGTCACTAGGTTTTATTGTTGGGTCACCACTTTGTAATGTTGGGTCATTACGTGTTATGGTTGGTTCACTACGTTTTATTGTTGGGTCACCACATTTTTTGGTTGGGTCACGACGTTTTATTGTTTAGGTCACCACGTTTTATGGTTGGGTCACTACGTTTTATGGTTGGGTTACTACGTTTTATTGCTGGCTCACCACTTTTTATTGTTGTGTCACGATTTTATTGTTGGGTCAACACTTTTTATTGTTGGGTCACCACTTGTTTGGTTGGGTCACCACGTTTTATAGCTGGGTCACAACTTTTATCGTTGAGTCACCACGTTTTATTGATGGGTCATCACTTTTTATTGTTGGGCTACTACGTTTTATGGTGGGGTTACTACGTTTTGTTGTTGGGTCACCACTTTATTGGTGGGTCACCACGTTTTATTGCTGGGTCACCACTTTTTAATGTTTGGTCACCACGTTTTATTGCTGGGTCACTACGTTTAATTGTTGGGTCACCAGTTATTATTATGTTTGGTCACTACGTTTTATGGTTGGGTAACCACTTTTTATTGTTGGGTCACTACGTTTCATTGTTGGGTCACTACGAGTTATGGTACGGTCACTACGTTTCATTGTTTGGTCACCACTTCTTCTTACTGGGTCACCACTTCTTATTACTGGGTCACCACTTTTTATTGCTGGGTCACCACATTTTATTGCTGGGTCACCACTTTTATTGTTTGGTCACTACTTTTTCATGTTGGTCCCTACGTTTTATTGTT
Organism: Sepiola atlantica; assembly: GCA_963556195.1. Classification (NCBI taxonomy): domain Eukaryota; kingdom Metazoa; phylum Mollusca; class Cephalopoda; order Sepiida; family Sepiolidae; genus Sepiola; species Sepiola atlantica. Next base: position 104,788,136 of record OY744532.1, on the reverse strand, counting down.
GGGTCACCACTTCTTATTGCTGGGTCACCACTTTTATCGTTGAGTCACCACTTTTTATTGCTGGGTCACTACGTTTTATGGTTGGGTCACTAAGTTTTATTGTTGGTCACCACTGTATTGTCGGTCACCACTTATTATTGTTGGGTCACCACTTTTTAATGTTGGGTCATCACTTTTTATTGCTGGGTCACTACGATTTATTGTTGGGTCAACACTTTTGATGGTTGGGTCACTACGTTTTATTTTTGGGTCACTACGATTTATTGTTAGATCACCACGTTTTATTGTTGGGTCACCACTTTTTATTGTTGGGTCACCACTTTTTATGGTTGGATCACTACGTTTTATTGTTGGGTCACTACTTTTTATGGTTGGGGCACCACTTTTTATCGTTGGGTCACTACGTTTTATGGTTGGGTCCCCAATTTGTATGGTTGGCTCACTACGTTTTATTGTTGGGTCACTACGTTTTATGGTTAGGTCACTACGTTTTATGGTTAGGTCACTACGTTTTATTGTTGGGTCACCCCGTTTAATTGTTGGGTCACCACTTTTTATGGTTGGGTCACTACGTTTTATGGTTGGGTCACTACGTTTTATGGTTAGGTCACTACGTTTTATTGTTGGATCACCACTTTTTATGGTTGAGTCACTACGTTTTATTGTAAAGTCACTACGTTTTATTGTTGGGTCACCACTTTTTATGGTTTAATAATATTAAATAACGTCGACATAAGTAAAGTAGGGAGACAAATAATTATGCTCCACCAATGTTTTCATTAATATTTGTATACATATTAAATAACATCGACACAAGTAAAGAAAGAAGAGAAATTATTATGTTTAGCCATTGTTTTGACTAATATTTGTATACATGTTAAATAATGTCTCAATAAGTAAAGTAAGAAAAGAAATAATTATGCTCCGCCATTGTTTTCACTAATATTTCTATACATGTTAAATAACGTCTCAATAAGTAAGAAGAGAAATAATTATGCTCCCCCACTGTTTCACTAATATTGTTATAGATATTAAATAACGTCTCAATAAGAATAGTAAGAAGAGAAATAATTATGCTCCGCCATTGTTTTCACTAATATTTGTATACATGTTAAATAACGTCTCAATAAGTAAAGTAAGAGAATAATTATGCTCCACTACTGTTTTCACTAATATTTGTATACATATTAAATAACGTCTCAATAAGTAAAGTGCTTCTAAAGTATAACGCTCCCTAGAAATATTGGTGCTTCTAAAGTATAATGGTCCCCAGGAATGTTGGTGCTTCTAAAGTATACCGGTCTACAGGAATGTTGGTGCTTCTAAAGTATAAGTCCGTAGAAATATAGGTGCTTCTAAAGTTTGACGCCCCCCCCCCAGGAATGTTGGTGCTTTTTAAGTATAACGGTCCCTAGAAATATTGGTGTTTCGGGCCAAATTTTTTTTCTTTTTTTGAACTTAAAATATTTCTCAGGGTTATGGGAGAGTGAAAAATGAGTTAGGATGAGAGGCTGGAGAGATTTAGGAGTCAGGGAAAATTTTAGGGGCCAGGCCGAACATTTTAGGGGTCAGGCCAGATTTTTTTCTTTGTTTTTTGTTTTGAACTCAAAATATTTCTCAGAGTTGGGGAGAGTAAAAAATTAGTGGGGATGGGGAGCTGGAAAGATTGAGGGGTCGGGAAAATTTTAGGGGTCAGGCCGAACTTTTTAGGGGTCTGGCCAAATTTTTTTTTTTTTTTTTTTTTTCGATGTCAAAATGTTTCTCAGGGTTAGGGGAGAGTAAAAGATTAGGGGGCTGGAAAGATTGAGGGGTCGGGGTAAATTTTAGGGGTCAGGCCGAACTTTTTAGGGGTCAGGCCAATTTTTTTTCTTTTTTTTTGTTGTTTTGAACTCAAAATATTTCTCAAGGTTGGGGGACAGTTAAAAATTAGTTGGGATGGGGGACTGGAAAGAATGAGGGGTCGGAGAAAATTTTAGGGGTCAGGCCAAACTTTTTAGGGGTAAGGCAAAAACTTTTTGTTTTTTTTTGTTTTGAAGTTAAAATATTACTCATGATTGGGGGAGAGTTAAAAATTAGGGGGCTAGAGAGATTGAAGGGTCGGGCAAAATTTTAGGGGTCAGGCAAAACTTTTTAGGGGTCAGGCCAAATTTTTTTTGATTTTGTTTTGAACTCAAAATATTTCTCAGGGTTATGGGAGAGTTAAAAATTAGTTGGGATGGGGGGCTGGAGAGATTGAGGTGTCGGAGAAAATTTTAGGGGTCAAGCGGAACTTTTTAGGGTTCAGGGCAAAATTTTTTAGTATTTTTTTTGTTTTAAAGTCAAAATATTTCTCAGGGTCGGGGGAGAGTGAAAAATTAGGGGGCTGGAGAGATTGAGGGGTCGGGGAAAATTTTAGGGGTCAGGCCAAACTTTTTAGGGGTCAGGCCAAATTTTTTTGTTTTTTTTTGTTTCGAAGTCAAAATATTTCTCAGGGTTGGGGGAGAGTTAAAAATTAGTTGGGATGGGGGGCTGGAGAGAATGAGGGGTCGGGGTAAATTTACGGGGTCAGGCCAAACTTTTTAGGGGTCAGGCAAAAAATTTTTGTTTTTTTTTGTTTTGAACTTAAAATATTACTAATGATTGGGGGAGAGTTAAAAATTAGGGGGCTAGAGAGATTGAAGGGTCGGGGAAAATTTTAGGGGTCTTGCCAAACGTTTTAGGGGTCAGGCCAAATTTTTTTTGATTTTGTTTTGAACTCAAAATATTTCTCAGGGTTGGGGGAGAGTTAAAAATTAGGGGGCTGGAGAGATTGAGGGGTCGGGGAAAATTTTAGGGGTCAGGCCGAACTTTTTACGGGTTAGGCCAATTTTAAAATTTTTTTTTTTGTTTTGAACTCAAAATGTTTCTCATGGTTGGGGGAGAGTTAAAAATTAGTTGGGCTGGGGGGCTGGAGAGAATGAGAGGTCGGGGAAAATTTTAGGGGTCAGGCCAAACTTTTTGGGTTTTTTTTGGTTTTGTAAGTCAAAATATTTCTCAGGGTTGGGGGAGAGTTAAAAATTAGGGCTGGAGAGATTGAGTGGGGGGGAAAATTTTAAGGGTCAGGCCGAACCTTTTAATGGTCAGGCTAAATTTTTTTATTTTTTTATGTTTTGAACTCAAAATATTTCTCAGGGTTTGGGAGAGTGAAAAACAAGTTAGGATGTGGGGGGCTGGAGAGGTTGAGGTGTCACGGAAAATTTTAGGGGTCAGACCGAACTTTTTAGGGGTCAAGTTAGTTTTTTTAATTTTTTTTGTTTTGAACTCAAAATGTTTCTCAGGGTTGGGGGAGAGTAAAACAAAATTGGAGGGTGCGGCTTGAGATATTAGGGGTCGAGGAAAATTGTAGGGGTCAGGCCAAACTTTTTAGGGGGTCGGGCGAAAGTTTTTTTGTTTTTTTAACTTAAAATGTTTCGTAGGAAAATATATAGTATGCACACCGGGGCGGCGATAGATACGAATATAGTATGCGCACCGGGCCGGCGATAGGTATATATATAGTATGTGAACCAGGGTGGCAATAGGTACGTGTATAGTAGTGCATAGAGGTGGCGATAGGTACTATATAGCATGTGCACAGGAATGGCAGTAAGTATGTATATAGAATGCACACCAGGGCGGTTATAGGTATATATTTAGCATGCGCTGGGCGGCGATCAGTACGTGTATAGCACGCACACCAGGGCGACGATAGGTACGTATTTAGCACGCGCACCGGAGCGGCGATAGGAACATATTTAGCATTCGCATCAGGCCGGCAATAGTGACGTATTTAGCATTTGCACCGGGGCGGCGATAGGTACGTATGTATCATTCGCGACGGGGCGGCAATAGGTACGTATGCAGCATTCGCACTGGGGCGGTGATAAGTACTTATTTAGTATGCATATAGGGGCGGCAATAGGTACTTATATAGTATCTGCCTGGGGCGGCGATAGGTACGTATATTGTATGTGCACCGGGGTGGCGATAGATATGTATAAAGTATGAACACCGGGGCGGACATAAGTACCTATATAGAAGGCGCAGATAGATGTGGTACTTTTTATAGAAATATGTCATGCTATTGCCCTGCGCAACGTAGGAGAAATGGTGAGGAAGAATCAACTTTCGCATAAGGCAAAATTAGAAAGTAGCGGTGAAATGGGGCGACCAGGGAAGAGAAAGGTAGAAAGATGAAGAGACGGCTACAGAGGAGGGGGAGAAATAGAAGTTTGAATATAAAGATGTTACACACGCGATTTTTCTTCAATTATGTCTTTATGACCCCGAGCAACGCCGGGTAGCCCCGCTAGTCTATTATATAAACGTCACCTGTCTGTATGGATGTATGTATGTATGGATGTATGTATGTATGTATGTATGTATGCTGGTCTTCTCCTCCGAAAGTACCCAACACACGGTCACACGGGTGACATCATTCCGACCGGCCAGCCCAGACGCGTGTAATATCTCGGAACCGGAAAAAAAAAAATTGACTCTTCCGAGGTCGACTGAGCACTTTTCTCCAATGGGGGGTGGCTTTTAACTCCATTTTTCAACGTTATTTATACTAATTTGAGAAAAAAAATAATGCAAAGTCACGATAAACTAGATATGACGTCAGAGTAAGGGAGTGGCGGGAGGAAATTCACTCACACTACAACCATTTTTTTTCCTTTCTTTCTTATTTTCCTCTCACTCCCACCCTTTCTACCTTTCTTTCTTAATTATTAATAGACGCTAATACTTCTTTCCCCCTCCCTTCCTCACTATGGCCTTCCGTTATCCTGATATAATACTTCCAGGCATTACCTCCTCCTTTCAGGCCAAATAGGGGGGGGGATGTCGGCATTCACCGATGTGAGCGCCACAGGCCAAGTCTGGGGAGAGGGAGTGTCGGCATTCGACGGTGGGGCGCCTCAGGCCAAATTTTGGGGAGGGGGAGTGTCGGCATTCGCCGGTATGAGCGCCTCAGGCGAAATTTGGGGGAGGGGGAGTGTCGGCATTCGGCGGTAAATCTGGGGAGGGGGAATGTCGGCATTCGGCGGTGGGGTGCCTCAGGCCAAATCTGGGGAGGGGGAATGTCGGCATTCGGCGGTATGAGCGCCTCAGGCCAAATCTGGGGAGGGGGAATGTCGGCATTCGGCGGTATGAGCGCCTCAGGCCAAATCTGGGGAGGGGGAATGTCGGCATTCGTTGGTATGAGCGCCTCAGGCCAAATCTGGGGAGGGGGAATGTCAGCATTCTCCGGTATGAGCACCTCAGGTGAAATCTGGGGAGGAGGAGTGTCGGCATTCGGCGTTGGGGAGGTGGATTCGCCGGTATGAGCGCCTCAGGCGAAATTTGGGGAGGTGTGTCGGCATTTGGCGGTGTGAGCGCCTCAGGCCAAATCTGGGGATGGGGGGAATGTCGGAATTCGCCGGTATGAGCGCCTCAGGCGAAATCTGGGGGAGATCGGTATTCGACGATGGGGCGCCTCAGGCGAAACTTGGGGAGGTGGAGTATCAGTGTGAACGCCTCAGGTGAAATTCAGGGGAGGGGAGGAGTATGAGTAATCTTCGGGGAGCGTATTAGCCTGTACTTTAGGGGAGAAGAAATGCCCAAAAGGAAAAGGGATTAAAAAATAAAATGATAATCTGATTTTTGATTCGACAGTGTAAAATCGACACCTATCGGATAGGACTAGATAATACACTTGATCTCAAGGCAAAAATGCCGAGAACAGATACTACACTTTGATCTTAGCCAAAAGGCCAGTTTATTTAGGCAGGTGAGTTCCTTCGGACAACCCTCATCTTTATCTACAGATGAAGGCCAGAAAGCATCCGAAATTTGTAATTTTTAAGAAATATTTCCATCGGTATTTATAACGAATCTACGACAGTACAGCGGTCTATCCACTATACACTGTTTAAATTACATTAATAAATTAACAAGTAATTATAACTATGATTTTCTTTCACCAAACATTGTATAATACTATTTAAAAAATTATTACATAAGTTTTGAATATCAACACTGAAATTTCGACTCCCCCAGGCCGTTTTTCTCTAATTCAACATAGCTTTACGACGCCATTTTTTTAAACTGAAAATTACATTAATTCACTTCTTTTGGGTAATATCAAGGTGTAGTATCTGTTCCGATGGATACTGCACCACATAAACTGGTATCGTCTTGGTCATCGGGGCTTCATTCCGCCGGTCTATGAGTTTGTCATGTGCAGTTCTAGGAGGTCCACACTCCCAGGCTTTGCCTCCCCTCTTTGGGGAGAAATAGGTTTATTGCTTACTGCCTGAGGCGCCCCTACAGAGGAATGCCGAATAACAGCATCTACGTTTCTCTTTGGACTATTTTGCAAATGAAAAGCGGGGGGGGGATCGGTTAGAGTGATTTCATTAGTGCTCCAGAAGCCTCCTTGATTTTTTAAATACTCGGCGTTGTCTGGGAGAAAACTGCTCAATATCCTAGATAGAGCTACTGTAGTGATAGGTTTTGAAAATATTTTAACGCCATCTTCGTTCTCCTTTGGACTATTTTGCAGATGAAAAGAAGAGAGGATACCTAAGTGATTTCAGTAGTGCTCAGGAGGCCTCCTTGATTTTCAAAGTACTCGGCGTTGTCCGGGAGAAAAGTGCTCAATATTCTAGATAGAGCTACTGTAGTGATAGGTTTTGAAAATATTTTAACGCCATCTTCGTTCCCCTTTGGACTATTTTGCAGATGAAAACGAGGGGCGATACCTAAGTGATTTCAGTAGTGCTCAGGAGGCCTCCTTAATTTTCAAAGTACTCGGCGTTGTCCGGGAGAAAAGTGCTCAATATCCTAGATAGAGCTACAGTAGTGATAGGTTTGGATAATCGTTTAACAGCATCTACGCTGAAAAGGATAGGATCATCAATAAGAGTAATTTAAGTAGTGCTCAGGAGGCCTCCTTGATTATCGAAGTACTCGGCGCTGTCCGGGAGAAAAGTGCTCAATATCCTAGATAGAGCTACTGTTGTGATAGGTTTTGAAAATATTTTAACGCCATCTTCGTTCCCCTTTAGACTGTTTTGCAGATGAAAATGAAGGAAGGATACCCAAGTGATTTAAGTAGTGCTCAGGAGGCTTCCTTGATTTTTAAAGTACTCGGCGTTGTCCGGGAGAAAAGTGCTCGATTTCCTAGATAGAGCTACTGTAGTGATAGGTTTGGATAATATTTTAACAGCATCTACACTGAAAAACAATGAGGGAATCAATAAGAGTGATTTCATTAGTGCTCATTAAGCCTCCTTGATTTTATAGTAGTCGGTGTTGTCCGGGAGAAAAGTGCTCAATATCCTAGATAGAGCTACTGTAGTGATAGGTTTTGAAAATATTTTAACACAACATTCGTTCCCGTTTAGACTATTTGGCAAATCAATAGAAGGGAGAATACCTAAGTGATTTCAGTAGTGCTATGGAGGCGTCCTATATTTTCACAGTACTCGGCGTTGTCCGGGAGAAAAGTGCTCAATATCTTAGATAGAGCTACTGTAGTGATAGGTTTGGAAAATATTTTAACGTCATCTTCGTTCCCCATTTGGACTATTTTGGAGATGAAAAGGAGGGAGGATATCTAAGTGATTTCAGTAGTGCTCAGGAGGCCTCCTTGACTTTTAAAGTACTCGGCGTTGTCCGGGATAAAAGTGCTCAATGTCCTAGATAGAGCTACTGCAGTGATAGGGTTGGATAATATTTTAACAGAATCTACGCTGAAAATGATGGGGGAATCGACAAGAGTAATTTCCGTAGTGCTCAGGGAGCCTCCTTGATTTTCAAAGTAGTCGGCGTTGTCCGGGAGAAAAGTACTCAATATCCTAGATAGAGCTACTGTACTAATAAGTGTGGATAATATTTTAACAGCATCTACGCTGAAAAAAATGGGGGAATAAATAAGAGTGATTTCATTAGTGCTCATGAGGCCTCCTTGATTTTCAAAGTAGTCGGCGTTGTCTGGGAGAAAAGTGCTCAATATCCTAAATAGAGCTACTGTAGTGATATGTTTGGAAAATATTTTAACGCCATCTTCGTTCCCCTTTAGACTATTTTGCAGATGAAAAGGAGGGAGGATACCTAAGTGATTTCAGTAGTGCTCCGGAGAACTCATTGATTTTCATAGTACTCGGCGTTGTCTGGGAGAAAAATGCTCAATGTCCTAGATATCGCTACTGTAGTGATAGGTTTGGATAATATTTTAACAGCATCTACGCTGAAAATGATGGGGAAATCGATAAGAGTTATTTCAGTAGTGCTAATTGGGCCTCCTTGATTTTCAAATTACTCGGCGTTGTCCGGGAGAAAAGTGCTCAATATCTTAGATAGAGCTACTGTAGTGATAGGTTTGGAAAATATTTTAACAGCATCTACGCTGAAAAGGATTAGGGAATCAATAAGAGTGATTGCATTAGTGATCATGAGACCTTCTTGATTTTCAAAGTAGTCAGCGTTGTCCGGGAGAAAATGCTCAATATCCTAGATAGAGCTACTGTAGTGATAGGTTTGGAAAATATTTTAACGCCATCTTCGTTCCGCTGTGGACTATTTTGCAAATGAAAAGGAGGGAGAATACCTAAGTGATTTCAGTAGTGCTCAGGAGAACTCCTTGATTTTCAAAGTACTCGGCGTTGTCCGGGATAAAAGTGCTCAATGTCCTAAATAGAGCTACTGCAGTGATAGGTTTGGATAATATTTAAACAGAATCTACGCTGAAAATGATAGGGGAATTGACAAGAGTAATTTCAGTAGTGCTCAGGAACCATGCTTGATTTTCAAAGTACTCGGCGTTGTCCGGGAGAAAAGTGCTCAATATCCTAGATAGAGCTACTGTAGTGATAGATTTGGAAAATATTTTAACGCCATCTTCGTTCCCCTTTGGACTAATTTGCAGATGAAAAGGAGAGAGGATACCTAAGTGATTTCAGTAGTGCTCAGGAGGCCTCCTTGACTTTCAAAGTACTCGTCGTTGTCCGGGAGAAAAGTGCTCAATATCCTAGATAGAGCTACTGTAGTAATAGGTTTAGATAATATTTTAACAGCATCTACGCTGAAAAAAATGAGGGAATCAATAAGAGTGATTTCTTTAGTGCTCATGAGGCCTCCTTGATTTTCAAAGATGTCGGCGTTGTCTGGGAGAAAAGTGCTCAATATCTTAGATAGAGCTACTGTAGTGATAGGTTTGGAAAATATTTTAACGCAATCTTCGTTCCCCTTTAGACTATTTTGCAGATGAAAAAGAGGGAGGATATCTAAGTGATTTCAGTAGTGCTCAGGAGGCCTCTTTGACTTTAAAAGTACTCGGCGTTGTCCGGGAGAAAAGTGCTCAATGTCTTAGATAGAGCTACTGTAGTGATAGGTTTAGAAAATATTTTAACGCCATCTTCGTTCCCCTTTGGAGTATTTTGCAGATGAAAAGGAGGGGGAATACCTAAATAATTTCAGTAGTGCTCAGGAGGGGTCCTAGATATTCAAAGTACTCGGCGTTGTCCGGGAGAAAAGTTCTCAATATCCTAGATAGAGCTACTGTAGTGATAGGTTTGGATAATATTTTAGCAGCATCTACGCTGAAAAGGATGGGGGAATCAATAAGAGTGATTTCATTAGTGCTCATGAGGCCTCCTTGATTTTCAAAGTACTCGGCGTTGTCCGGGATAAAAGTGCTCAATATCCTAGATAGAGCTACTGTAGTGATAGGTTTTGAAAATATTTTAACGCCATCTTCAGTCCCTTTTGGACTATTTTGCAGATGAAAAGGAGGGAGGATACCTAAGTGATTTCAGTAGTGCTACAGAGGCCTCCTTGATTTTCATAGTACTCGGCGTTGTCAGGGATAAAAGTGCTCAATGTCCTAGATAGAGCTACTGTAGTGATAATTTTGGATAATATTTTAACAGCATCTACGCTGAAAAGGATGGGGTAATCGATAAGAGTTATTTCAGTAGTGCTCATGAGGCCTCCTTGATTTTCAAAGCAGTCGGCGTTGTCCGAGAGAAAACTGCTCAATATCCTATAAAGCTACTGTAGTGATAGGTTTGGAAAATATTTTCACGCAATCTTCGTTCCCCTTTGGACTATTTTGCAGATCAAAAGAAGGGAGGATACCTAAGTGATTTCAGTAGTGCTCAGGAGGCGTCCTATATTTTCGCAGTACTAGGCGTTGTCCAAGAGAAAAGTGCTCAACGTCCTAGATAGAGCTACTGTAGTGATAATTTTAAATAATATTCTAACAGCAGTTACGCTTAAAAAGATGGCGGAATCGATAAGAGTGATTTAATTAGTGCTCAGGATGCCTCCTTAATTTTCAAAGTACTCGGTGTTGTCTGGGAGAAAAATGCTCAATGTCCTAGATAGAGCTACTGTAGTGATAGGTTTGGATAATATTTTAACAATCTACGCTGAAAATGATGGGGGAATCGATAAGAGTGATTTAAGAAGTGCTCAGGAGGACTCCTTGATTTTCAAAGTAGTCAGCGTTGTCCGGGAGAAAAGTGCTCAATATCCTAGATAGAGCTACTGTATTGATATGTTATGAAAATATTTTAACGCCATCTTCGTACCCCTTAGGACTATTTTGGAGATGAAAAGGAGGGAGGATACGTAAGTGATTTCAGTAGTGCTCAGGAGGCCTTCTTTGATTTTCAAAGTACTCGGCGTTGTCCGGGATAAAAGTGCTCAATATCTTAGATAGAGCTACTGTACTGATAGGTTTGGAAAATATTTTTACGCCATCTTCGTTCTCCTTTGGACTATTTTGCAGATGAAAAGGAGGGAGGATACCTAAATGATTTCAGTAGTGCTCAGGAGGCGTCCTTGAATTTTGAAAGTACTCTGGGTTGTCCGTGGGGAAAAGTGCTCAATGTCTTAGATAGAGCTTCTGTAGTGATAGGTTTGGATAATATTTTAACTGCATCTAGCTGACAAGGATGGGGTAATCCGTAAGAGTGATTTCAGTAGTGCCCAGGAGACCTCCTAGATTTTTAAATTACTCGGCGCTGTCCGGGAGAAAAGTGCTCAATATCTTAGCTAGAGCTACTGTAGTGATAGGTTTGAAAAATATTTACACGTCATCTTCGTTCTCCTTTGGACTTTTTTGAAGATGAAAAGGAGGGAGAATACCTAAGTGATTTCAGTAGTGCTCAGGAGAACTCCTTGATTTTCAAAGTACTCGGCGTTGTCCGGGATAAAAGTGCTCAATGTCCTAGATAGAGCTACTGTAGTGATAGGTTTGGATAATATTTTAACAGCATCTACGCTGAAAAGGATGGGGGAATCGATAAGAGTTTTTTCAGTAGTGCTCATAAGGCCTCCTTTATTTTCAAAGTACTCGGCGTTGTCCGGGAGAAAAGTGCTCAATATCCTTGATGGAAAATATTTTAACGCCATCTTCGTTCTAATTTGGACTATTTTGCAGATAAAAAGGAGGGAGGATACCTAAGTGATTTCAGTAGTTCTCAGGAGGCGTTCTCAATTTTGAAAGTACTGGGGCTGCGATAGGAACATATGTAGCATTGGACCGGGCCAGCAATAGGTACGTATGTAGCATTTACACCGGGACAACGATAGGTACGTATATACCATGCATACAGGGGCAGCAATGGGTACTTATATAGTATATGCACCGGGGCGGCAATAGGTACGTATATAGTATTTTCACTGGGGCGACGATAGGTACGTATATAGTCTGCACACCACGGTGGCGATACATACGTATATAGTATGAATACCGGAGCGGAGATAAGTACCTATATAGAAAGCGCAGATAGAGGTGGTACTTTTTATAGAAATATGTCATACTATTGCCCTGGGCAACGTAGGAGAAATGGTGGGGAAGAAGCAGCCTTCCCAAAAGGCAAAATTAAAAAGAAGCGGTGAAATGGGGCGACCAGGGAAGAGAAAGGTAGAAAGATAAATAGACGGCTATAGAGGAGGGGGGGAATAGAAGTTTGAATATAAAGATGTTACACACGCGATTTCTCCTCAATTATATGTTTTTATGACCCCGAGCAACGCCGGGTAGCCCCGCTAGTCTATTATATAAACGTCACCTGTCTGTATGTATGTATGTATGTATGTATGTATGTATGTATGTATGTATGTATGTATGTATGTTGGTCTTCTCCTCCGATACTACCCAACAAACGGTCACACGGGTGACATCATTCCGACCGGCCAGCCCAGACGCGTGTAATATCTCAGAACCGGAAAAAAAAAATTGACTCTTCCGGGGTCGACTGAGCACTTTTCTCCAATGGGGGTGGCTTTTAACTCCATTTTTCTACGTTATTTATACTAATTTGAGAAGAAAAATAATGCAAAGTCACGATAAACTAGATATGACGTCAGAGTAAGGGAGTGGCGGGAGGAAATTCACTCACACTACAACCATTTTTTTCCTTTCTTTCTTCTTTCCCTCTCACTCCCACCCTTCCTTTCTTAATTATTAATAGACGCTAATATTTCTTCCCCCCTCCCTTCCTCACTATGGCCGTACTGTTATCCTGATATAATACTTCCAGGCATTACCTCCTCCTTTCAGGCCAAATTGGTGGTGGGGGGGGGATGTCGGCATTCACCGATGTGAGCGCCACAGGCCAAATCTGGGGAGAGGGAGTGTCGGCATTCGGCGGTGGGGCGCTTCAGGCCAAATCTGGGGAGGGGGAATGTCGGCATTCGCCGGTATGAGCGCCTCAGGCCAAATCTGGGGATAGGGGAGTGTCAGCATTCGGCGATGGGGCGCCTCGGGCCAAATTTGGGGGGAGGGAGAGTCTCGGTATTCGGTCGCGGGGCTCCTCAGGTCAAATTTGGGGGAGGGGGGGTGTCGGCATTCATTCGCCGGTGTGAGTGCCTCAGGCCAAATTTGGGGGAGAGGAGAGTATCGGTATTCGCCGGTGGGGCCAGGCCAAATCTGGGAGTACCGCGTGTGCCATAACTATGGAGGGAACACGAACTCAAACTTGGCGCCTCGTCGGATGCACAAACTAGTGTCATGCACCCATCTCCTATCGAAATCCATGCGATGTAATCGTTTCCAATCGCATCTGATCTTCACTTTAAGTTGGTGTTTAAAGTAGACTACCAGATCCCGATCCGAAACAGATCCAACCCCATGAACCTCATTAAGACGTGTAACCCACGTCACTAGTCTTGCTACGGCTAGGATGGCTAGAAACACCATTCGTTTCTCCCCAGACCACGGCGGTGCTGCATTGTTGATAACAGATGCTACATCCAGGACCATCGGCTGCTCGGCGTCGATGCGGGCCGTCACCTCCCTGACGTATCCCCAGAGATGTCGAAGTTTGCTGCAGGTGAAGAAGGCGTGCTCGGCCGTTTCTTCTTCGTCGTCTTCACAGCGCGGGCATAAGGGGACGTCCCTTAAACCATCTCTGCATAATCTGCCATAGAGGGGCAGTGCGTTCCGAACCAGTCGCCAGGTCAAAGAATACTCAGAATTGTTGAGATAACTCTGGCCTGGCGCCCAATTCCACTGGGAGCGGGCCTCCTCCATCGACAATCCAAGCCGCTCCTCAAGTGGGTCCGAAGCGGTACCCTCCACTAGATCCCGATATAGTCTCTTCCTAGACCGGGCAAGGTTACTGGACCCCGGCAACGCTCTAAGCGCGGCCCGGCATTCGGCGAAGAACAAGGGCTCCCCTCTCGGCCTACGTCGTCCTTCGACCGAGAGGTCGGGTATGAGGTTGGGAAAGGCGCTCCCGACCGCAGGGACCCACGGAGTGTCTTCCATCAAAGTCCGACTCAGGAAAGCCAGTCTCTCGGCATGTCGATGACTTGCCAAATCAGGCATCCCCAAGCCTCCCACACTCGGAACTTGAGTACAGACCTGTCTGCGGACGTACGCTTTCCGGCCCTTCCAAAGAAGCGAGAAGAGTAAGCGCGTGAAAGCGATAAGGCGGGCCGCAGGCAGTGGTAGTACAGACAGCCGGTAAAGGATGAGAGGAAAGACGTAAGTGGCGCACGCCTCCGCTCTGCCCTTTAAGGAAAGCTTCCTTCGAATCCAAGCCCGGACCGACGATTCGACCTTTGTCTGTACTTCTGACCAGTTCTTTTCCAGCTGGAGGCCCGGCCCGAACCACACGCCGAGGATTCGAACCGGGCCATCCGACCAGCTGAAGTCACCTGGAAGAGCGGTCTCTCCGCTCCAGGCACCCAACCGCAGGCCGTTCGACTTGCTGCGGTTGACTATGGCCCCTGTCACTTCTTCGTACCGAGCGAGCGCCTTAATCACCGTTCGAATGTCAGTACGGCTCGACACGAAAACGGTAACATCATCGGCAAACGCGGAAACCCTGACTCGCGCTTTGCGAGGAGGGATAGCGATCCCGCGCAGGACTGGTGTTGTCGCCTCATCCCTTAATTTGCGAAGGAAGGGTTCCAACGCCAGGATGTAGAGCAGGGGCGACAGCGGACAACCCTGACGTACCGACCGAGAAACAACGAACGATTCCGACCTCTTTCCATTGACTTGCACCACTGCCGTCGGCGAGTCATACAGAATAGAGATCCACTTGCGGAAGTCCGGACCAAAACCGGCAGCCGCTAAAACAGCTTTCAGGAAACCATGGTCGACCCTATCGAAAGCCTTGGACTGATCTAAATTGATCAGCGCGGCTTCAGCGTCGTCTTCTGTCCCCTCTATGATCATGCGAATCAAATGCAAGTTGTTCTGAATCGACCTCCCCTTCACAGCAAAGTTCTGCTCAGGCTTGATCAAATCACCGATAACAACCTGCAGGCGGTTCGCAAGAACGCGGGCCAAAATCTTTAACTCTGTGTTTAGCAGAGTTATGGGCCTGTAGTCGTCTAAATTTCCCCCACCAGGTTGGTCCCTCTTCTTCAGTAATGTGACCACTCCTTTGGTTACCTGTCCAGGGATTGACTCCTGAACAAACCAGTGGTTAAACACATCCTTCAGAATTGGGACAAACATGGGCGACAGCCTCAAATACATTTCGTACGGCAGACCATCGAGTCCCGGAGATTTATTCAAGCCGACCTGCTTCAACGCAGTAACGATCTCGCCCTCCGTAATCCTGCCATCACAGCCAGCTGCTCGAGCCGCCTCGAGGCGGGGCGAGTCAGCCAAATAGCTGTCAAACTCCTGGCCGCGGAGTCTGGGCAGTTGGGTGAAGCGTTCCTCCAAATGCTCACGGAACCCCTCACAGATCTCACGAGACGATACCAGGGTATGTCCTTCCAGGTTTTTCACCTTCCGAATGTACCCATCCGAACCACGACGTAAAGCAGCCTTACGCTCAACAGCGTCAACGTTCACGGCTTCGTTAGAGACTTTCTTTAATCTAGCTCTAACTACTTGACCTTCATATCGCTCGCTAGCCAAGCGATTGAGGTCCCCCGTAATTAATGCTATCTCTAGGGGATCCCCCCCAGCCACCGCCCGGGTCATCTTATCCTCTACTCGCTTTTGCGTCCTAGCCCTATCTTGAGCGAGGCGCTGGCTGTAGCGGACACAAAAGTTTCTAACCTGAGCCTTAGTTTTAACCCAGTACCTACTCCCGATAACCACCCCCACTAATCCCCGCTGGAGTAGTAACGTTAACTGTTCCCGGAAGTCTCGTATCTCCAGTAAGGAGGTATTAAACTTCCAGTACCCAGCCAACCTAGGCCTATCACTTAAGTTCAACCGGGCCGTAACCAATTTATGGTCCGAATGTCCTAACCAAGTGAACGTGGGACAAGATATGAAATCTACGTCGCCTCTTCTAACTAACATTCTGTCCAAGTAAGTACTCGGACAGAAGGCCGCGCTAGTATGCCACGTCCACATCTCCCGCCCTGGGTGATCAACGCGAAATCTGTCGACAAGATCGCATGAGGCCATCAGGTCAGACAGACTGCTTTCCCACCTCGCCGACCCTCTATTCCCACCGACCTTATCTATCTTGGGGTCTAGGATGGCATTCCAGTCCCCCATTAAAACTACTCGCTCCGGACCCTTGAGGAACGCCTCCAACCGTCGAAAAAAGGAAACCCTCTCGCCAGCAATGTTGGGCGCATAAACCGCAACGATCCGAAACTTGCTGTTTTCAACGGCAACATCGACCACGACCAGTCGTCCCACCGCATCCGCATGAACAACGCTCACCGCCGCAGGCAGGGTGCGTCTCACTAACAAAGAGATGCCACAACTATGAGCATCGCCATATGCTGAGTAGACGTCATAGTCGTCAGTCAGCACATCACAATCCCCATACGAATCGAAGTGGGTCTCTTCAATCGCAGCTACATCTACCTCACGGGCCACGAGATCCCTCAGCACGCGAGCAGCCCTGCTTCGGGATCTCATGCCCCTCACATTCCAACAAGCCAAGTTTAAATTTGTGGTCCCCATCAATTAGTGTCACACACGGGGCTAAAGTCCTCGGGAGTGAGGACGCCGAAGGTCTGACCGAGACTGCCGGTCAGCAGTTCGGACGAAATCCGTCCGTCTCGTGCCAAACCTCCCACGTCCACGGGGAAAGTTAATTTTAAAGCCCGAAAAAATGAGGGGTGAACATAAATGGGGACCCTCCCACTACATTTGGACTTAATTTCCTTAAATGAAGGGTGCTCCTCTTCTATAAGGGGTTGCTCCGGGATTGCGTCCTTGGCCGCCCTAAGCATTCTCCATAATGCTTTCTCCCTCCCGTTCCCGGTTTCCTGCCTCACAAACGTCATAATTTTGGGTGCATTTTTAAAATTCCGGGGGTCTTGCACCTGTTTTCCTCCTACGTGGGTGAAGCTCTCCAGCTGCTTAATATATCGCCTCTGCCTTCCATTAAGGTCTGATTGGACCTGTAATGAATCCGCCTCACAGATCCTTACCCCCGGCAGAAAGGGGAACCTCCTAGTCTTCTCCCGTCTCACTGGCGTAGGAGGAGGTGGTACCGGGACGATTTCTGGAATGACCTCTTGCTTGCTTTCTGGAACGACTTCTGGCATGACTCCCTCAGCAGCTCCACCTGGTTCGGAGGCCGGCGGCGCTACTGGGATGGGAGCCTCCTCTTCCCTCTGTCTCGCCGACACTGGGGACCTATCCCGAGGGCTGTTTAAGGGAGTGTAAAACTTGAGAGGAACATTTTCCTGTTCCATTGACTCGGAGGGGGCTAAAGATTTAATGTTTTCCTCCTCTCTTGCTGACTCCCGGACTTTTTTTGCTTTTGGGTCCTTTCTTTTGGGGGGCTCCATTGCTGCTTCCACCTCCTTTCCCTCTTCCTCCGATTCTGATGAGAGGGCTGTCAGCTTCCTCTTCAAAGCTGCAGGCATCGGTCTCCCCTTGGTTAGTATAGGGGTCGGGGTGGGCTTCCTCCCCTTCTCTGTGGACTCCTTGTCTACTGCTGCTGACGATGATGCCGACACTGCTGGCGCTTTTTGGGGAACAGCCACCGGGGGCTTTGCTGTTATTCTTTGGGGGCAGTCCTTTGCCACATGCCCTGGCATCTGACAGCGCCAGCAATGTGGCCTTCTTCCCTCCACGATGATCGACATAGACCAGGATTCGCATTTTAACTGCGCTGGAATCGCCTGAAACCCCTGCCGGTTGACCCTCATCTTCAGCCTGTATTCTCCTGTCAGAATACCATGCATTCCGCGAGTCGGCACCACCTCCTCGACGTCGCCATACTGCGACATTATCGCTCCCAGATGGTCAGAGTCGATGCAGCATGGGACGCCGAGAACCGAAACTGACGCGCTTCTCCTTTCCATATATTCGGGTCTTAATTTGATGCCCTTCCAGACTAAGTCTCCGCCCATTGCTAGCTTTTCTGCTACCTTCTGGGTTGGGAGCAGCACATCCCACATTGCAAAGCTTTTCCTGAGGATATAGGAAGCTGGGATCTTCAAGCCCACCAGTGCTTCCATGACTCTCTCCTTCAGGACTCCTACCAACCCATTCGCCTTTGCGTCCAAAGTTACGAAGGAGATGATCCTCTTCCTCAAATTTTCCAGCGTTCCCGGAGGCAGCTTCATTGTGTTTCCTTCAGTGAACTCCTTGTATTTTTCCTCGAACACTCTCCTATAATGTTCAGGAGTCTTCTGCTGTTTGGGTCCCCACACTGAACTAGTGGGTTTAGAGGAAGCCGTTACATCGATCTTCTTTTTATTGGGGATCCGCGAACCAGAGTTGGACAGCCTTGGCCATGGTTCATTAGCCGCGATCCCCTTCCTCCTTTCCGGTCTGTGAGCTGGTTTACTTGGGCCCTCTCCCTCTGATAGACTTTCATCCCCTGAGGAGCACCCTACAAATAAACCTGGGCGGTAGTTTTGTTCCGCCACCTTTAAGTCCCACGACTGGCTTTTCGTTAGTTTACTTTTATGAAAAGGGGTATCATCATACCCTTGGAAGAAAACTTCCGGAGACACCAATACTCTTGGAATCGCTGGCGTCTCCATTTCCAAAAGGAAATCCGACAACGATGGATTGTCGCTCGACGCGACACTCCCTCGTCGCGATGAAGAGGTGCCCTGCGTGGCAACACCTCCTGGGGAGCACTCGAGCGTGTCTCCCCCCGACCGAACTGGAGTATCGCACGGCACGACACTCCCCAACAAAGCTCCAGAGGTGCCCTGCGGGGCAACACCTCCTGGGGAGCACTCGAGCGTGTCTCCCCCCGACCGAACTGGAGTATCGCACGGCACGACACTCCCCAACAAAGCTCCAGAAGTGCCCTGCGGGGCAACACCTCCTGGGGAGCACTCGAGCGTGTCTCCCCCCGACCGGACTGGAGTGTCGCTCGACGCGGCACTCACCGAACTCGCAACTGGGGCGCCCTTCGCGGCCACACCCCTCTCGCTGTCTTTAGCCAAGACAGCTCTGGCTTTTGAGGCCCAGGTGGCTTCCATCTCAATCTGTGTCTGTCTGCCGACCACAACCCGCCGATTCGGAATCAGGGAGACCGTCGCCAAAAGGCACGTGAGTCTTCCCCGAACCTGCCGGCTGCTTAAGTTGGACAAGCAATCAGACTCTGAAAAAAGAATTAATTAATTAATATTAATTGCCAAAAAAGTGGCTACAAGAAAGAGAAAAGTGAGAAATTAGCTCTAAAACCAAGTGGGAGCTGCCTCCCCAACGGGGGAGGAACTAGAAAGATCATTAAAAAGAAAGAGAAACAATGCCCAAAAGGGGGAGGAAAAAAGTGACAAAAGCCCCAAAAGGGGGCTTGGTCAAAGATAAACGCTTTAAACCTAGCCAAAAGGCTCGGTAGCGGGATCCCTGGTCTTTGGGAAGACGAGAATGTCGTAACTGAGAACAGATACTACACTTTGATCTTAGCCAAAAGGCCAACAAAGGATCCTATATTTACTCCTCCCGGAGTTAGGCACAAGGCCAGTTTTATCTTACTCCCACAGGTAAGATGTGACCCAGGATCGGGGTCGAGCAAGTGGGATTAAAAGCCAGCGCTCGAGAGGTGAGCACTCTGGCCATTTAAAAATTGCCTGGGCAGCCCCGTCGGCATTCCCCGGTAGGGGCGCCTCAGACAGTAAGCAATAAACTTACTCCTCCCCAAAGAGGGGAGGCGAAGCCTGGGAGGGTGGACCTCCTAGAACTGCACAGGACAGGCGTGCAGTATCCATCGGAACAGATACTACACTTTGATCCTAGCCAAAAGGCCGACAAAGGATCCTATATTTACTCCTCCCGGAGTTAGGCACAAGGCCAGTTTTATCTTACTCCCACAGGTAAGATGTGACCAGGATCGGGGTCGAGCAAGTGGGGTTAAAAGCCAGCGCTCGAGAGGTGAGCACTCTGGCCATTTAAAAATTGCCTGGGCAGCCCCGTCGGCATTCCCCGGTACTTGCGCCTCAGACAGTAAGCAATAAACTTACTCCTCCCCAAAGAGGGGAGGCGAAGCCTGGGAGGATGGACCTCCTAGAACTGCACAGGACAGGCGTGCAGTATCCATCGGAACAGATACTACACTTTGATCCTAGCCAAAAGGCCGACAAAGGATCCTTTATTTACTCCTCGCGGAGTTAGGCACAAGGCCAGTTTTATCTTACTCCCACAGGTAAGATGTGACCCAGGATCTCGGGTCGAGCAAGTGGGGTTAAAAGCCAACGCTCGAGAGGTGAGCACTCTGGCCATTTAAAAATTGCCTGGGCAGCCCCGTCGGCATTCCCCGGTACTTGCGCCTCAGACAGTAAGCAATAAACTTACTCCTCCCCAAAGAGGGGAGGCGAAGCCTGGGAGGATGGACCTCCTAGAACTGCACAGGACAGGCGTGCAGTATCCATCGGAACAGATACTACACTTTGATCCTAGCCAAAAGGCCGACAAAGGATCCTATATTTACTCCTCCCGGAGTTAGGCACAAGGCCAGTTTTATCTTACTCCCACAGGTAAGATGTGACCCAGGATCGGGGTCGAGCAAGTGGGGTTAAAAGCCAGCGCTCGAGAGGTGAGCACTCTGGCCATTTAAAAATTGCCTGGGCAGCCCCGTCGGCATTCCCCGGTAGGGGCGCCTCAGACAGTAAGCAATAAACTTACTCCTCCACAAAGAGGGGAGGCGAAGCCTGGGAGGGTGGACCTCCTAGAACTGCACAGGACAGGCGTGCAGTATCACTCGGAACAGATACTACACTTTGATCCTAGCCAAAAGGCCAATCCGAAATTCAAAATTTTACTGAGGTATTTATAACCAATCTACACCTGAACAGCGGTCTATCCACTAGACACTGTTTAAATTACATTATTAAATTAACAAGTAATAATAAATTGTATAATACTATTTAACAACTTATTACATGAGTTTTGAATATGAACAAATAATTTTAAACTCCCCCAGACCGTTTTTCTCTAATTCAACATAGCTTTTAGACGCCATTTTTTTATTTACCGAAAATTACATTAATTCACTTCTTTTGGCTAAGATCAAGGTGTAGTATCTTCCGATGGATACTGCACCCCATGTACAGGAATCGTCTTGGCCATCGGGGCTTCATTCCGCCGGTCTATGAGTTTGTCATGTGCAGTTCTAGGAGGTCCACACTCCCAGGCTTTGCCTCCCTTCTTTGGGGAGGAGTAAGTTTATTGCTTACTGCGCCTGAGGCGCCCCTACCGAGGAATGCCGAATAACAGCATCTACGTTTCTCTTTGGACTGTTTTGCAAATGAAAAGCGGGGGGGGGGGGAATCGGTTAGAGTGATTTCATTAGTGCTCAAGAAGCCTCCTTGATTTTTTAAATACTCGGCGTTGTCTGGGAGAAAACTGCTCAATATCCTAGATAGAGCTACTGTAGTGATAGGTTTGGAAAATATTTTAACGCCATCTTCGTTCCCCTTTGGACTATTTTGCAGATGAAAAGGAGGGAGGATACCTAAGTGATTTCAGTAGTGCTCAGAAAGCCTCCTTGATTTTCAAAGTACTCGGCGTTGTCCGGGAGAAAAGTGCTCAATATCCTAGATAGAGCTACTGTAGTGATAGGTTTAGAAAATATTTTAACGCCATCTTCGTTCCCCTTTGGACAATTTTGCAGATGAAAAGGAGGGTAGATACCTAACTGATTTCAGTTGTCCCCAGGAGGCCTCTTTGATTTTCAAAGTACTCGGCGTTGTCCGGGAAAAAAGTGCTCAATATCCTAGATAGAGCTACTGTAGTGATAGGTTTGGATAATATGTTAACAGCGTCTACGCTGAAAAGGATGGGGAATCGATAAGAGTTATTTCAGTAGTGCTCAGGAGGCCTCTTTGATTTTGAAATACTCGGCGTTGTCCGGGAGAAAAGTGCTCAATATCCTAGATAGAGCTACTGTAGTGATAGGTTTGGAAAATATTTTAACGCCATCTTCGTTCCTCTTTGGACTATTTCGCAGATCAGAAGGAGAGAGGATACCTAAGTGATTTCAGTAGTCCCCAGGAGGCCTCCTTGATTATCAAAGTACTCGGCGTTGTCCGGGAGAAAAGTGCTCAATGTCCTAGATAGAGCTACTGTAGTGATAGGTTTGGTAGGGTAGTTTTGTTTTACGGCATATCAACCCTATTTGGGTTATTTAATGCCGAATCTGGTCATTATAGTAAAAGATTTATGCTTCAAGTTCTAAAAATAAAATAAAAAAGGGGAGGGAGAAAGGGAGAGGGGCTGTTGTTTTTGTTTTTGGTTTTGTAGAACATAATTAAGTTTTACAAAAAAAACAAAAAAACAAAAACGTCAATGTAGGTGAATTTCGTCTCAGGGAGCCACAGGGCAGCCTGATCTGGTATCACCAGGATAGGTTTGGAAAATATTTAAACGCCATCTTCGTTCACCTTTGGACTATTTCGCAGATCAGAAGGAGAGAGGATACCTAAGGGATTTCAGGAGTGCTCATGAAGCCTCCTCGATTTTCAAAGTACTCGGCGTTGTCCGGGAGAAAAGTGCTCAATATCCTAGATAGAGCTACTGTAGTGATAGGTTTGGAAAATATTTTAACGCCATCTTCGTTCCCCTTTGGACTATTTCGCAGATCAGAAGGAGAGAGGATACCTAAGTGATTTCAGTAGTCCCCAGGAGGCCTCTTTGATTATCAAAGTACTCGGCGTTGTCCGGGAGAAAAGTGCTCAATGCCCTAGATAGAACTACTGTAGTGATAGGTTTGGAAAATATTTTAACGCCATCTTCGTTCCCCTTTGGACAATTTTGCAGATGAAAAGGAGGGAGGATACCTAAGATATTTCAGTAGTCCCCAGGATGCCTCTGTGATTTTCAAAGTACTCGGCGTTGTCCGGGAAAAAAAGTGCTCAATGTCCTATATAGAGCTACTGTAGTGATAGGTTTGGATAATATTTTAACGCCATATTCGTTCCCCTTTGGACTATTTCGCAGATCAGTAGGAGAGAGAACACTTAAGTGATTTCAGTAGTCCTCAGGAGGCCTCCTTTATTATTAAAGTACTCGGCGTTGTCAGGGAGAAAAGTGCTCAATGTCCCAGATAGAGCTACTGTAGTGATAGGTTTGGAAAATATTTTAACGCCATCTTTGTTCCCCTTTGGACTATTTTGCAGATCAGAAGGAGAGATGATACCTAAGTGATTTTAGTAGTGCTCATGAGGCCTCCTTGATTTTCAAAGTACTCGGCGTTGTCCGAGAGAAAAGTGCTCAATATCCTAGATAGAGCTATGATAAAGACTATCATGAGGGGATTGAAAATGATGAAGACTATCATGAGAGGATTGAAAATGATGAATACTATCATGAGAGGATTGAAAATGATGAAGACTATCATGAGGGGATTGAAAATGATGAAGACTATCATGAGAGGATTGAAAATGATGAAGACTATCATGAGGGGATTGAAAATGATGAAGACTATAATGAGGGGATTGAAAATGATGAAGACTATCATGAGGGGATTGAAAATGATGAAGACTATCATAAGGGAATTGAAAATGATGAAGAATGTCATGAGAGGATTGAATATGATGAAGAATTTCATGAGAGGATTGAAAATGAGGAAGAATAGACTGACAGGATTGGAAATGATGAAGAATACCATGAGGGGATTTAAAATGATGAATAATATCATGAGGGGATTGAAAATGATGAAGAATATCATGAGAGGATTGAAAATTATGAAGAATGTCATGAGAGGATTGAACATTATGAAGAATAGACTGACAGGATTGGAAATGATGAAGAATACCATGAGAGGATTGAAAATGATGAATAATATCATGAGGGGATTGAAAATGAGAAGAATATCATGAGGGGATCGAAAATGATGAAATATACCATGAGAGGATTGAAAATGATGAGGAATATCATGAGGGGATTGAAAATGATGAAGAATATCATGAGGGGATTGAAAATAATGAAGAATATCATGAGAGGATTGAAAAAATGAAGAATATCATGAGATGATTGAAAATTATTAAGAATATCATGAGCGGATTGAAAATGATGAGGAATATTACGAGAGGATTGAAAATGATGGAGAATATTATGAGGGGATTGAAAATGATTAATAGTATGAGGAGATTGAAAATGATGAAGAATATTATGAGGAGATTGAAAAGATTAATAGTATGAGGAGACTGAAAATGATGAATACAACGAGGGGAGTTAAAATGATGAAGGATATCATGAGGGGATTCAAAATATATAGTATGAACACCGGGGCGGTTATAAGTACCTATATAGAAGGCGCAGACAGTGGTGGTACTTTTTATAGAAATAAGTCATACTATTGCCCTGTGAAACGTAGGATGAAATGGTGGGGAAGAAACAGCTTTCGCAAAAGGCAAAATTTAAAAGTAGCGACCAGGGTAGATAAAAGTAGAAAGATAAAGAAACAGCTATAGAGAGAGAGGGAGAGAAATAGAAGTTTTAATATAAAGATGTTACACACGCGATTTTTCTTCAATTATGTTTTTATGACCCCGAGCAACGCCGGGTAGCCCCGCTAGTACTATATAAGAAGGAACTATATGCGAAAATAACTGTTTTAGTAATACTATATAAAGTGAAACTATATGCGAAAATAACTTTACATTTGGTAATACTATATTATAATGAAATACATCAAGGATCATGTTTTGTATGAGGCATACTATTAATTATTTGGGTGAAGTATTCCCCGGAATTCTTTGGGTAAGAGAGTCAATAATCTCAATGATCTCCAACCGGGAGCTTGGGCAAATGTCGAGCAGACAAAATCATATTGGTATTTAGAGTGTCACAGTTTCTACTGAGTTGCAGCCATTTTGCCTCTTACATTTCAGTTTCATACTAATGACTCCCCACTTACTAATGCCAAAGTCCACTTAATGCGCTTATCAGCTGGATCATTAACGATACTATGGGAGGATGTTCAGAATTTGAATACTTAAGAGGGCGGCTCCAGGTGTATTTGTGGTTCTTGGCAACGCTCTCTTCATGGAAATTCCATTTTGTTTTAAGTGCACAAAGAAAGCAAAATATTTTGCGGTGGTGGAATATAGACGAGTTTTTGCTGTGAATGTTTTACAGAGGGAACCAGAGATTTGAGCTCAGTTGAGCACCTACGATAACAATATCGATAGAGTATAGACACTCTAGCAACGTCTCTCTGTGAGAAATGGGCTGAATGGAAAGGAAAACAACCATCTCCACTAGATTGTGAAAGTAAGAAAAATGCGCTAGGCAACACCTCTCCATATGCGCTAACACCTCAATACATTTCAATATATGTAAATTCAATATATTCTAAAATGTATTTTATGAAATTATTTTTATTAAAGGGTTTTGGTTTACTGGTTGTTACTGGAAGGCTTCCCCCGTGCTTGTATATCAGAAAATATTTGATTTTATTGAAATTACAAGATAGTTTTACTATCGTTCAACTATACTGAATAGTCATAATACGACCAAACTGCTGTCTTTTGATGACTGTATTTTCTATATAAACATGTTTCCTATTTAAAGCTTGAAAATTCTGGTAACAGGGATAACAGTTTATATTAAGTGTAAAGTAATAGTCTTCGTTTTTACTACCGAATCACCAATTTTCAAGACTAAAAGCCTCTCCACAAATCAGATAGAATGATTGTCTGTTAAAGGATAGAGGAATCCGATGAGAGGATGGAAAAAGTTTCATGAAGTGAACTAAGTTTGAGTATTTATGAAACGTATTCATTGACATTGGATTTGAATACGACTTGTAACGTTATCATCTGAATAAAACTTTTCTTCCTATAAAAAAATCAATATTTGATTGTGGTTCGTCAGTTTTTACATCATGTTGTTAAGAATAAAATGTAATTAAATTTATTTCCTTCTAGAAAATATTTTGTCAGAGTCGGAATCATTTTCAATGGTCAACAATTTTTAAAAAAGGTGATCTTAGAGTTAGTCCCCTTTGATTAAAACAAAAAAGCAAACGAATTGTACATACATTGACTGAATCTATGGGGAGACAACTCAATTTATTTATCTGGCTCCCGTAAGCGCAAGAGTTGCTTTTCTTGATATAAAATGAGCAAAACAGTTTTTTTTTCTTTGGGTGAAAAATAATACGTTTTATTTCTTAGCTAAATGAATTTACAAATAGACAAACTATCTCGGACCTTCATGGATGTGGCACACCGACTTTCCCTTTTTCCTCACCAGTCAGTCATTCTCGGTTACAAAAGTCAACATGTTAAATAAGCTTTCGTTTACGTCATCCGATTCTAGCCCGGTAGTAAACGGCTGTGACCCGATTCCCGACCACAAATTCCTCGGACAATATCATTTTTTTGTTGATCGTTCTTGTCGACTTACTGACGTCATGGACACGGAATGTTTTTGCTTTGTTGATTTATTTCCTAAATAATTATTTTTGCATTATATGTTGACCTCAAATCAGTCTGCAGACGACCCAGGTTCAAAATCCGCGTCTTGCATAATGATATTACATACTATGTTGTAATTTATAGGGAAGCAGTTTTGTGGTAATGTGTTCCACAGACTGAAAGGCCTTGCGAAGTTTTACCTACCGTTACGCACATAAAGAACGAAAGAGAGTTATTTTCTGTTACGTTGAAAAGGAGTACTTGCTGTTAACATCTTATAAGGCTAAGGGTCTTCTGTGAGAACGTAGTTAAAATAAACGTAAATATGTAAAGAAAAGAATGACATCAAGAGCTATAATTTTCTGCCATTGTATGTGGTAAGATACACATCACTGCTGATCACAGTTGGAAGTGAACTAGTGTTCAGATTTCGAACCTTGGCATGGATACCCTTGCTAAGTCTAGTCACTCTGAAGAGTCGTAATACGACAAAACAGTTGTATGTAGTGAGTACATTATATATATATATATATATATATATATATATATATATATATATATATATATATGTTTGCGTGTGTGTGTGTGTATTTAGGCAGAAAGTCATTATTTAAACAGGCGTTGTTGAATGCCACGGAATTTTCGCGTTTATTGATTGTTTTAGTTATATTCTCGATGCGCCGAGCAAGATTTCTGGTCTCCGGTGGTAGCTGGTATAGTATGTTTCCGAGTGTTCGTTATCCGAAGTAGGTTTTATTGTTAAGAAGACCTGAGTAATTTTTTTTTAATACTTTTCTTGTAGATTTTTTTGGTACGAGGAGAGAGAGAGAGAGAAGGATAGAGAGAGAGAGAGAGAGAGTTAAACAAAAGACCTTTGTTGTTGAGTCTATTTTTTTTATTTGTGTATTTGTTACTTTTGTTTATTTATTTATTCATATTTTCTTTTATTTATTTCTTTATTACTATTATTTATTACTTCATTTAAAAAAATATTGAATACGTGTAATATGTTAGTACCGTATTAAATGTACTTCATAATTAATAATAATAACAAATGCTATATTTATTATGGCTATTGTACTAGTATATATATATATATATATATATATATATATATATATATATATATATATATATATATATATATATGTGTGTGTGTGTGTGTGTGTTTAGTTGAAAAGAAGTAACATTTCTTGTTTGCTTTTTTTATCCAGTTTTTCTTGCGAGCGGGCCAATGGCTGAACGTGTCCTTACTAATAATACATATATTGGCATAACCTGAAAAAGTATCTCTCTTCGTCTAACATGTCACTTTTCCTCCCACACAGCTACATTTACAAACATCTAATAGCACACAAAATCCCTAAAAAAAGTTTAGAAACATATTAATAAAAAACGCACGCCGCAATCTTCGGTATCTCAAACTGCAACCTGCGCCCCCCTGTCACCGAAGCCTTACGCATTCGAGCAAACAAACCAACCATCAACTAACCTCGATACGTGGGTGAGAGAAGTTCTATAAAAATGCGTTTAAACCACTTTCAATCGACCTTCACAAGAAATTCACCAATTTTATTTTGAAACTCACCAAGTGCCTGTAAAAGTCGCTATCGTTTGCATATATACACATTTCTTGTTCACACTCGAGCAGAAATTTAGTCGGTGGTCCGCCAACACGAAAAACTGGATAAAAATTAAGAACAAGAACTGTCACTTCTCTTTAACCAAACAGCTATCCAAGAAAAATGCTATCTATCTATCTATCTATCTATCTATCTATCTATCTATATATATATATATATATATATATATATATATATATATATATATGTGTGTGATTTTATGAAGGCTAACCAAAGCATTCCTTTCAGGACACTAATGATCACCATTAAATATATTTTTTCTTACAAATATTATTTATTCAAATTAAATGAATTTTATTAATTTTAATAAATAATATTTGTAAGAAAAATATCTTTAATGGTGATCATTGGTGTCCTTAAAGGAATGCTTTGGTAAGCCTTCATAAAACCACATATAAATGCTCTGTACTCTGTAATCGAGTATCATCGAGCTTGTTTTTAATGGAACAACCCCGGTCTTCACTGAATGATCTATTTTATAAGTGAGTTCTCGTTACAGTCTGCTTATATACCTGCTGATTTTCGCATTTTGACGTTAAGTTACTCTCCCATTCCTACGGCAATGCGTGGTGGCCACAACATTACACACTCTGACTACTGAGTCAAATGATTTCGTATTGAGCTTCTAATCGTGTGACCGGTAGGGATTGTCTCCTCCCATACTGATGATTTCAGGGTGGCATGTAACACATGTGTATATGGCTTAATTTGAAACTAATATTTATTTATATATAATTATATATTTATATTATTCTGAAGACGTTCTTTAATACGAACGAAACCGGTCAAATCTCTTGTTTTTGTTTTTCTCCTGCATTTTAACCTGTTTTCCGTGTGTCTCTTTTTCACGCATTTTTGTCTACCACGGCATTTAATTTTCATGACTTATCGTGTACCTTACCCCATATATATATATATATATACATATATATATATATATATATATATATATATATATATATATATATATATATATATATATATATATGAAAAAAAAACATGAAAAAAAACTGTGAAACTTTATAAACACTGTTGCAATTTTTTAGATTCCTAGATTAAATTAGGTTTAGTTCACCCATATTACAATATATATATATATATATATATATATATATATATATATATATATATATATATATATATATATAAATTGGTTTTACGTTCTTTTCTATTTTTCACTTTTGTAATAGATTTTTAATTACAATTTATTTGATTTGATTTGTCTTTTATGGCAAATCATCGCTTTCGTCTGTTGATACAAAATGTCAATTGAAAACGATCTACTGTATACCTTTAATTGAATACGTGTTGTTACTTAAAGAAAATCGCGTGAAAATGGCATGGCTATATATTACTGATGACATTGGAGCGTAAATGACATCATTCGGTCCGATATAATCCATAACCGATTCCATAATCTCCGTGTCAGCATCTATTGTTCTAATCACGCACTCCAATTACATTTGTCATCAATGCTTAACGAAATCTATATGCAAATTAACATTTGCTAATAACGCTATACATCGCAACTCTAGCAGAAAAAAAATCATCATCTCTAGCAGAAATAAATCATCATCTCTTCTCGAACTGGCGATTTTATCAGAATTACTTGATCAGCCTCCTGCTCTCCTTCCCAATAGCACACTGTTCAAGTAAATATTCATCTGATCACATGTAGCCATTCCGTTCATGATGCGAGGGCCATCGTTTGGATTTAATCAGAACAGACATGCGCAGTCGATAATCTCGAGACAAGATCAAGATGGTGGATTCTCTATAATCTCACTTCTTGGGTGTCCGTAAATCATTTGACCAACAAAAGTAAAGTACAGGTGGAAAACTCTCTATTTTAATTGACCTGTTTTCAACATGGTCACTTAAGTGCCCCAAAACTACAAGTAAGAATTGAAAGAAATTTGATATGAAATATCCTAGAAATGCCGGTTCTGTTATAAAAGAATCAAATCGTTACTACTACATAACTAGTGTTAATATAAAGAACCACATATAGGCTATAAATCTTTTGGTCATTGTGGAACCAGATTTGACATGAAGAGCTCTTGAGATGTCGACTCATTCGGAGAGGTTTTAAATCATACTTTTATTACTGTTCTGTATGCTTAGTCTGTTTAAATGTTTGTATTTCGATCCGATTAATTATGTTTTCTATACTCCAAAAGATTTTATACTAAATCTGTTGCTTTGTTGGTTTGCTTTAACGTATATCAAACGCGATTCTTTTAAAATTAAGAAGAAATGCGATTTCTGCAACGAATGCTTAGTGAGGTCCTTCGTCTCCGTTTAGGTGCCGAAAACCTTACAACACAGATTTTCGCAGCAAATTAGTTGGTTATATGTTTTACCGGGTGTCTTCAGTCGAAAGACCAGTTGTACAATACGAGGGAAACTGAATCGCATTCTGGCGTGTTCTGCTCTTGTGACCTTCCCATTGTTATAAACAGGTCACACACACGCCTAAGGAAATTCTGGATGTTTCTGCACGTATTGTTGCTCCAGATTGGTTTCGATTATGTGCGCTATGTATTATTCATACTTATAGGCAGCCGCTTGGTGCTTATTCCTTAAGTTAATATTTGTAGATATAAAAAGGTGGAAGCATAAACACTTTTACCAAAATTCCCTGATTCGGCATTAAATAAACCGAAAAAGGTTAATATGCCGTAAAACAAAACCAACCAAACGAAAGACCATGAATGCATATTTTAAGATATAAAGAACTTGGAGCATAAACACTTTTACCAAAATGACCTGACTCGGCATTTAATAACCCGAAAAGGGTTGATATGCCGTAAGACAAAACCTACTACTACTACTACTACTACTACTACTACTACTACTACTACTACTACTACTACTACTACTACTACAATTACTACTACTACTACTACTACTAAATAATGATAATAATAATTATTATATATCGTTATAGGTTCCCAACCTGTTTTCTAGAATTGTACCACACTAGGGATAACGGACACTTGAAATATAATGCAATATTGAAGACTAATTCTTATGCTTTAATAAAGTCCCGACCCCCACAAGTTCGAGACCGGTTGTTCTCAAATTATTTCTACTTGTTGCCCCATCGTCTCCCTCATAACACCTCCTCACACATATGAATACACATT
>OY744532.1:104707082-104752082 GCA_963556195.1 Sepiola atlantica | reverse complement strand
TTTCTAGAGTTATGCCCCTTTGTAAGGTTTAAGAGAACAACAAAAATCGTACAATATCAGATGAATTTACAGGTTCGCCACTATTCTGTTTTTGTATTTATCTACTTCGTACAGTCGTAAGATTGACACAAAGTTGGGAAAGTGGGATTGGAACGTGGAATTGAAAAAACAGCGCCTTTTTCTTTCATTATGGTTTCACAGTACATAAATATTAACACACCATAAACCATCTAAGCATTTAAAATTAGTGAATACGTATATATATATATAAATGTTAATTAAAATATATTTGTTCAGATGGATTTAGCGTGATGGTCTGGACAGGATATGTTCTAGATATAAATCAGGTGAAGGTTACAGGGCCGACCTTACCAGAAAATAAGCTGGTGTGGGGACAGCCAAGTAACCTCTCTCAAAAGTTATATCTTTTTCATGGTTTTGGGATCCAGAGTTGTGCCCCTTTGGGCAAAAGGGTTCTTGCTATGTTCAGGAATGACACTGTGAATCACTAATAGCACTTTATGTATAAACATATGTTTTGGAGAGGATATTGTGGTAGTATTTACTATGTTACTATCCAGTGAATTAGTAAAGAGGAATCTTCTATTAAAATTTATGTAAATGAGACCGAATTTTCGAAATACATCATTATTAGTACCGACGGGATTTTAATAACGTATTACATAACGAAGCTAGCCGGAGGAACAGATATCTACATGTTAGAAACTATGTAATTTATAGAATTAAAATGAAAAGCATATTCCAGTATATATATATATATATATATATATATATATATATATATATATAGTGGGCAAAAATAAGGGTCCTATTTTTAAAAATTCATAACTTTTTTATTTATTGATTTTTTATTTTTTATTTTTAGAATAAGTAAAGGACCCCTTCCGAAGCAAGCATGAGCCGTATTAGCCCTAAGGAACGTACCCTCATTTAGAAA
The DNA here is from genome assembly GCA_963556195.1 of Sepiola atlantica. Classification (NCBI taxonomy): domain Eukaryota; kingdom Metazoa; phylum Mollusca; class Cephalopoda; order Sepiida; family Sepiolidae; genus Sepiola; species Sepiola atlantica. The sequence goes on along the minus strand of OY744532.1, from coordinate 104,751,124 downwards.
ACATTATTTTTGCTTAAAAAACTCAAAACAGTGTAAAAAACAATACTTTAGTTTTTGTAAGTTTTAAGAAGTGTTTTTCAGCTAAAATTTGTTTTGTTTATTTCAAAAAATCTCGGAAGGGTCAGTCTACACACACATAAAGTTTGGTGAGTTTAACTTTTATTTTGTGGAAGTTATTCAAATTCAAGTTATTCAAATTTAAAGATAGGACCCTTATTTTGGCCCACCCTGTATATGTGCATATATATATATGTATATATATATATATATATATATATATATATATATATATATATATATATATATATATATGTATATATATATATATATATGTATATATATATATATATATATATAAATTAATATATATATTACTAATAATGCAACTATAAATACAGCTCTTAGTAAAAATAAGACAGCCTCTTGAAGACGGTCGGGAGATCGAAAGCGCTAGAGGAATGACCCACAACACAACGCTAGATGTCATACTCCACCGGTTAACACTCTAAACCCGGTGAATCGCTCGCCGCGTCGAGAAATTGACAAGAAAGATCGGTAAGAGAGACGCTTGCATAAAAAATGAATTGCTGCTGAACTACACACACACACACACACACACACATATATATATATATATATATATATATATATATATATAAGTATATAAAGTGGGAATTGATATTTTGTGACTGGTAATTGTTGATTCTGTTTGATGACTGTGGGGTAGGTGTGCAAATATCTGCTAGATCAATTGGGATCATATTTGTTTTGAAAATGTCAATAATTGACTGTATTAGGTTGGACATTCCACTACTAGGAATTTTTAGTATAACTAGTCTTTTGGGGAAGGGCCGATATCGAATCAACTACATACACTTAACGAAATGGATGGCCTATTTTGAATTTTTAAATATAGAATAAATGTTTGTATATCCATTCTTAATTTAAATTTAAATTTGGTCTAAGAGAAGAAACTCGTGAATTTTGAAATGGATTATATCCCTTTGTCTCAAAATCAGGAATGTGTTTAATGCAAAAGTAGATTTTTGAAATTTATTTCGTGGATGTAATTGGAACAGTAAAATAAATACTTCAATATTAAATTTGATTAACTACAATTTTATTTTGTTTTCTGTTAAAAATAAAAGAATAATAATATACATGTTGATCTCATTGACCTTTCTGGAATTTATGACTTGCAGGTTCGAAGCTAATGATTGACTTACATTGCTGCTGATATAAGATTTATATAGCATTATAATACTATCCGTATTTTCGTATGAAACATTTTGATAGGTATTTTTAACTTTCAGGATTATTAATAATTGGTTTTTGAGGGTTTTTTTAAGGCAACTTCTTCCCTAGTAGTTCAGCCTAGCAATTAGGGCGAGTTTAGGCTAGTTTAGTTTGGGGTTAAGTGAGAAGTTTCCGTTTTTAAAAGCTGTTTCAAATAACGGGTGTTGTTTCTTATTTTGGAGTCGAGTGTCCTAGGATTTTGTAACAATCTTCATGTGAGTTTTTCTCATGTATTTTGGCTTGTCACACCTTTTCTCTTTGTCAAGTCTTCTTGGATTTTTCCTATTTTCCGTCCTCTTTTTTTGGAATAATATATTGTAAATTTACTCCTTGTTCTTATGGTCAGCAAAGTTAGACTGAAGTTAGATTTTCCTCTGACCTTGCTGTGAAACACGCGTAAGAAAATGTTTTAATTTTAGAAAAAATAAAATACAGAAAAAAATGAAAAAAAATGAAAAAATAAAAACAATTTTGTTTGTCAGAAGAATAAAAAATAAATACAGGTATTCGTCAAAATATGAAAATAAAGAAAATCGAAAAGAATATGAAAATTATGATTTTGGATTGATTTTTCCTGTCGTCATTAGAATGCAACTATAAAGTATACATGCTCTTAGTCTTGTAATGTAACTTCATTGAGCTTGCAATTTGAAATATTTCGGAAATTATAGGGAGTGTTTATCAAAATATCAATTTTTGTATAAGAACTTACAAATATATATATATATATAACAAGAATACAGCCACACGCTGCTTGTCAGATATCTTGATTTAATTATTAACATAAGAATAAAACAAAGAAAAATGAAAAACAACAAAGTAAACAACTTCAAAGCTCACATTGAAAAAGAATTAGGAGAGAACACTCTCCCCAAACATCAGACCGCCATTTTACAATCAACCAGTAGATACACGATCCTAATGTTCAGATTCAAGACTTAAAACCGGAGAAAAAGTCAATAAAATTTTAAATTGCCAGTTGATTAAATCTTGTTTGCCCTTAAGCTAAGTAAAAAAAAAAAATAATAATAATAATTATAATAAAAAAAAATAATAAGTATATAAATAAATATATATATATATATATATATATATATATATATATATATATATATATATATATATATATATATATATGTGTGTGTGTGTGTGTGTGTGTGTGTAAAAAAAATGACAAACGGAAAACAAGTTAAAGTGCAGGAGAAAAACAAAGACAAGAGATTTTGACCGGTTTCGTTCTGTTGGAGAACGTCTTCAGAAATGAAGATTATAAAATAGTTTTATTTTGAAGTCACATACATGGGATGAGGGAAGGATGATCTGATTGGACCATGTGAGAAGACATTAGGTGATGTTGAAATATGACGGGTGGGCGGCACATTCTTCTATGTTTCTTGTTCTTCTAAATAGAAATATAAACAGAAGAATAAATAAGTTATCGCCAATAAAAGTTTTATTTTCCTGATAGGACAAGTTTGCTTTCCCACCCTGTAGACTGAAAACAGATATTTGAATTGTTCTGCTTAAAGATAATTCCGAAAGAGTAAACGCCATTTTGCTTCTTCTTTGAATTAGCTGATTGGTATATCTTTCTCTTACTAAGACATGTTTCACCATACACAGCACACATCTTTATGTAAAATGCTTCTCAATTCTCAGCAACCAACCATTTAATGGCATTCGCTTTGATTTGTCGCTATTTGCTATCGACTGGAAACAAATATCTATCAAAGATTGAATTAATGATTTCTATAAACCAATTCCCAAATAGTTCAATTTCATGCAAAGGATTCCAGAAAACAAATTTGGTTAACCTTTTTCGAAAGAAATTCACCTCATTTATTGAATGCTCCTTGTGTGTTTAGAAAAGTAGAGATCACAATTGGCGATTGTTTAGAGATAACGGAGACAACGGCATCGCGTATTTGGTCTAATCGTCACTATAACAGTTCGATTTTCATAACTATGTCGGCAAAACCGATTTTTCATGCATTTATCTGATTTACAAGCCTTTAATTTACGTCCAGTGAACTTTGTCTCCGTTAAACTTGCCCGGAGAAAAACGATCATATTACTGTCTACGTCCTGAAATTCGGCAATCATCTGATGTTCCAATCAACCCGTTGCAAAACTGATGAGACCTCACCAAACCAACCCCTACGGTGGTGCTCATCAGACTGAATACTTAATGAAGGATTAGTTTAAGAGAGGAAAGATGTAGCGTTGTATAATCAAGTAAAATAACCACAATCACCCAGCATAAAATAAACTAATCTTTTTTGTACCTCTTTGTCCATAATAGTTGTTTTCTGCCCGACGTGGTGAGGCTGAACTGTAAGAATACCGAATTATAGTCCGATCTGTCTGGTTCCAAGATGAAAAAAGGGTAATTCAGTTTTGTCTACTCTTTTTTCTTTTTCTTTTTTAATCTGTTCGCTGAGCCGTGAGTGTACTCTCTGCTTCTTAGATCTGTATCCTTTTTAAATGTTAATCTGATAGTGTTTTATTTTTTTCCTTTACAAATGCACAAGTCTAGCATAAGTTCGTCGGATTTGGATGCTCCTATTTTGTCATGTATTACATAACAGGTATGCCCACCAATTTTCTGGGTATAATTGCCTACACCTGGTTATTTCTCACGACACATTTTACTAACTAGTTAGAGTGTTCGCTAATGGGCTGGGACACCCGAGTTCAATTCTTGGTCAAGTCATAGAAAAGAATTTTAAAAATTACTTAATGCTCCTTTTCTGAACACTCGGCATTTTAAGTGTGGTACTATAATTAAGCTATATTAATTATAAAATCATTAAGTATAATAAATTAGGGGTTAGCACATGAGACATCGCCAAATATTATTTTCAGTCATATATTATTTTAACGACTGATATAATTTAAAAGGTACTGATTCATATTAGGGTGACATATTGGGGTGACAGTCAACACTACAACTCTTTTGATTGTAAAATATGAGATATTGCGATTTATAGTCTATGATAAAACATGTTTATACTTTGAAATAGTATGTCAGGTTAAAATTAACAACCGGATATAGGTATTTACTTGGAGAGCCTCATTATTAATTAATGATTTCCAGAAAAACAATTTTAATTTTTTAAAATGTACATACATCGGACAATATTTCAGACACTGTTTGACCCCCCCCCCCAGCAACGATAGGTTCATATAGTGTGAGGATGAAGGGTAAGTAAAGCTATTCATAAAAAAGTTTCGTACTTTCTCTCAGAACCTGTAGCCAAGTAAAAGGGAGCTTTCTGGCCGCCTTCGACTACGGTCGTTCCATTCATATTTATTTCTCAGAGACTTTCTACCAAGTTTAGAATTTTTGTTTTTACCCTTGATATTTATTTATCTGCAGGGTTAAACTAGTTATTACTTTTTAAATGAATTACGAGTAAAAAAAACGGCTTTATGTTACCTACGTCTAATATATACTAGCAAACCTGTGCACTGACACTGCTCGGGGAAGTAGAGCAACCCAATAAACTCTTGACCCCAACCTTGAACTATTGAATTATTTGTTGTTTCCAGTATTTTCGGGCCAAACGTTTCAAACGACCTTCCAGGTATTCCACAGCGACTCATGGCAATAGGGAAGTGATAAATAAGAATATGCATTTCTAGTTACCCTGATATAAGTTCAAAATAACTATATATTGTTATTGTAGGTGAAATGATTATAAAAGGCACCCTGATTAAGTTGCCTTTAATATAGTTGATACCTTAGAGAATGACAACAGTTGCGAAAAACGGAAGATTATGTGTTCTCTGATTGCATGGTTCCAGCATCCACATCTAATATTGACAGATGAATAAAAATTGTAACTGCTGCATTTTGACGTCTAAAAGAAAATATATGAACCGAGAAGAACATGCCAACGGCTCTCAAGTTAAGCCTTTACAATGCATCGATAGTTCTTATTACTGTGTATGCGAGTGATGTGTATTATAAAGTTTTGGGGTACACCATTTTCCCCTGGTTGAAGGAAACTTACTCAGAAAACAATTCTGTGTGGCAGAGCATAAGAAGAGGAAGATGAATCTTTTTGAAAGGAAACAATCTCTGGAGTAATTTTGTGCGATACACTAAGAAATGTAGAAATAAAAAAGAGGCTTAATATTAACAGAATCATCAAGAAAGTTATTCGTAAGAAAAATTAACGTGGTATAATCATATTTTAGGCTACCAGACTCCAGATATAGAAGGTAATCATATCATGGTTTGATTTAAAACAGATACGGAGGAAGACCAGCAAAAAGATGGGCCGACCAGATGAGGATTGATACTGGCATGACGCTTCTGACAGATAAAAAACTGGCCCCATAACCGTGGAAAGTGACGGTATTTTGTTTTCAAGCGCGTAGCGAAGCACTGCGAGTTAATGAATCCGAGTGAATGGTTCTAAAAGTTACATATTACATTCCAGTAATATATATATATATATATATATATATATATATATATATATATAATATTTGTTATTGTTTATTATCTATGTACGTATACGTTTCGTCCTTTTTTAATCGGGACTCATCAGCATAGAGATATGACTATTCACTACCGGTCAGGCGATTCGAAACTCCGGATTACAAGTATTTTTCAACTCAAATCCGACGCCTTAACCTCACGGCCAATTTTAAATAGCGAATAAACGGTTATAATTTTAACACTTTATCGGCGGGGTTAACGTCTAGAGTGTTCTACTTCTTTTAAGGGAAGGAACGATGCATTTAATACTAGTGACGTCATGCTGTGTTAATACTACACTTACAGTGCTCTACTTTTTCGAGGACCGACAAATAATAATAAATATTTGTTTTTGTGTATTATCTATGTACGTATACGTTTTGTCCTTTTTTAATCGGGACTCATCAGCATAGAGATAAGACTATTCAATACCGGTCATGCAATTCGAAACCCCGAATATATATATATATATATATATATATATATATATATATATATATATATATATATATATATATATAATTAACTTGTTACAAATATCCAGGGGGTATGAATCCGAAGGAAGTTGAAACCGGGTTTATGAGAGTGCTCAATGAAAATTCAGAGCAAAATATATATTTTTTGATTTTATTCCATTAGTTGCGACAAAACAAGTTTTGTTTCATTGGTGCTAATAGCGACCAACTCATCGGGCCGGCGAAAGGAATTCAAATGGCATAAAATTCCCATAATAAAGTGGAAAATCTTGAAAAAATCCAGCACCTGCAAATCAATAAACTCTCCATGTAGATTATGCTTAAATGAAAAACTGGAAATTATCCGCTTTAAGGACAAAAACAAACTATTAAATAGAAAACAAGAGACATCTATCAACTGTAAACATAGTAGACTCTACCTCCTTAGCAACCCACATACCCCACCTTAACCCCACACCAACCCTACTTAACTTTAAAATAAAATTAACAGTTTTTTTTGTTTTTTTTACAAAAATGAATGATAACATTAAACCCCCACTATACACTACCCCAAAACACACTATAACCCCCTACCCACCCACCCAAATTTACAACCCAATCCCACCCCAACAAGTCATGATGAATCTATAAATATATAACCACCCCTCTAAACTACCAATAATATCAAATCTCTACGTACTACCTATAATGCACAGCCTCAATAGCCTCTCAGCCATACTACCAATTCTAACATAAACCCATAACTGGGACAGCTATTAACACTGATATTACTTAGACTAATCTAATCTCAATTACTTAACCCCTCGATCACTACCTTGAACACTTAATTATTAACTGGTACTTAGTCCTTGTCATTGGTAGTAGAATTAAAAAAGCCTACCATCACTTGTCGACTTATTTCGCCCAATGACTTCACAAGTAGCAAGATGGTAATCATGGTGATATTTATCAGTATTACTATTATTATTATTAGTATTATTATTATTATTATTATTATTATTATTATTTTTTTTTTTTTTAATACTATTATTATTATTATTATTATTATTGTTATTATCATTAATATTCTTACAAACTTGTTATTTCTATTTCTATTTTTATTCTAATTTTATTTATATTTATCTTTATTTTTATTTTTATTAAGGCTATTATATAAGGCTGTTATCACTGCGACTATCGTAGGTATGATTGGCAGGCGTTACCATTGTCATAATAGGTTTTGTTAATGATAAAACTGGTAACACCAGAAAACTTCTCTTATTAAATGATTCCACTAGTATTGATCTCGGTATAATATAATCACAATTTAAAAAATATAATCACAACAAAATTCACTACAAATAATAAACAAAACATTAAAATAAAATGCAAAAGTAGCAATTAATACCCTAAATTAAAATTATCAAACATTTTTATCCACATGATAATTACTTATTAGAATTAAAATAAAATAAAAATGACGGTTGTAATCATAATTTTATTCTCATTTTAAATTTAACTCACTCTGGCCGTCGCTCCATCTCCCTCCTCCCACCCCGGCCGAGATTGAGATCATCACAGCACAGACACGTGAAAAACCTCCCACGTAATAATTTGAAACACGACTTGTTGGGGTCCTCCCCCCTCCCCTCTCATGTCCCATGTCGCCGTTATAGACAAAGCCCCAACTCTGTCCCCTCCCCTCCAATGTATTTTCAATTTTCAATCTCCCGTTAAAGTGAAGTTAAAATGTTATGCCATTTGAATTCCTTTCGCCGGCCCGATGAGTTGGTCGCTATTAGCACCAATGAAACAAAACTTGTTTTGTCGCAACTAATGGAATAAAATAAAAAATAAAAAATATATATATATATATATATATATATGTGTGTGTGTGTGTGTGTGTATTACTGTTTAGACTAAATAATATTAATCAGATGAAAAGTGTTATTAGGTATGATTGACGTGGTAAACCTTGCCCCTACACATGTGAAGTAGAGAGCTGGTATATTTGCTGACGCAGCTAGTAACTTCGAATATTGATTTCGGTTGTTCTAGAAAACATAATAGATCAACGAGTAATATACGTGTTGCGGGAGATCTGGTAAATAAGGAGTTACAAAAGTAGAACACAATGCGATGATCAAATAACAAATACATTGCGATAAAGCTGAGGTTGTAAATGTAACTATATTTTATTTAGAGAAAAGTATTATAGCTGTTTTGTGTCCATGCGCGTGATTGTGTTAGGTTAGTATCAGAGTTTGTGGATGTTTCTCATTGTGTTGCATTCGTATGAGGTGTTGTGCGTGTATGTCTCGTTATGTAAGCCGACACATTAGTTTGTAGAGATATGTGTGTGTCTGAGTTGGTTTAAGCTGTTTGTTTGTTGTTGTTGCTGACGTGTCTAGTTTAATTTTAGTGATTGAGGTTGGCGTTGATATGCCGAAAGATCGCAGTAGTGTTGCTGTGCTGGTTTAATGCTGGCAATGCTGGTGATTGGGATTCGCGCTAATATGTTATTATTAAACCCACAAACTCCTAACTGAGATCAATGCTAAGTGGATCTGTTGTCGGGAAAGGAATGTTTTGTTGTATCATGGAAACGTGGCGCTGCGTTGGCTTATCGATTGCGATTTGCTCGTTCGATTGTCCGCTTTTTAATATTTTTTACATCGAGGATTCTGGAATAGTCTTTCTTCCGTGCTTCACACGCTGATTGGCTAGTTGATGCATATGTAGTTAGGACGCGCCTGCGCACACCATATCGTGTTATGTAGTCAAACTGATAAGAAATTTAGATTAAGTCCCGACATAAAATTCTGGTAGATTGTACTCGCCGTTAAAATGATTGATATCCGGTTAAGTAAATGACAGATAAAACTGGTGCCATCTTTCCCCGTGAACGTAGCAGAATAAAGTGTTTAATAGAACAGAATTTGATCGCTGGCTCATAAGAAGCGGACCATATCGCATCATGTATCCCCATCGAGTGTGACGCTAGGTTTCTTTTCACTCGCCATTTTAACGGCTGTAACAAAGAATTACTTATAAGCTAAGTTCATCTATTACATAATAAAATACCCATCTTAAAACTTTCCCCTTAGCACAATTGACAATAAATAATTTTAATATATATATTAGAAAGCCATATCAAGGCAAATATTGAAAACAAAATAAAACCCGGTAACAAATGATAAAGAAGGTATTATATTTTATGTTACAAACAATATTACGGAGTAAACCTCAATTATCAACTAGTATAAGATATTTTTGTCACTTTTTTTCCTTTCTTCATACCTATTGTTTGTGATTTCAGTTAACATCTCGTATTGCTAAAGCTGATCTTTATCAGTCGCAGTAAAAATAACAAAAATAGACCAGGTTTGGTTAACCGTATAGGTAAAAAATATATTCTGATCCGTTAGAAGCATTGTTGAAATATGAATAATATATGTTTTATAAAGCTTTATTAATGCATATATTGAACACAAAATAAACCCGATAACAAATTGTTAAGGGGATATTATATTTTTTATAAAATATATTTTGGAGTAAAACTCCATTATCAAGCTAGGACAAGATAGTTTTTGACACTTTTGTCTTTAAATTTTAATAAATACCATTACGTATTTCTCCTTTCCTTCTATAAAACTAGAAGAATAATTATGAATTACGTGTTTAACTACTAAACAAGATATAGAAACTTACATTTTGTAAAATGAAAAATGTAATAAACACCCCTCGTCCCTCCAAATGACAGAAGAGTAGTGTATATTTGGTACATTTATTTATTTTTGTCTAATATTTTTAATTATCAAATTACAAATTTGAATATGAAAAACCTAGTAATTGCTAAGTAAAAACAGAAAACCAACTTTATTTCTTGCGTTAACTTAAACGATAAATATCTACCATAGTCTAAAAATCAAAGTCCTAAAATCAGTGTATCATTTTTAGATTAAGTATCGCCGGGGATTGATTCATCGTGTTTGCTTTACACATCCTCAGGTTATTTGTTATTAATATGGGTTTTAGGTCCGTATAAAACACATGTTCATTCTTCTAGTTAATACTTATTAATTTCTATTGTATACAATGTTAGCAGATCTTGGTTGTTTTATTATAACGTTTCATATCATTTGCTCGTCGGCTTTCCTCAGAAGAAGACATCGAAAATGTATTTACCTTATCTATTTTATTTAATTAATGGAAGCGTTAATAAAATTCACACTCATTCCTGTAATCAAACCATATTTGATTCATGCATACTTCAGTCTATATCTGACTTGTCTACCAAGTCACAGTACAAAAGGCCAACAGTCTTTTCTATAACGGTTCAATTATAAACACATGTGAATTTGACGTGCAAAATTGTCCATAACTCTGACGCACTCGTCTCCTAGCAATGTCTTGGTTTGAGCTGTGATGTAGGAATCGTCTGGGGATTGTTTAATTAGTATAAATCCGAAATTTGTTTCGCATGTTATTAGACGACGATAATAGAAAGACTGTTGGGCAATCATTACTTAATTATGTTGACAAAAATTATGTTGACAAAAATTATGTTGACAAAATTATGTTGCCAAAAATTGTTGACACATTATGTTGACAAAATTATGTTGACACCCATTATGTTGACAAAATTATGTTGACAAAAATTATGTTGACAAAATATGTTGAGAAAATTATGTTGACAACAATTATGTTGACAACAATTATGTTGACAAAATTATGTTGACAAAATTATGTTGACAAAAATATGTTGACAAAATTATGTTGACAAAATTATGTTGACAAAAATTATGTTGACAAAAATTTTGTTGACAAAAATATCCAAATATGGGTGGATTGTGGAAAGTATTGTGAATTGTATGAACGTTTCGATGGATGATATTTTTGCCGGGTTACCCAAGACTAGTGGACCCAGTACCCGTTGAGACAACGGTAGTATACTGTACATTATTGTATAGATTCGGTGCCCTGATTGTGAAGGTAAACAGATATTTTAAAAGTATATTCGGAGAGTTGAAGAATAAAGTTACCGTTTTCTTTTAATTTAATTAGCGGGATTTAATGGACAACATTCGGACAAAAAATACACATAGTTTTACACTTTCAAATGTTGTTGCTGCTGAATGAAACTATATTTACATTATCAAATCAAAACACTTGTTGCTATGAGGACTGACTAGGAAGAATATTGTTTACAGGTTGAACATTATTTATTATCCATTTACTTTCCTATTATGCTACTACTACTATTCGCTGTATGCCAATCTTCTCACCATTTTCCCATACCCCTATTGTTATCCTCTTCCCATCAATTATTGTCTGGTTCTCTTAACAATTAATACAGGAAATAAGAAGGGGAAGGATCCTATTTGTTGATTGAAACAATGTTTTCGCCACGGGAACTTCCTTACGTTGTATACTCTGCTCAGGTGACACCGTATTCAATGCAACAGCGTATTTGCAACTAGATAACTATAACGTAGTATACGCTTCTCCAACAACACTATTTACAATACTGACTTCAGGAACAATGTGCTAACAAACTGAACTTCGTTACGTAGTATACTCTTCTCCAACAACACCGTTTACCATACTGACTTCAGGAACAATGTGCTAACAAACTGAACTTCGTTACGTAGTATACTCTTCTCCAACAACACCGTTTACAATACTGACTTCAGGAACAATGTGCTAACAAACTGAACTTCGTTACGTAGTATACTCTTCTCCAACAACACCGTTTACAATACTGACTTCAGGAACAATGTGCTAACAAACTGAACTTCATTACGTGGTATACTCTTCTTCAATAACACTATTTTAAAAACTGATATTAATTACTAAATTATCTTAGTCTTTCGAATGCTAAAACGTTTGTGACAACTTCTATTCGAATCATATTTTATGAATGAAACATGTTCGCCAGTCTCACGTGGTCGATATGCTTAAATACTCTTGTTCCAGCGTGCACTTGCTCTTTCTTTCATCCAGATTCTGCCCGCCAGGTAGAGGCGAGCCATTTTATAACGGCGATAAATAAGTCAAGTCGAGTTCTACCACGGTTCAAGTCGTTGCTCACCACGCCCGCCATATTCTATATTTCCCATCCTATCAAAAACATTCGATGAACAAACAAGCACGCGAGCAAGATCACTTTTTATCGTTACATCGGTGTTTATTATTCTTTTATAAGCCACTTATTAACTACTTCTGCAAATGAGCTTTTACAACTACATGTTGTTTACTTTAGCAGAAGAACGTGCACAAAATATATAACAATAACAAATGCAATAATGTGTGTGCGCATGGGCGTGTGCGTTTGTTATTGCCATTCCTATCGCCGCCTACATGTAAAAGCATTATTGTATTACCCTCGAGCCCCAATTAACACACAGTATCTCGCCTCATTCCAAATAATGATGTGCTGTTGTCAAGACTTCGATCGAGCTGCAAAGCCGAATCACTTCCCAGTTCAGCGGGTGGTGTCAATAAAAACCTCTTAACCACCAGTAGATGATAGCGTAAACAAGAACAGCACCACATCTTTTTTGTCGTCAGATCATCTCCGTAACACACACACACACACAGACACACACATATATATATATATATATATATATATATATATATATATATATATATATATATATATGTATTAATTATTCAAGTTCAAATATATAGACATAATGAAAACATAATCAATATTTTTATCATACAGTGCTCAATAATAAGTAGAGCTTTAATAAAATAAACATTAATGGGAAAGCAGACACTAATTAATTTATTGTTTTAACATATTTACGTCTTCTCAAGAATCTCTCTTTCTCTTTCTCTTTCTCTTTCTCTTTCTCTTTTTCTTTTTCTTTCTTTCTCTCTCTCTCTCTCTCTCTCTCTCTATATATATATATATATATATATATAGGAAATGAAAAAGGAAAAACGAAGAAATATTTTGTATATATTCATCAACGTTTCGTCTTTATTGTAAGACTTCCTCAGGATGATAATTTTAAGAAAAATGTCATGCAAGTACAACGAAATATTGCGTTGACATGATGGGTTGATAAGGAAAAGTAGTAGCAGTGGCTGCCAAGAGCGCTGAACGAGAGTCTAGGCTGCGAGAAGTCAGTCAGTTGCAGAGAGTAAAATGAAAATGGAAAGCTTTGAGTGGGTACATTAAGGCAGCAGTGATCGAGAGTGTAAGTGAACATTAGTTTACTTTCGGCAGCCTCGTCACACTCGCTCCTCTTATTCTTTTCCTTTAGTCCTGACATTCCATGAGCGATGTTTCTGACAAAGGGGGAAGTATTACTGTTTTCTGGATTGATATCTATCCACTTTACATTTATCGTTAACAAGTTCTTGACCTTGAAGTAGTATTTTTTCCTTACATCAAGTGGGTGCATACCTGGCTTGGAGCGATTTCCATAATAAATATATATATATATATATATATATATATATATATATTTATATATTATTGAAATCTGACTAAATGCACACACACATACTCAATATACACACACACACACACACACACATATATATATATATATATATATATATATATATATATATATATATATATATATATATTAGAGCTTTCTATATTAAAATAAACATAGTTTGAGTGTCCGACAATTGTTTAAGAACCTCTTCGGCTCCTCATCAGGGATATACTGTATATATATTTATCTGTATTTTTTGTTTTTTTATCTTTTGTTTTTGCTGGAGATGGGGTATCCTACCGGATGCCAGACATTCACCGGCTATTTCAGACACTCCAGCCTAGAGATCCGTTGAAGATTCTAACCGTCCCTTTAAGTGCAATTGTTTGTATTTCTCTTACATTCGGTTCACCGGGTATACTCGCCACATGGTTTTTGAAATTCTTTTTCATTAGTCCTGTTTCTTTTCATGGCGTACATAAGACCTTGGTATTTCGTAATCTTTTCCCTTTCAGCTTTGTTTACTCCTGCCTCATTAGGGACACTGACTTCAACGAAGGTTGCTACTTTCTACCTTTTGTCCCATATTACGATTTAAGGTTTAACAGCTCCGTTTTCTACATATGTAGCTGTAGGGATTGCATAGTCATAGTGGATGGTGTATAAATTATTTCCAACTGTTCTTTCTGGTATATACTCCCAGGACTTGCTGCTACACTGGATATTCAACTTTTTACAAATAGTCCAGTGAAGATATTTGCACACTCCGTTGTGTCGCATTGTATAATAGCTATCCCCCAGGAGAACCTTACAACTAGATGTCAGCTGGCTCACACTCCCCACTTCTGTGTGGCAGAACCTGCACTTCTTATTTTTGCTGAGACCACTCATTTTTTTAAAGGCATTTGTCATCAAGCCTTGATCTTGAATAGCCATTATCATTCTCTCCTGATCATAGTGAAGAGGTTCTCTTTTCAGCCAGTGTACAGAGCCTTCCTTATCTATATATTCTTGCGATAATTCACCCAATAAATACTTAGCACGTTGTTGGTTTTCTTCAAATTTTCTGGAATGGAAGGTGTTGGTGTATTTCTGACGGCTTTTGCGAGCTGCCTCATTCTTAAGACAATCCTGTCCAAAATGTTTGACCAGTTTTGTGATAGAGGTTGTTCTGCTTGTTCTGGTTTCTTGCTGTTGGCATACCATCATAAGGTTTGGGTTCTAGGAGCTCATCAGATAATGGCCGGTGCTCACAATAGTGGCTCGATGTTGATGGCCAATTTCTGAGAGACCCATACCCCCTGTTCCTTTTGGGATATACAGCCTTGGTAGACACTGGTTTCTGTACATTACTCTGTACATTGTCAACATTTTTCTCGTTTCAGTGTCTAATCTATGAATGTCTTTTTGTGGCCAATCACTAATTCCAAAGCTGTATGTTATCACTGGCATAGCTAATTGGTTAATGGCAGTTACATTGTTTTTATTTGTTAGCTGTGTTTTGCAAATATTGCAAATTTTTCTAACACAGCGTATATATTTTCTGCCAATTTTTTCTCTCATCTTGGCATGTTGAATTGAATCGTTTTCTTCTATGCCAAGGTATTTGTATTCTTCCTGTTCTTCAAGGTATTTGATGTCAGTATCTTCTTCAAGCTGTATATTTTCCGTTTGGATCTTCTTCCCAGCTCTAAGAGAGCACTTGGCACATTTGTCCAGGCCGAACTTCATTACAATATATTTGGAGAAGGTATGTACAACCTGTAAGAGTCGGCTTAAGTCAGCATCTTAACTAGAATACAGCTTGAGGTCATCCATGAAAATTAGGTGGTTGACTCTTTTGTTTAGACCTTGTTTGCGGCTCTAGTAGACTTCTACCCATCCATTACAAAAGACACCCTAGATAAGGCCTTAACATTTGCACTTTAACACACAAACATCAGTCAACTAGAAAGGGACACAATACTGCAAGCAAGACAAACCCTTCTCTTCTTCGAGGGAAGGGCTTGGGTTAAAAAATCAAACCCAGAGGACCCATTTGATGTTGCAATGGGGGCCTACGACAGTGCAGACATCTGTGACTTAGTCGGCTTGCTTATATTAGATACACTCCAAAATAAATTTCCAGACCATTTCGTTGGTCTCTATAGAGATGACGGACTTTGTCTGTCACGCAACCACAACGGAAACACATTAGATAGATTTAGAAAAGAATTAACAAACACCTTCCATAATCTCGGCTTCAAAATTACCATTAAAACAAATTTAGACCAAGTAAACTTCCTAGATACCACACTGAACTTTAAAAACAATACACACAAACCTTTCCACAAACCCAATGAAACACTCCAATACATACACAAGGGATCCTGCCACCCCCCACCATCTTTAAAAATTTAATCAATAATATTAGCCAAAGAATTTCAAACCTCTCATCCAGTCCCGAAATTTTCAACCAAGCAGCACCATATTACAACAAAGCACTCCGCGACAGCGGGTTCAGAGAAGAAATCTCATACACCCCCAACCGAGACCAACCACGGGGGACCCGCAATAGAAGGAGATCGGTGATCTGGTTTTCCCCACCCTATTCGACCAATACCAAAACAAAGGTAGGCCAACTTTTCCTCAAGTTACTCGACAAACACTTCCCACCCACAAATGAATTACACAAACTTTTTAACATAAATTCTGTTAAGGTCAGCTATTCCACTGCCCCTTCAATAAGAAAAATTATCTCTGCAGAACCCAAAACAATTACAAACGCAGGCTGCTCATGCCAAGACAAAAACAACTGCCCCCTGGAGGGAAATTGCAAAATCAATTCAATCATATATGAAGCAACCGTCACAGACCAGAATACCAGTAATGCAGAAAAATATATTGGGATGACGAAGGGAAACTTCAAACAAAGGCTATACGCACACAGAAACTCCTTCAGATACAAAAACAAGGCTAATACGGCACTCGCGACCCGAATATGGCAGCTTAAAGAAGAAAATACACCCTTCACCATCAAATGGAAAATAATTGAGAGAAAACCATCCTTCTCTCCAGCCATAAACAGATGTCCTCTATGTGACGCTGAAAAATACCACATTTCAAAGGCCATCATCGATCCGAATACAGCCTGTTTAAATGTCCGCGATGAAATATTCAGGGGGTGTGTCCACAAGAGACAAGCATTGCTTATAAACTGGTCTGACCGATTCACATAATGTCTAACTACCCCCCCCATCTACTAATATAAACACAATGAAAACGAACAAATACCTCATCAGCCTATATCCACTTAAACTTCAAGAGCAAAAACTCCGACCTTCACAAAAATACAAAAATACAAAAATATTTAATTTATCTATCAGTCACTAGATTACTCTACAAATCCATTTAAACAAACTATATCCACATAAATTCCAAGAGCAAAAACTTCGACTTTCACCAAAATACAAAAATGCAAAAATATTTAATTTATTCATCAACCACTAGCTAAATCTACAAACCCATTTTAACAAACTCAAATATTTCATATTTCCAACTTAGTTACCTCCCTTAGTCCGAATTTCTTCATTAAAATCACTCCAATCTGGGAATAAGATTTTTACACACTAACGGTTCTTTAGAACGCATACCTTCAAAAATATAACGGCTAATGATACAAATTCATAATTTGGCTCACGGGAATTTCAGAGAAACCCTTTCTTTATTTTTGTTTTTAATTTTTAATTTTTAATTTTTAATTTTTAATTTTTAATTTTTAATTTTTAATTTTTAAATTTTATTCTTTATTATTATTATTATTTTTTAATCTTTAAATTTATTTTTAATTTATTTTTATTTTTATTTTATTTTTTATTTTTTATTCTTGCCATTTTTATTCTTTCTTTCTCTCTCACTCTTTTTTATTCTCTACATTTTTATTCTCTATATTTTTTTAACCCCTTTTTTATTCTTCTTTTTTATACCTTTTTATACTCTTTCTCTTTTTTTATTCTTTTATTCTTAGTATTGAAATGTTTTCTATATATATATGTTTTTTATATTTATTTATATATATATATTTTTTTTTTTCATATATATATTTTTATTTTTTACCCCCCTTTTTTTATTCCCTTTAATCTTGAATTCCCTCGTGTTTTAAATCTCAACGGTCTTATTACACTAAATTCAAATTTAAACAAACACACACAACACACTGAGCAAATAACGCGTCCCAACAAGAGTGTCATGTGACCTCACATTTCCAAAACAGATGACAACAGAAGCTGAAGAGAGCCGGATGGGTAAGACCTTCCGTGCTTGAAACCGACGGTACGAATGTTGTACTAATTTTTCTGTACCAGAATAAATATATATATATATATATATATATATATATATAAAATCACACCAGTGTAAACAGTTTTGATGTGTTCTTTCTTTTTCCTGTCTTAAATGTTTCCCCTAATCTATGTTTTGGTAAACAAGTACGAAAATGTTAGTACCTCGTTAAGTTAAAAACAACCGAACTTTATTGTTGAGTATTGAATTATTTTGCCTTTTTTGCGTCCTGTTTTATTTTTCGTCTCCAAGAACGAAGTTCTCTGATGAACCAGTTCTTTGTTCTTTGATTTCCTTATACTTTCGCGAAAGCAAGTGGTGCTCGTGTTTTTTCTTTTCCGACTCAGGTCTGTGTCAGTTTTGGGCGTTTTTTTCTCCTGATTTCTGCTTAGAAAACACTCACAAAATAAAAACGAAAATGAAATAAAAGTGTGTTGTTTAAATAAGCCATGGAATTTTTCTTTTTACCTTTCACGTCAATTTGTTATCGGAAGAAAAAAACAAACGATTTCTCAAAATGTCGCTTTAGAAACACACGCACACGCTGTCTTTCTCTCTCACACAAATATACGCACACAAACACCTATACACATAGTGGGATTTGTAGTTTAGTGGTAGAGCACAGGACGCTAATAACTAGGGTATCGGTTTCGAAAATCGATATAGCCACACTGATGAGTATGTAAATGAGAAACATGTGTCAGTAGATACACATATATATATATATATATAAAATACAATGTAGTAACACGAAATTACATAATCATCGATGCAATAAGTTATTCTAATCATTGTGGAATTTTCAAGCATCAAATGTATATATATATATATATATATATATATATATATATATATATATATATATATATATATATATATATATGAGAAAGGAAGGTTGATAGTAATCCGACGTAATGGGAAATGAAAAAGAAAAAAACAAGCGATCTTTTTTTATATATTCATTAACGTTTCGTCTTTATTGTAAGACTTCCTCAGGATGCTAATTTTTAAAAAAATGTCATGCAAGTCATCGAAACATTGGTTGACATGATGGGTTGATACGGAAAAGTAGTAGCCGTGGCTACTAAGAGCGCTGGACGAGGGTCCAGGCTGCGAGAAGTCAGTAGTGGCCAAGAGTGAAATATATATATATATATATATATATATATATATATATATATATATATATATATATATATATATATATATATGGTAAACGCCTGTCTTGCAATCGCTTGATAAAGGTTAGTTTACGTATCATAAACTGTTTAACATTTTTCTTTTTCATCTGGAAACAATTATAAATTGACATTTAATATATTTGAAACGATTGTAATAAACGTAATTTATTAAAAATAATATCATATTTTTGACTTTTTATTGTGTGAAAGTTTTTCTGAACTAAAATATAAATATATATATATATTTATATATATATATATATATATATATATATATATATATATATATTTATATACATAGAGAGAGAGACTGAGAGAGATAGAAATATATAGGAAGTCTTGAAATAAGGACGAAACGTTGATAAATACATAAATTATATATATATTTTTAAAATTTTAACATATCTTATATTTATTTTCTATGTGTTGACGTGTAGGAATACCAAATGTATGTTTTCGAAATTTCGACCGTTTTTCTTCGGTATGATATAGGTATGTGTGTAGGTTTATTACGACAAGCACGATCTACTGCATACATCCTAACGGCCATCTCTGAACGCGTGTATCATACACTCGACAAGGCAGGTGAAGCTAGGGCCGTAGCGCTTGATATATCCAAGGCCTTTGACAAGGTATGGCATAAAGAACTTCTCCTGAAAATACGCTCATACGGTATTACTGGGCAATTACTTACTATAATTAGACCCTTTGTACCCCCCACCCAACAAAAGATCCAGGGTGTCCTCGATGGCCGTTCATCTGAGCAATATGACATACATGCTAGTGTACACCAGGGATCTATCCATGACATAGAGCCTGAGATTGGTTTATTTGCTGACAACACCACGCTTGACTCTCGTCATGTCGGCAAAACGGACGTGATCATATCCGAGGCCATGGTCGAATCCTTAGAAAATGACCTCCAGGCTGTAGTGGATTGGGGTCACAAATGGTTGGTAACTTTTAATGCCGCAATGACGAAGCTCCTTTCCTTCAAAAACTACAAGAAACCTCTCCAACCACCGAGTGTCATGGGAAATAACACCTTACCTGAGAGTTCAACATTCAAACTTCTCGGCCTAACCTTCACAGATAACATGAATTGGAACAAATACATTGAAGACATTGCCAAGGCTTGCAGCAAAGAATATGGGCTCTCTCTACCGTGCTAGTAAACTCCTCACACCTGACATTATCCCGTATCTCTACAAAGCCACCATCCGCCCATGCATGGAGTATTTTTCCACATCTGGGCTGGTACATCATCTACTAGTCTCTCCCTCCTTGACAAGGTCCCAAAAAGAGTCGCCAACCTAATAGGTCCCTCACTGTCAACCAATCTCCAGCCCCTGTTCCATCGCTGCAATGTAGCAACCTTGTGCTTGTTTTATAAATACTTCAATGGATGATACTCCGATGTACTGGCTACTCTGTTGCCCTCTCGGCGTAAATTCACTAGACCAACTCGACAATCAGTTCAATTCCATCCATTCACTGTTGAAATTCCCAGATGCCAGAGAGCCTTCTACTCCAATAGCTTCTTTCCTCGTGCTGCTGGCCTCTGGAACTCCATCCCTGCCCCTGTTTTCTTGACAGTACCGACATGCAGAGGTTAAACACTAATGTAAACAGACATCTCGCTGAACAGATCCCAACTTAGAATGACACCCTAAACCTAATCCCTAATTCTCAGTAACCCCTTTAGTCTACGGTGGCACCCTGCCTTGTTTGGGGTTAAATATCATTAAAAGAAAAACAAACATAAACGATTGGAGGTGGCTGGTCATAGAAGGAGAAAGAGGCTTAAACGGAATTAAAATGAAGAAATCTGGCCATTTAAAAAACAATGCTTCCTCGGCCAAGAAATGAGTTGTAAGTTAATGATGTTTGCAATGGAAAAAGTGTGATCCATCTACGTCTTGAACTAAATTTTCACCATTGAATTTACTTCATTTTGAACGCCTTTCTGTGATGCCCCCACGAAACTTTTTCTTCTCCATCGAAACTTCCTTCCATTGGACACCTTATCGGCGGACATTTACCACCTGGACTTACCTAATATCTTTTTACACGAACTTTTTTTCACCCATCTTTTTCTTAATATTTTTTCTAAATGTTGAATTTTGTCTTTTCTATTGCCAACTTATCTATCTGTATAATTCCTCTGATGATAAGATTTCGATCTTTGAAAAGCCTTCGCTTAAGGAAAGAATAATAAACATAATTTTATTACAGAATATACCTTGCATTGAACAATCGAAGTTTGAAATAAATTTGGACATTCGTGCTTGTTTATCACTCTTCGTCTATCTATCTTTATAATTGCTCTATCTCGTATATTGAGCTTTTACCATTTCACTATAGGTTCTTTCTACTAAAAGTTGACTTTTAGTTTCATATTTATTCTCTCTCCCTCTCCATATATATATATATATATATATATATATAGATATATATATATATATAAATACAGGATTACAAAACTTTGAAATTGGAGAAAGCCGCATACAAATACTTAAGAAAGAAAATGTATGCCGATTTTATTTTTCATAACATAATATAATATTTATTGATTTCGTATGAATCAGATGATTCTATTGTTGGCATTGGTTTCCCTGATATATTTCTAGTTAGAATTCTTTCAAGACAGACATCGGGTACTTACAGGAGGAACCACGTGAAGGTTGCCAACATCCTCATGGAAAGTGTTTCTGTGGAACGAACTGGATTCGATCTTGGCACACCCAGGTTGTCAGTACGTGTGGTTAACCACAAAGCCACCGTCAGCTTCTACATAATATTGAAACCAGTAATTACATTTTAAAATGCTTTACGTAATGCGATTTTGTTCTGTGATGCCATCCAGTGTAGCTGAATTCAAATCATCAACGACTTCTTGGAACAATGCGAAAAAACGTTCTCTGCGCGTTTATCCGCGGTCTTTAAAAAAATTATCTTCTTTATCCAGCTTTTTTGTTCATTTGCTTTTGACACATGAGATGATTCGACGCAGAATCGATACGTTCATAAAACCTGTGAAACCTATGGAACATTTATTATTATTTTTGATTTTAATACAAAAGAAGCCATTAGAAAAATTGAAAAAATAAAAAAGGTATAATTCAACAGATGAATTCTGTTATTTTTAACAATGTTTGCAACATATATATATATATATATATATATATATATATATATATATATATATATATATATATATATATATAGGTAGAAAGGTGAAAAGGAATTAGAAAAGCGAAAGGCAGATCTTTATTCAATTCAGTTGATCAATGCAAGGTATATTCCGCGAAAAGGCAATTTATTCAATTAATTATTCTATTAATTTTTCCTTAAGCCAGGCTTTTCAAAAATCAAAATCTTATCATCAGAGGAAATTGCTGGGATAGATAAGTTGGCAAAGGTCAAGATTTAAAATTTGAAAAAGTGAAACAAAGATTGTGGGGAAAAACAAGGCAAAACGCTGCCAGAATGCAAGCAAATGTCCGATTGCAAAAAATCCGGTGTTCAAAAAGTCCAGCGGTGAAAGTGATTTGTAGGAAGGACGTAAGAATGCACGAGAAATAAAATGAGGGGTTTCAAAGTTAAAATCCAGGTACGACGAAAAGTAGATAGAATCCAGATTGTAAAAAGTCCAATAGAGGGTTCTTTCGTGAATGCAACAAGGCTCAGTAAAACGTGAGGTGGAAAATATTAGCCATTTTAAAGAAGACTTCCCGGGCTGAAAATCATAAAATAAGTCTATACTGACGATGAGACAGCGAATAATATTAAGAGGTTTGGTCAAAACTTCAGATTGCTCGTTGAAAAACAGGACCGTTTGGAGAATGGCAAAAACACATATGTGACCAGCCGGCAAGCAAGGAAGGGGGGGGGGGTAAGGGAAGAAAAGGGTACGGGTGTGATAGTAAATGCAATTTAAACTTAGATTGTGATTATAAGGGATGGGTCGCTTAAAGATGAAAGCAGAGACTAGTGTGAATTAGGGTTCAACTAGAATGGGGTAGAGGGAAGGGGGAGGGCAAGGGTGGGGTTTAGGTATTCAATCAGATGACATTACTTATAATAAAGCAAGATATATTGGAAGGGTAGCGGTAAGAATAAAATAAAAAAATAAAAAATAAAAAATAATAAATAAAAATAAATCTCAGGCCGCAAGGAAAATTATGGATTAACAGATAAAGAAATATATAATTGAAGGAATAGTCGATAAAGTTAGAATCCGAATGTAATAGATGAAATAAGGAAATGGTCATTTGACGTCGAGTATTGAATCGACAATCCCCAAAGTGGGTAAAGATTTGGATTGAAGTAAAGTGTATTGATTCAGGATGCAAATAGTTTTTAGATGTAGGAAAATTAAACTTTGAATCAAAATGAATTCCAGAGTAAGAAATATGGAAGTTACTTATGCACATTATTAAGTAGGTGAATGATGGCAGAGGGAATTTAATTCACACTTTGGTTAAAATAGTGACAATAATTTATTCCAGAGTGAGAAGGGGATGGCAGTTAAAATTAAATTTATATATATATATATATATATATATATATATATATATATATATATATATATATATATATAGTAAGCTACGAAAATATATTTATGGCAATTAAGCTACATAGAGGCTCCCGCGTTTCATCCTCGGGGGGATGAAATGCGGGAGCCTCTGTGTAGCTTAATTGCCATACATATATTTTCATAGGTTACTACCTAGCTCTACTTATGTATCGAGCAATGTTAAAGTAAATACTGAAAATTGATACATTAAAAATTATATCTCCTTTTAAAATTTTATGTTGATACATAAAAAAAGTAATATATATATATATATATATATATATATATATATATATATATATATATATATAATTATCTTAATGATGAATATTTAAATATTATCTGCATACGTATACGTTTTAGTCTTGCGGAGTTATCAGTGTAGAGATACCCATTCACACCAGTCGCACAGGAGTAAATGCTGTATCGTGGTGACTAATGATTCTAGCAAAGAATAGGACAGACACAGAATGACAAACAACATTCCCTACGCCACATTTTTGATGGCCTTGCGCATTATTTGTTTAAAATTCAAATTGTATTTTTATATTTTTTGTAATAAAATGATTAAAACTGTAATATCTGTTCTGATATTACACTTCGTCTATTCTGTCCTCAGCCATTAACGGTTAATGAGAAATTCTTCGAGACTGAGGCAATTAAAATTTTTGTCCCAATCCAGAGTGATTTTTTATGAGCTCCATTTTTCTCACATTAAACACCGAACTTCTGTCTAACTCTGTTCTGTCCTCGTGGGGAGGCAAGTAAATACAAATACTTAACCCAATTTAATTATTCATTTTGAACTCTTGTTTTTCATTTATTTGAACTCCTGTTTTTTATTTATTTGAACTCCTGTTTTTCATTTATTTGAACTCTTGTTTGTCATTTATTTGAACTTTTATTTTTCATTTATTTGAACTCTTGTTTTTCCTTTATTTGAACTCTTGTTTTTAATTTATTTGAACTCTTGTTTTTCATTTATTTGAACTCTTGTTTTTCATTTATTTGAACTCTTGTTTTTTTATTTATTTGAACTCTTGTTTTTCATTTATTTAAACTCTTGTTTTTCATTTATTTGAACTCTTGTTTGTCATTTATTTGAACTCTTGTTTTTCATTTATTTGAACTCTTGTTTTTCATTTATTTGAACTCTTGTTTTTTTTATTTATTTGAACTCTTGTTTTTCATTTATTTTAACTCCTGTTATTCATTTATTTGAACTCTTGTTTTTCATCTATTTGAACTCTTGGTTTTCATTTATTTGAACTCCTGTTTTTCACTTATTTGAACACTTGTTTTTCATTTATTTGAAATCTTGGTTTTCATTTATTTGAACTCCTGTTTTTCATTTATTTGAACTCTTGTTTTTCATTTATTTGAACTCTTCTTTTTCATTTATTTGAACTCCTGTTTTTCATTTGTTTGAACTCCTGTTTTATATTTATTTGAACTCTTGTTTTTCATTTATTTGAACTCTTGGTTTTCATTTATTTGAACTCTTGTTTTTCATTTATTTGAACTCCTGTTTTTCATTTATTTGAACTCTTGGTTTTCATTTATATTGAATAAAGTTCGGTTTCAGTATGAATCAAATTGTGCTCCTTTCTTTTCCTTTTTTAAATGCATTTTAAAAAAAGTTTTCTAATGTGTTTTTAAAAGCGCTCATTTATTATTAACAGTCTCACTGCTCGACAGATCTCGCTCGCTACTTACTAACATGGCGTCACTTCTCAGTTAACCGGCCTTACTTACGAACGTGACGACCCTGTCGACCAACATTCTGCTTCTTCTTACACTCCTATGGCCAGGGGTGTTGAACAAAGGGTTAAACCCATGTGAGGTGCCTCGACCAAAGGTTGTGGGAGAGATGACTTTATAGCGGCATGTCATTCCCAATGTTCGAAGTGGCCCGACCACGTGTGGATAATATTACCAGAATAATACAAACAAAGGGAAGAAATTACACATTATTATTATTATATCTGAAATTATATTAGAAAGAAAGCGAAGGAATAATAACACTTACACACAAGGATGGTATTTTGTTAAATCAACAATTAGAGTAAAACATTTATATTAAACAAAACAATTTATTTGGTTAAAACATTTTGTAAAGCTGCCAGTTACAGAGAATAGGTGAGTTCATTTTTTAAGGAGTGAAACGTTCCGTTCGTACGAACGTGTACAAGTGAAATGTTTGGTTTGTTTAATTTCATGTTTGTATGAATGCGTATATGCGAGCGTGTTTGATGTATTTCTGTGGCAATTGTAATGTGTGTGCGCCTGAAAGAATAGTTCGTTACAGTGGTAGGAATTAAAAGAGATTACCTATTTTTTTTTACTTTTGCCTCCTCCACCTCTTCGGTCAAGCGAGGGGGGAGCGTGGACGACGATCTGCTCAGTTCCTGCTGTCCGAAAATCGAAAGAGAATAAGAGAGTGTGTATAGAGTTCATACAACGCGTGGTCGAGCTGGGGTCTCAGGTCCTGATCAGTCGGAATCTTCGGTCAACGTGTTTTTACGAGTTAACCTCTTCCTCTATCTCGGAGACGAAGAAGGGTTGAGCAAACAGAGAACAAAAGAAGTCGCAACAACTATCCCCTGGTCGGTAGTAGGTTCTGCTACACTTTTTTTAAAATTCTTTGTCGTCTGCGCTAACTACAAAAGAAAATCTACTGAATGAACTGGACGAAAAACGAACTGTTTTTGTAACCCTAACCGTAAACTCATTTTTACATAACCTAACTAATCCTAAACTAATCCCAAAGAAAAACGAAAAAGAATCTGTACACATTACTGTTGTAGTGATTACGTTCTAAAATACACACAATTTATGGAAAAATTGTTTAACTATAAAGTTTTCCGTCAAAAAAAAAAAAAAAAAATTATTGATTGTCTTAGTCAACCAATAAATTAATTGCCATTAAAAAAAGATAGGGTGAGTATGTTCCTTTCATTATTTTTTCATGTAGAAAAACAACCTTGTTTGACGAAGTCCGATGCCGGGTCGTTTCGATTTGGCTTTTTCCGACTTGTTTACGTATTGCTGCGTCGGCAAAAGTCGGTTTTGTCTGGTTCAAAAGCAATACAAGCACCCACACATACACACACACATATATATTCAGTATTGTTTTTGTAATTTTATACCATTTAAATTGCGTGCTGAATAAAAATAAGTTTTATTAAATGACGTGATACTGTCTTTAATAACATTGAAATGGTATAAAATTATATAACATATACTTAATATAGCTTAGCTCTAGCCTTACACTATTGAGCTAGTATCATTACTTTATGATGTACAATTTATATTTGAATATAAATATATATATATAAAAGATTCTAAATATAAAACACACACACACACACACATATATATATATATATATATATATATATATATATATATATATATATATATATATATATATATATATATATATATATAATAAAAGTTTTTAAAAAGGTTGAAGGCAATGCGAAGATCCGGATTGCTGGAAGCTGTGAAGAACAACAACAAAACAAAACCGAAATAAGTCGGATATAGATCGAAAGGTTTGTTTATTTTTCTAGACAGCAAGGGTGTTAGTTTGTAATATCCGGATTATCAAGAATCAATTTGATATATTTCGAGAGATTTTTTTCTTCTTTCTTTTTCCTCTCCTTGTCAAAAATAAATAAATGAAAAATTATCTACATCGGTATGCGTTTCATTTTAGTTCAGGATTTCGAATCGAATCCTATATATATATATATATATATATATATATATATATATATATATATATATATATATATATATATATATATATAACAGACAAAAACATTAAAAGAATAAATTAAATATGACTAGAAATCGTCTCTGAAGCGATCGTACGCCAGACCATTGTTGACTTTGAGTACGTGGAACTGTAATAAATAATGTTATAAATATTCATATATATTTATTTATCATTATTAATTTTCTCTCTTTCTCTCTGTCTGTCTGTCTGTCTGTCTGTCTGTCTCTCTCTCTCTCTCTCTCTCTCTCTCTCTCTCTATATATATATATATATATATATATATATATATATATATATATGTGGCCGATGATGCAACGCTCGGTGCCACACTATACCAATGAACACCTGAGAACCGAATCCTCGCTATCCGCGTTCAGAGAAAGATTGCAAAAAGAGAGAGCTCCGAAGTCTTTTACGAAGCCTGTATATATATATATATATATATATATATATATATATATATATATATATATATATATAATCTGTTTGATGACTTCAATACACTTTAAATCCCTATATCTCTGATTCTTCTTCTTCTTTCGCGTAAATCATGTGATTCTGGTGTTGGCATTAGTTTCCCCGATGTTTTTCTAGTCGGAAATCTTTTTGGAAAGACATCAGGTATTTACGGGAAGGACCGCGAGAAGGTTGCCAACATCCTTAAGTGAAAGAGGTACTGTTGAACCGACTGGATTCGAACTTGGAACACCCAGTTCCTCAATACCGTGTCGTTATCCACTTAACCACCGTCACATCCCATATCTCTGCTGATCTATTTAAAGCTATATCTTATCATCTCTTTGGACGTTTGTCTTTTTTTTTAGGTTTTACTAATTTATTGCATACTTACCGCTCGGCTAGTCATGTCAGGCCTTCATTAAAGCACGCTCCGATAATCTCTCCCACTGAATTAAGGGCCTGCATTTATACATCTTCTGCCCCGCCACGTTTCTCCACATCAATACTTCGATTTTTGTAAACCGTCATCTTTTACATGGCTCCTTTTTCCTATTGGATAATGAAGGAATTTTCTAGAAAAGTAAAATCTATGTTCGTTAGTCAGATTCTTAATTTATTTCTTTTTTGTGGCATCCCCTAATTTTCCTTGTCGTCTTCTTTATACTTTTTTATTTCTTGTTGTCTGTTTTGTTTACGTTAATTTCATGGGCGCCATTTTGAATACGCTGAAAAAAAAAACGAAACAAACATTCTAATAAAAGGAAGAAAATACTTGTCCTTAATCATGCTAACAACAGAAAATTATTCACAATCGCCGATACGTATCAATCAACACATAACTAAATAAAATGAAACGGGTAAAGATGAAAAAGAAATATATATATATATATATATATATATATATATATATATATATATATATATATATATATATATATCAAATTGCGGGCACAAACGAAGATTTAAATACATTAATTTCATTACTCCCTCTGACACCCCTCCTCCCAGTCAACAATACCCTTTCTAGTATCAGACACATTCTTAAATTCTATAATTTGTTAATTTGTTAATCTTTAATTCTTAACTTTTCCAACCTTACAAATAACCACCCCAACAATATAACATATCCTCCCTAGTACACCTAATAACTATATTAACCCATATCACTTATTGTAAATTGAAAACTAACATTACTCTCCTTACTCCCTACCGACCCATAACCGCCCTAACTTCAATACCATTATTCCTACTCTACACTATAATTCCTATTTCCTTTTTCTTTTTTCTTCTATTTGCCAATCTTCACATACACTCTTCCATTTCTGTTCATGCTTTTTATTTTTATCTCCCTTGTATCGAATCCATCGACTGTATATGCTTCTATCTCACCTTTAACTACGCTCCTAGGTTACTCCTTCAATTGGTCCATTTGTTTCCCCTTACAAAGCTATTTATAACTTCAACGCACTAGTAATACATTTAAATTTTACATGATTCAACTCAATCCTACCCCATAATACTTATAACAGAAATCAATTGTTACAAGCGGTCTAACTTTATCCCCAACTTTAACCCCCAACCCTAAATTTTAATTTGATTGAGTTGGACAGGCTTAATGTTTTACTATACATTGAGCTTATCTTACTTATTTATTTATTTTTTATTTAATTATCTAATTATACGTTTGGGCTTGTCTTATTTAATTATATTCTTAACCAACTAGGAATCCCTTTTAAACTCTTTAGTACTTTTAACTTTTTTAACTATGTAACACTATGTCTTTGCCCGACTTAGTACACTTTCAATATTTAAACTACAGGTTCCCATTCATTGGAACCCCAACGTTCCCCATCAGAAACTCTTTTAAACTTTCGAAATTATTTTTTCTTTCGCTCAAAACCCGTTTTAATCACGGTCCCCTCTCTTCTTTTTCAAATAATATATACACTAAATGACCTAAATCTTCACCTGTGGCCAATCCCTACTCGCATCGGATCTAGTATATACAAAAACTGACATTATCACTAGAACCCCTCCTCCACTCTCCTTATTCCCTTCCAGCAGCAGCCATGGCTATTTCAACTAACCCTCTCACCTTCTGCCTTACCTTCCTTTTTTCCAACCCACCTCTTAATTTGACCTTGTTTTTAACTTAAGGACTTCTTCTCAGAACTGCCTCAATATTTCACTGCTAATGTCATTCGTTTACGATTCTAATCCGGCCCAGAAAGTATTGTTTAGAATGGCCCGATTTCTTCATTTTAATTCTGTTTAAGTGCGCTCCATCTACGATTTGAACTGAACATCTCACTATTGGATTTACTTCATTTTTTAACGCTTTCCTATGCTGCCTTCACGAAACATTTTCTTCTACATCTAAATCTCCTTCCATTGGACACCTTATCAACTGACATTTTCCGTCTGGACAAACCCCATATCTTTTTTACGCGAACTTTTTTTCACCCTCCATTTTCTTAATAATATTTTTTCAAATGTTGAATTTTGGCTTTCCTACTGCCAACTTATCTATCTGTATAATTCCTCTGATGATAAGATCTCGATCTTTGAAAAGCCCTGGCGTAAGGAAAGAATAATAAACATAATTTTATTACAGAATATACCTCGCATTGAACAATCGAAGTATGAAATAAATCTGGACATTCGTACATGTTTATCACTCTTCGGTCATCTGTCCTTATATATATATATATATATATATATATATATATATATATATATATATATATATATATAAAGGAACTTCTTTTGTAATATGGTGGGAAAATCCCAGCAGAGTGCTCGATTAAGTGAGAATAAAAATTAAGAGCGTAATATTTGTTTATTTTTTGTGTACAGAAAAATTAGTACAACATTAGTACCGTCGGTTTCAAGCTCAGAAGGACTTAACTCTATGCTCTCTTCAGCTTATGTTATAGAAATGTGAATTGAAACACACGGATTTTTTTCCAGAATGTATTTCTATAAGGTCTTTATTTTTACATACTAAAAGTTAGTATCTGAATGCAAGACTTATTGGAATTCGGTAAGTCCCTATTTTTATTATTGTCAAGGTTTGAAAAAAATCACATCTCAGTGAATTTTGTATCCATTCTTTTGAAATTTGAAACATGGGTACCATATAGTATTACATGTCACTAGAATACATTTCACCTAGATCTAAAACAGATTCAAGATTTGGCAGCATTTTTCATTTTAACATAGAACATCTCATTAAAACACTTCATATGAATTTCCGTTAATCTGGCATTTCTCAATCAATCTGTGTAAACTTTCCTATGTTTATATAGTGTCTTATTTTCAAAAAACATTACCAAGTTTCACCTGCATAGTAGGGTAACACAATACACCTTGGTGGAAGGTTGTGTTCTCCGGGTGATTTTGTTATTCAATTCTTTTGCAATCATCTTACTCAATGCTATCTTCAAGCACTGACAAATATGCACAAGCTGTACAGCAACACTCTCCAACTATTTATTGAACAATGACGTCCATACTTTTTACATATACACCGTGCTGTATTGCAATATTTTTGCAGTTGCACCGGATCAAGTTAAGAAGACTTTCTGGTGCTGATAGCATATTATTCATTTCTGGTATGATGGACACCATTGATCATCTGACATCCCCAATTGATGGGATTTAGAAAACGAGTTACTAACCATATCTGTACTTATTAGTATAATGCATACAATAGAATTTTGCAGCAGAGGCAAGTTGGAGGCAAAATATTTAATCCGTTGTGATTATGTATTTATGTATATTTTGGGAAACCGATGATAGCGCAATCTGTTGACGTTCTCGTCTGGCTTTTCTCAGATGCAATAATGATTTATTTTGATGCCTCACACTGACAAATAACCTCAGCACAATGCTGTAAGTCTTATTTTAATAGCGACTGTTTTGTCTGCATTGGATAAACATGAAGTTGTGTCATATCCAAGTAAGGCATAGAGAATTGGTAAATGTAAGCATATGCTGGTGCCAAGGTCAGAATTCGAATAGTGTATATTTTAACTGCAGTTTCAATAATAAGACAGCATCACCATTGGCGAGGATACACCGACACCCTGCTCGTTCCAAACATTCAGAACACATCGGGATAAGTCTATGTTTATTAGATTTATTTGCCAAGATAATGCTCTTTTTTGCTACCGATTCACAGTGTAAAGATATCGTATCTACCCTTATCTAAAATAAATTATGTTTTTTACTGAAAATTGTTTATTAACCATCAAATATAATAACGCATTTGTCATTTTTGCACAGTAGGTATTTAATATATACTTAATATATTTATCTAAATGTAAGACCATGATGGTAAATGATCCGATATAGTAATGCCCTCTATCCAAAACAAAGATTCTACCAGTGCGAGGTTTGCATTCTTGGCATCGAAGCTGGCTCCATAGGGCACTTCCGAGAATTGCTTTGTTTACATATCTGTGAGAAGCAATGGAATAAAATAGAGACGTTGTTAACCGATGCTGTTCATATTTAAAGAGGTCTTGTATATTAAAGTTTTCTTTTGTTACAACTAATGTTAGGTGTAAAAAAGTGCTTGTGGATGAATATGCACTACTTGTTTGTCTATAATCACATCTGTTCTTAATTCAAGGGTAAGTGCTTGTTTTCTGTTCACTTGAATGAATTGTTAGATACCTCATTGGCTTCCATGGATTTATGAATCTCATAGTCCACATTTTCTGTTTGATCTAAATTTACTGAACAAGAATACCTGAGATAATGTTGTGCAGTGACATCAGATTTATTGAAAGAATTTCTAGCTTTCAAAAAGCGGATATGCTTTTTTGTATCCGTGCAGTCTCTCTGTTTAGCTTTGTGCTGTTTACTAATTTTATAATTGACACCAGTAAACTGCTGCATAACTTGATTTACTTCAGAACAAACCGGACAGGTATAATTCACATGATTCACTGTTTTTCTATCCCTTGTGAGTCTGCCAGTGGATTTTATACTTCGCATACACAATAAGATCAGTGGAAAGTCCTGCCCAGTATCACTATGGCAAACAACATGTAAACTATTTTTTAAAGAAAACAGAATATACATTGATAAGGTAGCTATTTGTTGAAGATATAAAAATATTGTCTTAGTATCCAAATTGTGACCTGCAGTAACAAAGAATGGTAACATGTCATACAATTAAACAAAATGGAAACTCCAATTTTCTTTTCTTTCAGTCTAGTGAAAATGCTTCGAAATGTCTAGCATTTTTATATATTGCAACTACAAGCAGCAAGTACGATTAGTCAAATTTTTTTTTCTGTTCCAACTTTTCATGGATAATCATAGCTGCTATTGTAGATTATTCATCTACCATCGTATCTGGATTAGCAATGAGTTTTGCAGATATTTTCCAGCTGACATTATTCAACTTTCTTCCAAATTAGTACCTTTCACTTGAATTATATTAGATTTATCTGTTCATTTGTGCGCCATTTCTTCACTTGACTTTCAATGTCAGATATAGAAGTATGTGGCACAGTGAGGTCCAATATGTCTGCAATAAGTAACATATTAAGTGAACCATATATTAAAAAATTACCTCTTCATACTTTAGCAAAAATATTTCTACTATGCATATTTGACACTGCGTTGTGGCAATATATCTCTTCCAGAACTTCTAATAATCCTGCTTTTTCGATTACATGACCTATACACCCAATAGAACTCATCTCCATGTGCAATCTTCTAATTCTCAGCATTTCATACGGCTATTAAATTGCTTATTAACTATAATAGTTTGAGTCTTCCCATACAATGGATGTTCGAATATGGTAAAAGAAAATGTGTTGTTATAAATTACTTATTCAACCAGGAATATCAACGTATAATGGATACATGACATATTTGATGGATCAAAGTCAATGAAAGGCAAAATCACAACAGTTGCTATTCCAGGATGAGTTCCTTGTATACCATTTGCATGAATTCTGACAACATTGGGCATGGCTATTGCAGAAACGGTGGAACTGTCCACAGAATATCAAGTCAATATAAGGATTTAGGAAAATGATAAGACGAATAAGTTCACCAAAATGATATAGATTATCTTTGTTAAAATGACAATAATTAATTGTTACTTGTCCAGGCATAAGGATCTCATTAGTCGTTACATCATGCTGGGAAATCACATGTGTGATAAATTTACCTGGTGTTAATATGGCAACCATACCCATCCGATGAAAGGTGCCATATCCATCAAGGGTTTGTATCTTGCGGTCAATAGTGTCTGCTGCATATAGCATTAATTGACCTTCTGTAACCGTGACATAACATTTACGGAAGCATTTCGTTCAAATGTTTGGACTTCGTCATATGAAGTACAAAACCCATGTTGCTGTAATTAATCTATAAACAACCTAGTACAAAAACGGTGATTCATTTTTATGACTAGCCATAATTGTATAAGAGCAATCATCACACTTGGTCGAATAGCTTGAATGATAACATGTTCCAGGGATGCCTGCGTCTTCTCTGTATTTTCCTGTTGCAATAATCTGCATAAAGTAAGTAATGCTATCAGAGGGAAATGCCAAAGGTTTCTCTAAATTAAGTTCCTCTGTGGATAGATAATTTGAGTTTGGAGTCATATATTTATTTCATTGTTTGCCTATCCTAAAGTTGGTACTGCACCGTTGGCGATAGACTGCATCCTTGACATGTAAATTATTTGCAGAGGATTATCTTTCTAATGTTGTATCACTCCACTCATCATTCCGTGATTTACATATTGGATCTAAAGTGGTATCAAATATTTTCATAAGATTATCAACTTTGCTGTCCTTGGTATTTGATTGATGCACCACAAATAGGCAGTAATTCTTGAAATCAAAAGTTCGGGATTGTAACCTACAATTAAATGCTGATATATCGATCCATTCCATGTTTTTCATTTGCTTTTATAATGTTAGGGTTACACTATCGTTTTTTACGTTATGAACACGTTGACCTGCATATATACGAAAACTACTTGCATATTCTCCAAATGATGTTGATTCTATCACTTCTTTTTGGGTAACTGTCACTGTATCCCTAAGATTGTTCCCCATAATACCTTCTTTACAAAGTATGCATTAGACATTATTCAATTCGTAACAAAAATCAATTGGCAGTAAAAGCCAGCAGTGTATAATAGACTACACATTTATTTCAGTAAGTTATTATAACCTTCCTACCTATTATATATATTCTAAGGATTTTTTTTAGCATCGACCAATATATCTTAGTTTAAACCTCTTCATATTGTTTTAAACAAGTTGTTTTTTGTGTAAAAAATGTTCATTCTATTTTGTATCAAAAACTTTGTCTTTTGTATGTAATAAAACTTTTATGTCGTAAAAATATTTTTGGTGCATATAAAAACAATATGGCCGCCAGCGATTAAAACATTAAATTACTGTTCGATTCTAAAAACTTTACAAAGTAAATTATAAATTTATTACAAGAAAAGAATCACATTTAAGACCAGCAATCAATTTTATCGACAATTTTAGAAAAAATGGCAAAATGAAAACTAGGTAGTTTACATTTCTTTGTCATAAATACACGCAATTTTCGCAGATCGATAATTGTAAAATGTTCATATTTTGCATCGGTAGATTTTTATAGAATTTTAATATGTTCATATAGACACCTCATTGAAATGCATTGTGCAAAATAACCTTGTGTTGCAATTAGTTTGACCTTTTTCACTGATTTGACGTGACCATATATATTTTATATAGAATATAAACATACACATACACAGACATATATATATGCACACACACGCATATAATATATATATATATATATATATATATATATATATATATATATATATATATATATATATATATATGTGTGTGTGTCTGTGTATGTGTGTTAATAAAGTACTATGTTTGATAATACCTAGTTCTCCCGCAAGCTATTGACTTCAATACTTTGTTGTTGACATTTATATACCTCCAAGCCAAAACAGCATCTTGCATTATTTGTTTTTATTTTTATTTCAAATCTATAATTCTTCTTATGGATATTTGCCAGAAGAACAATACATCTCGATAAACAAGCTGCAGCTTTTCAAACACAAAACAAACAACAAAAGACAAATAACGACGCTATTAAATATCTTTTAATAAAAACGAATAAGTCCAGACGGGGGCGTGGTTTATCGGTATAAAAATGTCATCAGAAAACCATTCGAAGTCAATGGCCGTAGATGTGCATTTGTGAAGCCATTCATAGCACCTTTTTATTATTATTGCCTACGTATGACGTTTACCAACCGAGCTGAAATCATAACGGTATAATTTAGAAACCCATTCTTAATATGGGGTTTGATTAAATATTCTGTACTTTCACCTAACAATTTAATAAACCAACGATACTGTAAAAATTGAATTTTACTTGAAAATCCTATCTAAAAATAGCCCGGTCCGTAAACTACAGAAGCACCTATAATATTATTGATGTGTAGATTGAAGACAACTGTATAACAATAGTTTTTGTACAAATATAAGCTTTTCAACCAAAAAATAGTCCTTAACGAATTAAAAAAAAAACATTAAGCAAGTCCTAATAAATAATCACTTTCCAAATTATGTTGTAGATGAACAAATAAAATTAATGATTAGAAACTTAGACAATACTAATAATACTCAGCTCAATAATTCCCACTATATGAATCTATTCTACTGTAACCACATGCATCCGAACTTTAAATTGGATGAAAAAGCTATTAAAAATATAATACATCGCTACATAACCCCCATCAACTCTGATAATAAAATAAGATTCATCATTTATTACAAAAAAAATAAAAACATTGAACATGTAGTTTAAAATAACACTTCTTAGACCCGAAATAGATTAGGAAGAACCAATGTAATATATCAGTTCAAATGCCCCATGAGAGAATGTATCTCCAACAATAACAATAAAACTAATTGTTACATCGGTTTCACAACCACAACACTTTCCCGAAGATTAACCTTACATCTCTCTGACACTAGCTCCATTTGCCAACACCTAAAAAAACATACTGCCCCCTTCTCAATATAGACACATACTAGTTAATAATACTAAAATAATACACCACGATACTAACACCAAAGAGATTAAAATTCTTGAAGCCCTCTACATAAAAACTAAACATCCCACAATCAATAATGTGAATTACAAAACTAGTCACATTATTTTTAAGTGACTAGTATATTAATAAACGTTACCAAATTCTTAGCCATTAAGAAATTATACGTTTGAATCTTGAACGCGCTCAGAACGTAATTAAATTCTTAACGGTTAAGCAATCAAACTTTTGAATCTTGCACGCTCTTAGAACGTAATCACACTCTCATGTAACAAATCAATATCATGTACGCTTTTTTTGAAGGTGTAAATTAATGGTCGTTATAATAATAAAAAAGAACTCAACATTAAAGACATATTTTTGAAGAAACCAAAACTAACACCGCATGAACATGATTTGGCGAATCAAATCGAAAGTACTAGCCAAAAAGGGAAAGAAAATGGAACAAGAGACACATGGAACTTATAGCAACTTGACCGACACACTAAATGGACCATTCAGAAAATTGAAAAAAAGATTTCTTACCAAGCAATATATATATATATATATATATATATATATGTGTGTGTGTGTGTGTTTCTGTGTATACACGGATATATGCATGCGCACACGCACTTGAGCAGGAAATGTGCTGATGCGTTAGAAGGAATAAAAACAACAACAACAATAACACTAACACTAATCCGACTACCACTAATAATAATGTGAACACTAATACTACTACTACTACTACTACTAATAATAATATTAATATTAATGATAATAATATTAATATTAATAATAACAAGCCGCGCATGCGTGGTCCCCCTCTGTTATGTGACTCGATGTGGCGAGTGTAAAATGCAATAAATTTGGGCAATTTGGGGCATTTTTGACCACCCTTTGACCCCCTGGGGGCGAGAACCAGATTTTTTCTGAGGTCAACGATGCTCATTTTATATCCAGAACAATTGCCTCTACATTTTGGCCAAGTTTCAGAAAAATTGAATGGATGGATCAAACGTTATTGGAGGAAAGGGTAATTTTTTGCCATTTTAGGGGGCTTTTGACCCCATGGGGGCGCGAACCAGATTTTATCCACGGTCAGCGATACTTATTTTCTATTAAGAACAATTGCCTCCACATTTTGGTCAAGTTTCAGAGAAATTGAATGGATGGATGAAAAGTTATGGGGCAAAACATGTCATTTTTTGCCATTTCGAGGCCTTTTGACCTCATGGGGGGCTGACCGGATATGTTTTTTTTTAAATCGGTGAATGTCACCTTCTTACCTGACCAAAGTTACAACTTCATGCAAAATTTCAGAGAAATTCAATGGATGGTTGCGGAGAAAAATCCGGACGGACGGACGGACGGAAATGCCTCAAAACATAGGTCTCCCGATTTTATAAATCGGGGGACCAATAATAATATTAATATTAATAATAATAGTAAATATAATAATAATAATAAAAATAAATATGATGATGATGATGATGATGATGATGATGATGATGATGATGATGATGATGATGATGATGATGATCTTTTGAAGGTTTTCCTGTGTCTTCTCGAAGTGGCGACATCGCCCGGAACTACTTGCGTGTGCGCATTCACATCGAATATAATAATGGGTTGTTGTAAACGAACGTCGCATGGCGTTCGCCGGTTCCGTTACCAAACAACTTGTAATGTTCGCATAAATTTCAATACTAGCGTATTGATACGAACGATAACATTTCGGACTGGAATATTTGAATATATGCATCGTGCAGCCAAAATGACGGTATGCGTTTGCGTTTCAACGTTTGGCTAAAGGCAGAATAAACACAAACTATCATAATATATAATTCCTTGTTCAATATATTAATTTATACTGGTGCGAGGACAACTGAAAAATCAAAAAAATATGAGATTGATCATTAAACAAGATATGCACATTGAGGCACAGTGTACACGAGAAACATTTTCTAACCTGTTAAAAAGGGATTTAAAAAACGTAATAATGCATCTATTAGAAAAGAATGAACCACTTTGTGACTCTGTAAATTTGAAAAGCAATTTGGAAGCATCTAAACTCTTAAATAGGAGGTAATTTCGATCGTTAAAATTTTAGTAAAATCCTTATGTATTAGCGATTAAAGGTATTGGAAAATATTTGATTAGATAAAATATGAATATACATTAAAACGACATTACCTTAAAAATTACTCATAGTTTTGTAACAATAGGCTTCAAGAAATAGTTTTGTAACAATAGGCTTCAATAAATAAAATAATGGGCGACTGATACGCTAATAATGACATTTCACTTTTAACATCGTACTTAAAAATGATTTCTTTTATAAGAATACGGTATAGTTTTAAAAAAAGCAATATGGAACTTAAAGTAAAAAAAAAACACTTGTGGGCATCGCTAGGTACGTGCAGCTTACTTTTAATATTTGCTGGTGGCAGACCCATGGCCCTTTCTTAGCCTGAGATATTTTGAAACATTAATAATATAGCGACAGTTGCATCCAAAGATTTATACGTGTGTGTTCTGTCTATCTCAGCATTTATTTATTGATTTCACAGTCCATAATACGAGAAAAAAGGTATAAAATAAATAGCTAAATTAATCCTACGTTTTGTGTATGTAGTTTGCAGAACAATTATCGTGTCGTCTTTTTACGGATGTTTAAAGAGTAAATAGTTATTTCTATAGATATTCCTATAATAATGTATGTGTTATGTTCAAATAGATTCGAATGTTTGACTAATGTGTAATATTG
Organism: Sepiola atlantica; assembly: GCA_963556195.1. NCBI lineage: Eukaryota > Metazoa > Mollusca > Cephalopoda > Sepiida > Sepiolidae > Sepiola > Sepiola atlantica. The sequence goes on along the minus strand of OY744532.1, from coordinate 104,711,231 downwards.
TGGATTTTCATTGATAGCTTTTTCATGTTTGTTCAAGTGCAGACAGACCTCAACTACTATCTCACGAATATATCCATTATTGTTATTGTATTTGAAACAGATGTATGTAGTAGATCAGGTTGATGAGACGATCTGAACAAATAAACGGATGAACAGATGGACACTTGTATTGGTTGGACGTTAGTTCCATTCCAATGGAGGAGACACTGTTGTATATTGCTGCTGAGAAACACGACACTGACTTATGTATAAACTATAATGTCGATTCGAAATCAAGTTTATTAATATTACATTTTGGACATGCACGCGTCATCAACTGCTACGCCGATTCCAGGATGTTGCCTACGCACTCAATTCAACAACAGTCTCACCAACACGTCATCTGCGTCACTTCCAACTGTGTATTGTTTATATAGCGAACGGATAGATTTGTCTTGTCTACCCCGTGTAAAACTGCAAAATCTGTAATAATGTGTTTATATACTTGGCATTGTGTTGTGACCTTAAAGGGTCGATAAATATTTTGACAACATGGTGATATATTAACTAGAGTGTATTTACATAAGTACATAATAGTATGTTACAGAAAGTCTACGTCCGATACTATGACTATGACTGCCACCAATGACTGCCGCCATGACGGTATTGACTTCCTTCTAACCACAGGAAGCTGTGGCACAATTCTGGAAGGTAAGAAAAATCAAGCCAGCGCTACTAAAGCAGGGGGACTATTGCCGCCTAAAAAGTCTGGGCAGCCCCGACGGCATTACCCGGTCGGCGCCCCTCAAGCGATTAGCAAAAAACAAACTCCAGCCTAAAGAGAGAAGGTAAGGCATCTTATAGGACTACCCACGACAATACCTTAGCCCGACAGATAAAAGGCCACCCAGGAGGTCCCTAGATGCCGAAGAGCTTTCTATTCCAAAATCTTTCTTCGTGCTGCTTGACTCTGGAACTCGCTCCCTGCTCCCTGCTTTCCTGACGTTACTGACATGCAGAAACTAATGTAAACAGACATCTCGCTTCGGAGCTCTTAATTTAGGTTGACCTCCAAAACCTTCGCTTTTTTATCAATAGCCCCTTACGTCTACAGTGGAAACCTGTCTTGTTTGGGGTGAACTATGATAACGAATAGCCTAGTTTCTGTCGGACTGGTTGTCGAAATCGGATTTTCGATTGGTCTATATACCGACACACAACGGCAAACCACTGCCGCCACGACTGCAATGCCACTTAGTCGTAACTCTATTCATAATCTCTGAAAAAGTCCATCTGCATCACAAAATAAAGTAGCACAAGATCACACCAAAACACTCCTCTTTTTAGCCTTGAACCGTATGCAATAAATGCCACTTTCCTTTCGGGTTTATTTTTATTAAATCTGTGAGATACGGTTTCTGTCTTGAATTTTTTAATATACAGGGTGTTTCAAAAGTCTTGGGAACATAACGTTGTATAACGCATTTGTAATGTTCTCAAGACTTTTGAAACACCCTGTATATATACAACACCTTCTGGCATTCTTTCGTCCAGACCCAATATTTTCAATTTTTCTCTTTTTTGAATATCACAGTAAGAGACGCTTGCAAATCCTATATGTTTTGACTAAACACTTTGTAAATATTCGCAAAATTTAGAGAACTCTTTCGCGCCGATACATTTGTCGGAGCTGGCATATTTTTAACGTACTCGCTCGCACTGAGTCTTTGTCGATGATTCGACTAGGATATTTCTATTTTTTTTCTTTTTCTAGACTAAAGGTGAAAACCACTTGCTGTATCCTACATTCACTTTTTCATTTATTTACTTCCTCGTCAATTTTATCTAATGACGCGAATTAACCTGGTTGAATATATATTTTTAATCTAACTTTGTCAGTTAATTTTATCTCTTTTTAGTCCACCAAAACACTTCTGTACAATTTTATTTTAATTCTTATGAATAACTTTCTTTCAATTCTTACTGTAACTTTTTTGCCGTAGCATTCACGGTTTTTATAATTTTACAGAAAGATATCCCATGGTTGAAACTTTCCATCCAATCTGTGCAGAAAATGTTACTTGAATTCTTCATTTCAAACATGTTCAATTTTAAAGTTTTTCTTTTTAGTGTAACTGTACTTATTAGTTTACCCTAGAATTTGATTTGTTCTTCAGTAACGCTTTTGGCTACTTTTACTTGTTCTCAATAAAGTCCACCTTCCAATTATCGTCTATGTATGAGGATTTATAATTGACAGATTGGAGCCTAAGTCAAGTTGCATTTTAATATATCTATTCAATATTCTTACTCGAAAAATCTTCCTAATATTTTCTATTTCGTCACATTTAGCAGTTTTAATAACACCTTTAAAGAATTTATTTTTTAGTCTGCAGTGCGTACTTTTGTTTCACACTCAATCGCACTTAAATCAATTTTTCGTTTCATATGGACAATATTTGTTCGAATAAAGCTGTCCGCAACCAAAACACGGTTTAGGGTAAATATTACTTTTCTTTTGATTATTAAATTAAGTTTTCTTGTTGCTGATTTTTCTGATATGTGAATATTGGCAGTCTGTTACGATACGCTGGTCTGTTAAATTTGGCCCATTTTCCAGTGTATTACTTTTTCTGATTTCTGAATCCTTGTGCAAATATAAAGCTTTTGAAATTGTTAGCAGTCAAGTCCGACAACTGTTTGTTAACTACGCTATCAAAACCTTTGTCGTACTTCCTTGTAAGGGTCATGCATTTCCACTGTTTGTGAAAAAGAGACGTTTTAGGGCTAAAAGTATTAGTCAATAATAACATCGTTTCATGAAATGTAAGATCGCTGGGTTTTTGTGGTAAGATATAATTTACGAATCTGGTATGTTCAACCGTACTCGATTTCCTTAAAAGCTAACGAACCTTTTTAAAAGCGGCTCAATTCGCAGAGTCAGTATTATCAATGTCTTCGTATAATCTGAAATACAAAGCAAACGTAACCTCGGCGTCAGGATCGTGGTAAAAATTATAGAGTTCCAAATAATGTTTTGTAAAACGAATTTTAATATTTACTATTTTGACACCCATTCGATAATTCGATATTGTTTTCTGTTCCTGGTCGGTATGAACAAATATTTTTTTAAATATTTTCATTCAGACCATCTGTTCTTTCTTGGAATTTCTCTTCCATTCGAATCTTTTTTCTGTTGTTCTTTTTGCTATTCTATTTATTTTCTGTTAATATTCCGCTTTTTGTTTCCGCATTTCCATTTTTTCTGCATCCATTTTTTATTCGTGTTCTTTCTGCCATTGCTGATCTTGCTGATGCCTAAAAATGTATAAAAATGCATTTTGAACTCCTCTATTCTTACCGGTCACTTTAATTAAACTGACTTGACGCATATATATATATATATATATATATATATATATATATATATATATATATATATGCATACATATATATATATATACATATATATATATATACATATATATATATATATATGCATACATATATGAAGCAATCCAACAAAAGATATAAGCGTCAACTAATATCTTATAATTAGTGAAACATCCGGATAAAAAAATTGAAGCTCAATATACTGGGTAGAGCATTAATATTATAATATAAAATGAAGTAATAAAATAAGGTGTCAATCAAATTTTATTAGAATTCAAAGTTCATGCAAAGCATCCTTAAGTCCTTAGCTCATGAGTTTTCAAAGATAATTCTTCTCTTCAGAGGACCATTACCGCAGTTATACTACTACAGACAATAAAATTACGCTTTGAAAATATATAAAATTATATACACAAATATATAAAAATACATAACATCAAACATATCAATCCAAAACATACTTTTGTTGAATCCATACAGTCCATCCAGGTCATACAAGTTGAGAAGCATAATCAGGAAGGACATTACTCCAAGATACAAACAGCAGTCCAAATATGTGAAATTGAAGGGGCCGGCAAAGTTATCCAGTCGCGAAATGTGTCCATATTCAATGTTAATGATAAATAAATCAATCAAAATAATACAAAAAGTCCAATCAAAGTTCCGAGATCCCAACATGTGCAACTCTAATCAAATCCAAATTCGTTGTTTAATTAGAAAACCCGCTAAATCCGAATTGAGCAAAATAAGACGGACTCCCATCACATCTAGCCAGGA
>OY744532.1:104654582-104699582 GCA_963556195.1 Sepiola atlantica | reverse complement strand
TTATTCAAGCATCCAACTTAACAATTACATTTTTGATACTGATAGAAAATTGAATTTATCCTCGGCACTTCAAACACAATCAGAGGGAGTGGTGGTAGCAGCCGGTTTGAACACCCAACATAGAGCGAGTAGGAATTAACATCTTATATTTAACTAAATTAATCTAAGGGGATCTTATGGTTTTTTTTGTTTATTTTTATTAAATAATAACGTCTGAGTTAAGCGCACATATTCTTTCTACATATCCGACCTGGTGACATACGCCTCCATATATACGCACACATATACCTATTCTTAACATCACACACACACAATTTTTGGCTAGCCCGAAATTCAGCTTACCAAGGCCACCGAGATTTTTTACCCGGCAAACGAAACGAGAGAGTCTCGTGTCATCAGCCGGTTGACACTTCTCGTGCCCTAATTTTCTCTAGATTCGCGCGTCAGAATTAATTTGAAAATTAAAAATACTCTGATTTTCACAAATTCATCTTACATTAGTTTATAATCTATGGAAGCCTATAATTAATTCTAATCTAATATTGTCTAGTGATAATATTATACACTTAATTTAATTCGCTATCTTATTTTAAGTAAATAACATCTGCATACATCCCTATATATATACACATCTATCTCTACACGCACACACATGTATACATACATATACACACATACATATATACTTACATCTACACACACATATATATATACACACATACACACATATACATATATATATACACATACATACATACGCACCCACACATACATACATATTTACCCCCATACCTACTACCTTGAATTAAAAATTTTTTAAGACATCGAAGATAAATGTGTTTCGTCTTTAAGTATTCATTAAAGAACATCCCTACTAAATGAATGCATACCTACACACACACACACAAACATATGCACATACACACACATACACACATATACCTATACACACCTATATACGCACATGCACACATAGCCACAGATGTGCAAAATAGAGATACATATATATGTATACATAGACATACACAAATGCACACCTGTACACATACCTATATACATACTCAGTCATACGCATACGTACACACATACCTATACTCATATACTCGCACATGCCCATACATGCACACATATACCTGCACCCATGTATACACATATATACCTATATACACATATATATATATACACAAAATAATATATACGGCCTGGAAAGTTTTAAATTGCATATACATACCCATAAGTAAAATAATACATACGGCCTGGAAAGTTTTAATAACCGGGGTAAGAGTTTAATTAAATATACGCACACATTGATAAGGCAAATATGCAGTACATACATACACACACACACATACACACACCCACATACATGCTAGCACATACACAAACACAAGCATGCATGTACACATATATATACATACAAAAACAAATGTACTTATATATACGTTCCTATTCTTATCATACATACATATACACTAATGCCCGCATACACGCGCATCCGCACGCGCATGCATACATAGCAAATATAATGCTATCTTATTTCAAATAAGTACACTGAATACACGAATATCTTAAGGTACACTCGTATATGCATACATCCGAAAAAAACAACTATAACTAATGTCACCAGGTCAGTAATTACATTTTCATAACAGATATTAATGTAAATATTTATGGGGGTTTACCGTAACTGATCTATTTGGTATCTAACCGTTACAAGTCTAGAGGTCTATCAGATTGTTAGATATTGGTAATTTTAAATTTGCATTTATGTCTGCATTTCGCCATCAATTCATCACGTTTGTTTAAAAGATTATTGCGGTCGTATTTTAGGATTCTTATTTTCTCCTCTAAACATAAATTGCATCTCTGCCTAAATCCATTTGGGATATCCGAAAAGCATAGTATTGACCACGAAACCACCGGGGACCGGTTCTCATTTTTCAGAAGCCACCATTGTTTCGCTAATTCTGTTTTGTTCTTGAGATCTGGGTTGTTAAAAGAGTGTTTGTGGTCATAAAAGCGTTGTTTCCAGTTACCCGCGGAGATGCCGATGTAGACTTTATTGTCCCTGTTATTATCTTCCGGATGAATAGTGGCCTTATACACCACACACTCAACTTTACAGTTACCGTCCAGTGGGCAGTTCTCTTTAACTTGGCAATTACATTTATCTACTGTAACCTTATTTTTACTAGAATTGTTTAGTAATTTACGATTATGGGTGCTGATTATTTTATCCATGTTTTTGGTACAAGAGTAACTAATTTTTATGGTTTTTCTATTAAATATCTTTCTGAGTGGATTATTCATGCTAAAATGCTTATCTACTAGGTTCAAGAATACTTTCCCGATGTTGATGTTAGATAGTTGGCAGTATGGAGGATTGAACCATGTTATTTTACGGCCTCTATTCCTGGATTTATTTTTATTTTCTTTCTTGATATATTTGAGTTTATCGCTATATCCACTTTTTTCTAGCGCTCTATTGTATAAATGTTTGTTTGTTTCAAAAATTTCCTTGTTAGCCGAAAGTTTATTGATTCTAGTATTAATCGTTTTAGGTACTTGTTTGATTATGCAGTTCGGGTGATTAGATCTAATATATATATATATATATATATATATATATATATATATATATATATATATATATATATATATATATGTATATATATATGTGTGTGTGTGTGGATTACTATATAAAGTTCCCTTACTTGGGTAGAGCTTATTTGTAAGGATATCGCCAACTGCTATTAGCTTAAAAGCATAGCTCATTGGGTAAAACTAATTCGAGCTCCCGGCACTTGACAATGTTTACATTGAGATATCACTTACATTCAGTCAGTGTCGTATGATCTCGCAGTGGTAGAAGCGCCGACTCTCAGCTCAACAGTTGAGTTTTAATCCTGACTGGAGTTACTACCTGGTCTAGCCGCACTGAAGAGCTGTGATACAGTGAAACAGTCTGTATGTGGATGACTATATATATAGCATACTAAAGTATATTATACTAAGCACTGACTCTACAGATTTGAATAAATATAAATAGTTATTTTTAAATATGTGTAAACCATACATCATATGTTGTGTATGTATGTGTGTATGCCAATATAAGTTTTGTTCAATTATTATAGAGATATATTTAAAAGTTACCAGTTTTTGGAACTCCCTCTCTGTTCCCTGTTTCTATGACTGTACCGACATGCAGACATTTAATTGTAATGTAAACACACATCTCGCTTTACGACTCTTCTTTGGATGCCCCTTTTAATTGCTGACACCTAATCCACAGTGGCCCCTTTACGTCTCAATGGCAGTTTGCCTTGTCTGAGGTGAACTCAAGTTAAAGAAAAAACTAAACGACATTTTGTATCAATTCTCGGACGAGTAATATATCAGGAGGCAACAGTCTGAATGATGTTAGTCGTTAGTGTAACTTGTTTATCCACATTCAGAAAGATTAGATGTGGAGTGGGTAGAAAAGGTCTTAGCATGGAAAATTCAACGTTAGGTTAGTTTAAGAAAGCAAATAGAATTTTCCATTCGAAATAAAGTTAGAGTCAAAGCTACGAGTACAGAAAGGTGTGTTATGAGAGGAAATATGTGGAAGAGAACCGAGAAAGTTTCTGCTTCTTGCGAGTTCTGCATCAAAGTGACCAGACTCTGTTGGCAAGGCGTCCACCAGCCTACGGAGGTTGGCCGGTTAGATTCAGTTTATCTAGATGCCTTTTCTGTTCATTGTAAAAACTCAATATAATCCCAAAGCAAATTGTGTAGTTTTGTTTTCATGTAAATTACTTCTATTATTCCATGGAAAAAGAGCAGAAAAGAAGTAAAGAACAAAATGTTTATGACTGCTACATAACCCCTTCTGAGAGACGTCATTTTCCCCTGAACAACCACTTACATGTTATCAGCTGTTTCTGTCGACGAGGAAGACAGACGGACAACTTTGGAGATCGAAGAATTCCCTACGCAATGTTACACAAGTACCAAACGAAGACTCGTTTTATATATATCGTTAGTTTGCGACACACGAGAAGAATGCAGTTTGTGGTCCTATCGTTGACCAAAACTTGACCGCAAGTGTCGTGACATCATCTAGTTTCGTATGGTTGACTTGTCACTAAATCTAGTCCGATGTGACGAACACTGTCTGCGTTCAGCTTGATTGCTTCGCAGATTGTTTTACACCCACGCTGTGTTTAAATGATCTGCAAAACGTTGGTATTGTCGGTAAGTTTCATAAGTAGCAACTTCTGTCGGAAACGCAAAAACAAGAAAACTTCGCTGTGAATAATAACAAATATTTATTGCAACACAGGTGTGAATGATAATAAAAAGAAAACATTTTGTTGCTTTTGTAGAAAGGAAAGAAACATTGAGGAATCTGACTGCTGCAATATCTTGAAGACTTTGTTTTGTGTTATATCTCTTAGAAGAGGTGGAATTCTGGAAAATAATTCTTCTTTGTCTTTTAAATTTCAGTCTCGTATTTGACCCCGACTTTTCGTCTACTTTGACCGTCTATTCGCTAGTCACACTGAGCTGACAGACGTTCGTCTGGCAAACTACGCAGATGTCAGTTCTTTTATTCTGAACTTTATCTGAGTAGAGTTTTGTAATTGACAACTCAATCATAATTCGTATCTTGTCTTCTGGTTTCTAATGATTAATCGAGCTAGAACAAATGTTTGCTTTACCTAAAATGAGGTGAACTTTAATTATGAGCTTCGATAATAAACTGGGTTAGGATTGGGTTAGGGTTAGGATTAGCGTTAGTGTATGGATTAGGGTTAGGGTTAGCGTAAGGTTAGGGGTAGGGGTAGGGGTAGGGGTAGAGTTAGGGTATAGGGTAGGGTTAGGGTTAGGGTTAGGGTTATGGTTATGGTTAGGTTAGCGGTAGGGTTAGGGGTAGGGTTAGGGTTAGGGGTAGTGCTAGGGGAAGGGGTAAGGTTAGAGTTTGGTGAGGGTTATTGTTGAGGTTAGGGTTAAGGTTGGGTTTTGGTTAGGGTTAAGGTAAGAGTTAGGGGTAGGGTTAGGGTTAAGGTTTTGTTAGGGTAAGGTTAAGGGTTAGGGTTAGAATTAACTGGGTATTACTTCAAAATTAGTACGCCTTACTATTTATTGACACTTAATTATATTCCCTAGATATGGTAAGTGTACTCTTGTCATCATTTTTATTGGTCAAACTAAAATTATTTAACTTAATACTATTCCTTGATAATTAGACCGCCCATACAAATGATTCTCTTTTGCTATCAATTGTAAATAGACAAAACCTTTGAAATTATAACAGCAATTAATTATGAATATAATCTCTTTCTAGTTCTGTTTTAATAAAATGTGATTTTCCGTCATTGTCAATTTTATCTTTTTAAACTATGAATGTTAATCATCTTAGACTCAAAACACGATCTGTCAACTTACAATTTGATCATGACCTTTTTTCATATTTGTTTACTATCAAAGTAGGGTCTGGGATTTAGCGTCATCCCAACATGAAACATATGACCGTTCAAATTAAATCGTAAAATCGTTAAAATAATATTTGGCGATATTGTTAAGCCCCAATTTTATTTAATTGATTATTTGATGTGTTAAACGCCAATTATTTTTAATTAATTGTTCAATAATTAATTTGATTTAATTAATCAATTATAATTGTACCAGATATTTCCTCATCGTGTCACAGATGTTGACGTCTTGTTACAAAATCGTTGTATATGTATGAAAAATCAGCTAATAAAGAAATATATATATATGTATTTATATATGTATGTATATATGTATATATATATATATGTATATATATAAAGTGGTGTACTAAAAGCGAACTTTTAGGAAAAGTAAAACCTATTGTGAAGAGTATACAGCTCAATATCCAGGATAGAGCAGGTAGAATGAAGAAGAATGGAAAGAAATTAGAGAAGCAAAAGCCAAATCATAATTCAATTCAATTGCTCAGAGCAAGGTATATTCCGCAAAAAAGGCAATTTATTCAAGTTAAATTTTCCTTAAGCCAGGCTTTTCAAAGATCAAAATCTTATCATCAGAGGAAGTCGCTGGGATAGATAAGTTGGCAAAGGCCAAGATTTAAAATTTGAAAAAATAGAATAAAAGTTGTAGGGGAAGAAACACAGGGCAAAATTCTGCCCGAATGCAAGCAAATGTCCGATTGCTAAAAAGTCCGGTGTCGAAAAGTCCAGCGGAGAGAATGAGATGTAGATAGGTAGGTCGTTAAAAGGCCCGAAAGGTTGTGAGAGAGGATTCAAAGTTAAATTCCAAGAAGCCACAACTTCAGGTGCGGCGAAAATAGAAAATCCAAAGGGTAAAATGTCCAATAAGAGGTACGCTCGTGGATGCAGGCAGGCAGGCTCAGAAGAGAGTGAGGTGGAAAATATTCGCCATTAACAATACTTCCTTAAATCTTGGCCTTTGCCAACTTATCTATCCCAGCGACTTCCTCTGATGATAAGATTTTGATCTTTGAAAAGCCTGGCTTAAGGAAAATTTAACTTGAATAAATTACCTTTTTTGCGGAATATACCTTGCTCTGAGCAATTGAATTGAATTATGATTTGGCTTTTGCTTCTCTAATTCCTTTCCATTCTTCTTCATTATATATATATATATATATATATATATATATATATATATATATATATATGTCTTTTGTATAAATAAATGTCAATATCTGGGCGTGTTCCCTATAGAAAGAAAGGTGATCCCGAATAAATAAAAGCCGTTTGGAGGGGTATATAACAGTAGACCTCTTTTTAAAACTTAAAACTATTTTGATAAAATTAAAATCATATGCGTAAAATTCTCCGGGGAAGACAATGGAAGTGGTCCTGAATCTCTACGTACCCGTCAATATGCCGATTCTCTATGCACTCCTTTCTAATAACTATGGAGGCAGAACCCCTTTAAAACCTCAAATACGTATATCCGATGTTAATTCAATTACAACCGTATGTATACGACCCTAATTAACAGAGTTTTCGAAAATTTGATATCTCCCGACTGTATTCAGGGGCGAAATAAGTGTCAGTAAAGAAAAAGAAAATAATATAATTTGATGAGGATAGTGAAACAAGATACAGTGTTCCTCATAAAAATCCTAGCAATGCTAGATCCTCCTGCTAGTATGTTATATATATATGTATGTTTTGTGTGTGTCTTCGTTACCCACAAACTATGTATTTAACACACGAGATGTTGTCTTACTGACATTTCTTTGATAGCCACTCAACCATACACTTTATTCACTTCATTAAAATGGCATCGGGGTACAAAACAAAATTTGCGAATACAATTCATTTATTAATGTATTATTTTATACGAATTCGTGTCGTTTCTCACAGTGTAATTCACTGTAATTTCTTTAATCTAGATCTCATTGTTCTTTATTTTGCAAATTTCCATTTTTATTTATACCATTTCTATTCTAATACTATTAAAATAAACTTTGGGTTTACTTTCGGCAGCCTCGCTTCCCTTATTTTGTCCTTTAGTTCTCACATTCCATAAGCGATCCCCCTGACAAAGGGAGAATAATTGCTGTTTTCTGGGTCAGAATATATCCATCTAGCACTTATCGTTGATTAGATTTTGACCTTGAAGTAGTACTTTTTTTAGCTCCTAATGTCAAGTGGCTTCATACCTTGTCTGGAGCGACTTCTATAAAAAAAAATCATTTCATAATAAATTACATTTAATTAGTCAATCAAAATAGTACCAGACATTTCCCTGTCATCTCACAATTGACTCGGCCTCGACAATTTTCCAGTCTCACATTAAAGATGTCTGGTTACAAAATCGTTACATACGTACGAAATATGCTTATAAAGAAATACTTTTTATCTATATGTTGTGTTTATGTCTTCGTTCTTTGTATTTGATACACCGAGTGATGTCTTACATGATGAAGACACATTTATAGCAATCCAACCATGAATATAATTCACTATTTGTAGCTTAAAAAGCAAAAGGTAGAAAACAAGATTTGTGAACACAGCTCCTTTATATATTCACAACAGCTAAACACATATTGCAGAGAATCAAATCGCGCATGAAAGCCTTTCACTTAAGATGGCTGACATAAATGAACAGCTATTTGCGTTCTCGTTTCAAACGCATCGCCTTTGCATTAGCAGGAAAATGGAATCGACTTGAACGCGTCCTCTCGCCTGAAAACTTTCTGCTTGTTCTATTTTTATAAGAATCCGTGGCGTCTCTCACACTGCAATTCCCTTGTTTTACGATATTTTGATTTCTTTAATTTAGACCCGATTGTTATGTTTTTTTCTTTTCTTTCAAATTTCCATTCTTTTGGGCCCGATTTCTGTTCTAAAACGGTTCAGTGTTCGAAATGATCAATTAATTCGTTGCTTAATTTTTTAAATTCATTTTTCTTTTTTTTTTTATTTCGTTTTCTCATGAAAGTTTAATCTGAAATTAGATCTTAATTTTATTATTTTAACACCCGAACTTTGCTGGTGCAAATAAAAATGAAATAGCGCTGAATCAAAATTATGACAAATTTATCACTTGCGCATTTTAAGTATTGAATTAACAAACCAAAGTGAGAATTTAAATAAAAGTGTTTATCTCAAATAATGACATTAAACAATTGAGAAAAAAGTTAGGAGAAGCTGTGAGTAAGATAGCAAAAGAGAAAGGCCGGATAACCCTTGTTAAACTAAGCGTGTTAGAGCGCGACATAGTGGTAGGTAGTGAACCACAAAAACGAGGAAGAAAAGACAAGAATCAATGAGGAAAAATTAATATGCGTGACCGAGGCACAAACCTTTATTGCGAACTAAATATAAAACAGTTGAATCTCTTTTGGCGCCTAATTTGCCACTATTTACATGTCACGTGGTAGTTCTTGTAGTGTAGTGATTTCATCACGTAACATTAAGATCAGAGTCACTGACCTTGTCACTACGTGGTCAGGTGGACTATATTCAGTTGATTAAACTTAACAAGCCTTATGCGTTGTTGCAAGAAATGTTAAAATATGCAGGGGAAACTAGCATTGATATGATCACAGACTTGGATAATCAGATCATAAAAGTAAATGTTATTCCTGAATCCTGGGAACTTAGTAAAATTGAAGAATTGTTACAATGGTAAACGGGTAGCACCACAATAAGGTTATTACAGAGTCTTTAAATTGATAGATCAGGTCCTGAAAGTGATTGAGAAAAAATTGAGTAGCAAATAAGAAGTCAGATAAGCAGATATTGAATACAGTTTGGTTCTATGCCTGGGCAAAGTACCACTGCTGCTATAATTATCCTGAGCAAAATGCAAGAGATGGGCTTTAGTTAGAACCAGATGTGATTTGATTTTGTTTATTTAGGGAAAGTGTTTGACAAAGTGGCAAAAGTAGCTTCTTACGGACTTTGCGTAAACTAGTGGTTAGTCAATAGCGTTACAGCAATGTACAGACACTGTTTCTGAATAAACAGAACATTTAGTGAACACTTTGATGTATAAGTAAGAGTATACCAGTGTTCTGTAGTAAGTTCCTTACTTTTTCGTTGTGGCCATGGAGTTTCGTATGGCTTGTCCGAAAGAAATACCCTATGGTGATGATTTAGTACGTCGTTTAGTTATAGATTTTGAGGAAGGATATAAAAATAATAGTCTAAGAGTGAATATTACTAAGAACAAAGTTATAATCAGTTCTTTTAGTGTTGGACAGCTCTCAGAAAGAGAGAGCTTCCTCTGTTCAGTCTGTGAAAAGGGAGTGATGACTCTGATTTTCATGGTCCTTCTAATCATTGGGTACACAGAAACGGTAGTGGAATTACTGATAGGTTGAGAGAGGATAACCAGTTTGTGTGCCGCAGGTGTAAGACAATGGAGATGGATGAGAAATAACAGGTGGAGAAAGTATATCTGGAAACTGTTGAAGTGGTTCATAAGTTTTTTTTTATTTAGTGATAACATGTGATCAAATGATGGAGCATGTATTAGTGTTATTGCAAGAGTAAAGAGTGGATGAAGTAAGTTCACGGAACTTCTGCAATTACTATCTAGCTGCCAGAGGGAATAATCTACCAGACATATATACGCAGTTTGATGCTGTATGGAAATGAAGTCTGGCCAGTTAGAGTTTACGACATGCGTTGCATGGTGATAAATGATATAAGATTTATACGATGTAATGAGTCTTAAAGACAGGAGTAGATGTGATGACTTCAGAGAAAGATTACACCTGGGAAGTATATGTCTGCAGAACATGAAACTTTGATGAAACGTTACAAAACTGGATGAAAGTTCTTAGGTGAGTACATGTAGAACCGTTGAGGTATAAGCTTCAGTTCACATGAGAAAGCCAAGCAAAATATAGAAGGAAGTGATAAGAAGGAATATGAGAGAAATAAGATAAGTACGGACATAGACAAAGATAGGTTTCTTTTGGATATCAATTTATACCACCCGTCCAACGCATGCCAGCAGAATAAAAAATGTAAAAACGAATGTTATTGTTGTTGTTGTTATTATTATTATTATTATTATTATTATTATTATTATTATTATTATTATTATTATTATTTTTATTATTATTATTATTATTATTATTATTATTATTATTATTATTATTATTCTATATATTAATACGATAACGTGTGTGTTCGTGTGTCACGCTTACATATTCAAAAGCTCTGCGCTTGCGTGCCACACCTAAATTTGGAAAAGCAGTCAAGTCACCTAATTTTCGTAGAATCTTTTAAGTATTTCCCTTTGGCGCAACGGTTGGCGACGTAGGATTTTGACATCGGTTTTTGACGTCTACCCGACTGATTTATGGTTCGATCCCAACCAACCTCTAAGATTTGTTTTCTACATCGAAGGGAGGAGGTAGGGAGGGGACGACCTGGAAGACACATATTATTACGATAGCGTGTGTCTTATTTTGTGTGTCACGCTTACATCAAAAGCAACGACCTTCCGAATCTTGGTGTGCTACTCATGAATTGGAGTCTAATTTAATCTAAAGCATTTACAAAGTAAGGTTTAGTCGTCGAAATATTGTCTTCACTAGAAATATTGTATATAAAGAAGTTTTGTAAATTGTTTCATGTATTGTTCATTTAAAAAAATAAATACACAACTTAAATTATATCATATTTTATTCAAACATGTATAGGTTAAGAACAAGATAATTAGTATTGAAAACATCATTTCGTGTAATTTACACGAATCCCGCTAGTATAGATTTAGTATTATGATTATTATAATTATGATGATTATGATTATGATTATGATGATGATCATCTTACTTGGCGTTAAAACTGACACCAATAGACGTTCATGAGCAAATATCCAACTGCGGCATATCAACCTTCTCTTAGTTTATCCCATACGCAAAAAGAATAGCGATAAGAAACGCCTTTTTTCGAAACGATTTATTTAATACATGTGTAACAATAAAATTAGAAATAGAAAATTCCACATGAGATTAGTTTAGTAGTGGGATAGATAATTCCGTTAGAAGATAACATTCAAGTTAGCAGTAAAGCTGACGTGTTCCGGTAGCTGCATCATAGGAGGAAGTACGGGGCAGGAAAGTTACACTATCGTAAATTAAGCAACACAGTTATAAGACGCGGTTTTCGAGTCTTCCTTCCGCTATGCGGAAGGATGCAATTCGTCTTGAAGTTCTTTACTGTTATATGTAAATCATATTTCGGGGTAATTCGTTGTTCTTTTTAATGTATTCAATTATGCTAGTAACCAGGACAATAAGGAAAACGGAATAACATCTTTACGACTGTTACACCTCCTTAATGATGACGTCACTATCAAATGCGTAAACTACTACTGTTACTGTCGACAAAAGGAAGCGACGGACAATATGTGGGGATCGAAGAAATACCCACGATAAGATCAAAGTGCAGTATCTGTTCCTATGGATACTACACTCTATAGACCGTTATCGTCTTGGCCTTCGGGCCTTGATTCCGCCAGTCTGTGGGTTTGTCCTGTGCAGTTCTAGAAGGTCCACCCTCCCAGGCGTTTCCTCCACTCTTTGGGGTGGCATAAAAAAAGGTAAAGGTAAAGGTCGCATAGCCTGGATGCGCACGAGTGTCGTTGCCGATATCGCACACTTCCCATGGCCGTAGCGACGGTGATTAGTTAAGAATCACCGTGTCTAGGGCACAGCATATGGAAGGCCTTGAACCTTCCCTGAGTTTTAGTCAGGTACCCATTTACTGCTGGGTGGACAGAGGGAGTTTTCAAACCCTAAAATTCGCATGCCGTGAGTGGGATCGAACCCGAGTCGTCCAGCCCAAAGACAAGTGCTATAACCACTCGTCCACAGGCCCTCCCTGGCATAAGTTTATCGCTTAATGTCTTAGGTGCTCCTACCGGGGAATGCCGACGGGCTGCCCAGACATTTTTTGTAGGCCAGAGTGCTCACCTTCTCGGGCGCTGACTTTTAAAATCCCACTTTCGCGACTTTGTGCTACATCTTACCGCTGTGGGAGAAAGATAAATAGAATCAACAGAAGCTACTATTTTGCTTATAGCTGGGGAGGAGTACTTATACAGAATACAATCCAATCTCCAGTTACTTCGCGTCGGGAACTTCGGGAAGGCTACGTAAACAGTCGAAAGATGCCGAAGCGATTAGCCAATAAGCTATCAGAGGCCGACAAGTTTCCAAAACCTCGTGAAATTGATTAAATCTAGAATTTATTTTTTAAACCAAAAATAAATTTCAAAACGCTATGTCAACAGATTCAATATCCCAAAGGAGTCATACACGCTTTCTGTCAAAAAGGATATCAAAAAGTGAGACCATGGCAACCGTAAAGAATTTGCGCCAGTAATGCGGTATTGGCTCACAAACCACGTTAACTGACTGGGAGAAATTTCTGCGGGAGATCTGCGACCAACATTTGTAGGGTTATGTCAGGAGTTAGGATTAGTTGCAACACAAAACCTTTAAAAGTAAAATAAAAAAAACAACAGATGGCTATTTTTATTTTATTGAGCCCTAAACAAAGATTACTTATTGACACTTTTCTTGGTAAGTAAATTTATTAATCACAGTTTTGTTTGTTTCATTTAAAAGAGAGAACATTTGACATGTTGTTTAGTTTTATTTACTTTGCCTAAATTTTTTAAATTATTGTTTTACACTTTTCCTGAAAACAAACAAAGAAACATGTTCTGTATAATTGTTTTATTTAAAAATGAAAAACTTTGACAAGTTGTTTAGTTTTATTTATTTTGCGTAAATTGTTAAAATTATTATTTTAAACTTTTCCTGAAAACAAACAAACAAACATGTTCTGTATAATTGTTTTATTTAAAAATGAAAAACTTTGACAAGTTGTTTAGTTTTATTTTCTTTGTCTAAATTACAAAAAAAATATTTTAAACTTTTTCTGACCCCCTCCGCCATAAAGAAAATGTTTTGCATAATTAAACATATGGTGACGACGAGTCCGCGTTTTTGATTCATCGTATGATAGTCGTCGGCTGTTTCCGGCTGTTTACGTAACCTGCCCGGAAGATGCCGACGCGAAATTGCCGGAGATTGGGTCGTATTCTGGATAAGTACCGAGGAGGAGAGTTCATACCTTTTCTAATTGTATTATAATATAAGTAAATGTAATCGTAGAAACTGAATTTAAACTCGATTGATTTCTTTCCATAATCAAAATTTGTGTCCATTACACTGTGTGTACTTGGAAATAATTAAATTCGGAACAATAAAATAGAAATTAAAAGAGCCTGGAAATGAATGTAAAAATAAACGTAAAATATAATTTAAAGAATACAATCGCAATTAAGTGAACACGTCGAAGGAAAAAGCTTTTGACAGAGTGCCAAGCAATGTTACTAATGGGCTTTAGGTAAAAACGTGGTCGGCGATGATTGTTCTAAGCAATGCACAGACATGCTAAAAGTTGTGTTTGAATCAAAAACACATTTAGTGACACATTTAATGTAAAAGTAGAAGTACACCATGGTTCTGTACTGAGTTCGATGCTTTTCATTTGTGTCTTAGAAGCATTGTTCAGGGAGTTTCGTACAGGTTTTCCGGAAGAGATGGTCTCTGCTGATCATTTAGTAGTTAATTGTGAAACAATGGAAAGTCTACGTGTCGAGTAAACATTTGGAGGAATCCTATTGACAGTAAATGTCTGAGACTGAATGTTACCAAGACCAAAGTAATGATGACTGGGTGTCATGTTGGAAAGCTCTCAACAGAGGAAATTTCCTTGATCTGCTCTTTCAGGAATCGTTTTTTTCACAAGCTTTAGTAAAACTAATTGATCAGTTGACATAAACAGACTGATAAAAAGAATAACTGGTGGTTAGGGTTAGAGTGAGAGTTAGGGTTGGGGTTAGGGTGGGGTTGGGGTTTAGGTTAGGGTTAGGGGTTAGGGGTTGAGGGTTGGGGTTGGGGTTGGGGTTGGGGTTTATAGTTGGGATTAGGGTTAGGGTTTGGTTTGGGTTTGCGTCGGGGTTGGTTTTGGGAGTTGGGTTGGGGTTGAGGTTGGGTTAGGGTTAGGGTTAGGGTTAGGGTTTGGGTTAGGGTTAGGGTTAGGGTTAGAGTCAGGGTTAGGGTTCGGTTAGGGGTTAGGGTTACGGTTAACCTTGTCTGTTTTATTTAACGTGACTTATGATGGATATTTAAGGAAATTTCCAATAACCTGTTTACCAACCCTGTGGAAAATAGTAACGGCTAATATCACGCCTGATGATAATAAAGAGACAAGGAGGATCGAGAGACCGAGGAGGGAAACCACTTACTAGACCATTAGTGGAAGTGTTCGAAGAATACTGAGACTTGCAGAAAACCTATTGCAACTCAAGTATCAGAAAATATAAATGTTTTCTTGCCAGAATTGTAAGCAACTATGGCAATAACGAACAATCATTTTCAATGGTTGGCAAAGTGGTGGAGAGTATTGGATATCTGGAGAAAAGTGTCACTCAGCTTCCAGGGAACACCTCCAGTTATAGTTAGCGAGCAATCACTGGTAATGACCAGTGTGAAAACTCCAAGTGGGTTTATAATAATAATAATAATAATAATAATAATAATAATAATAATAATAATAATAATAATAGCAATAATAATAATAATAATAATGATAATGATAATAATAATAATAATAATTATTATTATTATAATAACATTTTTAATAATAATAATAATAATAATAATAATAATAATAATAATAATATAATAATAATAATAATCCGGCCTATTTGTAGAGGGTCGAGGAGGATAACACCGAGGAAGGACAGCACAAATCAGACCTCCACTGAAAGAGTACGGATAGTGATGGGACCTTGGGGAGGCTTATTGTCACCCACATCTCAGAGAAGCCCAATGGTCCTTACCAGCGAGAAATCAATGGTAATAGGCTGTTGCGATACCGCATCGTTATCGAAAGAACAAGGGTGAATAATGCTGGAAATCTGGGGAAACTTGTTGACATCAGGAACATGTTCTTGGCCTTTTGGCTAAGATCAAAGTGTAGTATCTGTTCCGATGGATACTGCACCCCATAGACTGGTATTGTCTTGGCCTTCGGGTCTTGATTTACGCCGGTCTATGGGTCTGTCCTGTGCAGTTCTAGGATGTCCACCTTCCCAGGCTTTGCTTCCCCTCTTTGGGGAGGAGTAAGTTTATTGCTTACTGCCTGAGGCGCCCCTACCGGGGAATGCCGACGGGGCTGCCCAGGCAATTTTTAAACCCCACTTTCCCGACCCGACCTTGGGTCACATCTTACTTGTGGGAGTAAGATAAAAACTGGCCTTGTGTCTAACTTCTGGAGAGGAGTAAATCAATACTCAGACATCAGGAAGTACCACTGGTTATAGTCGGTGATCAATTACTGACGATGATCTGTGTGAGAACTCCTAGTGAGTACAAATAATAATAATAATAATAATAATAATAATAATAATAATAATAATAATAATAATAATAATAATGTGCTATTCTTGTTGTAAAACACGGTAAACTTGTCCATTCAGATGGCCTATAACTCCCAACAACAGATTTGATAAAGAATGTAGATAGTGACAGGGGCTACACATACTTGGGGAATCTGGAGGCGGATAAGATTAAAAGTAAGGAAATAAAAAAAAACAGGTCACAGCTGAATACAGCAGAAGATTAAAGATTATTCTAAAATCACACCCCACACTCGAAATACAATCCATGCTATCAATGCTAGAGCAGTAGCTATCATTCGAACTGGAATGTAGATTAACTAAAATGTTTGGATACCACAACACATAAAATGCTTACAATTTATTGAGCTTTTGCAAAGAAAGAGATGTAGATCGATTTTATCTACCTAGAAAGCAAGTTAGTCGATGTCTACTTAGTGTTGAAGATGTTGTGAATATAGAAAAAGTGTGTCTATATAAATATATTTCTGAAAGTAATGATGTTCTTCTTCGTGAAGTGAAAAAAGAGGAACTACTAAGAACTGGGGTGAAAAAGCATCAAAGGTTACAAGAGAGAGGGTTAAACTTATTTGGAAATAAACTACACAGTGTATTCCTTAAGAATACTGCATTTAGAGATACTTACAGCTGGAAGTGTTTGGTCACGAGTGATCTCAAAAGATCTACTGAGAGCACCTTAATGGCAGCCCAGGTACAACCCACCCACACTGAGTCCATCAAACATTACATTACTAAAGATGCAGAATCACTGATATGCCGATTGTGTAATAAAAGGGAAGAAACCTTAGCGCATATTGTATGTGAATGCTCAAACGCTAGCACAACACCAGTATAAAAATGGAGACACGACAAAGTTGCTCAGGTACTACACCGGAATATATGCAAACTTTATGAATTGGACCAAAACGAAAAGTGGTATGAGTATAAGCCAGAAGTGGTGCAGGAGAACGACAATGTCAAACTTATTTGGCACATGCGCATACCGAGTGCAAGAGAAATACAAACAATTGCACTTAAAGGGAGGGTTAGAATCTTAAAAATATCTCTAGGCTGGAGTGTCTAAAATAGCCGGTGAATGTCTGGCATCCGGTGGGATGCCCCATCTCCAGCAAAAACGAAAAGATAAGGAAAATAATAATAAAAAAGGTTCTTGAACATTCGAAACCCAACTTAATCTTTCTAAACAAAGACAAGAGTACTTGCTTAATCATTGATATAGTCTGCACCTCCGATACCAGAGTGCAAGAAAAGAACACGAATAAATAAATAAATAAATGTTAATATCTAAAATGGGAATTAGTTACACTATGGAAATGTAAAGAAAGAAAGGTGATCCCCGTTGTAATTGGAACGCTTTGAACTATAACGAAAAACGACCATACATGGCTTAAACAGATTGACGAGACAATTTCTTTCCAAATTCTGTAAAAGGCTTGCCTGTTAGGAACAGCGAAAGTGTTAAGGCACAGCTTGAGTATTTAAAGTCAATGGAATTGACTCGATGTTCAAAAAAGTAAACTTCAACTAAAACGTCCAAAAGTTGAGACTTCTATGAAATAATAATAATAATAATAATAATAATAATAGTTTATTTTCTCATCTTTCTCTCACCGCACCCCGTACTCGTCAAACACCCAATTTTAACTTTTCCATTTCTGTCTTTTTCCTTTTAACTTCCACTCCGTTTATATACTTCCTTAAATCTTAGCCTTCTCTCGACAGCTCTCGCTTCTTTTTGTTCCTTTTTCCCTGCATTTCAGAATGAACAATATTGAATCATTACATCGGCATACACATAGAAACGTCTCCCAAGAGACTTTGATCGTTAGAAGATTGAAATATCGCTGGAAACATACTAGAGAAATTTAAAAGTTGTCTCGAAAGCAATTTTCCATATTCGTCTCTCTTGTACATAACAATTGAAATCTAAAATGTCTGCTCGATGGAACAGAAGAGAAAACTTTAGAATTTGACTTTTATGAAGCTGGCATCGGGAATTCCAATTTATTTTACAAGCCAACGGAATGTAACACAGACCGAGTTTATCGGATCTCTTGTGGCAATTTACACACTGGAAAAGATACGGATTAGCAATTTACCCCCAACAATGGCTGACATAGAAACTAGAGATCAACCAATCGTAGTAATTTGTAATAAGGGGTTTAGACATTTAATAACCCCAATAGAGTTCTTATGCCGGGGAACTTATAAAGTTAAACAACATTTTTCTTTTTTTTTCTTCTCTGTGGATCATCATCATCATCATCATCATCATCATCATCATCATCATCATCATCATCATCATCATCATCATCATCATCATCGTCGTCGTCGTCGTCGTCGTCGTCGTCGTCGTCGTCGTCGTCGTCGTCGTCGTCATCATCATCATCATCATCATCATCATCATCATCATCATCATCATCATTATTATTATTATTATTATTATTATTTTCTTGAAAAAAAAATATACATCACACCCTAACATCAGACTAAGGGGCTACTGAGAATTAGGGTGAGAGTTTTGGAGAGTTATCCTAAATTAGGAGCTGTGCAGCGATATCCCTGTTCACATTGGTTTTAAATTTCTGCATTACAGTACAGTCGAGGAAAAGGGGGGAAGGAATGGAGTTCCAGGGGTCAGCAACACAGGGAAAGAAGCTATTGGAGTAGAAGGCTATTCGGCATCTGGGGACCTCCACACTGAATGGATGGGATTTAGCTGATTGTCGGGTTTGTCTAGTGTATTCACTATTATTATTACTAGTGTATTGTTCTCACACAGATCATCGTCAGTGATTGCTCACCGACAACAACCAGTGGTATTTCCTGGAGTCTGAGAGACAACAAGCCTCCCCAGATTTCCAGTATTTTTCACTTCTTTTCGATAACGACGCGGTATCACAACAGCCTCTTACCATTGATTTCTCGCTGGTAAGAACAATTGGTCTTCTCTGGGATTTGGGTGGCAATAAGCCTCCCCTAGATCCCAGCATTCTCTGCACTTTTCCAGTTTGTGCTGTCCTTCCCCGGTCTTCTCATCCTCCTCGACCCTCTAAAAATATTTTGTCTGGTGTCAGCCTAGGCCGGCACCATTAAAAAAAAAATTATATATATATATATATATATATAAATAAATAAATAAATAAAATAATTTTTTTTAAATTAAAAATTAAAAAAAAATTTTTTTTAAATTCCTTAATTTTTTCCTTTTCTCTTTCTTTATTTAAGAATTTTTTTTTAATTCTTTTTTTTGGGGGGAGGGAGAGGGAGGAGCTTATAGTGTTTCTTGTAATTTCTGTTTCTTAGGTTCATTTCTGTGTAGTGATAGCTGAGGCCGGTGTAATTTATTGGGGGGGGGGAGAATTATGAAGTGCTGTTCCTTGGTTCTTGTTGTGGTGTTCTTCGTGTGGTTTTGTTTTCTCCCTGTTGTAAATTCCTTGTGACTAGTTAGCCTTTGTAGCTTATGCGTGTTGGTTTCCACATTCGAGGATTTTCCTTAAGATTGCAGATGTTTTGATCATTGCCTTCTTTTGTATGGTTCTGGTGGTCCCTTTGATTCCAATTTCTCTCAGTCTTTTCTCCAGGTTTCTTGGGATTGTTCCTAGTGCTCCTATGATTATTGGTATTATACTAACTACCTTCATGCTCCACATTCCTTTACTCTATTATTATTATTATTATTATTATTATTATTATTATTATTATTATTATTTATTTAAAAAAATATTATTCGTATTTTCCTCCTCTTTTTTCTTAGTAGTCTCCTGCTTACTGTTCTTATCATATTCTTCTTATTATCATTATTCGCCGACCTCGACGTTGTCAAACGTCGGTATGTAAATACGTTTCTCTTTATAATTGTAATAGAATTCTCTCGTTAACTAGTAGTACGAATGTAAACAAAAAACGCAATGTATTTTACTGTTGGGGATAGTCTTATTGGTAGAGGAAACCTTTTGAAATCTGATCACAGTTACAATTGCTCTAGCAATTCAGTTTCAATTTTAGCATAAAAAATGTCCACACATAAAGCCGTAGTTCAGAGTTACCTCTGTTTGTGGAAGACAATATATATATATATATATATATATATATATATATATATATATATATATATATATATATATAAAGTGTACCAATACTCTCAAAAGTGGTCCATAACAAGTAAACACTATAACAGTCTAGGCCAATCAACAAGCGTTTCACTGTTACCACATCTCTTCACATAGCTTGCGAAGAGATGTGATAAAGCTGAAGCGCTGGTTGATTTGCGTAGACTGTCAAAGTATTTATGTAAATTTATATATATATATATATATATATATATATATATATATATTAGAAAGCATGAAACAGCTGAGACCAATTTTAAAACAATGCAACGCAATTCTATCACGTGTTTTTAATACACAAACTTCAAGACCTTTTCCCAAAAAACTCTGTTCTTAAATTCACCATAAAACTGAAGTAAATTCCTAGATGTTCTTATAGACGCCTCTGATGAATCGTTTACACTTCCACTTGTGAAAAACCAACAAGCTTAAATTCCAGTCTTTTAAATTTCAAGAGCGAGTGTCTCTATTGCTACAAAATAGCTATTGTTAAAAATCTATGAAGCCGCGCCAAATTAATCTCCCCCTCTAAAAAATACTATTCATTGTATTAAAAAATATATAAAAGACGTACTTATTAACAACGAATTCCCTAATTATATCGTTGATGAACAAATAAAATTAATGATTCGAAACTTAAAAAATAACCAGTACAAATAATAATAATATTCAACATCACAACTCAAACAATATTGACATATACTATTAGAATTAAATGCAACCAAACGTGAGATTAGAAGAAAAAGTCATGGACAATAGTATACACAGATACATATCCCCAGTTGACAGTAACAACACCATTAGACTCATTATTTACTATAAGAAATTTAAAACCAAATATCTTGTAATAAAAAACAATTCCTCCCAAACCCCAAAAATCAGTTTAAACGCCCTTTGGGAGAATGTAACTCCCATAATAATAATAATGCTAATAGCTACATTAGTTTTACAAGCACTATCCTATCCCGACGCCTCACCATGCATCTTGTAAACTCTAGCTCAATTTACCAAATCTACGAAAACATAACTGCCCTCCCTCCGATTTAAGACAAATTCAAGTTAATAACACTAAAATTATACATTCCGAAACCAATTAAAAAAAATTAAAAATACTCGAAGCTATCTACATAAAAACACAACAACATACAATTAACAACACCACATATGAAACCAGTAGTAACATTTTAAAATGCTTAACGTAATACGATTTTGTTCTGTGATGCAATCTAGGATTTAAAATCGCCAACGGCTTCCTGAAACAATGCGGAAAACGTTCTATGCGCGTTTCTCCACCGTCTTTTAAAAAAATTCTCTTCTTTATCCAGCTTTTTTGTTCATTTGCTTTAGACACCGACGTTTGTGAAAACGTTCGTGAAAACGTTCGTGAATACGTTCGTGAAATCTATGGAACATTTATTATTATTTTTTTTTTTTAACACAGTAAAGACCATCAGAAAAATTGAAAAAATAAAACAGGTATAACTAAACAGACGAATTCTGTTATGATTAACAATGTTTGCATATATATATATATATATATATATATATATATATATATATATATATATATATATATATATATATATATATATATATGTATATATATATATAAAGATAGATGAACGAAAAGTGATAAACATGCACGAATTTCCAGATTTATATCAAACTTCGATTGTTCAATGCAAGGTATATTCTGTAATAACATTATGTGTATTATTCTTTCCTTTTCAAAGATCGAGATCTTATCATCAGAGGAATTATACAGATAGATAAGTTGGCAATAGAAAAGCCAAAATTCAACATTTGAAAAAATATCGTGGAGGCATTACAGAAAGGCGTTCAAAATGAAGTAAATCCAATGGTGAAAATTGAGTTCAAGTCGTAGATGGAGCGCACTTAAACGGAATTAAAATGAAGAAATCTGGTCATCTATCTTTATAATTGCTCTATCTCGTATATTGAGCTTTTACCATTTCACTATAGGCTCTTTCTACTAAAAGTTTACTTTTAGTTTCATATTTATTCTTGTATATATATATATATATATATATATATATATGTATATATGTATACATATATATATATGTATATATATATATATATACCTATGTATATACTAGAATAATACAATCACAAAACGTGGTAATTTATTCCTCAACCAAACAGTTTGCACCACTTTTATATATTCGTACAAAGATTAAAATCAAGATTTACATTCTACTAAACATAATATCTATAATTCTTATTCAAATGTTAATAAAACTCCATTGTATGATTTTTATTCTAGAAAATGTATAACATTTTAAGCTTAATTAGTCTTAAGAAGAAATTGAAATTTAGGACATCTTGCTAAATTTGTGTCGAATTTATTATGCATCAAATAAAGTGCAAATCTCATATCTAAATTTTAGACTACTCCAAAAAGAAATATTTTAGTCGATGTTTTATAGCTATTGTAATAATTTGACAAAACACGGAAGTAAGTATAGTTTAATGAAGGCCTTACACCCCCTTTATCGAACTGTGCATTAAACTAACTCGAACTAAATACCGCTCACATTACCCACCTTTACACCTAGACGCATTGTTGCAAAATTCATAGTGACCGGTTAATTGATTTAAGAGTGAGTCCTATACATATAAATATATAAAAAAATACAAATAACTAACTCTTAATGATACCTATAAAACATTAACTCAAGTCTTCTTAATTTAAAAAATCTAATCCTGAAGACGACTATGAAAGTCGAAAGCGCTAAAAAAAATGGCCGAATTAAGAACAATCTGGGAAATACTCTACGGATTGCCACCTGAAAACAGAAGGGTAGCTCGAAGGGTTGAGAACCTCACGAAGGAGATTTACAAACGAGAAAGTTCCGTGACTTTCAACAACGCTTGCTTGGATAAATACTTGCTGCCTAAGTATACATGTATATATATATATGTATATATATATATATATATATATATATATATGTGTGCATATATATATATATATATATATATATATAAGTGTATATATATGTGCATATATATATATGTATATATATGTGCATATATATATACATATATGTGTATATCTCTCTTTCTATATATATATATATATATGAATTTATATATATGTATATATATATGTGCATATATATATATGTGTGTGTATCTCTCTGTGTATATATATGTGCATATATATGTATCTATATATATAAATATATATATATATATATATTTGCATATATATATATGTGTATCTATCTATATATATATGCATACATATATTTGCATATATATATGTGTATCTATCTATCAATATATATATATATATATATAGAGAGAGAGAGAGATTGATAGATAGATAGAACTATCTCTTTTCTTTGACCGTATTAATATTATAAGTCATTTTAACTACTAACCCGCACACATTTTTATTTGTTTTTATTTCGGATTGTACTATATGGAAACATTAGTTCGGCCTGTACAGAGAGAGATCGCGCATGGAACCTTATCGTCAGAAGACTGAAACATCTTTGGGAATTTAAAATCTGTTTCAAACTGCATTTTGTATACGCAACTCTTATGTACGTAGACAATTTAAGCATAAACTTTTCCGTTCATATTAATACACCCACATACTCCCCATATATATATATATATATATATATATATATATATATATATATATATATATATATATATATATATATATATATATATGTATATATATATATATATGTGTACATTTAATGTAAATCTTTTGCAATTCGGCCTTTGTAAACCTTGCAGTCGGAATTCCAATTTATTATTACAGAAGACACAAAATGCGAACCAAGCCGAATATCATTCGATTATCAGCGTTGTTTTCGTCTGAACTCATTCAGCTTTTCAAAACAGACAGTTTTCAAACGACGCTCCGACCGCCATCTTGTCTTTTTTCCATAATCAGGAGGCTTTGAGCTGAGGGATTCCATTTTGGGGAACAAAAGCGGAAGTAACAACAGACGATGGAAAAAAAAGGGAAAATAAAGTCTTTGAAGTTTCGTTTTATTTTATTTCAGAGTTTTAATCAGATTTCCTTTTTGGAGATAAGTCGACTTTTACAGTCAACGAAATCGAAAGCACAGCCACCACACACGGATGCACATATGCATAAATACTTATATATACTGACAAACATTCATACACGCATATTGCCGAGTACATATAGTAGTATAATGAAAGCACACACACATATATATCTGAATATGAATGTATATATTAATGTATAAATATATGCATATATTTGTATAAAGAAACATATTCCACACACACACACACACACACACAAACACACACACCCACACACATATATATATATTTTTTAAATGGCCCGATTATATTAATTCTGATTAAGTGCGCTCCACCTACGATCTGAACTCAACATTTCACTATTGGAGTTACTTCATTTTTAAACGCTTTTCCATGCTGCCTTCACGAAACACCCCTCTTCTCCATCAAAATCATTATTCATTGGACAACTTATCAACGGACAATTACTAACTGGACAAACCCCATATCTTTTTTTACACGAACTTTTTTCACTCTCTATTTCTTAATATTTTTTCAAATGTTGAATTTTGGCTTTTCCACTGCCAACTTATCTATCTATATAATTCCTCTGATGATAAGATTTCGATCTTTGAAAAGCATTGGCTTAAGGAAAGAATAATAAACATAATTCTATTACAGGATATGCCTTGCATTGAACAATTGAAGTTGGAAATAAATCTGGACATTCGTACATGTTTATCACTCTTCTTTCATCTATCTTTATAATTGCTCTATCTCGTATATTGAGCTTAAACCATTTCACTATAGGTTTTATATACTAAAAGTTTACTTTTAGTTTCATATTTGATTATATATATATATATATATATATATATATATATATATATATATAAATATTGTGTGTATTTAGGAATCACATTTTAATTTAGACAAATATAATTAAATAACACTGAGTGGTTTTACTTGAAAAGACTGTTTCATTTTTTTTTTCATGTTTTTTGAGAAACCAAAATTAACACCGTCTGAAGATGATTTGACGAATCAAATCGAAAGAAAGGAAATAAATTGAAACAATTAACACATGGAAATTACATACAGAAATTTGACCGAAATTCTAAATATACCATTCGGAAAATTGAAAAAAAAAAGAATAAAAAGTCTTATAAAGCAAAAACACTCCGTGTTATTTAATACTGTTTTCTTAATATATATATATATATATATATATATATATATATATATATATATATATATATATATATATATATATATACCCACACATCTTGATATTAGAAATAATAATAATAATTAATAATAATAATAATAATAATAATAATAATACTACTACTACTACTAATAATAATAATAATACTAATAATAATAATATTTAATATTAAATAAAATATTAAAATTTAAATTTTAAAAATGAATTAAAAAAATAAAATTCTTCACTTTTACTTATACCTAACTTGCTTATAATGTGTGCTTGGTGGGTACATAATTTTGTGAAATTCTGGCGACTGAATCTTTAAATTTAATTTCAAACATTTGTCCTCTAAACAACAGACTTCTGTTTCAGATGTGACAAGATAATATTTTTAAAAAATTTAAATTTGAAATCAAAGACATGAAATCTGATATATTAGACTTTAAAATAAGTCCCACTCAGATTTATGTCTCTTGAACCTTTCATTGTTTTACGGTTGAAATTTTAAAATTTTAATTTTAATTAGTTTCATTCACTTCAGATTAAATTAAATATAGGCTATAAAAGTCTTTTAATTAGTAAAAGAATGCATTAAGTCTATAATTAAATTCAAGAATACCTACTAACAACAATCTTACTTAAATAAAATAAATTTTATAAAATAAAAAAATGAAATAAGATATTTTTACTAGAGGAATTCCCAGTACAAGTAAAAGTGATTTTCTCGAACAGAACAGTTCTGCGCATTGAATACAACTTTGATGTATTTGAATTTTAAAATGTGAAGTTGTAACCTCATTATTCCATCTAGAACGTTTTAAAATACTCCAAAGAAGCTTACACCTGAGGAGTATTTATTAATTGATGTCTAATATTTAATTGTTCAAATTTCACAAGAATCAAAGTAATCTGAATTTTCATAAATGGCTTCTACATCTTTGGCCTTTGCATGAAACTGAATTATACTAAATATAACCCACATTACTCCCCTTACGTTCATCAACTGTGTTTCAAAATTTATGAAAATATGATAATTAGTTTAGAAGCTAATCCTGTACATAAAACTATATAATATATACACATACACACAACATTGTTTTATAGAGAGATAGCAAGAATCTGTTTGGATCATAATTTCATGTAATGTATGTAAGAATTCATACTGTATATTGTAGGGAGAAATGTTGCATAACCCCCTAGCTTGGGCCGTAGTAGTTCTCATTTTTTATACTCTGCCCGGAACGAGACGTGGCAGTTCTCGTTCAAACAACTCGTCATTTTTAAAACATAAATCATATGGCTTGCATACCTTTAAATTTCTCGTACCCTCTCTTCTTTCCTCGTCGCGTGGAGGGTGTGTCGTAAGTGGTTGAATTCTTTCTTCTTTCCTTCTGCCGAAACATCGCCGCTACAACAAAAACTTCATGATCGACTCGGAAGACAAGCAATCTTTTAAATTTAATTTCTGTTTCATTTCAAGCGTTGGTTATCCGTCAGTTGGGAGATATTCACTAACGTCGAGAGAGAGAAAATTATTGTTTCGTAATTACTTATCAATTAAGTCTTAACCATTCGTTGAGGAGGGAAAAGAGATCTTTCACCTGTATTTTCTTACGGCATTAATTTCCTTAATCAAATTGCGGACTACATCCTAAACTACGTCTGATAAGTTCGCCTCGAAAACCCAGACTGGCAAAAACTCTGCTTCCCACACAAAGGCCCGTGACGTCACAGAGCCTCTATCGCAGGTGCGCATTGACCCTTGATCTGAGGTCTCGTCACGCGGTGCACCTGTCACGTCTGTGAGCTCCGACTGTGAGAACAGCCTTATTCTGCACTCGACTGCACGGGTCCACCCGCACTAATTCGCGCAAGTCAAACCAACGATTTCCAACAGATACGCCCATTCCCATAGGGCCATTATCCAACAGAAAGGTATGTATGTGGTTCGATCACATAGCCGGATCTGTCGATGTATAATATCATGTAGCTGGATAAAAAAAAAACCTACATTTATGTTTTTACATAAAATCCAAAATGAGAAAAAAGTAAATGTAAACTCTAGGTACGAAGAGACGAACCAGTACATCACATCATAGATTAATGCAGCAAGCTTTTCTGAAAGACTATACAGATAGACATGAATGTGTTTGTA
Organism: Sepiola atlantica; assembly: GCA_963556195.1. Lineage (NCBI taxonomy): Eukaryota > Metazoa > Mollusca > Cephalopoda > Sepiida > Sepiolidae > Sepiola > Sepiola atlantica. The sequence continues at coordinate 104,672,098 of OY744532.1, read as the reverse complement.
GGTAGTTTACTGGTAGCTGGGAAAGTACACTGACTAATTGTACAAACAAAAAGCGAAGACATTATCGAAAAAGGAAATTCTCTGGTACTTTTAAATACAGACTCACCCACTCTAGAAAACTGGTGATCATTTTTACCAAGAAGGGAAACGTCACAGATAGTTGACTTCGTAGTCGTTGGGGATCACGTGACGAAGATGAAGGTGTCTGAAAGAAAAAGTAAATACATGTAGCTTGCTATTGAACATGAAAAACACGGCGATACTATTAATTATAGGCGCACTAGGTAAAGCACCACAAAACCTGCAAAAAGTCTAGAATAAATTTAACTCAGATAAAACATTCACACCTTATAACCAAAAAAACTAATAAAAACAGCTGACATATTTAATGAATGATTGCGATTTTTTTCGTAAATTACACCTATGTTATCATAAAAAAACGTCCCACTATTACTTGATCAATGATACAAGATTTTATTTACCTCCCCAGGAGGTTAGGCTAAAGGCCAGTTTTATCTTACTGCCACAAGGTAAGATGTGACCCAAGGTCGGGTCGGGAAAATGGGACTTGAAAAGCCAGTGCTCGAGAAGGTGAGCACTCTGGCCATTTAAAAATTGCCTGGGCAGCCCCGTCAGCATTCCCCGGTAGGGGAGCCTCAGACAGTAAGAAATAAACTTACTCCTCCCCAAAGAGGGGTGGGAAAGCCTGGGATGGTGGACCTCCTAGAACTGCACAGGACAGACCCATAGACCGGCGTAAATCAAGCCCTGAAGGCCAAGACGATACCAGTTTATGGCGTGTATCAATGCTACAAGATTTTTATTTACCTCCCCAGGAGGTTAGGCACAAGGCCAGGTTTATCTTACTCCCACAAGTAAGATGGGACCCAAGCTCGGGTCGGAAAGTGGGGTTTTAAAAGCCAGCGCCCGAGAAGGTGAGCAATCTGGCCATTAAAAATTGCCTGGGAAGCCCCGTCGGCATTCCCCGGTAGGGGCGCCTCAGACAGTAAGCAATAAACTTACTCCTCCCCAAAGAGGGGAGGCAAAGCCTGGGAGGGTGGACCTCCTAGAACTGCACAGGACAGACCCATAGACCGGCGTAAATCAAGCCCCGAAGGCCAAGACGATACCAGTTTATGGCGTGTATCAATGCTACAAGATTTTATTTACCTCCCCAGGAGGTTAGGCACAAGGCCAGGTTTATCTTACTCCCACAAGTAAGATGTGACCCAAGATCGGGTCGAGTAAGTGGGGTTAAAAGCCAGCGCTCGAGAGGTGAGCACTCTGGCCATTTAAAAATTGCCTGGGCAGCCCCGTCGGCATTCCCCCGTAGGGGCGCCTCAGACAGTAAGCAATAAACTTACTCCTCCCCAAAGAGGGGAGGCAAAGCCTGGGAGGGTGGACCTCCTAGAACTGCACAGGACAGACCCATAGACCGGCGTAAATCAAGCCCCGAAGGCCAAGACGATACCAGTTTATGGCGTGTATCAATGCTACAAGATTTTATTTACCTCCCCAGGAGGTTAGGCACAAGGCCAGGTTTATCTTACTCCCACAAGTAAGATGTGACCCAAGCTCGGGTCGGAAAGTGGGGTTTGAAAAGCCAGCGCCCGAGAAGGTGAGCACTCTGGCCATTAAAAATTGCCTGGGAAGCCCCGTCGGCATTCCCCGGTAGGGGCGCTTCAGGCAGTAAGCAATAAATTTACTCCTCTCCAAAGAGGTGAGGCAAAGCCTGGGAGGGTGGACCTCCTAGAACTGCACAGGACAAACACATAGACCGGCGTAAATCAAGCCCTGAAGGCCAAGACGATACCAGTTTATGGCGTGTATCAATGCTACAAGATTTTATTTACCTCCCCAGGAGGTTAGGCACAAGGCCAGGTTTATCTTACTCCCACAAGGTAAGATGTGACCCAAGGTCGGGGCAGGAAAGTGGGATTTGTAAAGCCAGCGCCCGAGAGGTGAGCACTCTGGTCATTAAAAATTGCCTGGGCAGCCCCGTCGGCATTCCCCGGTAGGGGCGCCTCAGGCAGTAAGCAATAAACTTACTCCTCCCCAAAGAGGGGAGGCAAAGCCTGGGAGGGTGGACCTCCTAGAACTGCACAGGACAGACCCATAGACCGGCGTAAATCAAGCCCCAAAGGCCAAGACGATACCAGTTTATGGCGTGTATCAATGCTACAAGATGTTTATTTACTCCTCGCGGAGTTAGGCACAAGGCCAGTTTTATCTTACTCCCACAAGTAAGATGTGACCCAAGATCGGGTCGAGTAAGTGGGGTTAAAAGCCAGCGCTCGAGAGGTGAGCACTCTGGCCATTTAAAAATTGCCTGGGCAGCCCCGTCGGCATTCCCCGGTAGGGGCGCCTCAGACAGTAAGCAATAAACTTACTCCTCCCCAAAGAGGGGAGGCAAAGCCTGGGAGGGTGGACCTCCTAGAACTGCACAGGACAGAACCATAGACCGGCGTAAATCAAGCCCCGAAGGCCAAGACGATACCAGTTTATGGCGTGTATCAATGCTACAAGATTTTATTTACCTCCCCAGGAGGTTAGGCACAAGGCCAGGTTTATCTTACTCCCACAAGTAAGATGTGACCCAAGATCGGGTCGAGTAAGTGGGGTTAAAAGCCAGCGCTCGAGAGGTGAGCACTCTGGCCATTTAAAAATTGCCTGGGCAGCCCCGTCGGCATTCCCCGGTAGGGGCGCCTCAGACAGTAAGCAATAAACTTACTCCTCCCCAAAGAGGGGAGGCAAAGCCTGGGAGGGTGGACCTCCTAGAACTGCACAGGACAGAACCATAGACCGGCGTAAATCAAGCCCCGAAGGCCAAGACGATACCAGTTTATGGCGTGTATCAATGCTACAAGATTTTATTTACCTCCCCAGGAGGTTAGGCACAAGGCCAGGTTTATCTTACTCCCACAAGTAAGATGTGACCCAAGATCGGGTCGAGTAAGTGGGGTTAAAAGCCAGCGCTCGAGAGGTGAGCACTCTGGCCATTTAAAAATTGCCTGGGCAGCCCCGTCGGCATTCCCCGGTAGGGGCGCCTCAGACAGTAAGCAATAAACTTACTCCTCCCCAAAGAGGGGAGGCAAAGCCTGGGAGGGTGGACCTCCTAGAACTGCACAGGACAGAACCATAGACCGGCGTAAATCAAGCCCCGAAGGCCAAGACGATACCAGTTTATGGCGTGTATCAATGCTACAAGATTTTATTTACCTCCCCAGGAGGTTAGGCACAAGGCCAGGTTTATCTTACTCCCACAAGTAAGATGTGACCCAAGATCGGGTCGAGTAAGTGGGGTTAAAAGCCAGCGCTCGAGAGGTGAGCACTCTGGCCATTTAAAAATTGCCTGGGCAGCCCCGTCGGCATTCCCCGGTAGGGGCGCCTCAGACAGTAAGCAATAAACTTACTCCTCCCCAAAGAGGGGAGGCAAAGCCTGGGAGGGTGGACCTCCTAGAACTGCACAGGACAGACCCATAGACCGGCGTAAATCAAGCCCCGAAGGCCAAGACGATACCAGTTTATGGCGTGTATCAATGCTACAAGATTTTATTTACCTCCCCAGGAGGTTAGGCACAAGGCCAGGTTTATCTTACTCCCACAAGTAAGATGTGACCCAAGCTCGGGTCGGAAAGTGGGGTTTGAAAAGCCAGCGCCCGAGAAGGTGAGCACTCTGGCCATTAAAAATTGCCTGGGCAGCCCCGTCGGCATTCCCCGGTAGGGGCGCCTCAGGCAGTAAGCAATAAACTTACTCCTCCCCAAAGAGGGGAGGCAAAGCCTGGGAGGGTGGACCTCCTAGAACTGCACAGGACAGACCCATAGACCGGCGTAAATCAAGCCCCGAAGGCCAAGACGATACCAGTTTATGGCGTGTATCAATGCTACAAGATTTTATTTACCTCCCCAGGAGGTTAGGCACAAGGCCAGGTTTATCTTACTCTCACAAGTAAGATGTGACCCAAGATCGGGTCGAGTAAGTGGGGTTAAAAGCCAGCGCTCGAGAGGTGAGCACTCTGGCCATTTAAAAATTGCCTGGGCAGCCCCGTCGGCATTCCCCGGTAGGGGCGCCTCAGACAGTAAGCAATAAACTTACTCCTCCCCAAAGAGGGGAGGCAAAGCCTGGGAGGGTGGACCTCCTAGAACTGCACAGGACAGACCCATAGACCGGCGTAAATCAAGCCAAGAAGGCCAAGACGATACCAGTTTATGGCGTGTATCAATGCTACAAGATTTTATTTACCTCCCCAGGAGGTTAGGCACAAGGCCAGGTTTATCTTACTCCCACAAGGTAAGATGTGACCCAAGGTCGGGGCAGGAAAGTGGGATTTGTAAAGCCAGCGCCCGAGAGGTGAGCACTCTGGTCATTAAAAATTGCCTGGGCAGCCCCGTCGGCATTCCCCGGTAGGGGCGCCTCAGGCAGTAAGCAATAAACTTACTCCTCCCCAAAGAGGGGAGGCAAAGCCTGGGAGGGTGGACCTCCTAGAACTGCACAGGACAGACCCATAGACCGGCGTAAATCAAGCCCCAAAGGCCAAGACGATACCAGTTTATGGCGTGTATCAATGCTACAAGATGTTTATTTACTCCTCGCGGAGTTAGGCACAAGGCCAGTTTTATCTTACTCCCACAAGTAAGATGTGACCCAAGATCGGGTCGAGTAAGTGGGGTTAAAAGCCAGCGCTCGAGAGGTGAGCACTCTGGCCATTTAAAAATTGCCTGGGCAGCCCCGTCGGCATTCCCCGGTAGGGGCGCCTCAGACAGTAAGCAATAAACTTACTCCTCCCCAAAGAGGGGAGGCAAAGCCTGGGAGGGTGGACCTCCTAGAACTGCACAGGACAGACCCATAGACCGGCGTAAATCAAGCCCCGAAGGCCAAGACGATACCAGTTTATGGCGTGTATCAATGCTACAAGATTTTATTTACCTCCCCAGGAGGTTAGGCACAAGGCCAGGTTTATCTTACTCCCACAAGTAAGATGTGACCCAAGCTCGGGTCGGAAAGTGGGGTTTGAAAAGCCAGCGCCCGAGAAGGTGAGCACTCTGGCCATTAAAAATTGCCTGGGCAGCCCCGTCGGCATTCCCCGGTAGGGGCGCCTCAGGCAGTAAGCAATAAACTTACTCCTCCCCAAAGAGGGGAGGCAAAGCCTGGGAGGGTGGACCTCCTAGAACTGCACAGGACAGACCCATAGACCGGCGTAAATCAAGCCCCAAAGGCCAAGACGATACCAGTTTATGGCGTGTATCAATGCTACAAGATGTTTATTTACTCCTCGCGGAGTTAGGCACAAGGCCAGTTTTATCTTACTCCCACAAGTAAGATGTGACCCAAGATCGGGTCGAGTAAGTGGGGTTAAAAGCCAGCGCTCGAGAGGTGAGAACTCTGGCCATTTAAAAATTGCCTGGGCAGCCCCGTCGGCATTCCCCGGTAGGGGCGCCTCAGACAGTAAGCAATAAACTTACTCCTCCCCAAAGAGGGGAGGCAAAGCCTGGGAGGGTGGACCTCCTAGAACTGCACAGGACAGACCCATAGACCGGCGTAAATCAAGCCCCGAAGGCCAAGACGATACCAGTTTATGGCGTGTATCAATGCTACAAGATTTTATTTACCTCCCCAGGAGGTTAGGCACAAGGCCAGGTTTATCTTACTCCCACAAGTAAGATGTGACCCAAGATCGGGTCGAGTAAGTGGGGTTAAAAGCCAGCGCTCGAGAGGTGAGCACTCTGGCCATTTAAAAATTGCCTGGGCAGCCCCGTCGGCATTCCCCGGTAGGGGCGCCTCAGACAGTAAGCAATAAACTTACTCTTCCCCAAAGAGGGGAGGCAAAGCCTGGGAGGGTGGACCTCCTAGAACTGCACAGGACAGACCCATAGACCGGCGTAAATCAAGCCCCGAAGGCCAAGACGATACCAGTTTATGGCGTGTATCAATGCTACAAGATTTTATTTACCTCCCCAGGAGGTTAGGCACAAGGCCAGGTTTATCTTACTCCCACAAGTAAGATGTGACCCAAGCTCGGGTCGGAAAGTGGGGTTTGAAAAGCCAGCGCCCGAGAAGGTGAGCACTCTGGCCATTAAAAATTGCCTGGGAAGCCCCGTCGGCATTCCCCGGTAGGGGCGCTTCAGGCAGTAAGCAATAAATTTACTCCTCTCCAAAGAGGTGAGGCAAAGCCTGGGAGGGTGGACCTCCTAGAACTGCACAGGACAAACACATAGACCGGCGTAAATCAAGCCCTGAAGGCCAAGACGATACCAGTTTATGGCGTGTATCAATGCTACAAGATTTTATTTACCTCCCCAGGAGGTTAGGCACAAGGCCAGGTTTATCTTACTCCCACAAGGTAAGATGTGACCCAAGGTCGGGGCAGGAAAGTGGGATTTGTAAAGCCAGCGCCCGAGAGGTGAGCACTCTGGTCATTAAAAATTGCCTGGGCAGCCCCGTCGGCATTCCCCGGTAGGGGCGCCTCAGGCAGTAAGCAATAAACTTACTCCTCCCCAAAGAGGGGAGGCAAAGCCTGGGAGGGTGGACCTCCTAGAACTGCACAGGACAGACCCATAGACCGGCGTAAATCAAGCCCCAAAGGCCAAGACGATACCAGTTTATGGCGTGTATCAATGCTACAAGATGTTTATTTACTCCTCGCGGAGTTAGGCACAAGGCCAGTTTTATCTTACTCCCACAAGTAAGATGTGACCCAAGATCGGGTCGAGTAAGTGGGGTTAAAAGCCAGCGCTCGAGAGGTGAGCACTCTGGCCATTTAAAAATTGCCTGGGCAGCCCCGTCGGCATTCCCCGGTAGGGGCGCCTCAGACAGTAAGCAATAAACTTACTCCTCCCCAAAGAGGGGAGGCAAAGCCTGGGAGGGTGGACCTCCTAGAACTGCACAGGACAGAACCATAGACCGGCGTAAATCAAGCCCCGAAGGCCAAGACGATACCAGTTTATGGCGTGTATCAATGCTACAAGATTTTATTTACCTCCCCAGGAGGTTAGGCACAAGGCCAGGTTTATCTTACTCCCACAAGTAAGATGTGACCCAAGATCGGGTCGAGTAAGTGGGGTTAAAAGCCAGCGCTCGAGAGGTGAGCACTCTGGCCATTTAAAAATTGCCTGGGCAGCCCCGTCGGCATTCCCCGGTAGGGGCGCCTCAGACAGTAAGCAATAAACTTACTCCTCCCCAAAGAGGGGAGGCAAAGCCTGGGAGGGTGGACCTCCTAGAACTGCACAGGACAGACCCATAGACCGGCGTAAATCAAGCCCCGAAGGCCAAGACGATACCAGTTTATGGCGTGTATCAATGCTACAAGATTTTATTTACCTCCCCAGGAGGTTAGGCACAAGGCCAGGTTTATCTTACTCCCACAAGTAAGATGTGACCCAAGCTCGGGTCGGAAAGTGGGGTTTGAAAAGCCAGCGCCCGAGAAGGTGAGCACTCTGGCCATTAAAAATTGCCTGGGCAGCCCCGTCGGCATTCCCCGGTAGGGGCGCCTCAGGCAGTAAGCAATAAACTTACTCCTCCCCAAAGAGGGGAGGCAAAGCCTGGGAGGGTGGACCTCCTAGAACTGCACAGGACAGAACCATAGACCGGCGTAAATCAAGCCCCGAAGGCCAAGACGATACCAGTTTATGGCGTGTATCAATGCTACAAGATTTTATTTACCTCCCCAGGAGGTTAGGCACAAGGCCAGGTTTATCTTACTCCCACAAGTAAGATGTGACCCAAGCTCGGGTCGGAAAGTGGGGTTTGAAAAGCCAGCGCCCGAGAAGGTGAGCACTCTGGCCATTAAAAATTGCCTGGGCAGCCCCGTCGGCATTCCCCGGTAGGGGCGCCTCAGGCAGTAAGCAATAAACTTACTCCTCCCCAAAGAGGGGAGGCAAAGCCTGGGAGGGTGGACCTCCTAGAACTGCACAGGACAGACCCATAGACCGGCGTAAATCAAGCCCCGAAGGCCAAGACGATACCAGTTTATGGCGTGTATCAATGCTACAAGATTTTATTTACCTCCCCAGGAGGTTAGGCACAAGGCCAGGTTTATCTTACTCTCACAAGTAAGATGTGACCCAAGATCGGGTCGAGTAAGTGGGGTTAAAAGCCAGCGCTCGAGAGGTGAGCACTCTGGCCATTTAAAAATTGCCTGGGCAGCCCCGTCGGCATTCCCCGGTAGGGGCGCCTCAGACAGTAAGCAATAAACTTACTCCTCCCCAAAGAGGGGAGGCAAAGCCTGGGAGGGTGGACCTCCTAGAACTGCACAGGACAGACCCATAGACCGGCGTAAATCAAGCCAAGAAGGCCAAGACGATACCAGTTTATGGCGTGTATCAATGCTACAAGATTTTATTTACCTCCCCAGGAGGTTAGGCACAAGGCCAGGTTTATCTTACTCCCACAAGGTAAGATGTGACCCAAGGTCGGGGCAGGAAAGTGGGATTTGTAAAGCCAGCGCCCGAGAGGTGAGCACTCTGGTCATTAAAAATTGCCTGGGCAGCCCCGTCGGCATTCCCCGGTAGGGGCGCCTCAGGCAGTAAGCAATAAACTTACTCCTCCCCAAAGAGGGGAGGCAAAGCCTGGGAGGGTGGACCTCCTAGAACTGCACAGGACAGACCCATAGACCGGCGTAAATCAAGCCCCAAAGGCCAAGACGATACCAGTTTATGGCGTGTATCAATGCTACAAGATGTTTATTTACTCCTCGCGGAGTTAGGCACAAGGCCAGTTTTATCTTACTCCCACAAGTAAGATGTGACCCAAGATCGGGTCGAGTAAGTGGGGTTAAAAGCCAGCGCTCGAGAGGTGAGCACTCTGGCCATTTAAAAATTGCCTGGGCAGCCCCGTCGGCATTCCCCGGTAGGGGCGCCTCAGACAGTAAGCAATAAACTTACTCCTCCCCAAAGAGGGGAGGCAAAGCCTGGGAGGGTGGACCTCCTAGAACTGCACAGGACAGACCCATAGACCGGCGTAAATCAAGCCCCGAAGGCCAAGACGATACCAGTTTATGGCGTGTATCAATGCTACAAGATTTTATTTACCTCCCCAGGAGGTTAGGCACAAGGCCAGGTTTATCTTACTCCCACAAGTAAGATGTGACCCAAGCTCGGGTCGGAAAGTGGGGTTTGAAAAGCCAGCGCCCGAGAAGGTGAGCACTCTGGCCATTAAAAATTGCCTGGGCAGCCCCGTCGGCATTCCCCGGTAGGGGCGCCTCAGGCAGTAAGCAATAAACTTACTCCTCCCCAAAGAGGGGAGGCAAAGCCTGGGAGGGTGGACCTCCTAGAACTGCACAGGACAGAACCATAGACCGGCGTAAATCAAGCCCCGAAGGCCAAGACGATACCAGTTTATGGCGTGTATCAATGCTACAAGATTTTATTTACCTCCCCAGGAGGTTAGGCACAAGGCCAGGTTTATCTTACTCCCACAAGTAAGATGTGACCCAAGCTCGGGTCGGGAAAGTGGGGTTAAAAGCCAGCGCTCGAGAGGTGAGCACTCTGGCCATTTAAAAATTGCCTGGGCAGCCCCGTCGGCATTCCCCGGTAGGGGCGCCTCAGACAGTAAGCAATAAACTTACTCCTCCCCAAAGAGGGGAGGCAAAGCCTGGGAGGGTGGACCTCCTAGAACTGCACAGGACAGACCCATAGACCGGCGTAAATCAAGCCCCGAAGGCCAAGACGATACCAGTTTATGGCGTGTATCAATGCTACAAGATTTTATTTACCTCCCCAGGAGGTTAGGCACAAGGCCAGGTTTATCTTACTCCCACAAGTAAGATGTGACCCAAGCTCGGGTCGGAAAGTGGGGTTTGAAAAGCCAGCGCCCGAGAAGGTGAGCACTCTGGCCATTAAAAATTGCCTGGGCAGCCCCGTCGGCATTCCCCGGTAGGGGCGCCTCAGGCAGTAAGCAATAAACTTACTCCTCCCCAAAGAGGGGAGGCAAAGCCTGGGAGGGTGGACCTCCTAGAACTGCACAGGACAGAACCATAGACCGGCGTAAATCAAGCCCCGAAGGCCAAGACGATACCAGTTTATGGCGTGTATCAATGCTACAAGATTTTATTTACCTCCCCAGGAGGTTAGGCACAAGGCCAGGTTTATCTTACTCCCACAAGTAAGATGTGACCCAAGATCGGGTCGAGTAAGTGGGGTTAAAAGCCAGCGCTCGAGAGGTGAGCACTCTGGCCATTTAAAAATTGCCTGGGCAGCCCCGTCGGCATTCCCCGGTAGGGGCGCCTCAGACAGTAAGCAATAAACTTACTCCTCCCCAAAGAGGGGAGGCAAAGCCTGGGAGGGTGGACCTCCTAGAACTGCACAGGACAGACCCATAGACCGGCGTAAATCAAGCCCCGAAGGCCAAGACGATACCAGTTTATGGCGTGTATCAATGCTACAAGATTTTATTTACCTCCCCAGGAGGTTAGGCACAAGGCCAGGTTTATCTTACTCCCACAAGGTAAGATGTGACCCAAGGTCGGGGCAGGAAAGTGGGATTTGTAAAGCCAGCGCCCGAGAGGTGAGCACTCTGGTCATTAAAAATTGCCTGGGCAGCCCCGTCGGCATTCCCCGGTAGGGGCGCCTCAGGCAGTAAGCAATAAACTTACTCCTCCCCAAAGAGGGGAGGCAAAGCCTGGGAGGGTGGACCTCCTAGAACTGCACAGGACAGACCCATAGACCGGCGTAAATCAAGCCCTAAAGGCCAAGACGATACCAGTTTATGGCGTGTATCAATGCTACAAGATGTTTATTTACTCCTCGCGGAGTTAGGCACAAGGCCAGTTTTATCTTACTCCCACAAGTAAGATGTGACCCAAGATCGGGTCGAGTAAGTGGGGTTAAAAGCCAGCGCTCGAGAGGTGAGCACTCTGGCCATTTAAAAATTGCCTGGGCAGCCCCGTCGGCATTCCCCGGTAGGGGCGCCTCAGACAGTAAGCAATAAACTTACTCCTCCCCAAAGAGGGGAGGCAAAGCCTGGGAGGGTGGACCTCCTAGAACTGCACAGGACAGACCCATAGACCGGCGTAAATCAAGCCCCGAAGGCCAAGACGATACCAGTTTATGGCGTGTATCAATGCTACAAGATTTTATTTACCTCCCCAGGAGGTTAGGCACAAGGCCAGGTTTATCTTACTCCCACAAGTAAGATGTGACCCAAGCTCGGGTCGGAAAGTGGGGTTTGAAAAGCCAGCGCCCGAGAAGGTGAGCACTCTGGCCATTAAAAATTGCCTGGGCAGCCCCGTCGGCATTCCCCGGTAGGGGCGCCTCAGGCAGTAAGCAATAAACTTACTCCTCCCCAAAGAGGGGAGGCAAAGCCTGGGAGGGTGGACCTCCTAGAACTGCACAGGACAGAACCATAGACCGGCGTAAATCAAGCCCCGAAGGCCAAGACGATACCAGTTTATGGCGTGTATCAATGCTACAAGATTTTATTTACCTCCCCAGGAGGTTAGGCACAAGGCCAGGTTTATCTTACTCCCACAAGTAAGATGTGACCCAAGCTCGGGTCGGAAAGTGGGGTTTGAAAAGCCAGCGCCCGAGAAGGTGAGCACTCTGGCCATTAAAAATTGCCTGGGCAGCCCCGTCGGCATTCCCCGGTAGGGGCGCCTCAGGCAGTAAGCAATAAACTTACTCCTCCCCAAAGACGGGAGGCAAAGCCTGGGAGGGTGGACCTCCTAGAACTGCACAGGACAGACCCATAGACCGGCGTAAATCAAGCCCCAAAGGCCAAGACGATACCAGTTTATGGCGTGTATCAATGCTACAAGATGTTTATTTACTCCTCGCGGAGTTAGGCACAAGGCCAGGTTTATCTTACTCCCACAAGTAAGATGTGACCCAAGATCGGGTCGAGTAAGTGGGGTTAAAAGCCAGCGCTCGAGAGGTGAGCACTCTGGCCATTTAAAAATTGCCTGGGCAGCCCCGTCGGCATTCCCCGGTAGGGGCGCCTCAGACAGTAAGCAATAAACTTACTCCTCCCCAAAGAGGGGAGGCAAAGCCTGGGAGGGTGGACCTCCTAGAACTGCACACGACAGACCCATAGACCGGCGTAAATCAAGCCCCGAAGGCCAAGACGATACCAGTTTATGGCGTGTATCAATGCTACAAGATTTTATTTACCTCCCCAGGAGGTTAGGCACAAGGCCAGGTTTATCTTACTCCCACAAGTAAGATGTGACCCAAGCTCGGGTCGGAAAGTGGGGTTTGAAAAGCCAGCGCCCGAGAAGGTGAGCACTCTGGCCATTAAAAATTGCCTGGGCAGCCCCGTCGGCATTCCCCGGTAGGGGCGCCTCAGGCAGTAAGCAATAAACTTACTCCTCCCCAAAGAGGGGAGGCAAAGCCTGGGAGGGTGGACCTCCTAGAACTGCACAGGACAGAACCATAGACCGGCGTAAATCAAGCCCCGAAGGCCAAGACGATACCAGTTTATGGCGTGTATCAATGCTACAAGATTTTATTTACCTCCCCAGGAGGTTAGGCACAAGGCCAGTTTTATCTTACTCCCACAAGTAAGATGTGACCCAAGCTCGGGTCGGGAAAGTGGGGTTGTAAAAGCCAGCGCCCGAGAAGGTGAGCACTCTGGCCATTAAAAATTGCCTGAGCAGCCCCGTCGGCATTCCCCGGTAGGGGCGCCTCAGGCAGTAAGCAATAAACTTACTCCTCCCCAAAGAGAGGAGGCGAAGCCTGGGAGGGTGGACCTCCTAGAACTGCACAGGACAAACCCATAGACCGGCGTAAATCAAGCCCCGAAGGCCAAGACGATACCAGTTTATGGCGTGTATCAATGCTACAAGATAGGTATTTACTCCTCCCCAGGAGTTAGGCACAAGGCCAGTTTTATCTTACTCCCACAGGTAAGATGTGACCACAGCTTGGGTCGAGAAAGTGGGGTTAAAAGCCAGCGCTCGAGAGGTGAGCACTCTGGCCATTTAAAAATTGCCTGGGCAGCCCCGTCGGCATTCCCCGGTAGGGGCGCCTCAGACAGTAAGCAATAAACTTACTCCTCCCCAAAGAGGGGAGGCGAAGCCTGGGAGGGTGGACCTCCTAGAACTGCACAGGACAATCCCATAGACCGGCGTAAATCAAGCCCCGGAGGCCAAGACAATACCAGTTTATGGCGTGTATCAATGCTACAAGATAGTCTTTTGAAATACTTTATATATAATAGAGAGAAAATACACACGCACACTTATTTGTATGACTAATTTGCATAACTATTTTTTAAAGTTTATATTAAATTAATATTTGCTGTTATACATGTTTATTTTTTGGTCATATTGTCTAATACATATGCGACAGTTTTGCCGATATTAACAGTACTGTATTAAAATGATTTTATGAAAAAGAATAAATTAGCAACGGTTTCTTAGCATATTATCTTCATTGATTTTGAATGGCGGTAAGGGTTAGGGTTAATGTGGGTGATTTAAATGAATACTATTAGTTTATAAAAGTACAATTTTTTAAATGTATGTAATGTACGCTATGCATTTAAGAATACTTTGAGCGAGATTAATAGACTCATACTATTTTATCGGATATTTAATGGAGTCAAAAATAAAATAAGGCAAAACTAAAACGAATTCTTATAATGTATATTTAAATAAAATTCTAACCTGGCCTATATTAGAATTCGTAATTTTCGGTAATTATGTTTTTGCTCTACTCAATCCGCCTAGAAATAGGTTTCCACCCAGGCAACGCCGAGTAAATATAGCTGGTTAAAAATATTAGAGGACGTAATCTAATTAATATTAACAAATGACACTAACCAAACTGAAAAGTCAAATATGAAAAAAAATATATAACATGAAAAAACAAAACAAAAAAAAAACACAACCGAAAGGAAAATTGTGACACAGAAAACACACTCAAGAGAGCTGCACATTCCTTAGAAAAATCTGACGATATTTAAGAGGACTAAAACTTGTTACCCCGTATAATAAACAGAAACAACACTCAGTTTGGTAGAACGGGAAGTGAGTACGGAAAAGTCTGAGAGGATAGAAAGACCGACGGAACATATCACCATCCAGACCTCGACTTGAATATTGACGGGACTTATTGTCACACAGTTTTCAGGAAATCATCAGCTGTTATCAGTTTAATAGTTACTGCCAGAATACCAAATACGCTATAATTATAATGGAATGGAACGGACACATCGTGGGAGACATGCTGTCACTCAGACTCCACAGATAACGACTGTTGTCAGACGTCCAAGAGATAAAAAAGGCAAATAGTATACTACTACTACTACTACTACTACACTGATACTACTACTACTACTACTACTACTACTACTACTACTACTACTACTACCACTACTACACCGATACTACTACTACTACTACTACTACTGTTAACAAGCTGAAAATCTTTTCTCGGACATCGCAAAAAATATATTATTTGAATTATTCGGACTACTCTTCTCATCTTGAGTTTTATTTCCACAACGTTTCGGTCGATATAACCTCCGATCTTCTGAATAATACATATGATAATTCTCATCTAAAATATTATAAACATCTGAAAATATGTTCTTTCGCTCTGCATTTTCCATCCACCCTGCTAGGACTTCGTATTCATAAATCACTCGTTCGTCGTCACTTTCGCTGAGTTTGTTTCCCCAGGTGGGCCGACTGCTCTAAAATGTAAACCGCATCAACGCCGCTGACCTTTGTATACTATAGATCCTGTTTACGACATAACTTCGAAGATTTCCAACCAAATACATCCTAGTTGATTAACCCAATACGTACGAATTATATCGAGAGAAATAAGAAAAATTATGGAAACTCAAAGCGAAATGAAGAAATTAATAGAAATATAACAAGAAAAAAGAATGAAAGAATGTTTATTTCGAGATGGTATTGTTTTCATATTTTCATTAAACGAATCCAAACATTAAATTTCCCAAAGGATTAAACTCAAATGGTAAAATTACCATATCGATCTCGTATAACTGAAATCAAGGGACTTTAGTTGCAATGAGAACCTTTGAACTTAAATCGGCCATTTTAACACGAAGGCCATCGGTATTTTACCGCAAATATAACATAATATTCTTGGCCTTATTAGGGTTTTCTGATTTGATAGCCAAAATAAACAGAAATGAATCAAGTGAAGAAAATTAAAATAAAATGGAATAAAAGCAAGCGGAAATGGAGAAAATTCTGATTGATGAGCTCTTGTTTTATATTTCTGTTATTTTATCGAAAATCTTTTATAGTTTTGTGTTTTTCTTTGTTGTTTTTTTTTACTTGGCTTCGTTTCTTTGAAATTGATCGCTTCTTTTTGTAAATTCGACGATGTGAATCGTTGGGGCATGAAGAGAATTATAAAGTTTGAAACGGAAAGGGGACACCACTTCAATGCTATTAACATTATTCAGATCTTGGAACTCAAATAGATTTATTTTAAGGTTTAGAACTGAGAGATAAAGAAAAACAAGAAAACACAAAAATAATAAATTCCAATTTGATAAGATAAATAATATAAAAAAAACCGAATGGAATTAAGTAAAAGAAAATGTAAAATACAGAAAGAAAAAATAATTATAAAAGACTACATGCCAATGCAAATTTGAATATCTGAATCTTTGGTCCTTTATTTTTCTTGAAGAATCACTTGTTTCCTTTTACTATTTTTTGATTCCGAATTAGAGTATGCACCATTTTTTATCGTCTTATTTCGGTTTTGTCCGATCCTTTTGTGGTCTTAAAGGAGCTGATTTTTTTTAAATACGGCATTTTCTAACTTAAGAAAAGAGTGGGTGAAGCATTTTATATTTTTGGGCGATTTTTAATGCTTACTTTTTTCTATTTCCATAAAGACAACTACAAACACCACAACAACAACAAAAAAAAGATTCTTTCTCCTACTTCGTTCATCTTTTTCGGTCATGTCTTTTTTGTGAACCTTTCATTTATTCCTTTCATTCCTCACTCAGATGTTAAAATGGGTATCAAACTTTCTGGAAAGTATACTCGGTCACAGCCTAGCGTCCTGTCGCTGAGATGATTCAGGCAATCTATTTTCAGTTTAATTCTATGAATAAGCGGAGTTAATTAACTGTAAAAAGGTGAAATATGAACGGAAATCGAATTATAAAACTATAAGTATTTGGAACTTTAGTTCAGTCTTCTTTCTTTAAAATTCGTATGTTTCTTGTTACTAATTTTCTATTACCAACGAGATTTTTTCATCGTGTAGTTTTGCGTTTTTATTTATTGTTTCGTTATCTTTGAATATTTTTTTTTAAAATACGGTATTTCATAATTTCATAAATGAGACTAAAGCGTTTTTATTTTCGTGCGTTTTTTTCTATTATCTTTTTTCTTAAACAAAATTATAAAAAAGAACACTTTTTCTCTTACCTTCTTTTATTTTTGTTTTGTTTCAATCTTTGTTCCGTCGTGTTTTTTTCTCTTTTCTCACC
The DNA here is from genome assembly GCA_963556195.1 of Sepiola atlantica. NCBI lineage: Eukaryota > Metazoa > Mollusca > Cephalopoda > Sepiida > Sepiolidae > Sepiola > Sepiola atlantica. The sequence goes on along the minus strand of OY744532.1, from coordinate 104,655,675 downwards.
CAAATGTAAAAATGGGTATCAGACTTTCGGTTAAGTTTGATCGGCGAGAGACTAGCGTCCTGTCACTGAACTGGTTCCGCTATAAAAAAGAGATTACAATTAAATAATAAAAAGATAACACACGAAAGGAAATATAATTGTAAAAAAAATAAGTCCAAGAGAAAAAGATGTTTGTTTTTTTTTACTATTTCATTATTTCAAATTAGATTTTTCACCATTTTTACATCGGGTTATGTTATTTCGGTCTCTTTTGTGATCTTAGAATCGTTGTTTTTTTTCAAACTGCGTTTTATTATTTTAGAAAAGCGTGTGAAACGTGTTTATTTTCTTGTATTTTTTGTTGTGTTTTCCCATTTTCTAATCAAGAAAAACGAAAGCAACAACGGAAACACAGAAAATGTTCTCCTACTCTCCTTATTTTCTTCCGTCGTGTTTTCTTTTGTTACTGTTTTTCATTCCTTTCTTCCTTCACACAAATGGCAACCTTGTAATTTCTTCCTTCCCTATTGGGTTCTTTCTGGTTAACGTATTTGGAGTCGAGGCATTGAGCGCTGAGGGTTGAATCTCTTTCAGACTTTGGTTTGTTTTGAAGTGATTCTACATTCCTCTCCCTTTTTGTTATAATGATTAGCTCCCTAAATCACATGGCTTCATGCCTTGTTTGGAGCAACTTTCATGAAATAAAACTTCGGTAATACACGTCGAAAATGTTATTATATCTATTTATATAGAGTTAAGTATATATATATATATATATATATATATATATATATCTGTTTATACATTTCTATGTATATGTTAGGATCATTCCTAAACTAATTAACGGATCATCATGAATTTTGGAAAACGGATGCTAGCGTAAGAGATAGAAAAGAAGCGATGAGAGTCCTCCATGAAAAGTCACAGACCTTCGCTTTTTGTGAAATCTTAACAATAAGTATTAGTTTTCAATATAAAAATATTCACCAAATTTCAGTTTCTTTTGAGTATGTTACAGGTTCCTTACGGGTCATTATATGGGCGCAATCTTCCAAGTGAAAATTAAAATATTTAAAAATTTACATTCAATTTAATTCATCGGAATTAGACGCCA